>CM046436.1:36077834-37277834 GCA_025506505.1 Flaveria sonorensis | reverse complement strand
CACTCAGCAACTTCAGACCCCAACTCAATCTTTTCAAAATCAGGATTTATATCTAAACAAGCTAACTTCGTCCAACTATCTGAAGAAGATATTGAGTGCATTCTTCCAGATGATCTTGAGGAACTTGATATCAACAACCAGATAGCCATGATCTCTTTTAGGGATAAACAGTTCCAACTATAACCAAATGGGACAATCAAGCTTCAAGACTCCAACCTCTTTTGCTATCCAAAGGTACACAACTACTGTAGCATCTGATAAAGACTCACTGGATTAAAGCTTTCAAGTGGAAGGCATCTCACCCATCTACAATGCATTTCTGGCAGGCAGCACAACCTCTTCATCATCTCCATGCAATGTGTTACATGGAATTTAAATCCATAACACATGAATCAACAAGACTCTTGAAGCTATAAATCAGAGCATCATCCAAGTCTCCTGCTATAACACGCTAAAGTTTTAATGAATTAAATAATGGCTAAAAATAGGGTAAATGCAAGAAATGAAAGTTAGTATTTATGACAATACCTTATTCTACTACTCCCACTATAAATAGAGGGAAAAGTGCTTCCTTACCCCTTTGCTTGCTACCTAAGGTTTTTACAAGGAAAAAAAGGTGCCGGTCTAGAGAGAGAAACAAAGAAGCAAAAAGAAAGCTTCAAGATCAAAAAAAAGGAGAATGTTTGACTTTTTTCACGTCTAAATGTTAGACCTATGCATGTAAACCATGCATGAATTTGATTTAATTAACAATGGAATAAGCTAATAATATGACATTCTTGATGTATTATAATTAGATCTTACGTAAGAGGTTCAAAACTAAGGTTCTTCATAGATCTACTAAGGTGAGTTTTAGATCCTTTATTTTTATATGCCTTTTCATATCTAAATGTTTAGACCTATCATGATTGCTTTACTTTGTGTATAGCACAGTCATCAAAGAGAAAATCAAACTACATCAACAACTTGACTTTTTAGTATGCATGTCAGGTAAATTAAAGTGTACCTGAGCTAAAGTTTTGGAATGGCAGGATGGAGTATAGCCAACTAATAAACACTCGCATCCCACTTTATAGTTTACCTTATGAAAGTTATAGACAATTTTGACCTTTGTATGCAAGCTTATCCCTAATGTTGAATGTTTAAATATTTTTTTTGGTGCAATGAATATGAAATTTTCGATCTAAGAATTGTTATTATAAAGCATGATACCAACTATTAGGAACCCAAAAAACAAGGCCTTACATCTGCTATATATGACATTCACCTACTTCTTAGGTGATGTGCTCTGATCGGTTTCTTTACAATACCAACATTCCACATCTTTACAATTCTTAATCTGGCTTCTCGTTCTACTCTTTTAGTCTCATTCATATCTTCTACCTTTACAAATTATACCGAATAGTTCGTTCGAAGATGATACTAAACTTCTACATCATGCGTCTTGTCTAGAATTAGGTCATGAATCCCTTCTAACGTGAATTTAGTGGTGTTTGTGAAGTGTTTCTTGTTGTCGATGTTCCTAGCCAACTCCCTAGCAAAGAAGAGAACAAAAGAAGTAAGAGTGTCGATCACGTTAAGTATTTGGGTTTCAAATTAATCGGACCGGGTGGTTTGAGTTTTTAATGCTTGAAAGTCTAATCGAAACCGAACCTTAATAACAATCGGTATAGGGTTGTTCGGGTAACAACTTGTTTTGGTTGGGTTTTCGGTATTACACAATGAGCTTAAATTAGTAAACTTTAATAATTTGCTTTCGACATGTTATAGAATCGTAGACTTAAATTAGTTAACCACAATAAATTATAAAGTGTGCTTAAATATAATTGTATACAAGCAATTTGCTCAATTTTGGATCATCTAAAAAAATGTATAAAAGTAATTTGTTTTATTACAATGGGTGTTCAATCTTGTTATTCGGGTTTCAAGTTAATCAATACTAGTTATTAAGATTTTTGAGGTTTGAAAGTCCAAACGAAACCCAACCCTAATACCAATCGGTTTTTATGTATTTTGGTAAAATGTTTCTGCGGGTCGAGTTTAATCGAATACATGTGTGATGGAGTTGGTGGGTTAATTGAGTACAAGTAAAAACAAAGGGCCTAAAAAGAAGTTTTATCTCATCATCAAATTTGATATCGAACGACAGCAAGCAAGTTATGTTTGAAATGAAAATCGTTGATGTGAGCAGTGCAAACACACATTCTTTCATTCTGGTATTGACTAGTTGTCAAATCGGATACACCTTATTTGAGGCAAACAACTTCTCATACATGTTGGTTAGGGCATTTAACAATCATGATGTGGTCTTCTCATCGACAATATTGTATGCCAACCTTTGTCAATGATAATCAGATAATCCTAAAGTTTGACAATCCATTAATTCCAAATCTTCCTACGACATCTTTTCTAGTTTCTTTCCTAACAACGTTAAATACACGCTCTTCTAATGAAAAGTAATCCTCTCATTTTCTAGGACCCAAAGTCCTGCTCATCAAACTTGACAATTCTTATCTTTTCGTCGTCTATCATGTTAATTGAATACCAAGAACATAGTTGTACTAATTTGAAATTGAACAACATTGAACACACATAGTAATGTCGACTGATTGAACTTGATAACTATTCCTTTAAACAATGTCAACAATCAATCTTAAACATAACACTAAAATTTAATCGACAGCAAAGCTACAAATGAGCAGCAGCGGAAGCGAGCAAATCAAACAACAAAAGCGGTTGATTTTTAAACGTTTACAAAACCCTAGCTATGACGGTTCTTTGCTTCAGTGGTATCTTGATTAGTTATTTTTATCAAAACAATTTTGATAGTTTATTAAGTATATTAATAATAATTAACGCAACGAAATAATAATTAATACCAAAACTGAGCCGGACAGAATTTGAGTTACAAACCTTGCAAATACATATTATAATTAACCTATTGATGAGATATAATACGCCTTGGCTAATAAATAACCGTATATGACACCAAGCGTTCAACAAACAAGATGCTACAATTACAAACAAACACAAACTCGGTGACTTGGTTGCGGCTACAAAAGACGCAACTAAATATTTAGCGTTGTTTGTGTGACTCGGTAGCAACAACAATAATGGCGCCGATGGTGGTTGCCGTTAAAGGCAAGGATGGCGGCGGCAAAGGACCTTTTTGGCTGTATCAGGTGGTCAAAGGAAAAAGCACAATTAGAGTTAATTTGTTTTCTTGTTATTCCATGAGTGGGTCAATAACGATATGAAATTGTGTGTGTTAATTTGTTTGTTGTGGGAGTTTGAATTTAACAGGCCAAAACAAAAAGGAAAGATAAAGAGGTAAACCTCTTATGATCCTTTTAAATTAACAAATAATATTAATATTCTCGCGGGTCCTAAACCCAGTCAGATTGATATTAGCCCACGTTAACAACCGAAACCGAAACCAAAACAAGTAACGTTTAACGAATCAACGTTTAATTAAATAATTTATAACAATTATAAATTGTTAAAACCTGATAAATAGTACGTAAATACCACTTAATCAATTTAAGTAGACTTTAACGTTCATTGCCAAAGGTGTAATTCTTACGGGCTATAGCTCGGTTGATAACGTCAACGTGGACTACAGTAGAACCCTAACAGTGATGCAACCCTAGTTCAACCAAAAAAATAATGATCAAGAGTCTAAAGCTCTAACAACAGTTATTAGGTATTCAGACACGATCATAATACAAAAACTAAAGAGAATGGGAATTTAACAAAGTTCGGCCTAAGCTAACATACATCCACATGCTACAATTAGTAATATTTATATTTATTTTGAAGGTGATAAGAATTACAAATGTCTTACCTATCTATGATACAAATCAGGTGAAATAACAAAACAAAAAACATAAATTACGCAACATGCCTAATTTAACCCGATCAAGATTAGGACTTGTGGTTTCAACCGACGACTCCACAATTTAACTAGGCAAAATAGACAATATCAGCCAATATACAAATAATGATGAAGATATTAAAATGACAAGAAACAACTATCAGAATTGATTTGTTGCACCACATCTACAACAGATTGTTTTTGATGAACAAATCATCAAATAATCAAAATCGGGAAACAAATTACCTTAAAGTAAAAAAATTAAACAGTTGAGAAATAATAAAATTGCCTCACTGGTGTGATTAGGGATTAAGTAAATCACATTGATCAAGACTTTTAATGTGTTCTTGCAACTGAATCACGACTTACGACTTTAACAAGAACGCCTTTCGTGCAAACTGCAATCTCTAAGAAGCAATATCACATTTTCCATCTGTTCCTTAAAATCTTTTGATATAGAATAGGTTGACACATAGTTTTAACAATGTTAGCACAAAAATTATTCCAAAAAATAGTCAGGAGATGCGCAAAATTTCTTGCATCCAGGTGATACAAGGTAATCTATTGCTTTATAAATAATCAAAAGTAAAATCTGCAAAAATTATGGTAATATGTGGTCGTTAATATCTGAGGAACCAAGTTTACTTGAATGATGAATCCTTGAGTATTATTGAGTAATGAGAGCACTGATTCACATCGGTGGCCTGCCAGAACCAAGCATTTGGCCTACGAGATTTGTGACCTGAAAATAATTGGGATAATGTGTTATGATGCATCCAACTATTATGACCTTTATTTAATTTGCTTTTATAATGACCATCAAAAGCAGTTTTTCTAGTTTTTCCTGTAAATAACCTATATCCCAAATGTGCTGATCGTTCCCAGGTAGTTAAAGGCAAAGGACAGCTTGCCTAGGGACTAAGGCGAGATGATCAATAAGGTAGGGCCTGAATTAGTTTACAGATAAACACAGATGATATCTAAAGTTATAAACATTTATTTTTTGAATCATAATTGTGCAACGGTTCATATGGCCAAAAAGGTACTAAACAAACTCAAAAGTTTGTAAAGTAAGAATTTAAATAATTCTCTATCCTCTAGATCACACATTTAGGATTTTAAATATAATTGTAGGGCAGAGTCGATGAGAATGGAAGAAAGGAGAGGTAGAGACTTATCTTATGTCTTCCAAAATCAAAGTTAACCTACATCCCCTATTCTTTTGCATCCTAAATTTCCAGTACGGTCATCTTATTTTTCTAGAGGCCTTGTTGTCAATACTCTTCAATAGAAATGCAAATAATTAAATTATATATTGTCTTTCAGAAAGTCATTTAAACTCTCGACTAAAAAGGTTGCTTCAATGATTCTATGAACCCGCCTCATCTGAAATATTCCAGGCCCTTTTCCAGAAAAACTGTCTTCTCCCTTTGACAAAGTTAAAGGCAATAATGCTATATTATCTTGTGAAAGCCATGTTAGAACTTCAATCATATTTTAAACCTGGTAGAGAATAAGGCAGGTGTTTGAACACATAAAGATGCTAAATATAAAAAAAAATGTACCTGCCAATATTTTGAAACACAGCGATCAATGCAACTGTTTTCACCCATGTTTAGCTCAGACTCTTTGTACCTAAAACATACGTTGTTTCAAATGACATGATAGAAAAGCCAGGCAAACATGAGTCATATAAAACTAATGAGTGAAGAAAAATCTTAAAGGTTACTGCCCATTAAAGTCTATTTATTGTCAAAAGACAATACCTTTTCTCAACGCACTTAGCAAAACATGTCTGGGTTAGCCTGCATCAGATTTTACACAAGTTAAATAGGAACTCCCATAAGAGAAAAAGGCTTGCTTGTTGACGCTTGACCTTTCAACGATACAAAAGGTTAAGCTCCCATAAATAATAATCCAATCCACTCGTGATTATTAGTATTTGATTGCTTGATGCTTTATATCAAATTAGACAATTAAGCATTTCCTTAGTATTAAACCATTATCCAAGCTTTACAAATATCCCCAAATGATAGCAAGGCCACCCACTATTTGAATTTCCTAGCCGTTAAAGAAACCATTCACCGGTCTAAGAAAACGATTCAAGATTGGGTCAGTTTGATCCAGTCAACTATGTGAGCACATTTTCATTTTCCACCCAAGACGCACTACAGCTATTGCTTTGAACTTTAGGAGAGAAAAGGAAATGCAAACATATGATACATAATTCTAGAAAAATAGAAACCGACTACTAATCCACTAACATAATTAAAAATTGGAAATTGTCTCTTGTTCTTGAGAGAAACATCCATTGCTATCCTAAAGTTTGCCTATTTTAGGAGGTGATCTTTGGAGTCCGTTTTTGAGATACGTGGTGAAACTATATCATGATTCAAAACTAGAGAGCCCTATGAACAGATCAGGTGGCGACTTGTTGTATCTTGATTCATTTGTTGTTACCGTTACAATCAAAGTCCTAAACATTCGAATGTCTAAGTCTTTGGCCATCATCAAGCAACTTGTTATTCTTACCATACGCTGTTTTGACTCGAGTAAATCAAGATTCCATAACTAACAAGTAACAAGTCCGTCTTTTAAAAGGTGAAGCTTGTTTTATTGTAATCAATTTCAAAAGGAAACAAAGCCTACATCATCAGACTAATAATGAATTTCATTATTTATATAAGAAGCTTTTAGGCACACCCATTCAACTCCAACGTTCCCAAAAAACAAAACTTATTTAATTTAAACTTTTGAAGTAGATCATAAAACAACCTACAGTTTTCGTATATAATAGTGTCGACCCCATATTTTATTAATTTCGGATATGGGAATCACTAAGCTAAGGGAAGAAACAAAACACTATGGTGTTTTTGTATCAAACAATAGCATCACCTTCTGATTGGTAGATGATGAAATGCACCAAAATAATGGTGCATAAGGGTTCATATAATAACAGCCCAACAGTTTTCAAAATGGATTTCCACCCAAATCAGATTCCCCAACAGTTCCTGTGCATATTGGGTTAAAACACGCCAAAAATTATCCAAAGACCAAGAACCTTACTTGTTAAACAGTTCAACCCTGTACTCCATCTCCTTCTCTGCCATTCAAAAGATCTATAAACCATGTACAAATAATAAAGTAATTAGCATCATCAGCCACATAATGTGATTAGATTATTCCTCCACTTTCACAGATAACAAAAATCAAATGAAGATTCAGTTATGTTATGGCAAAGCTATCACTTGCGTAAACAAATGGACACCGATTTTGCTGAAGATTAACACCATTAGTCTATAATTAATTAATAAGTACTACTTGTTATCATACTTATCTTAGTTTAATCAAAGTTTAGTCGTATGAAATCTATGGAGTATAAATTTTGATAAAGCAAAAACAGATAGGTCTAATAACTTCCTTAATTTTGCAAACAAAAGACTCGAAGATCAATTTCCATGTAAACGTATGAGTGATTACCTGTTCCTTGTCTAATGCAGTCGGCGTATTGCTACTGGGAGCCATGGTAGAATCGGCGGAAACGATGAATTTGACAGGAACCTGCAAAAAACTCGGAGCACACAATAGGAAGATTTTAAAAAGCTGATCACAACACCTAGAAACTGCCTTTTGATCTCAAATTCTTCTTCCGGAAGGGAGTCAGAGATCTGGGATCATTTAGGGTTTTAGGAAACGATAAAAAAAATTAAAAAGGAAAAAGTTTTTTTGTTATACTTCACTTTTCTCTTATGTCCGTCTCAACACTTATAGTTTCGACAATCTTGTCCCATGCGATCGGTATTTGAATCAATTTTAAAAAATTAGATATTTGATTTGATCCGATTTGAAAATATGAATTCAAAAAACAGATTCAAATTTTCGAATTCGAATTCGACTAGAAGATTTTTATCGTATTACGAATTTATTATTTTCTATTCGATTCAGTTCATTTTAAATTCGAATTGCAAAAAAAATACATATAATTTAATTTAATATGTATATATATACACACACATATAGACGTATGTTTAAATACAAATTAATTTTTGTTTAAATATGATAAGAAGTAGTAGAAGAATGACATATGACACTGTTAAAAGTTGAAGTAAATGACAATGTTGTTCACAAAAATATAATCCCATTTTAGATATTATTTTTTTACTTAAATACAACACATTACTATCTTTCAATTTTCACATAAACCAAAGTTGGTCATCTTTTTCATCACATCTACTAGTCTCAAAATCCATAAATGGTTACCAATGTTCAAAGATCTGACAAGACCAACTAGGTGGGTTGATAGAAGATCGAGACTAAATTAGGAGGCACGTTTTTACATGGATATCCAAGAAATTTAGCAACATTGAAAATCAATAATTTTGTTAAGATTGGAATTCAATACCATTTTAAAGTAAGCTTCAAACCTGTATACGTTATTCATTTATTTCAAAAACTTACTCATCAACTCTGTCAAATTATTCTTCTTCATTATGTATTCAACTTTAGTTTTGATTCACAAGAAACTAATTAATATACAATTACAATATTAGTGGTGTAATAAATTGATCAACAGTGATATATCAATTGCTAAATAAATTATGCTCACCAATTGTTTGATTAAATGCCTATATAAGTTTTTATTGCTTTTATTTTCTTATTTTAGCTATTTAACTTAATTGAAAATCATTTATATGGTTAATTGAAACGACATTCAAGTTAGTTTCAGTTTTGACCTCCTAAGATTTAAAAAAGACATACATTCACATTATGTGTTGGATTCTACAACATAATAATGTGCTAAATATTGTGAATACTTAATATTGGTCATCAAACTTTTATAGGTTATTTTTACCTATTAACTTTTGTATTTATTATATTGATTACTAGATGTAACGCCCGAAAATTTAGAAGAGAAGAAGACAAACTGAAGTTCTCGTGCGAAGGGAACTTCTCGCGCGAGAACCTCATGCGAAAAGTACTGCTGGGTATAAATAGCTGAGAACAACCAATTTGACTCCAGTTTCGCGCGAGAAGTGCTGCTGCTAGAGAGAGATTACGGCTGGTAGAGAGAGAAAGTGAATAAACTTAGTGTTTGAGGTATGTAACTCGTGTAGTAACTCGTGCTATGTACTAAGAATGGATTATTGAGAATATAACGCATGTTTATGTAGTTTTCGCTCGGTAAAGGCTTCGGGAAGGTTATGTTGGTGCTAGAACTTTGAGTGGTGAGTTTCTAATACTTTTTTACGCAAGTTTTTATGTTTTTGGGCTATTATGCATACTAACACGTTTGAAAATGCTCGTTTATGCTTGAGTTGGTGTTGTTATGATGTTAAGAATGTTAGAACAGCCTTAGACGCTATAAGTTATGACTGGGCGGGAAAACCCGTAGTTTTCGCGCGAGCAGTTAAGTTGTACTTTATGAAATTTGAACCTGCGAAGTTCTCACGCGAAAGGTATAGTTCTCGCGCGATATGTATGTTTTCGCGTGACTAAGATAAGTTGATGTGCGGAATGTGTTTGTGGAATGGTTCTCGTGTGAAATGTTAGGTTCTCGCGTGAGATGATGATGTTGTATGTTCAAGTTTTCGCGTGACCTGCTATGATATGTGTTATGTTATCTTTTCACGTTTAAACGGTTTTCAAAACGATATGTTTTACGAAATGACCTTGTGTGGTATGATATGTATGTGTACGAAAAGTATTATGTAATAAAAGTGAAAGATAATGAAGATGAAAAGTGGAACGTAATGAATGAATGAAAGTCTTGCAAGCAAAATGAATGGAGGTGCACGACCATGTTGTCGTTACCTCAACTGAGGTGCGGCTTAGCTATTGTAACACCCGGAAAATTTTTATAAAAAAAAGGAGAGAGAAAAAGAAAAGAGAAGTATAAAGCAAGAAAGGTGAAATAACCCAAGTTGAGGGGTTAAAGTTATGTAAGAGCCAAACTTTAATATTATTATGTTTAAAAGTGGGCATGGCCGCCCACTCCCTCTGCTCACCAACTGCCTTCGATAGCAGCAAAAGAAAAAAAGCAGAGTTCATCGGTTTCTAGAGAGAAGAAGAAGAAGAAGATCTGCTTGAAGGTGAGTTTTCTTGTGTTTTTGTTCGGTTTCAGTTGAGTTTTCAGCTTCGGGACCGAGTCTTATGTGTTTCTCTATTTTCGGTTGGGTGTTTTTGGTGTGTTTAGGTGTTTGAACTCCAAGTGCTCTCGAGTTTGGAGGAGTTTTACTTGAAGGCTACTGTAGGTGAGTTCTAGATCCCCGGTTTTTCTGTTTTAAACATGTTTTGGGTTGAAATGCGTGTAAACTGTTATTTCCGAAAATTTCAGCATTTTAAAACTGTATATTTTTCCCCTGTTTATGTGGATATGTGTGTTTGTGAATGTTTGACTGAATTTCATGGTTGTATGCTTGTTTCATGAGCTTAGTATGCTAGATTTGGGCTAGGATTATGTAAAAATGATGATCGAGAACTGAAAATTTACATAAGTTAGAACTGGTATAGTGCCCATGCGCCTAAGTAACTGTGCATACGCCTAAGTGTTGCTCATGTGCCTAAGTTTCCCATGTGCCCAAGTACCCATGAGCCTGCATAGTACCCATGCGCCTAAGTTTTTGCCCATACACCTAAGCGTTGCTCATGCGCCTAAGTGTTGCTCGTGCGCCTAAGTTTCCCATACGCCCAAGTACCCATGCGCCTGCATAGTACCCATACGCCTATGTTGCTCATGCGCCTAAGTGTTCCCATGCGCCCAACTGCCCAGGCGCCCACATAGTGCTCAGGCGCCCACATAGTGCTCAGGCGCCCACATAGTGCTCATGCGCCTAAGTTGCCTTAGAATTTTTCTGAAATTTTAGGAAAAATGGAAATTAATGTTTAAGCTCTGGAATGTTTTGATGGGTTATGTTTGTTCTTTTTGTGCATGTTATGGCCGGTTATTGATGTTCCTTATTAAGTATTATTACGTCACTTTACGTGGTGTGTTAATGCTCTCGTACGTAAAGTATTATATAATAAAAGTGAAAGACATTATTAACGAAGTGGAACCTAATGAAAGAATGTAAAGTCTTGCAAGCAATTGAAAGGAGGTTCACAACTCATTGAGGGGTTGTTAGTTCAACTGTGTGCGGTTTAGCTAACCCATGAGGATGCACACAGGGGTCAATCTTTGTGATTGGCTAAAAAGTACTAAACGGGACCCTTGTTGCTTGCCCCAAGTACTGGAGTCAGCTTCGTGCACAATGTTCGAGGACTATTTATAGGCCCCAGGCCTAGTACCAGCTTCGTGCATAATGTTCGAGGTATTGCACATTGGTCTGGATGAAAGTGAAAGATAATAATGATATTATCCAGATGTACGTATGATGTGTGATCATATACGAAAGTAATGAAAAGGTTTTAAATGAAAGAAAATTATTTTATTTATAAAACTAGAACTCACTCAGTAACGCTAACTTTTTAATGCATTTTCAGTTGGCAGGTAACTTGTTGCTGAGGATGGCACGAGGGTGAAGCTACTTGGCGGGCAAGACTGGCATCCATCTCATGCAATAATATTAATGTTGTTTTGTAATACAACTAAGTGACATTTTGTAAACTTTTAAACGATGATATATTACTTGGCAAATGTATTTATTAAAGCATGAAATGGTTTTTGATGAATTATTCTGCTATAATATTTGTTTACTTAATAAATCTTAATATGTTTTGAGGTTGTGATTGACCAACTGTGGGGTTTCCAGGAACGGGGCCTTACAAGTTGGTATCAGAGCCAAAGTTTAAGAGAAATGGGTAAATATTTTCAAAACCTAAACTTAAACTGAGAATGGGACCGAGTGGAGGGATGCCAGCCCAAGTAGCTACGTGCCATCAGGTAATTTACTTTCTTAAGGTTAACCGGTATTATGTGCGTGTGCTATTTGATTTATGTGCTCTTAGTAGATTTGGATACTAATGTAGTCAGGATAGGTAATGCTTGGGGGATGAAGAGTAAAGTAAGTGGCTAATCATAACTGGCCACTGTAATTAGGGACTTACTATACTTGACATAATCTGAGCTATTACCTTGAATGACCGTGTTGGTGTTTGAATCTTATAGTGTTTAGAGGATGGTGGGTGGTAGATCTTCGAAGGCTTTTTGAGGAGGTGTACAGGGTGGTCATGGTGCTAGACCACGTGTCACCAGGAACAAGGCAAAGGCTGTTGAGACGGCTCCTGCAGAGCCCGAGCTTCATCACCAGAAAGGCGGTGATGAGAGTGCTAATTTGAGAGCCTCTGTGAAGGAGGCAGTTATGGAGCAAGTTCATCAGGTCATGCAGAGAATCCTGCCGTCTGTGGTGACCGAGGTTATTCATGCTGTGAGGGAGGATGAAAAGAAAGAGAAGGAGGAGAGGAGGAGGACTGTTGAGAGAGGTTCATGTGAAGGGGAGCAACCAGAAACTAAGATGGTTGTCTCTGGTGATGAAGAGGAAGAGGAAGTAGTGTAGGAAACCACCAAGGGGTGTAGTTTTGGGGCATTCCAGAGATGCAAGCCCCCAACTTTTGATGGCAATGGTAACACTGCTGCTGCTCACCGATGGGTGAGAGAAATGGAGGCGGTACTTGATATTAGCAAGTACTGAGAGGACAAAAGGTGAAATTTGCTACCCACTCATTTGTGGACTTGGCCTTATGCTGGTGGGACAATATTGTCCAGGCTGAGGGCAGCTAGGCTGTTGGGAGGATGAGGTGGAGCGAACTGAAAAAGATGGTGATGAGGAGTTTTGTCCTCACAGGGAGCTTGACAAGATTGAGAGAGAGTTCCTACAGCTGGAGGAGGGAACTATGACACACCAATAGTACACGACGAAGTTTAAAGAGATGGCAAGGCTGGTGCCAGAGCAGGTGACACCCGTGTCACGCAAAATCAAGAGGTATATCCAGGGTTTACCAACGGATATCCGCAGGCACATGATCGCCGCCCGACCGAGTACTTTTAGGTCGGTGGTTGATCTGGCGGGGAGGTTGTATGATGAAAGAGAAGAAGTGGCAGTAGTAGAGGTGAACAAAAAGGGTGGCGGTGACAGGAACTGGAATGGGAAGCGGTTTGGTCGTGGTGGTTTTACCCCAAACAACAAGACGGCAAGGGTGGATGATCGGAGGGTAGTATCGGCAGGTACGGGGATGAAGCGGTGTTGTAAGTGCGGGAAGGAGCATACGGGAGAATGCAAGTAGGGACTGAATGTTTGCTTCAAATGTGGGAAGCCTGGTCATGTGGCAAGGGATTGTAGGGCGATGAGGTGCTACAACTACGGTGAAGAAGGTCATCTAAGCAGGGATTTCAAGAAGCCAAGGGCTGAAAGTTCTGGGGCAAAGAGGGGGACAGAGAATGATGGGCCGAGAGCAAAAGCCAGAGCGTTCACGATGACCCGGGAGGAGGCTAGGGAGGATCCCGATGTCATATCAGGTATGTTCTTAGTAAACCAAACTTGTTCCTCGGTATTATTTGATTCTGGCACTAGTAAGAGCTTTATTTCTGCTGCCTTCTGTGCTAAGTTGCCTGTTAGGAGTAGAAAGATTGATGAGCCCTTCGATATAGAAAAGCTAGTAAGAGCTTTATTTCTGCTGCCTTCTGTGCTAAGTTGCCTGTTAGAAGTAGAAAGATTGATGAGCCCTTCGATATAGAAACTGCCATTGGTAAGTCTACCAGGATTTCTGATCTGATAGAAAATTGTGACATAGAGTTGGAAGGCCATAGGTTCTTTGCTAAATTATTCATGATGCCCCTAGGCAGATTCGATGTGGTTCTAGGGATGGATTGGTTAGCAGCCTATGAGGCAAATATTGTGTGTCGCAAGAAAATGATCCGATTGACTACGCCTAATGGGAGTTTGGTGACGATCTACGGTGATCGAGTTACTACGGTTCCAAAGGTGATTTTGATGGTGGTGGCAGAGAAGTGCATGGAACATGGATGTAGTGCCTACCTGGCTTACGTGAAGGATGTGGATGCTTCAGTACCACAATTGTCCGACGTACCAGTTGTGTGTGACTTTCCAGACGTGTTCCCAGAAGATTTACCAGGTGTGCCACCGGACCGCTAGATCGAGTTCCAGATTGACTTGATACCTGCTGCTCAACCTGTTGCTAAGGCACCATATCGATTGGCTCCGTTAGAGATGAAAGAGTTGATAACTCAGCTACAAGAGCAATTGGATAAGGGATTCATCCGACTGAGTATCTCTCCCAGGGGTGCTCTGGTTTTGTTTGTAAAGAAAAAGGACGGTAGTATGAGGATGTGCATTGACTACCGTGAGTTAAACAAGTTGACGGTGAAGAACCGATATCCACTACCCAGGATTGATGACTTGTTTGATTAGCTCCAAGGTGCTAGTTGGTTTTCAAGAATGGATCTTCGATCTGGTTACCATCAGTTGAAGGTGAAGGAGCAAGATATCCCCAAAACAGCTTTTCGCATATGTTATGGACACTACGAGTTTCTCCTTATGTCTTTTGGTCTAACTAACACGCTAGCAGCCTTTATGGATTTGATGAACCGGGTGTGTTGGGCGATGTTGGATAAATCAGTGATTGTGTTTATCGATGATATCCTGATTTATTCAAAGAGCGAAGAAGAGCATGCCGGTCACATTCGTGAGGTATTAGAGACACTTAGAAGAGAGAAGCTGTATGCTAAGTTCTCTAAGTGTGCTTTCTGGTTGCGCAAGGTTTAGTTTTTGGGTCATGTGGTAAATTTCGAAGGGATCATGGTAGACCCGGCAAAGGTGGAGGCGGTGATGCAGTGGAAGTCTCCAAAGATGCCATCCAATATCCGCAATTTCTTAGGTTTAACGGGCTATTACAGGAGATTCATTCAAGACTTTTCTAAGATAGCCTCACCATTGACCAAGCTGACCCGCAAGGATGTGAAGTTTGTATGGGGTCTGGAACAGGAGACCGCTTTTGAGGAGTTAAAGACAAGATTGACTCAAGCTCCTTTCTTGTCTTTACCCGAAGGGAATGAAGACTTGGTGGTCTATTCGGATGCCTCTTATTCAGGATTGGGTTGCGTGCTGATGCAACGGGGAAGGGTAATAGCCTATGCATCCCAATAGTTGAAAATCCATGAGGTTAATTACCCTACTCATGACTTAGAGCTTGCGGCTGTGGTCTTTGCATTGAAGATTTGGAGGCACTACTTGTACGGGACGAAGTGCACTATCTTCACTAACCATAAGAGCTTGAAGTATTTCTTTGAGCAAAAGGATCTCAATATGAGGCAAAGGAGGTGGTTAGAGTTGATCAAGGATTATGATTGTGAGATCCACTACCATCCGGGCAAGGCAAACGTTGTGGCAGATTCCCTTAGCCGAAAGGAGAGACCCAAGCCAATCCGGGTGAAAGCTTACCAGTTGGTGATGACCTCTGATGTAATGACACAGGCCAAGGAATTTTAAGATGAGGCGTTGAAAGAAGAGTGCCCTAACTCCGAAAGGATGAGAGGTCTAGTCTCGGAGTTAGGTGAGAACACTCTCGGAGTTAGAACCCGCTTCTGGCAGATGTGGATCCCTCGTTATGGAGACCTACGAGGGAAAATCATGGATGAAGCTCACAAGACTCGATACTCTATTCATCTCGGTGCTACAAAGATGTATCATGATATGAAGAAAGATTACTGGTGGCCGGGTATGAAGCGTGATGTAGCGGAGTATGTGAGCAAGTGCCTTACTTGCTTGCAAGTGAAGGCGGAGCATCAGAAGCCATACGGGAAGATCCAACCTTTGGTTATACCTGAGTGGAAATGGGAGCACATCACCATGGACTTCATTACAAAGTTACCACATACAACAAGGGGGTACAATGCTGTATGGGTAATAGTTGACCGTTTGACGAAGAGTGCTCACTTTCTACCGATCTGTGAGACATATTCATCTGAGAGGTTGGTGGATCTATTCATCAAAGAGATTGTGACACGACATGGTGTACCAGTGTCTATCGTGTCTGATCGTGACACTCGGTTTACATCCAAGTTTTGGAAGAGATTTCATGATGCGATGGGGATGAGGTTGCACATCAGTACAGTTTATCATCCTCAGACAGATGGTCAGTAGGAGAGAACCATACAGACGCTTGAGGATATGCTCCGAGCATACGTCATTGATTTCGGAGGAAGTTGGGACGAACACTTACCGTTAGCCAAATTCTCATACAACAATAGTTATCATGCCAGCATTGGTATGCCACCATTGGTATGCCACCATATGAGATGCTATACGGTAGGAAGTGTAGAACGCCCGTATGTTGGGGTGAGATCGGACAGAAGGAGTTGGGGTATTGCACATTGGTCTGGATGAAAGTGAAAGATAATAATGATATTATCCAGATGTATGTATGATGTGTGATCATGTATGAAAGTAATGAAAAGGTTTTAAATGAAAGAAAAGTATTTTATTTATAAAACTATAACTCACTCAGCAACGCTGACTTTTTCATGCATTTTCAGTTGGCAGGTAACTTGCTGCTGAGGATGGCACGAGGGTGAAGGTTCTTGGCGGGCAAGACTAGCATCCATCTCATGCAATAATATTAATGTTGTTTTGTAATACAACTAAGTGACATTTTGTAAACTTTTAAACGATGATGTATTACTTGGCAAATGTATTTATTAAAGCATGAAATGGTTTTTGATGAATTATTCCGCTGCAATATTTTGTTTACTTAATAAATCTTAATATGTTTTGAGGTTGTGATTGACCAACTGTGGGGTTTTCGGGAACGGGGCCTTACAGCTAGCCCATGAGGATGCGCTTCAGGGGTCCAATCCTTGAGATTGACCAAATGCGATAGGGTCCCTGTCGCTTTACCCCGGTACTATGTCAGCTTTGTGCACAATGTTTGGGGGTTTATTTATAAGCCTCGACACAGTACTAACTTCATGCACATGTTTGGGGTTTAGCATATGGCAGAACCTATATGAAATTGAAAGATGTTAATGAACGAATGATGAACGATGATGAGAGATAATAAATAATTATTATCAAGATGAATCCTTCTCTGCATTTGATGTTCATACATAGAAATGGATGACATTCCATCTCTATGCATAACCAGCTCACCTTTGGAGTTAACCTCCAGCTTCACAATGTTCCCGAATTGTAGTGGAACCCTCTTTCTTTTCTTCTGTTCCTTCTTTCTATTGATTCTGTTAAAGGCTATTTTGAGTATCTTTATGCATTTCAAAAAGAAATACATATCAGCTTCTCCCAGCTTGTTATCTATTTCTCTAAAGTGTCTTGTAAATATGTAGTGGATATAGGATTCATCTAACAATCTCACCTCATATCCACTGAATAGCCTTATCTCGGGTCCTTCTTTTCCACCCCATTTTCTTTTCTATTACCAATTCATAAGTTTTCTCATCATAGAATACATTTGAGATTGGTTTGGACTTGTGGGTTCCAGCAAGTACCTTCCTTTTCAATGACTCTGTTGGTTTTATATTCAGCTCAGGAAGTACTGTTGGATCATATGAGGCTAGTGCAACCAAAACAACACTCAATAGATTTTAATGTACAATTAAAGTGGTCTTCCGAAGACAAAGCTGCTCTTCCGAAGACAAGTCAAAGATCTTCCGAAGCTTAAGGTTGAAGAACTTCCAAAGTGAGAACTTAGTCTTCTAAGACTAAGTAGTTCTACTTCCGAAGTATACAACTTAGAAGATCCTAAAGGCAAAGTCTTCTAAAGAATAAAGTCTTGAAGACTTGCAGAAGACTCAAAAGAAGTTGATTCTTCTGAAGTATAAATGGCCTTGGAGGAACTTATTCTTCTGAAGCCATTTAGCTTCGAAAGAACCAACTATGAACCAGTGGACATAAGTATTGTCTGTCTGACATCCGCTGCAACCTCTGATATATTGCATGGTGCTTTCCTACGCCCATGTAGTTGACCACACTTTAATCCACTGTCCACCCATTATCAGTTAGTACAGTTACCACTTTTAGTTGGTGACAAAAGGTAAGTCATGGACTTGTCAAAACTACCTAATCTAGGATAGTATTTTATCTTAGATACTTTACTTCTAGCAATGTAGTATTTGTCTAGTTGTAGATTCCAGCTGGTTTTCCAAGTATAACCGGCTGTAGATAGTAATATATAGTTTCTCATTGTAACTTTGTAACCATGCTTGCAAGAGTCTTGTAATACTAAGTTGAGAATTAATATATACAAGTATATTGAAAAACTATTCTTGTGTTCATTTGTTTTCATTAACTTTTTATATTACTTGTGAACTTAGTTAGAGATTCTAATTCATCAACCCGAGTGAGATTAAGTGAGCTTGTGAGATAAAAATGTGTTGTGAAACTAACACCGATCCTGCAATTGGTATCAGAGCTTTTTAGGCTCTTGATTATGAGATCTAACCATCCCAAATCACCCTTGTTTCTTTACACTTACTCATTTCACTTAAATGGCTCTTAACTAGAAATTTTCTGAGTCTGAGATGGGAACCATGACCAAGGCTCCTATCATCACCCCTGATGACTTTAGAACCTGGTGCAAACGTGTTGAAGGCTTTATCAAGTATGAAGACAGCCGCATGTGGAGATCAGTCACTCATGGTCCTTACCAACCAAAGGTGGAATCCCCAGCTGGGAATGGTGCCATGATTGAGAAAGCTGTTGAAGACTACTCTGATGAAGACTTCAAGAAGATGGACATTGACTGCAAAGCCATGACTATGTTGCTCACAACTATACCAAACTCTATAATGATAGGCTTTCAACAATGCGAGACTGCCAAAGAACTATTTGATGCTTTGAAGTTGATGTACTCTAGTTCTAGTGAATCCAAGGAGACCAAGAAAGATGTGCTGATGCAAAAGTTTGAGAACTTCACATACATTGTTGGGGAGACCTTGAGCCAACAATACTTCAGGTACATGGACTTGATCACCTCTCTTTAATCTATGGGAGTGGTTCTTAAGAAGAGAGACATAGTGAGAAATTTCATGAGTGCACTTCCTTATGAGTGGACTTTCTACTGTGTCTCAATCAAGAGAACTGAGAATCTCAACACTCTCACCATGACTGAACTATATGGAATCCTTGTTGGATACCGTATGGAGATGGAAACTCAAAAAGGCCATCAGAAGAACAGACCCCAAACCTTCCTGTTAGCAATGCGTTACATGTTGCTAAAGGTTCAAAAACTCCCCAGCCCCAGTTGTACCTGAACAACCCCCAACATCCATCATCCTCTTCTAGGCCATCCATCACATTCCCCGAGACACCTAGGTCTCAACAGGCTCAACAAAATCCTTTTCAAGATAGTTGTGCTTTTGTTTCAGGGAGTGAGCACTATGGATATTTTCAATTCTGCTTTTATGATCTAGAGTGTTTTAGCCTAGATGATGTTGAGTATATGGACATTGTCCAGGATATGGCTCTTTTGACCTACAGAGCAAAGAAGTTCTTTAAAAGTACCAGAAGGCAATTCCTCAGAACCCAACCAACAACAAATTTGGATTGACAAGTCAAAGGCCAAGTGCTACAACTGCAACTAGCTTGGTTACTTTGCAAGGGAATGCAAGGCTCTTAGATCTAATCCTGGAGCAACTCAAGCCTCCTAACATCCTGTAACCCCAAAAGCTACAGTCAAACCTACTGAACAACAGACTGCAGCTGTTGCTCAAGAAATTGATCGGAGCTTCATGGTGCAAGATATCACTCTTGCTCAAGCTCTCATGGCTGGAACTGAAGACAGTATGGTATATGAACATCTTTGTACTCCAGCCTGTATTGCTAAGGTTAAGTTGTATCAGGACTGCAACATCGAGATTAAATTTGATATTGAGTCCTTAAACATATTAAAACCTGATTTTAAGAGAGCAGAATCTTACTACAATCTCAAAATTGAAGAGTTAGAGAAAACTGTCTTCTTTAAAACATGAACATTCCAACTAAAGGGCTTAAATAAAAGATTTAATATCCAAGTTGACTAAGGCTCAAGCCCAGCTAGTAATAGCTGAGGCTAATCTAAAGAAGTATGCCATTCAAGAGCATAACTTCAACACCATCATTGCATCATCCTCCCACTTAAAGGTGTGTTATCAAAACAAAAGTGGGTTGGGAACCAATGAAATTGCTCCACCATACTCTTATGTGTCTGTTAGACAGCCAATATGTGGTACTGATAAGTAAGAGGTTCCAACTGCTGACCCACAACCTAATGAGCAGAAGAATGAGGCAATAATGGTGACCACCATAGGGAAGGATAAGGTAGAAAACCTTATCCCCACAGCTGTTGATCAACCCTTAACCACCAAAGCTAGAAATAACAAAATCAGGGCAGCAAGAAAAACTGCCAAGAAGGTGGCTGAGACAAAGTTAAAGATAGACCCAAGGCAAAAGGGTGTATTCATCTCAGCTGGATTCCAAATGGTTGGAAGTTCTGATTCAGGAAAGGAGTGTAGTACGATCACTCCTATCCAGCTGAAGGATCATAAATTGAAGGGGAAGGCTATTGAAGAAGAAAACAAGTGCAAGAAACAACAACCCTCATGCCCCATCAAGAATAACATTGAGTGCATAATCTGTGGTCTGCATAACCACATGGCTAAAGATTGTTACTACAATCCAGCAAGCACACATTATGCAACCAATGTTAAGAAAGAAGGAGTTAAGGATGGTTTCATATTTGGACCTTACCATATGGTCCAAGTGTTAAGTAAAGGAAAGCTTGTTTCCAAAGCCAAGTTGCTTTTGGAAGAAACTCATTCTTTTGAAAGGAAAATAGCTTCGAAAGACAAGCTAAAGAACAAACAAAGGAACAAAAAGAATCCTTTGAAACCTTCCAAGAAGAAGACTGCTTCGGAAGAAAAGGTGGTGAAAACTTCTTCAAAGAAGAAAGAAGCCTTGGAAGAAAGTCATGTTGCTCAAGTCTCATCAGGCTCATCCACACTGATCTACTAGAGGATGGAATGGAAGATTAGAAAAGATGCTATAGCCCAAGCCTCTTCTTTATAAACCATAATTGAACCCCATGCATACATTTTGGTTCAATTATATAATCTACATTGGAAGAGCCCAAGACCAACAAGGCTTGGGTTTCCAATAGTAACTAATCTTTGCACCTTATATGCAGGGACATCCACATGACAAGAATGGAAATATATGGATTGTGGACAGTGGAAGCTCCAGGCACATGACAGGGAACGGATCTCTCCTACAACAATTTGAACATTTTGATGGAGGTCCTGTTCAGTTTGGAGGTGAAGCTGGAGGATACATTTCTAGTAGAGGTAGTGTATTCAATGGTAAGTTAAAAGTTGACAAAGTAAATTTTGTCAAACAGCTTGAGCATAATCTGTTAAGTTTTTCTTAATTCTATGATCAAAAGCACCAAATGCTTTTCATAGAACATAAGTGCATTATCCTCAAACCCGGGATGATAATTCATCAGGAATTGGTGCTTCTTAGATCTCCCAGGAAAGGGGATATGTACAAGCTGGATATGAACAATGCTTCCCCACTACGTGAAGTATCATGCTTTCTTTTCAAAGCTAATGGTGATGAGTCAAATCTTTGGCATAAAAGAATATGCCATGTTAATTTTAAAACCATGAATAAATTGGTTAAAAATAATTTGGTACATGGTGTGCCTAAAAAGGAGTTTTTCTGTAAAGATAATTGTGTTGCTTGTTTGAAAGGGAAGCAACATAAGGTCACTCGCAAATCCAAATTGGTTAACTCCATCACCACCCCATTACACTTATTGCACATGGATCTTTTTGGTCTGACAAGTATAATGAGCATCGGAAGGAAATCATATTGCCTAGTGATTGTTGAGGATTTTACAAGACTTACATGGGTTTTTTTAAGAACTTAAGATGAAACTGTTGAAGCTTTAAAATCTTTTATTCTTAAAATTGAAAATCAGAAGGATCACAAGGTAAAAATCATTAGAAGTGATCAAGGGACTGAGTTTAAGAATCAAGTTCTTGACTAATTTTGTAACTTAAAAGGGATTGCCAGACAATACAGTGCTCCTAGGACTCCTTAACAAAATGGTGTTGCTGTGAGGAGGAACAGGACACTTATTGAGGCTGCAAGAACTATGTTAGCCGATTCAAAGCCACCTCTAACTTTCTGGGAAGAGGCAGTCAGCACTGCATGTTATGTGCAGAACAGGGTTCTCATTGTTAAGCCTCATGGAAAGACCCCTTATGAGCTATGGAATAAGAAGCCACCTTGCATTGGCTTTCTTAAGTCCATTCACAGCAGGTGCACCATACTTAACATAAAAGACAATTTAGCAAAATTTGTTGAAAAGTCGGATGATGCTATCTTTGTTGGATATTCCTCAACCTCTATTGCCTATAGAGTATATAACATTAAAAGTCAACAATTTGAGGAATCATCCAATATTGTTGTCAATGAGCACACTCCTTGTGGTAAGGGAAATGGTCCTGATCATATTTTTAATTTAGAATTGTTTCCAAACTATTCTAAACCCTCTTGTGTGAATGTTTTAGCTGGAACAGGAACTCAAAGTAACCCATATTAAGACCAACTGTTTGAGTTACCCAGACCTATTCCTAGTTCTCCAAAAAGAATTAAAGATCAAGCTCTTTCAACTGGAAGTCCTAAAATCATGAATAACTTAGGAAACAAGGGAGCGTCAACAAGTTGTCAGCCAACTAGCCTAATTACTCAACAGCTGACAACTCTAGCATTCAACACCAAGCTGATAGTGATCTGGAGGAACAGGAAACTGTTGATGCTACTTTACAGCAAAATACCATTGATGCTATCACACATTCATTCAATCAATCCTCATTGAATGAGTGTGAGACATCAGCTGGTGCAGGATCGGTTTTGGTTTCACAACACAATTTTATCTTACAAGCTCACTTAATCTCACTCGGTTTGATGAAGCAGAATCTCTAGCTAAGTTCACAAGTAATAAATAAGTTAATGAAAACAATATAAACACAAGAATAGTTTCAAGATACTTGTATATATTACTTCTCAACTTAATATTACAAGACTCTTACAAGAATGATTACAAAGTTATAATGAGAAACTATATATACTACTATCTACAGCTGGTTATACTTGGATAACCAGTTGGAATCTACAACTAGACAAATACTATATTGCTATAAGTAAAGTATCTAAGATAAAATACTATCCTAGATTAGGTAGTCATGACAGGTCCATGACTTTCCTTTTGTCACCAACTGAAAGTGGCAACTATACTAACTGATAATGGGTGAATAGTGGATTAAAGTATGGTCAACTATATGGGCGTGGGAAAGTACCATACAGTATATCAAAGGTTGCAGCGGATGTCAGACAGACCATACTTGTGTCCACTGGTTCATAGTTGGTTCTTCCAAAGCTAAATGGCTTCGGAAGAATAAGTTCTTCTGAGACCATTTATATTTTGGAAGAATCAACTTCTTTTGAGTCTTCTGCAAGTCTTCAAGACTTTATTCTTTAGAAGAATTTGTCTTTATAATCTTCTAAGTTGTATACTTCGGAAGGAGAACTACTTAGTCTTGGAAGACTGAATTCTCACTTTGGAAGGAGAACTACTTAGTCTCAGAAGACTAAGTTATCACTTTGGAAGTTCTTCAACCTAGAGCTTCAAAAGATCTTTGACTTGTCTTCAATAGACCACTTCAATTGTACATCAAAATCTTCTAAGTGTTGTTTTGGTTTCATCAGACTCATATGATCCAACAAACTCCCCCTAGGCTGATGCTACCAAAACTTCACTTCCTTCTATTCCTCAATGTCTTCAACACAAGGGAGAGTAGATATTTGTTTGTCTCTTTGTTCTTCCCTGATGCAATGGTGAGGGGCTTGTACAAATCATCCGTAGATAATAAATCCAATCGGTTGCTATGGATGATATGTACCCTTTGCTGCATCCCTCTCAAGAGAGTTAGTTGATGGGAATTGTAGTCATATTCCTATCTAACTATAGGATCCTAAGTTGGACCTTCAACCATCTACAATAATGTTCTTCCTTTTCTGGTTGCACCTTCTTCTTCTTCTTCCTTTTCTCTCTTTTTCAACTCTTCTTCAGTTTTGGCTTTCTTTGTAAGTGCTTCAACATGAATACTACTCAGATGATTCCTGATGTGAGCAACTATCTTAGAGTTAGAGGGATTGGAGAATGGTCTCTCTACTAACTCAGCAAAGTCAAACCTGCTGGAGTGTAGCATAGCAGATGTATCAAGTCTGTTCACTTGACCATTCTCTCTTTCCATAGCAAAGCTGTGTGTAACTTCATCGAACTTCCACTGGACAATTTGGCTTCTTGGATTGAGGGGATTGGTTGGCAACTTGTCCCCTTTTCTTGTGTCTAGCAGAGTCACCAGTCTCCTTCTCAGCTTCTTCTCTTCTTCATTAAGTGCATCTGAGTTGGTTGCAAGAAGTTGGAGAGCTTGGTCCAGTGTTCCCCTTAGCAGATCAAGGAATGCATCTCTTGTGAGGGAACTGGAAGAACCATCAATGTATTTTAGCTTTATGGACTCTTCCTCATAAGATGTCGCTCAGGGTTGTGCAGTTGATGAGCTTCCTTTTGATCTTCTTGAACTCTTCTAAGGTAAGGGGTTTAGATGGTTCAGAAGATGGTTTGGGTAGTGATTGGGTTCAGGGTTGTGTTTTAGGTTTAAGGATAGGTAGTGGTGGTTGTTGGGAAGCAGTGGGTGAGGATGTAGGTAAGGTTGATAATATGGGTTCAGGGGTGTAAGGCTTAGTGGTTGGTTCAGTTTTGATGGGGAAGGGAAAAGGTGTGGGTGTAGGTTGTGGTTTGGGTGTTGGTTTAGGTGTTAGTTTTGGTGCCATCCTCTGAACACTTGGTCTTTGAATTACCTCCTGCCTTCTTCATAAGCGAAGGTTAGCCTTATGTCACTGACTTGTCGTTGTAGGGTCTTCTCTAACATTGGACCCACTTGCCTGCCGATGAAGCCATGGGCTTATAGATAAGCTTTCATCCATTCCTTATCTCCCACCTTCTTGGCAGCAACAAGTTATGCCTCTTCCTTCTTCTACTTTTTCTCCCTCAGCTTCTCCCGGGTAGCCTTCTTCTTCTCTTTGTTGATTTGATCTTGCTCTTTGTGAAAAAGAAACAAGATCGTATCATAATCATGAGGTGCTAGCTCCTTTTGAGAATAGCCACTAGAGCAGAGAAAGGCTATCCTTTCCATCCTCTCCTTTTCCATAGCCTCCTCCTTTTTTTTCCTCTTCTCCTCTTCTACGGCCAACCTTGCCGCTTCCTCCTTTTCTTTTTGTAGCAAGGTTGCCTTCTCCAACTTTACAAGCTCATCAGGTGGGAGCAGAATGATATCTTCATCAACTACTCCCAGGCTGATAAGCCTGTCTATAACCTCCACTCTCCTTTTCTTGTTGATACTTTCTTGAGCAGCTTGTGCTGCTTTACTGCTTGCAACCAACAGCTTCCCAGTACCAATTCTTCCCTTCTTCTTAAGCTTTTCCAACCTTTCCTCCTCTAGAAGCTCCTTTACAGCGAGCTTCCTTTTCCCCTGAAGATCTGAGGAAGATTCAGCCTTTGGAGACTCAGGCTTAGAGGTTTTAGGTTTAGGAGAGTGGGGTTGGACTTGTGGTGTTTGAGATAGAGGGGTTGTAAGGAATTTGTCACTGTTTACCTCAGAGGCTAGGTCATGAATGGCCTTTATGATGAACAGGTTATTGGACAAGTAAGATAGCTCAATTATTCGTTCGGCAGCTTGGATTTCTGATTCAGAAGTAATTGGAGCTGCACTACCTGTCCCTTCTAAATCGGTTGCGGGGCCATGAGTCTGTATATCCCCTTTGAAGTTAATCTTAGGTTCAATAGAGAGCTTAGGTTGACTAACTTCCTCTTCAAAGGTAGGTGGTGCACTTAGCCTTTGTAGCTCTTTAGCTCCAAAGTAGTCAACGACTACATCAGGGGAAAGTTGTTCAAGGGAGGAGCTTATCAGAAATGTGGTTAAAAATTTGTTGAGGTTGATAAGCATCCTTGGGTCAACTTGAATAGTACTGGGAGTTGGTCGAGGGAAGATGGTTGCAGGGTGTTGTTGTGTAGGATAAAAAGAAGATATGGCATCAAAGGAATTTGCTATGACGGCAAGGCTAGGTTCCATATGTCTTTGTTCCTGTACATTCTCCCCTTTTTTGGTAGCATCATCTTGAGAAGTAGATGAGCTAGAGGAAGAACTTAAAGAAACCTAAGTATGTACATGCCTAATAGACTTCTCAAACTGTGTCTCATCTAGTTGAGCCTTGAGATTTTCAATCTTAAGTTGTTGAGTGGCAGACCTGTCCTCTAAAGTCCTAACCTTTTATTCAAGGTTTAAGACTTTAGAAAGCAGGTCTCTGATAATGAGTTTCAGTCTACCCTCATCTTCTTTTGAAGAATCATTAGGAGATGAGATAACATACCTAGTATGTTCATCATCACCACTAGTAGTGGTTTCTTGGCGCCCTGGATACCCTTGCTTAGTGATGTCTCTTTCAGAGGCATCAATTGGAAAAGTTGCCATAGACTCAGTCTCACTGATTTTATCACTATCTTGAGAGGTTAGTGAAACACTCTTAGTAGTGGCAGCTCAGCCTACATGAGTCACCTCCACACCAGTTTGACTCACCTTAGTTAGGTTTAGCTGATGTGGGCTAGACATTAGAGGTTCCCTGGGGCTCAGTTGAACTTGAGAGTGGTGTGGTAGATCAATATCATGGCCCGGATAGAACATAATGTCCTTATCAGGTTGGGGTAATAGGTCAATAAAGGATAGAGAAGTTATATCTAGCGACCCGGGACCTTGGTCAGCACCTAATGGCTCCTCTGTAGTAGTAGTTGAGCCAATGATGTGGCTATCCCTTTTTGGCTGCTCAGGGGAGTGTTGAGACTCACCCTGAGGGCTAATGGCTTGGGTTGTGGGCTCGTCAGGTTGAGACTAAGGAGACTTAACACTGACATTAAGGTCAATGGTGGAGGATGGTGGGACCTCTGGCTGAGTAGGAGCCTTGAGTTCCACTCTAGCCCTTTTGGATTGAACAGAGGGGACCTAATCAAACAGAGTAGATTGATTAGGGGTTTGTTTAGGGCATCTTGTGTAGGTGATTTTGATTGGGTGGGAAGAAGTTATTAGCATTAGAGTGATGGTGTCTGGTGTGGGTTCATCACCTGCTGGGCTTGCAGGGATGTCACCAAGAGCCGTTGGCTCAAGCATACCTGGAAGAAGATCGGTGAACATTCCAGTAAAGTTGGTAGACACCTTCTTCAGAGTTTTGAAGATGCCAGGCCCTCTGTGAGGGACCAGTAGAACATCTGCACATTGTAGTCTGTCTTGGTCTAGCTCACAATTAATTATGTGTTGAATGAACCGGGGATACATATAGAATGGATCCCGGGTGAGATTGCCTCTTAAGTTGCTCAGCACAAATCTTGAGTAGTTGAAGCGCAGGCCTTTTACCAACCCATGGACTAGGTAGCCCAAATCATATGGGATTTGATCTCATCCCCCGGACTTGTTGGATAGGTAGTGCAGGACGATGTGCAGCAAGAACTTCCAATTGTAGGAGAAGTTAAACTTATAGACGGTAGGCCTGCTCACATCGCCACCATATACCATCTGAGTGTAGGTATTCTCTAACTCATATTTGGGGAATTCAATAGGGGTGCCCTCATCATGAAGCTCAAAATGCTCCCTGATGGTTGATTTAGTTATTATGATCTCCTGCTCACAGATCCTCAATCTGATGACCCTTTCATTATTTATCGTCTTGCTTCGACCATTGGCCCAGAATTCAGCCATATGGTTTGAGTAGATGGCGGGGTTAATAGTGAGGGCAGTGAAGTATGTCGATTGTGACAGAAATTCGACAATAGGGGCAAAATAGACATCCTTTGAAGAATCAAGGATGGCGACCTGGTTATGTTGAGGATTCAAGGCCATTGTCAAGGGAGTACTATTTGATTGAAAGAATTTGAGAGTGAGTGAAGAGGATAATGTAAATTTGGGGCTTTTGCAGTGGTAAAGAAAGTAAAGAAAGAGAGTCAGAAGTTTTTAAATGGGGGTTAAAAAGCCAAACCAATAAGGTGAAAGGACAGTTTTCTTTCGATTTGACAAGGGCGGTAAGATAAACCATTTAAAATATTCAGACAATCATTAATAAAATCTTACTTTTTACAGAGTGGGCCCTAAAGATTTCGTTACATAGTAAAAGTTTTCTTTCAAAGGTAAAATTGCTTCCGAGAGAAAACACTTGTGTTTCTCGGTATTGTCTTTCGAAGCCACTTTTAGTTCCAAAGGCAAACTAGGTCTCAAAGACAAGTTTGCTTCTGAGAGTAACGACTTCTTCCGAGAAAAGAAGTTAGTAAGTTTCGGAAGTGGATTTGATCTATTATCAAATTTTCTTCCGAGGCTAAAAACTTTTCAGAAGTGAATACTTATGCAGAGGGATTTGCCTTTGGAAGATAGATGAAGATCTCTTTCGAGGGTAAATTTCTCTATGAAAGAATTCATACTTAAAATTTTTTTGAAGGAAACCTTTTTGTAACAGGGCTTAGATTGTATTAGACAACATAGACAAGACATATTTAAAAAGGTTTTTCAAAAGAGAAAGACTAGTCAATGTTAATCATCCCAATATCTTTAGTTAAATATTTAAATCTTTGTTCCTCAAAGGCTTTTGTGAACTTGTCAGCATATTATTCATTTAGATTGACTTTGACTAGTTTGATTAGATTTTTCTCATGAATATCTCGAATGAAATGGTACCTGATGTCAATATGCTTTGTCTTGGAGTGCTTGACTGGATTTTCTGTGATAGATATAGCACTCTTGTTATCTATGTGGATAGGGGTCTCCATGAAGTTGAAAGCATATTCCAGCAACTGACTCTGAATCCAAAGCAGTTGAGTACAGCAGCTTGTAGCACCAATATACTCAGCTTCAGCGGTAGATGTGGATACACATGATTGCTTCTTGCATTGCCAGGAGATGATCCTTCCACCAAGAAATTGACATCCTCCTGATGTTGATTTCTTATTGATGTTACATCCACCATAATCACTGTTCGTGTAACCATAAAGGTTAAAATCCCTATTCTTGGGATAACAGAGACCCAGTTTAGGAGCTCCTTTGAGGTATCTAAGAATTCTCTTGGCAGCAATTAGGTGAGACACCTTTGGAGCGGCTCGATATCTTGCACAGATGCAAGTTGCAAACATGATATCAGGTCTACTTGCAGTGAGATACATCAAAGACCCAATAATTTCCCTGTACTGATGCTGATTGTGATTTCTGGGTATAGGTGTCTTGGCTGGCTTACAATCTTTCATCTCAAATCTTTCAAAGATGTCCTTGACATACTTAGATTGATTGATGAAGAACCCTTCTTCCATCTGCTTCACTTTAATTCCAAGGAAGAAATCCATCTTTCCCATAGAACTCATCTTAAAATTCTTTCTCATGATGCCTTCAAAGTCTTTACACATTTGGTCATTTGAGGATCCAAATATGATGTCATCGACATAGACTTGAACAAGCAACATGTCCTTCCAGACTTGTTTTTGAACAATGTCTTGTTTATGGTGCCTCTGGTGTAGCCATTCTTCAGAAGAAATTAAGACAGTGTCTCATACCATAGCCTAGGTGCTTGATGCAGCCCATAAAGAGCTTTATCCAGTTTGCACACATCGTTGGGGTGCTTTGGGTCTTCAAATCTAGGTGGCTGGCACACATAGACTTCTCTATCAATATCCCCATATAGAAACCCACATTTGACATCAAGTTGATAGTCTATGAAGTTTTTGGATGCTGCAAAAGCAAGGAAGATTCACACAGCCTCAAGTCTTGCAACAGGTGCAAAGACATTAGTGTAATCTATGCCTTCCTCCTGTGTGTATCCTTGAACAACAAGTCTTGCTTTGTTCTTGATGATCAAACCTCTATCGTCTCTTTTGTTTCTGAACACCTAATTTGTGTCAATGGGGACTTGGCCAGGTGGTAATGGACACAAGTTCCATACCTTTTGCCTTTTGAACTGAAGTAACTCCTCTTGAATTGCTTCAACCCAATTGTTGTCCTTGAGTGCTTCTTCCACCTTCTTGGGTTCCATTTAAGAAAGAAAGCATGAGTACATGCAGACATTCCTATTATGGGTTTGACTTCTTGTTCTCACACCTTCTGAGACATCCTCAATGATGTTCTTAGCTGGATAAGTGGTGTGTATCCTGAGCCTAGGAATCATATCTAGTTGCATAGATAGATCCAGGTTTGAGAAGTTTTGCTTAGGATTTTTAACACCATGACCAGCTGAGATCCCATACTTATTCAATGAGGACTGATTGAATGAATGTGTGACAACATCAATGGTATTTTGCTGTGAAGTAGTATCAACAGTTGCTTGTTCCTCCAGATCACTGTCTTCATCAGCTTGGTGTTCAATGCTGGAGTTGCCAACTGTTGAGTTATTAGGCTCAGTTGGCTGACAAGTAATTGATGCTCCCTTGTTTCCTGAGATATTCATGCTTTCAGGACATCTAGTTGAAGGAGCTTGACCTTCAATTCTTCTTGGAGAACTAGGAATAGGTTTGGGTAACCTAAATAGGTGATCTTTATACGGGTCACTTTGAGTTCCTGTTCCAGCTGAAACATTTTCACAAGATGATTTAGAATAGTTTGGAAACAATTCTAAATTGAAGATATGATCAGGACCATTTCCCTTAACACAAGGAGTGTGCTCATTGACAACAATGTTGGATGCTCCCTCAAATTGTTGATTTTTAATGTTATATACTCTATAAGCAATAGAGGTTGAGGAATATCCAACAAAGATAGCATCATCCGACTTTTTAGCAAATTTTGCTAAATTGTCTTTTGTGTTAAATATGGTGCACCTGCTCCCAAAGGACCTAAGAAAGCCAATGAACGGTGGCCTCTTGTTCCATAGCTCATAAGGGGTTTTTCCATAGGGCTTAACAATTAGAACTCTATTCTGAACATAACATATAGTGCTGACTACCTCTGCCCAGAAAGTTAGAGGCAGCTTTGAATCAGCTAACATAGTTCTTGCAGCCTCAATAAGTGTCCTGTTCCTCCTCTCAGCAACACCATTTTGTTGAAGAGTTCTAGGAGCACTGTATTGTCTGGAAATCAATTTTGAGTTACAGAATGTGTCAAGAAGTTGATTCTTAAACTCACTCCCTTGATTACTTCTAGTGATTTTTACCTTGTGATCCTTCTGTTTTTCAATTTTAAGAATAAAAGATTTCAAAGTTTCAGCAGTTTCAACTTTAGTTTTTAAAAAGAAAACCCATATAAATCTTGTAAAATCATCAACAATCACAAGGCAATATGATTTCCTTCCAATGCTCATTATACTTGTGGGACCAAAATGATCCATGTGCAATGAGTGTAATGGGGTGGTGATGGAGTTAATCTCTTTGGAATTGTGAGTGATCTTGTGTTACTTTCCTTTCAGACAAGCAACACGGTTATCTTACAGAAAAACTCCTTTTTAGGCACACCATGTACCAAATTATTTTTAACCAATTTATTCATGGTTTTAAAATTAACGTGGCACATTCTTTTATGCCAAAGAGTTGACTCATTACCATTAGCTATGGAAAGAAAGCATGATACTTCACCCAATGGGGAAGCATTGTTCATATCCAGCTTGTACATATCCCCTCTCCTAGGAGATCTAAGAAGCACCAATTCCTAAGGAATTGTCATCACGGGTTTGAGGATAATGCACTCATGTTCAGTGAAAAGCATTTGGTGCTTTTGATCATAGAATTAAGAAACACTTAAAAGATTGTGTTCAAGCTGTTTGACAAAATTTACTTTGTCAACTTTTAACTTACCATTGGATACACTACCTCTACCAGAAATATATCCTCTGGCTTCACCTCCAAACTGAACAGGACCTCCATCAAAATGTTCAAATTGTTGTACGAAAGATCTGTTCCCTATCATTTGCCTGGAGCATCCACTGTCTGGAATCCATATATTTCTATTCTTGTCATGTGGACGTTCCTGCATATAAGGTGAAAGATTAGTTACAATTGGAAACCCAAGCCTTATTGGTCTTGGGCTCTTCCAATGTAGATGATATAATTGAACCAAAATGTATGCATGGGGGTTCAATTATGGTTTATGAAGAAGAAGCTTGGGCTGCAACATCTTTTCTGATCTTCCATTCCATCCTCTGGTTGATCAGTGTAGATGAGCCTGAAGAGGCTTGAGTAACATGACTTGCTTCCGTGGCTTCTTTCGAAAGAAGTTTTCACCACCTTTTCTTCTGAAGTAGTCTTGTTCTCGGAAGATTTCAAAGGATTCTTTTTGTTTCTTTGTTTGTTCTTTAGCTTTTCTTCTGAAGCTATTTTACTTTCGGAAGAATGAGTTCCTTCCGAAAGTAACTTGGCTTTAGAAACAAGCTTTCCTTTTCTTAATACTTAGACCATATGATAAGGTCCAAATGTAAAACCATCCTTGACTCCTTCTTTCTTAACATTGGTTGCATAATGTGTGCTTGCTGGATTGTAGTAACAATCTTTGGCCATGTGGTTATGCAGACCACAGATTATGCACTCAATGTTATTCTTGATGGGGCATAAGGGCTGTTGTTTCTTGCACTTCTTCTCTTCTTCAACATCCTTCCCCTTCAATTTCTAACCCTTTAGCTGGATAGGAGTGCTGGTACTACACTCTTTTCCTGAATCAGAACTTCCAACCACTTGGAATCCAGCTGAGATAAATACACCCTTTTGCCTTGGGTCTATCTTCAACTTTGTCTCAGCCACATTCTTGGCAGTTTTTCTTACTGCCCTGATTTTGTTCTTTCTGGCTTTGGTGGTTAGGGATTGATCAATAGCTGCGGGGATGAGGTTTTCTACCTTATCCTTCCCTGTGGTGGTCACCATTGTTGCATCATTCTTTTGTTTATTGGGTTGTGGGTTAGCAGTTTGAACCTCTTGCTCATCAGTACCATATCTTGGCTGTCTAACAGACACATAAGAGTTTGGTGGAGCAATTTCATTGGTTCACAACCCACTTTTGTTTTGATAACATACCTTTGGTTGGAGGATGATGCAACGATGGTGTAGAAGTTATGCTCTTGAATGGCATACTTCTTTGCTTTAGCCTCAGCTATTACTAGCTGGGCTTAAGCCTCAATCAACTTGGATATTAAATCTTTTATTTGAGCTCTGTAGTTGGAATGTTCATGTTTTAAAGAGGACACAGCTTTCTCTAACTCTTCTATTTTGCATTTGTAGTAAGATTCTGCTCTCTTAAAACCAGATTTTAATATGTTTAAGGACTCAATATCAGATTTAATCTCCATGTTCTAGTCATGATACAACTTAACCTTAGCAATACGGTCTTAAAATCATATTTTAATATGTTTAAGGACTCAATATCAGATTTAATCTCCATGTTCTAGTCCTGATACAACTTAACCTTAGCAATATAGGCTGGAGTATAGAGATATTCATATACCTTACTGTCTTCAGTTCCAGCCATGAGAGCTTGAGCAGGAGTGATATCTTGCACCATGAAGCTCCAGTCAACTTTTTGAGCAATAGCTGCAGTCTGTTATTCAGTAGCTTTGACTACAGCTTTTGGGTTAGCAGGATGTTAGGAGGCTCGAGCTGCTCCAGGATTAGATCTAGGAGCCTTGCATTCCCTTGCAAAGTGGCCAAGCTGGTTGTAGTTGTAGGATTTGGCCTTTGACTTGTCAAACAACAATTTGCTGTTGGTTGGGTTCTGAGGGAATTGCCTTCTAGTTCTTTTAAAGAACTTCTTTGCTCTGTAGGACAAAAGAGCCATCTGCTGGACAATGTCAAACCCAAATTTATTGTTCATCTGATGGCCTTTCTGAGTTTCCATCTCCATATGGTATCCATTAAGTATTTCATATAGTTCAGTCATGGTGAGAGTGTTGAGATTCTCAGTTCTCTTGATTGAGACATAGTAGAAAGTCCACTCATGAGGAAGTGCACTTATGAATTTCTCACTATGTCCTCTTCTCAAGAACCACTCCGATAGACTGAAGAGAGTTGATCAAGTCCATGTACCTGAGGTATTGTTAGCTCAAGGTCTCACCAACAATGTATGTAAAGTTCTCAAACTTTTGCTTCAGCACATCTTTCTTGGTCTCCTTGGATTCAGGAGAACCAGAGTACATCAGCTTCAAAGCATTAAATAGTTCTTTGGCAGTCTCACATTGCTTAAAGCCTACTATTATGGAGTTTGGTATAGCTTTAAGTAACACAATCATGGCTTTGCAGTCAATGTCCTTCTTCTTGAAGTCTTCATCAGAGTAGTCTTCAATAGCTTTCTCAATCATGGCACCATTACCAGCTGGGGATTCCACCTTTGGTTGGTAGGACCATGAGTGACTGATCTCCATATGCGGCTATCTTGATACTTGATAAAGCCTACAATACGTTTGTACTAGGTTCTAAAATCATTAGGGATGATGATAGGAGCCTTGGTCATGGTTCCCATTTCAGACTCTGAAGATTTCTGGTTAAGAGCCATTTTCATGAAGTGAGTAAGTATGAAGAAACAAGGGTGATTTGGGATGGTTAGATCTCACAATAAAGAGCCTAAAAAGCTCTGATACCAATTGCAGGATCGCTTTTGGTTTCACAACATAGGTTTATCTTACAATCTCACTTAATCTCGCTCGGTTTGATGAAGCAGAGTCTCTAGCTAAGTTCACAAGTAATATAATAAGTTAATGAAAACAATATAAACACAAGAATAGTTTTCAAGATACTTGTATATATTACTTCTCAACTCAATATTACAAGACTCTTACAAGCATGATTACAGAGTTACAATGAGAAACTATATATACTACTATCTATAGCCAGTTTGTAAGGTTATATTAGAAGGTTAGAAGGCTGATGCAACCCAAGAAGCCAAAACAATCAAGGTGCTTCCTTCATGCATGCACTAATGTAGAAGGTATAAGTTTGCTTCAGAAGTTTTACACTCTCCACATAAAATATTCTTAGTGTAAAATCTTCCGAAGCCAAAGTCCAAATCTTCCGAAGCCAAAGATGAAGTCTTCCAAAGCTTCAGAGACAAAATCTTCCAAATCCAAATGGTGTGAAGACTGATTTCTTCCAAAGACAGAGAGGACATGCTTTCTCTGATCAACTTTTTCATAAAGCTGACTTACTTTTCGCTACAACTCTGAAGACTCACCAACTTGCATGAGTTGGTGAAAAGTCCATGTTTTTGTAAACTATAGATTAAGGTCTTTGGTCTGTCACTTCCTACTTTGTACCTGTTATCCTTTTTATAATAGAAAAGGATGTGAGCTATGGCATGTCATAGTCACTAGTCAAAAGGCAATCTGCCTTTTGACTCTACATTGATCTTGTTGTCTAGATTAGTGTTTCCAACTGCCTTTCAAAGTATTGACGGTTGTAGAATGTAGTATAAAGTATCACAGGTCCTTGTATTTCTTTTTATACTTTGTAACACTTGTAATAGGACTTGAGAGCAATATACAACATCCTTAAAAACCATATTCGTCTGTTCTTGTTCTTGTTCTGTCTCAGTTACTTGTGTTTTTAGTATCATTTACACAAATACAGTTCCCTATTTGATCTATTAAAGTGTTCTAACACTCTCCTCATGGTGAGACTGATTGTATTGACCACCTTTTACATAGTCCTGAAATTAGTATTAGAGCTTTTTATGCTCTTGATTGTAAGATCTCACCATCTTAAATCCTTTCAGTCTCACAAAACACTTAACATCTCAAATGGCAGCTATAACAAAGGCTAATATGGAAACTAGTACTATGACAAAGTCTCCACTGATCACTACTGATGACTTTGATACTTGGTGCTAAAGAATAGAAGGCTTCATCAAGTCTCAAGACTCCAGGATGTAGGGATCTATTGTCTATGGACCTCATGTACCATCCACCTCTTTAGCTGCTGCTGGTGGTGGCATGATACTAAAGGAAGTGGCTGATTATTCTGATGAAGTCTGGAAGAAGATAAACATAGATCAAAAGGACAGGGACAAACCATACCAAACTACACTGATGACCGCCCTTCAAACTGCTCTTCCAAACTCTATCTACAAAGGCTTCAAGAAGCGCAAGACTGCCCAAGCAACTATGGGATGCACAGAAGCTGATGTATGAGGGGTCAGATGAAGCAAGAGAATAAGAAGGACCTCTTGAAGTAGCAGTTTGAGAACTTCACCTTTAAGGCAGGTGAAACCATGACTCAATAATACTTCAGGTATGTTGAGATTGTGGATACTCTAATGGATGTTGGAGTAACTCTTGAGTACAGGGACATTGTGAGGAAGTTCATGTCCTCTCTTCCTAGACAATGGATAAACTATTGTGTGGTCATTAACAGGATTGAAAACCTCCAAACCCTTACTCTCACTGAGTTGTATGGTATCCTCAGTGGCTACCAGATGGAGATGAACATGAAAAATCCATCTGGTAACTCCAACAATCAACTGAGTTCAGCCCTTCATATGGTTGAAAGGGATTGCAGAGAACCACAACATCATCTCATCTGCTACCTTGACAAGTCACAAAAGGGTCCTTTCATCACCTTCCCAGAGACCACAAGAGAGAGCTACATCCAAGGAGGCCCATTCCAAGAGACAAGCTCTTCACAAGCCTTTGTGTCTCATGATGAAAGCACATGCAACGTTCTTTTTACCCTTGAAGACCTGAAATGTATCCATCCAGATGATCTGGAGTACATGGAAATAGTCCAACAGATGACTCTTCTCACTCACAGAGCCAAGAAGTTCTACAAGAGGACAGGGAGGAAGTTTCCTAGCAATGCAGCCAGTGGACAGTTTGGGCTGGACAAAAGCAAAGTGAAGTGTTACAACTGTAACCAAATGGGACACTTCGCTATATAGTGCAAGGCACCAAAGACAAATGGTGGCCAAGCACAAACCATACCAAACTACACTATGGAGCTCCCCAAAATGAGAAGCCCAAGCAGCAAGTTGCAGTAGTTGTTAAAGAAGGAGGCTTTGACTGGAGCTTTCAGGTTGAGGATGCATCTCCAAACCAAGCACTGATGGCACATAATGAAGAAGCCAAGGTATTGGAACATCCTTGTACACCTGAATGTAATGCTAAAGTTAACAAATATAGGTCCTATAACTTAGAGATGAGATCTAATATTGAGTCCTTAACATTTTAAAAGCTAATTTCAAAAGAGCTGAAAATGATTACAACCTTAAGATAGAAGATCTAGAGAAAACCATTTCAACTCTTAAGCATGAACACACCAACTACAGGACTCAGATAAAAGATCTCATCACTAAGTTAACTGAATGCCAAGCTGAGCTTGTGATTAGCAAAGCCAGGGTAGAAAAATATGTTCTTGAAGAAAAGACCTTCAAGAACATGATATCCTCATCCTTGCATGCAAAAGTTTGTTATCAGAATAAGCAGGGACTGGGATCTACTCAGATAGCTCCACCATACACTCTATTGTCTATAAGATCTCTAAAGTGTGGAACTTGTGAAGATGAGCTTCCCCTCATAGACCTATTGATGAAGAGAATGAAGACGAGATAGTGAAGGATGATTCTGGGAAGAGTGAAGAAGATCATCCTAAAAAGGGTCACTATTCTCCTAAGGAGAGGAAAGAATCTGGGATGACCAAGTCTAAGAGGAAGAACTTGATCAAGAAAGCCAAGAGGAGATCAAAGAAGGCTCAAAATATCAAGGCCACTTTCAACTCTAAGTAGAAACAAGTGTTTATCTCTATAGGATTTGAAGTGGTAACGGCTGAAGACTTAACTATGAACTCTAGTACCAGGAGTTCTAGTTCATGTCTAACTCATTTTAGCAAAGAAAAGAAGGCTAATTAGCTGTGTACCTCTGCTACACAGCCTGAACCATTCGGTTCCAAGAGCAAGCCTCACCCTAGGAAGCAAATGGATTTCATCATGTGTGGTAGTACTTCTCATCTTGCTAAGGATTGCATCCACAATCCTAAAAGTACTACTCACATGATCAAAGAGAAAACTTCTAAGATGAAGAAAGAAAAACTAGCTTTGAAAGGAAAATTTTTCCCTTCAAAATCTCCAAGGTGACAAAGAAGACAAGTGAGAATTTGCCTTCGGAAGAAATTTTGGTCTCGAAAGAAATGAATGCTTCCAAAGTACTGAATCCTGCTGTAGTGAAAGCAAGATCTTCTGATGGTCCAGTCTCTAAAACTTCAAAAGTTGTTAAACTTTTGAGGTGTTAAAGGTCAAGTCCAATCTTTCAAAGATGGTGTGGAAGATGAAGAAAGACCATGTGACTAAAATTTCTTCATCAATAATAGCTAATGATCCTCAAAGCTTGAACATAGAATCAATTACTATTACATTATCTTCAAATCACTTTGATAAGCCCAAGACCAATGAGGCTTGGGCTTCCAAATGTAACTAAACATTTCCTTTTGTGCAGGAACAGCTAATGATCAATAGGAATGTATGGATCATTGATTGTGGTTGTTCCAGGTACATGACAGTCAATGGCTCCTTGCTTCAAAATTTTAAGGTAGTTGCTTTTGGAGGAAATGCTGGAGGTTACATTACTTCAAGGGGTGAGAACAAGAGGACAAACCCATGACAAAAATGTTTGTCTATACTGTTGCTTCTTGTCCCAGTAGAGCCAAAGAAAGTTGAAGAGGCTTTGTAAGATGGAAGCTCGGTTGAAGCAATGCATAAGGAGGTGCTTCAATTCAAAAGAGAAAAGGTTTGTAACCTATGTCCTCTTCCTCATAGGAATACTATCATAGGAACCAAGTGGGTTCTTAGAAACAAGAAGGATAATAGAGGACTTGTCATCAAAAATAAGGCCAGACTAGTTGTTCAAGGATACACACAAGAAGAGGGAATTGACTACATAGATGTCTTTGCTCCTGTGGCAAGACTTGAAGTTGTAAGAATATTTTTGGTTTTTGCTGCATCCAAGGATTTCAAGGTCTACCAACTTGATGTCAAGTGTGCTTTCTATATGGGGTGATTGATGAAAAGGACAAAACACATCAACATCAGGTATCATTTGATTAGAGATAATTTTAAAAAAGGGATTAATCAGACTAGTCAAAGTTAACTCAAATTAACAATATGCTGATCTGTTCACTAAAGCTTTTGATGAACAGAGATTCAAACATCTTGTATCAGCTATTGGGATGATTAACTTTGAGTAGATTTTCTTAAACTTAAATCAACTTTATTTCTAAAACTTGTATGTAATAAGTTGTCTATTTTATCACCTTCATAAGCCCAGTTTATTTTGGAAGAAAATCATTAAAAAGATATTTCTTAGATTTTGAAAATTTTTTCAAACATGTTTTCTTTTAGAAGATTTCAAGTTTCCTTCGAAAGAAAATTATGTCTTCAAAGCAACTAACTACTTATAAGAAATTTAACTTTGGAAGAAATTCTAAGAATATATTCCGAAGCTTAAATATGATTCTAAGTACTTGTATGCATTTGAAGGATAATTTTCTTCCGAAAGCAATTAAGTCTCGGAAGATTTATTCTCTTTAGAATAAAACTCCCAAGTCTTAAAATCTTCCGAAGCCAAACATGTTTCAGAAGTAAAAATTTACTAAGTGTAATATCTTCCGAAGCCAAAATTGGCTTCGGAAGCTTTTTCCAAAATCTTCCGAAGGCAAAATTACCTTTTGGCATCGGAAGCTTTTTCTTAAAACTTCCAAAGACAAATTTACCTTCGGAAGATTTTTAACAAATCTTAGGAATATCTTCCGAAGCCAAATTGGCTTTCGAAGCTTTTTCTAAAATCTTCCGAAGCCAAATTGACTTCGGAAGCTTTTTCTTATGACTTCCGAAGCAAAATTACCTTCGGAAGAGTTTCAACTTCCAAAATAACTACCTTTTTGGGCACTTTTGTAGAGGTGGGACCGACATTCAGATTTCAAAGTTTATCCTTTTGCATTAACTTTGTCTCAAATCCATTTCATATATATTCTCTCAACGGTTCCCCCTCTTTTCACTATCTTCTTCATCAACAAATTCATTAACCTAAATTCACCCACAAACCGCCCTTGTTCTTATCTTCCTTCACCACAAAGCTACATCAAAATGGCCAACCTTCGTCACAGAAACCAACCTGATTTCTTCATGCATCTTCACATGCAACATAATCAAGTTGCTCTGTTAGACTCTGAGAAAGATCCTGGTATCTCAGAGGTTTGTCATTTTGTTTCTTTGTCAAACTACTTCTCCTCCCTCACCATTGATTCTCCTCCCTATGAGGATCAGCTTTTGGAATTTTGGAGGACATGCCAAGAGGTCACCATGGATGGGGAGAAGGCACTGTCTGCCATAGTGCAGGGGAGGACAATCTTCATCACTCCGGCTTCCATAAACACACATCTTTAGCTGGATGATATAGAAGGTGATTTGTCCTTTCCAAAATCTACTATTAACCAGTCCTTTGAGCAGATAGGCTATGAAGGTGACTTCTCAATCAGAACCTTTAGAAAGGGGAAGGTCTCTTCTCAGTGGAAGTACCTCCTCCATGTAGTTATCCATAGCTTATCCAACAAACATGGAGGTTAGGACCAGATTCCTGAAGATCTTTCTTTTATAGTCCATAGGATTGTTCAAGGGTTCAAGTTCAGGTATTCACAATTTGTTTATACTAATTTACTTGCAAACTTAGACTCCTTAGTATATTACATGTTCCCTAGATATGTCCAACATGTTCTTAACTGTGAACTAGGCTCACAGTTGAGTGGAACAGGTAATGTTCTAAAATTAGGATAGATGAAGCCCGACATCTTCAAGAACAAAGTGCTGGTGATGAGGAAGAAGACCTTGGTCCTATTCTCTCATCTCCCTATGATTCATCTGATGAAGATGATGGGAGTCTAAAACTAAAGGTGCAACAACTGACTAAAACATGCACCTATTTAGTCTCAAAGATAAGTCACCTGGAATCTCTGGTGACTATCTTACAAAGGGGGGTCAATGACCAGCAACTTGAGATCACCGATCTCAAGGGCAAGTTAGCTGAGTGACCACTCCTGAGAACTTAGCCAGGTCCATAAGAAACTACGGATGTGACAGACCTAACCCCAAGCTCACTTATGCAAGAAGGTGATGCTACCAAAAAGCGGGGGAAAGTCCAAACAATCAAAGAACCTGGGAGTTCTTCACAAAGTATGAACTTAGAGGATTCACCATTCTTACTTGCAATGGTCCATACTCAGCAACCTCCTCAAGTCTACAAGAATATGGACTTACTTGCCTAAGTCTACATGGATGTAGACTCACCAATACAAAGTTTGTTTGAGGAGGGTATTCCCAGAGCTATGCCTACCCCATCCCATCACTCTGAGAATCCAATCATAGGATGGAGGTATGACACTGATAGAAGAGCTCTAGTCATCTCTAGACCTCAAGGTCAACAGGAACTTTTAAACTTTTTCAACCTGAACTTCTATGAGAGCATCCATCTGAATGATCTTCCACTTGTCAACCCAAGTCAAAACAGACAAGCTGCAAGATTAGTAGATAGGATTCAAGAAAGGGTGTTTGAAGAATACAAGCTAAGGTCAAGACTATATAGACAAAAGCTAGCAGGTGAGACTTTTGGTCAACTGGATATTGAGGTGGACCCTAAGATTAGCTTCAAAGGGGAAGCCTTGACTGAAGGCCTAGAAGTTGAACCTATGAACCTTGAGGCAGGAACTTCTTTAGCACCCATTACCCTCAGTGAGGCAATAGCTGGTGAAGGTGCTTCACAACCTCTCTCTAGCCAGAGCTTGACTATAAAATCAAGCAATGAAGGCCAAAGCTCTCTCCACCCTGAGTCACCAAGGATTGTGAGTGATAAAGGGAAAACGAAACTGACTCATGAAGAGATTGAGGAGGAGGAGGAAAAAGAGAGGAAGAGGAAGCTAAGGGGAGAAAGTTCAAGAGGGTCTCCAGGCTTCATGGAAGCTACTATCAGGGCTGCCCTCAGGCCAAAAACTCAAGATGATGAGTTGAGGGCAGCCAGGATAAACTACTTGGGGACCAGAAGCTATAATAAGGATGAACTACTCTTTCTCCCTTTAGATGAACTGAATGAACTGGCTGACAAGGAATTGTCCAAGGAGAGGAAGGAGGCAGAGGATGCAATATTGCTCCTTAAGATCAATGAAGAAAGGAGACTGAAAAGGATCACAAGCATGCTCCTACCCTCTTTTCAGTTCAAGAAAGTCAAGAGCCATCATCTAAGAGAGCTAAAAAAATTATGCTGACAGACAAAGGATGATAAGCTTCTTGAAGCTGTATGGATTCTCAGGAAGAAGGCTTGGTCTAATGTCTCTATTCACTATTGATGAGCACATTATAGTGATCAAGCAAAAGATTAAAAAGGGAGAGCTTTTTGACTTGCAATCTTCACCAAGTCCAGCTCAACCTGAGGTTATCAAGGTTGAGCCACTTAAGACAACATAACTTCATCTTTTGATCCACAGCAGGGTCCTCTTCACTCTCCTTCTCAACTTATGAGAGAAGAGAACCTAATTGAGAGAGACACAACAGAACAACCTAGTGCTGAAGACCAGTCCTCTCAATTAAAGACTTCAAAGAGGAGGAAAAGGATGGCCATGAAGAGAGTTGTCAAGAAGAAGACCAAGGCATCCACCTCTACACCTTAGGATGAGTCAGATCATCATGAGGTAGTGCATGAAGAGGCTACTCAACCAACTCCAACTCAATTAGAGCCTCTTGCAACTGGAAGACCCATCTTGTCCTGGACTTTTGCTGCTAATCCAGACGGGTGGTATGTCATCAGAGATCTAGGTGGTCAAGATGTCTATTTCTGGCAAGACATGCTTGATCTTCCTCTGCATGATCTCCATGACATGAGAAGATATTATGAGAGTCTGGGGATCCTGACTAGATGATGAAGAAAGGTATGGTCTTGATCCTAATGATGACTATCAACATGTGAATAACTTCTCTGTTTTGGTAGCATCAGCCTAGGGGGAGTTTGTAAGGTTATATTAGAAGATTAGAAGGCTGATGCAACCAAAGAAGCCAAAACAACCAAGGTGCTTCCTGCATGCATGCACTAATGTACAAGGTATAAGTTTGCTTCGGAAGTTTTACACTCTCCGCAGAAAATATTCTAAGTGTAAAATCTTCCGAAGCCAAAGTCCAAATCTTCCGAAGCCAAAGTCCAAATCTTTCGAAGCCAAAGATGAAGTCTTCCAAAGCTTTAGAGACAAAATATTTTAAAGCCAAATGGTTTGAAGACTAATTTCTTTCGAAGACAGAGAGGACATGCTTTCTCTGATCTACTTTTTCATAAAGCTGACTTACTTTCCGCTGCAACTCCGATGACTCACCAACTTGCATGAGTTGGTGAAAAGTCCATGCTTTTGTAAACTGTAGATTAAGGTCTTTGGTATGAAACTTCCTACTTTGTACCTGTTATCCTTTTTATAATGGAAAAGGATGTGAGCTATGGCATGTCATAGTCACTAGTCAAAAGGCAATCTGCCTTTTGAATCTATATTGATCTTGTTGTCTAGATTAGTGTTTCTAACTGTCTTTTAAAGTATTAATGGTTGTAGGATGTAGTATAAAGTATCTTAGGTCCTTGTATTTCTTTTTATGCTTTGTAACACTTATAATAGAACTTAAGAGCAATATACAGCATCCTTGAAAACCATATTCATCTGTTCTTGTTCTTGGTTCTGTCTTGGTTACTTGTGTTCTTAGTATCATTTACACAAACCCAATTCCCTATTTGATTTGTTAAAGTGTTCTAACACACTCCTCATTGTGAGACTGATTGTATTGACTACCCTTTACAAGGTCCTATATGGTTATACATAGATAACCAGTTGGAATCTACAACTAGACAAATACTACATTGCTAGAAGTAAAGTATCTAAGATAAAATACTATCCTAGATTAGGTAGTCATGACAGGTCCATGACTTACCTTTTGTCACCAACTAAAAGTGGAAACTATACTAACTGATAATAGGTGAACAGTGGATTAAAGTATGGTCAACTACATGGGTGTGGGAAAGCGCCATGCAGTATATCAGAGGTTGTAGAGGATGTCAGACATACTTGTGTCCACTGGTTCATAGTTGGTTCTTCTAAAAGCTAAATGGCTTCGCAAGAATAAGTTCTTCCGAGACCATTTATACTTCTAAAGAATCAACTTCTTTCGAGTCTTCTACAAGTCTTCAGGACTTTATTCTTGGGAGGACTTTGTCTTTAGAATCTTCTAGGTTGTATACTTCGGAAGGAGAACTACTTAGTCTTAGAAGACTGAGTTCTCACTTTGGAAGGAGAACTACTTAGTCTCGAAAGACTGAGTTCTCACTTCGGAAGTTCTTCAACCTTGAGCTTCGGAAGATCTTTGACTTGTCTTCGGAAGAGCAGTTTTGTCTTTAGAAGACCACTTCAATTATACATCAAAATCTTCTAAGTGTTATTTTGGTTGCACCAGCCTCATATGATCCAACAGCTGGTCATGGTGTTTAAAATCCTGAGCAAAACTTCTCAAACCTGGATCTATCTATACAACTAGATGTGATTCCTAGGAACAGGATACACAATACTCATCCAGCTGAGAACATCATTGGGGATGTCTCAGATGGTGTAAGAACAAAAAGTCAAACCCACAATGGGAATGTCTGCATGTACTCATGCTTTCTCTCTCAAATGGAACCCAAGAAGGTGGAAGAAGCCCTCAAGGACAACAATTGGGTTGAAGTAATGCAAGAGGAGTTGCTTCAGTTCATAAGGCAAAAGGTACGGAACTTGTGTCCATTGCCACCTGGCCAAGTCCCTATTGGCACTAAGTGGGTGTTCAGAAACAAAAGAGACGATAGAGGTTTGATCATCAAGAACAAAGCAAGACTTGTCATTCAAGGATACACACAGGAAGAAGTCATTGATTACACCGATGTCTTTGTACCTGTTGCAAGACTTGAGGCTGTTCGAATCTTCCTTGCTTTTGTAGCATCCAAGAACTTCATAGTCTACCAACTTGATGTCAAATGTGCATTTTTGTATGGGGATATTGATAGAGAAGTCTATGTGTGCCAACCACCTAGATTTGAAGACCCACAACACCCCAACTATATGTGCAAATTGGTAAAGCTATTTTTGGGTTGCATCAAGCACCTAGGCTATGGTATGAGACACTGTCTCAGTTTCTTCTGAAGAATGGCTAAACCAGAGGCACCACAGATGTGAAAATTCGATAATCGTAGGATCAAATATTGCAATTGTATTGTTACCATTTATAAGATCTGTGATGCGGAATCTCATAGACCCGTTGATGATTTCAAGTGAAAATCGATACAAGATTTATTGTATGATTATGAATAAATGATGAACAATTCAAGAACACATATTCATAAAATATTTCATTCATTCATGTGTATGTTGGTAGCTGGATTACAAAGGGAGTTTGTAAGAAAAAATTCTCTCACACACACTCAACCTGATGTTTCTCTCCCTAGCCAAATCTCAGCAATCATTGCTTAGAGAATGCTTGCTTGCTTTGTAATGGTTAGAGTATAAAATGACTACACTTAGTCTATTTATACTCTTTAGATAAATAAACAAAATTACATTTAAGCCCTAAAGATTACACAAATATTCTTCAACGTCTGATAAATTCTCTGTTGCTGATGCGTGACTGCCGGGTGCCGATGTTACTCGGGACGTCCGCTGATGTTGACTGTTGACTTTGACCACGGTTGACCAAGTTTGACCAAGTTTGACTTTGGTCAATTTTCTTCAATTTAATCATATTTTTAGCATAGCTTCACCGTGTCAGTTTTGGTAAACATCATGAGATTCGATACTTAGGTTTTGTTAAGTATCATCTTCAAATAGTCCAACAATACTACCCCTAAGATGATGCTGCCAAAACCTCATGATTAGCAAAACTTTGGATGTTGATTGATGTGTAGTCTTGAAGTGCAGTCTTCTCCCCTTTTTTGGTAGCATCTTCTTAGAAGCTTTATAAAAAGGCATTGAGAAAAGGAATTTGTTTCTGCACATAAAGACTTTGGTTCGGCACTTGATGGATGTTTCATCAGCTTGATCTTCTAGTCTTATTTTGAAGACTTGAAAATGCACCCATTAGCATACACTGCGGTTGGCATAGGTATCAATATCAGCAGCTTTATCTCAACTTTAGAAGTGAAGGAGAAGCATCAGACAATCTTCAGACTTGACATATACTCTCCCTCAACAAAAGCTTTGAAGGGTGAAGAACTTTTATGTATGAGACACCAAGAGGAGGATTCTTAGTTCTCAGCAACTGGCAGGAGATCTTTGAAGGAAGCAGGAGTGTTCACTTGACATCTTGAACTTAATGAGAAACTCAGGCATGTCGTGCAATTCATCACCTGCAAAAATCTAAAACCTCTCGGTAGAGGTATTGCTTGGAAGTTTCACTCCTAAATCAATAACACATGTAAATCTGTCAAAACTAAGAAAAATACTAAAAGTGACAAATCTTTTTGGAATTTTAAAGTTTAAAGTTTAAAGAAAAATTATGATATTTACAAGCATGAATCCTTCAACAGCAATGAGATTATACTAATCCAAAATCCTCTACATCTAAGAATTTAATGTTGGAAAAGACATAGACAAAGAACAAAGTTGATTGTAAGTATGTTTATCCACTTAAACTCATGCAAGGATCTATTTTCAACACTTTGTGATATTTATTATGTTTAGGTTTGATTAGATATACTAATTGAGTACCCCATACTCAGAAGTATGGAAGAATAACCCTTATGAAATGCAAGGTGGCACTTTAATACAACTTGAACCAGACTACTTAGAGTATAAATTCTCATGATATGATCCATTTTGGGATTCTTTAAGATTTGATCCACATTGAGATTCTTTTATACTTCACTTTGGAAGTTGATTCTCATTGGGATTCTTTTAGCTTTGATCCATATTGGGATTCTTTTCTTTGCCTTTTTGGTATGCATCAGCACTTTTAGTGCAAGGTCAACCAGGTCTGTGCTCAGCACAACAGAAGTTGTTCTTATGTTTACTCCAGGTCTGTATTTACATACAACAAAGGAGAAATAGATGCTTTTATCATTGAGAAATTTATAGACCATTTTCGCATGGTGTGTTTAGGTAACCACACAAGCAAACACTTGGAAAAGTCATTGCTTACCAATACCTAAAGATGGTTTTGGTCCACAATGCATATTGATTTAGTTCAACACAAATATGCTTATCTTGAATCCAAGCTGAGCCTACTGTTATATCAAACAGAGCCTTGTCAGTCTTTATTGATTTTAAAAAATAGATGCAGAAGATAGTAGATGAGTGTACTATCATTTCTCATGTAAATGCAGGAAGATTCAATAGAAATATTTTTAGACTTTTCTTGATTTTCTAATTTTAGGATTTTTGTTTTTGAGAAAATAAAGAAATGGCATATGTATTATTAATTAAATAGAGATCATCAACAGTTAGTCCATGTAGCAATGAAATCAGACTAAGCAGATGGAATGAAACTTGGTTGTTTCTTGCATTGCCATCATAGTTTCTATGAATGATTGATGTCTTGCATTGAATCATAGTTAATTTCTGTTCCATTTGGTTCAGTTGCATCATAAACATCATGAACAGGAAGAACGTTCCTGTCATGGGAAGGGATCAGCCACTGCTAACTTTTCTTGGATTGGCAGGCCTCCATAACTGTCCCTATCACACTAGCAAATCAGTTAGATATTTCAACCCAGGCCATTACTGTTCTGAGCTGTCCATTAGGATTTTTATATGTGACTTGCTCATATGTGTATGATTTTGTTTTATCTGATTATATATCAGATTCACCTCCTGAAACTGTTTTCTTTCTCCAACATTGTTTTGATTTTAAACCAACTGACTCAACTTTAGCTTGTTTAACAAAAGGAGTTTGTTTGGCTTTTGAAACTCTTTTGGTTGGTTTAGAAAATCTATTTTTCTTTTGAATGTTTTGTGGAGGTGTAGCAAAGTATCTTTGTCCTTAATCATGTTTGTTTATTCTGTGCATGTGATCATATTCATCATTAGAATTATAATCATGATTATAATAATTTGATGGATGTGATCTTCTATGATAGCCATTATGACAAGTATTATTCCTATATCTGTCATACTTATGTTGTGTGTATGACCTAGGATAATGTCTTGGTGCCCAATAATGATGAATATCATAATGTTGAAAATCATACCCATGCCGATATGATCGAGGAGAAGAGTAGCTATGACATTTGTTATTGTACTCCTGCTCCGATCTTGGTGAGTATGACTCTGATGGATGATAAGATCTTTGACCTCTTCTATATTATGATGTTGGAGAGTTGTTGTATGAACACTCTGAAGTGGTATGATTCTCCATGTCACAATTTAAGCAGTAAGGAGTAGGTCTGGATCTTCTTCTCTTAGGCTTAAATGATGAACTTGGATTTGATTGAAACTTCACAGCCTTTTGTCTTGGTTGATTTTATTGCTTTCTCTTGTGAGGACATATATATGTATCACTCTTAGTGTTTTTACACTCAAAAGTGTTGTGTGAATCTGAATTGCATGTCTCGTAGAGAATTGGTTGTTGTTTTGGAGTTTCCAATATAGCCTTTGAGGTTGATGGCTGGTTTTGATTAGGTGTAGAAGACTTGGTCTGACTTTTCTTCTTTCTTTTAGATCTGGTCTTCTTCCTCTTGACTTGTTCTTTGATTTCTTGTACCTTAGGCTTCTGTTTGTTCTTTAACTCCATCTTAATCTTTGCCTTTAGTTTAGCCTTAGGCAATTCTGGTTCAAAGAATCCTGCTGGTTTGAATTTCTCATAAAGAACCATTGCCTTTTGTTTGTTGTCAGGCTTTGCTGCTTTGGATTTCTGTGGTTGTGTTTGTTTTGGATTGATTTCTTCAATGACATGATTAATACCTGTCAATGTTTGTTTGTTTGGTTGGTTGGTTTCTTCATCACTGTCATCACTTACAGGATCTCCATCTTGACCATCACAGGAATAAAAGGTTTCATTCTGTAGTGATTCTGGTTTGAAGTACAGCTTTGGTGCTGTTTCAGGAGAAGTGATTTGAGTGATAGTAGATGGTTTGTCTATTGGATGATGATCATGCATATTTGAATCTTCTTTGACTGGACTTGTCATTGAAGTTGGCATTTCTATGTAGTTATCACTGTAAGGAGGAGGAACAACAGGATATGTAGTTCTAGCACTCTTCTTCTGATCTTTTTGTGCATAAAGTAGTTCTTCTAACTTGCTAGCAGTCAGCTTTAAATACTCAAGTTCAACTTGTGTTGATGCATGATCTGCTTTTGTCTTTGTTAGAGACTCAGTGAGTCTTGTAACTTGAGCTTGAAGACTAAATATTTCTCCAAGGAGTTTGTCTACATCCTTCAGAAGAGAATTGATTTTATCTTCAAAGGCTTTATGTTGTATCTTCAATTCTGTATTTGTAGCCTTTTCTGTATTGATTGCTTTATTTAGATGCTCAATGTAATGTTGCAACTTATTGATTGTTTTGGTTGTACTTGCTTCTGATATTTTTGCTTCAACTTCAGCCTTTGTGTTTGTTAACTTCACAGAGAGTTCAGTTGATTGAGCATTCAGCTTGTGATTTTCTTTAAGCAATTTATCAACTTCTTTCTCTAGTGAACTGATTTGATTTGCAGAAGTTTGTAGTTCCTCTGCATGTGAAGCTCTTTCCTCCTTTATCATGTATGATATATTGTTGCAATATTTCCGATATGCCTGTACTTCATCTATGCATGCTAATGAGCATAGATTGATCTTTCTGTCTTCAGGAATTTCAAGCAATGGAGGAATGTTTATGTTGTTGATGTTTGTGGCTTTTGCAAGCTCAGCAGTTAGCTCTTCAAGTTTGATTTGTTGTTGAACCATTTTGTCTTGCAACTGGTTCATCTCTTGAGCTAAAAAGATGTTTTGTTGATTCAATGTCTTGATTTGTGCTTGATCTTTTCTTTGAGATTGTTCCATCTCTAACCTGCATTTTATCAAATCATTAGACAAAGTGTTGTTTGAGTTTGCAAGATCACATAAATGTAAATGCATCAGTTCTTTCTTAATGTGACTGATGTACAACTGAATGTTTGTCTTATCAAACAATGAATTGTTGTTATTGTTTGATATGCTGTTGATGTTTGGTTGTTTGCAGCTTTTATTTGATTTGCTACTGTTGTTTGGTTGATTGTAGCTTGGTTTCCTTTGTTTGAATTCTTGAAACCTCTTTCTACCTGCAGCAAGAAAGATAGCTTGGTTTCTTGAAACACGAGTGTTAGTGAATGTTGTTAAATTTTTAATTTTGTTTGTTTAAAAAACAAAAATGATTTGAAAATTGTTTTTGTGTTTCAATCAAAATCAAATTTAAACTTTAATCGAATCCAAGAATGTCAAAACTCAATTTAATTAGATTGGCCTAATTAAAGAGTTAACTATGTTCAATTACAATTTAGTTAAGCCGAACTAAGATTAATCTAGCTCAATTAAAAAGTAATAAAATTTGGATTGCCCCAATTAAAATTACTGACAACTTCGGGTTAAACTATGGATCGAACCAAAAGCTAATTGTTAATTGGTTTAAATTTGAATCGACCCAAACTTAACTGACTCAATTCAACGTGTTACCCGGAACTTTTGTTAATCATATCAAGTTTTGTCACACCCCGGTCACAATTAACGTTTCAATTTAAAAAATTTAAATTAGTTTGTTTGAAAAATATAATTTTTTATAACTATTATATATATATATATATATATATATATATATATATATATATGTGCCTGGTCAAAATAGAAAACAGAAGTCAAAATTAAATTTCCAAACACCCAAAGTCTCTCGATCTTTTAGTTCTCACTCTCTCTTCGGTGAACCTCAGCTAGTTGCTGATGAAGAATTAGGTGGCGATGGTTGGGATAGCTTAAAATCAAAGGTGATTAGTGATTGGTTGTTGTTTTCGATTGTGGTGATCAGCGATGGTGTTGTGTTGCTCCGATTGGAAGATCGGAGATGGTGTCGATGATGATGGTCGATTGATGTTGTTGCGGTCGTCCGCTGTGTGTTGGTTTTACTTGTTCGCTGTGGATAAGTTTTAATCGTCCGCTGTGAGCTGCTGTGATTAACGTCTGCTGTGGATTCAACACTTTTTCTTTCTCGATCATCCGCTGTGAATCGAGGTAATGTCCGCTGTGGACTGTGTTTTGAACGTTCGCTATGAATCGAGGTAATGTCCGTTTTGGATGATGTTTTGTTTTGATGTCCATTGTGAATCAAGGTAATGTTTGCTAGGAATCAAAGTAATGTCTACTGTGGACTTCTTTTGATTGAATGAACCTGTTTGATTCAAGTCCGTTATGGATGGGAACAGGTGTGTTGTTGTGATGAATCAACGTCCACTGTGAATCTGTTTATGTCTGATTAACCTCATCCGTTGTGGAACTTTTTGATCAACGCCCGCTGTGGATCTTTTGTATGTTAAACGTGCCCTGTAAGTGATTATTGTATCAGCTGTGGATGAGTTATGCATGGGTGTTGATGTTATTGTCGTTAATATCTGCTGTGTACTGTTTTGTGAGGTTAACGTCCGCTTTGAACCGATGTGTAGGTTGTGAAACTTAACACATCAGCTGTGGAAAGTTTTGTTCATCAGCTGTGAATTAGTTGTTCATCAGCTATGAACACTTGGACAATTGGATGTTTATCAGCTGTTAAAGTTATGCATCAGCTGTGGATGTAACACATCAGCTATGGACACTTGATTGCAAAAATGATGATGATTTTCAACTGTATAATTAGAACATCAGCTGTGGAAAATAGAACACTTAGTCAAAAATCAAATTCAAGTGTAATTTGTATACTTTGTAAAATTCGATTATGAATGGAATTCACTTGCAAATTCACAAATTGATGTTTGAATGACTATTGAATGATTGTATGATGAACAAATGAATCAAAATCTGAATAAAATCATAAGATTTGGCTGATTTTCAGATTTCAAAGCAGTTTTACTTTGAAAAAGTCAAACTTCATGTTCTTGAATGAACTAACTTTTGATTCTTAGGTTTCTGATGGAATTTGATAAAATCAAAGGTTATAATAGCTTTAGATAAGTGATTCTAAGCTGGAACAACAATCAATTTCATATAATCATCACCTAAACTTAGATTTAGATGATGAACACATGAAGAACACAATGAAGAACAAAAACCCAGATCTAAGAATCAATGTTCAAAATGTATGATTTGGATGTTGTGTATGATAAATGTGTAGGGTTTTCACAAGTTTATCAGAGTCATTTTATCCTTATAAAATGAAAACACAGTGGAAATGGAATGAAAAACTTGTTACAGTTAATATATATAAATCAATTTATATATCTGTTAAAACCCGTAATGTATTGTTTATATGAAAAAACATGCTTACAAACAACCATAGGGTGTTTAGAAATCTACATCTCGAATAGGACAGAGGAAGAAGATCTTTGATTGGCAGCTTCCAAAGTAGGAAACCACAAGCTTGTCTACCCCAAGCTTCTAACAAAACACCAGGTTGCTAGGATTTTCTCCACTTGAATCGAGTTCTGTTCTTGGTTTTCTTGGACAAATCAAGAGAAAAGCAACAGGAACACTAATTTTCACCTTTGTGTGTGTTGTAAGTTATCAGAGAGAGTGGTTGAATGCAATCATATATTGCACGTCCTATGAAACTGAATTTCAGAGCCCATCCCTTTAACCCATCGACATTTCTCTAATATTCATCCGCATTAGTAAATGCGGATGAACAAACTCTATCCGCATTTGTAAATGTGGAAGAAGAAACTTCATCCACATTTCCCAAATGTACCTCCACATTTGTAAATGCGGATAAGTAACTCCATAAGCATTTCCAAAAATGCACATCGGCATATATAAATGGGGATGAGGAACATTCATCCGCATTTCCTCAGTAACGCATCTGCATTAGTAAATGCAGATGAAGAACAAAGAAATGTGGACAGAAACACTTGTATTGTTTGTTCAACCATTTGAATAATAATACATAGTAATCTTTCTCTAGAATAAAGTATCCATATGATTTATTCATAACACTAGTGCAAATATTTAGAAACCCAATTTCTAAATACTTCAAGTGTCAATATTTACTTATATGATCATATCATAAAATAAATATTGTAGGTGTTTGTCTAGCTTGTTATTGGGTATGACCCGACTTGGATCATAACGTACTAGCCACATCAATTCAATATGTGTCTTGGGCAGACAGTTCCCAAAAATCTCCCACTTGCATAAGTTACATAGAGATTTGATGCAAGCTATAAATACTGCCTAACAACGGTTTACTACCCCTAATACGCATGACGAAGTGCCATTCAATAACATCATCTTTCTCAAGTCCCTTACTTGAAAATGATTTAGGTGAATCTATCATTTATCCTTTTGTTTCAGATGTAATGTTAAATCTAGAGACACAGAATGATCATTCCTTGTTGATTTAACTTTACCAGGCCTTAGACATCATACTCTCAACTAATAAGAGGAACAAATCCCATCTTGACTACATAGTTTCTCACAATCACCTTGTATCACACCTGAAACTTGCCTTATGTACTGTCCATTATTTCAAAACAGCAAAAAGCTAGATCAAAGTATAATATCTTGTTAATATTGAAACCCAATATGTATCTCAGGTTGGAGGATACAACGATATTCGCCATTACTCAAATTTACTTATGATCAATTACATAATTCCATGCAGTAAAATTTAAGAGCGGGTCTGTCCAATATTTGTATCCCACAAATATTTATGAACCTTGGTAGCAACCTCTTGCTCTATATTCATACCTTATGAATATCCACCAATCTAAGTTCATAATAGACTTACTTCATATTTGTTCCCACAAATATGACCGACAACGGACATTTAGAATAATAAACATATTCATGGATTTAAACATGCTAAAATGGAACATAACTCATAGTATTATAATCATATATAAATATGAGTCAAAATAACAATTGTTCTGATATTTAAATACTAAATAGATCAAATCCAATCACTTGAATATTGAAGTCCTAAGGCACAAGTATGACTCTCATGCTTTGGCCTTTCAAGGAGCTTCATGAGTGGATCCACAATATTTTGATCAGTGTGAACTTTGCGAATACATATCTTTCCTTTTTATACTTCATCTCTTCTGTAGTTGAATCTCCACTCAATGTGCCTTGTCTTTTGATGTGCACGGGGTTTCTTGATTTAAGCAATCTCACCCTCGTTATCACAAAAGATCTCTAGGGGATCTTGAATGGTAGAGACAACCCCTAGATCGGCAATGAATTTCGTTTTCCATGCAGCTTCCTATGCTACCAATGAAGCAGCGATGTATTCTGATTTTGTAGTGGACAATGCTACCACATCCTGCTTTGAACTCTTCCAGGACACTGCCCCTCCATTCATAATGAAGACATACCCCGATTGTGATCGAGAATCATCTCTATCAGTTTGGAAACTCGCATCCGTGTAACCCTTTACAACGAGTTCCTCTTCACCAGATCCGTATTAGAAATATATCCTTAGTCCTCCTAAGGTATTTCAATATACTCTTATCAGCCATCCAATGACTATTTCCCAGATTCTGCTGATATCTGCTTGTCATGCTTAAAGCGCATGACACGTCTGGTCTAGTGCATATCATTGCATACATGATGGATCCTATAGCAGATGCATATGGGATTTCCTTCATCCTTTCTTGCTCATCTTTTGAGCTTGGACATTAAGATGCACTCAATATTGTCCCTCTTTAAATAGGTACCAAACCTTTCTTAGAGTTCTCCATCTTGAACCTTTTCAAGATTTTATCAATATATGCACTTTGGTTTAAACCTATCAACCGCCTTGATCTATCCCTATAGATCTTTATTCCTAAAATATAGGCGGCTTCACCAAAATCTTTGATGGAAAAACAACTTCCAAGCCAGGTTTTAACACCTTCCATGGTTGGAATGTTATTTCCAAATAGTAATATATCATCAACATACAATACTAACAATATGATGATGCTCCTACTAGCTTTCTTATACACACAAGCTTCATCAGCGTTCTAGATGAATCCAAATTTCTTGACCTCTTCATCAAAACATCGATTCCAACTTCTTGATGCTTGTTTCAATCCATAGATTGATTTCTTTAACTTGCATACTTTATTAGGATATTGTGGATCGACAAAACCTTCGGGCTGAACTATATAGACATTCTCTTTGAGATGTCCATTAAGGAAAGAAGTTTTGACATCCATTTGCCAAATCTTATAGTCATAATATGCAGCTATGGAAAATAATATCCTAATTGACTTTAGCATTGCCACAGGCGAGAAGGTCACATCATAATCAACCCCTGGAGTCTGAGTGAAACCTTTTGCTACAAGTCTTGCTTTATAAGTATCCAAGTTTCCATGCATATCAGTTTTCTTCTTGAAAACCCACTTACATCCAACCGGTTTGGAGTTAAGCGGTGGCACAACCAATTCCCACACTTGGTTGTCATACATGGATTGCATCTCTACGTTCATGGCTTCAAGCCACTTGTCACAATCCGAATTGGACATTGCATCACGGCACGTAGTTGGTTCATCCAAGTCAACTACATAGCATACATTCATGAAAATTCCATATCTTTCAGGTGGATAGCTAGTTTTACCAAATCTGCGAACGTTTTGTGTGTATTGATCAACCACTTGATCATTATCAACACCCTCTTGTTGATTGCTAGTGTCAACCAATCGTGTATCGGCTTATGGTTCTCGATCCTCATCAAGTTCCATTATTCTATTAGTAGTTCCTTCCATAAGGAATTTAGTTTCCAAGAACTCAGCCTTTCGAGAAATAAATACCTTTTGCTCTGTTGGATTGTAGAAGTAATATCCCATCGAGTCCTTGGGATATCCTACAAAGATACACTTAGTGGATCGGCTTTCTAACTTGTTTGGGGTGTTTTGCTTAACATAAGCCTTACAAACCCATACCTTTAAATATGATAACAATGGAACCCTTCCATGCCATATTTCAAAAGGTGTCTTATCCACTTTCTTGGTTGGGGCCATATTCAAAATACGGGTCGCGGAGAGCAATGCGAAACCCCAAAATGATAGAGGTAGTGTGCTTCTAGCCATCCTAGATTGAACCATATCCAATAGGGTTCAGTTTCTCCTTTTAGACACACCATTATGATGTGGTGTTCCGGGTGGAGCAAGCTGTGAGACAATCCCACAACTCCTAAGGTGATCTTGAAAGGCATCACTAAGGTATTCACCTCCTCTATCCGAACGAAGAACTTTGACTGTTTTGTTGAGTTGATTATCTACTTCATTCTTGAAGATTTTGAATGTTTCAAAAGCTTCATCTTTGTGTCTCAACAAGTACACATAACCATAACGACTATAATCGTCGATAAAGGTAATGAAGTATCTTTCCCCATTCCTTGTCATTGCTTTAAAAGGACCACATACATCCAAATGTATGATTCGTAATAAATCTTTTGCCCTTTGGTTAGTACCACTAAAGGGTTTCTTAGTCATCTTTCCTTGTAAACAAGATTCACACTTATCAAATGATCCCTCTTCATTTGCTTCCAAAAGACCATTCTTTTGTAGTGTTTGAATACGATTCTTGTTTATGTGACCAAGACGACAATGCCAAAGATATAATTCACTTAAACCCATTTTAAGTTTTTTCATGCTTTATTGGTATAACGAGTTATTAAAGGATGAGTCATCATGAACCAATTCATAAATACCATTAAAAGGCATAGCCTTAAAATAAAATATATCATCCATAAAAACACAAATACCATCATGTACAAACTTTAATACATAACCAAATTGTTTTAGAAGGGAAATAGAAATTATGTTCCTAGTCAAACTAGGAGCATACAAAACATTCTTCAAAATGACTTCCAAACCACTTGGAAGCTTCAAGATATAGTCTCCTTGGGCTTCGACATCAACCTTTGCTCCGTTGCCCATATAGAGACTAGTATCCCCCTTCTTAAAATGCTTATTTGTTTTGAACTCTTGCAACAAATTGTAAATATGAGTTCCGCATCCAGTATCTAATACCCATGTGTTTGAAGAAATAACATTAAGTTCAATATGGATCATGAAAGCTGTACCTGAGGTCTACCCAGCATCCCTCTTGTTTCTCAACTCTTTGAGATAGATTGGACAGTTCCTCTTCCAATGTCCTATCTTACCACACTCAAAGCATGCATCGTTCTCCGTAACCTTTGGCTTCTTAAGCCTCGGTTTTGGTGGTCCCGCTTTAGTCTTTCCCTTACCCTTTCCTTTGATGTACCCCTTGCCTTTGGCAACATTTGCCTTGGGTTCGGGGTGATGCCTCTTCTTGTTGCCACCCTCATTGATCGTGAGAACTGGTAAAACCCTTTTACCCATCTCTGCCTTGGCTGTTTTGAGCATTGCATGAAGTTCCCCAATGCTCTTGTCCCATCCATTCATGTTATAATTCTTGATAAAAGTCTAAAACTTCTTGGTTAGACCATTAAGGATCAAATCCATGGCCAACTCTTTTGAGACGGGACAATTCAGCCTTTTGAGGTGATCAATGTGGCTTTTCATCTTCATCACATAAGATGAAACAGATTGGGTTTCTTCCATTCGGCATGCATGAAGCACTTGAACCGTTTCAAACCGCTCTACCCTAGATTGTTGAAGGAACATTTCCTTCAGCTAGGTAATCATGTCATATGCCCCGTGATGTTCAAAATCCTTTTGAAGCTCGGGAATCATGGTTCCCAACATGAGGCAAGAAACTTGCATAGAATCCTTAGTGTGCTTAACCCAATCCTCGTAGGCATCAACATCATCAATGTTGGGTTCATCGGGAATAGAATCATCCAACACATATGATTTCTTTTCCTTCTTGAGAACAATTCTCAAGTTTTGAAACCAATCCATGAAATTATTATGGTTTAGACGATCCTTTTCCAGGATAGTTCTCAGTAACAGGTTATGGACGGTCGGGGAGGTAGCGTTGTTATTATTAGCGGCCATTACTACAATATAAACAAAGTTCAATTTTAGCATTTATAAAATGACATTTTAACTATTAATACCCTTTCATGTCTCATAGACAATTATTAATTAAAATCTAGAATCCAACGTTACATTTAAATAATGGTTAGGTGACCTTTATCCCATTATTTAGATTAACAAGGTAGTCAACTTTTGACAATTGCAACCCTTTGCAACTTCTAGTTTATGGGATTTGGTTAAACATCTTTATGTTTAGTCGGCATGTTTAATCCCATCAACACCATTGTACGCCATGCTTCGGTGACCCTATTCACATGGTTTCCAATTCAAGTCGTCCTACTTACACACACGTGTGAGTTTACACATACAGGTGGTTAGGTGAACCTTATCCCATAAATATGCTAAACCCACCTCAAACACACAAGTTCCCTAAATATGGTTAGGTGACCTTTATCCCACAAATAGTTTCCAAGTGAGTCGAGTGTTGTATAAAAGGATGGTGTTAAACTTGTTTAAAAGGGATTTTGTTTTCGTTAATTCTAGTTATGAAAACATTTTGCAATTTACATTTGCATGCATTAAAATGCGTGGTACATTAGTGAAACCAATTTCCAAGGTTCTTTTAATAAAACCCAGTTTTATTGCGAAAACATTAACCTTTAATAAAACCATTTTATTACCCATGTTAATGTTTCCAAAAGAACAGTTTGAAGCTTGTTGTTGATTTAAAATTGTTTAACAGTGCATATCCAAATATCACATGAACAATAAATTAAATCAACCATACAAGCAACACATACAACAACAAGTTCATAACCATAGCCAACTAATTTTAACATCACTTGTTGATCAAAACAAGTGAGTTATTTAGGTCCTTCCTAAGGGTAACACTTGTGCCGGTGAACTCCCACTTGATCTCGCATCCAAATGCTTCAAGTGTCCACTTTGTGTTGTGATTCTCCCATTCGATTTGAGCTTCCAAATGAACTTAAAATTCTGCACCAAACCCCTTTGGGCCTTCAAAATATGTTTTCGGTTATTGGGCTTAAATCCCATTAAGAGCTATAAAACCCTTTGGGCACAAAATTGGCCCAAACCAAAAACATCCTTGTTGCATCTTCTTTTACAAAATTATATATCCTATATACATTTTCTAGTAAAAGTGAAATGCAACTAATCTATTTATTTTACATACCAAATGAAAATAAATAAATTACATAGCCAATAGGAAGAACAAATACATTTTATTATTACAACCCTTTGAATAATCAAATATAAATCACAACACATTCAAACACAAGGTCTCGGCAAGGTTATGAACATCAAGATACATATCCAAATATGTAAGCAAAAATCCAAGAGTTTTCCCCTTGAATCATAGATTTTCAGTTAATGTTTAAACAAACCGAATATCATGATTCTTGTCCAAACAACTAAATCATCCAAATGATTAAATTTTTCAAGATTACAATATGTATGTAAAGTAGAATCTTGAAAAATAGGAGAAACATAGACCTGAATTTTCGGTCTGTTGGTGAATAACAGCAAGAACTGAGAATTCAGTCCAGATGAAGCATGTATCCATATAACCGTCTCTAATACCACTGTAGGGTTTTCACAAGTTTATCAGAGTTATTTTATCCTTATAAAATGAAAACGCAACGGAAATGGAATGACAAAATTGTTACAGTTAATATATATAAACCAACTTATATATCGGTTAAAACTTGTAATGGATCGTTATATGAAAAAACATGCTTACAAACAACCATACGGTGTTTAGAAATCTACCTCTCGAATGGGACATAGGAAGAAAATCTTTGATCGGCATCTTCCAAAGTAGGAAACCTTAAGCTTGTCTACCCCAAGCTTCCAACAAAACACCAGGTTGCTAGGATTTTCTGTTCTTGGTTTTCTTCGATCGATCAAGAGAAAAGCAACAGGAACACTAATTTTCACCTTTGTGTGTGTTGTAAGTTATCAGAGAGAGTGGTTGAATGCAATCATATATTGCACGTCCTATGAAACTGAATTTCAGAGTGAGAAAAGTGGGCGGGACCCATCCCTTTAACCCATCCCTATTTCTCTAATATTCATCCGCATTAGTAAATGCGAATGAACGAACTCTATCCGCATTTGTAAATGCGGAAGAAGAAACTTCATCCGTATTTCACAAATTTACATCCGCATTTGTAAATGAGGATAAGTAACTCCATAAGCATTTCCAAAAATGAACATCCGTATTTGTAAATACGGATGAGGAACATTCATCCGCATTTCCTCAGTAAGACATCCGCATTAGTAAATGCGGATAAAGAACAAAGAAATATGGACAAAAAACTTGTATTGTTTGTTCAACCATTTGAATAACAATACAAAGTACTCTCTCTCTAGAATAAATTATCCAAATAATTTATTCATAACACTAGTGCAAATATTTAGAAACCCTTTCTAAATACTTCAAGTGTCAATATTTACTTACATGATCATATCATAAAATAAATATTGTAGGTGTTTGTCTAGCTTGTTATTGGGTATGACCCGACTTGGATCATAACGTACTAGCCACATCAATTCAATATGTGTCTTGGGCAGACCGTTCCCAACAAAACGAACCTTAGATTTGATGTTTCTAAGCTAAACCACTATCAATTTTAGCTAAACAACATTAGATTCGTGATTTTTGATGATTTTTCCTCAAGAACAGTGAACTTTTCTCAAGAACACAAAATTTTCAAAAATCTTCAAATTCAAGAGTTGTGGATGTTCAATTGATATGAAACTTCGCAGATGTGTTAGTTATCACAAACAAAAGCTATTAGAAGCTTAAATTTGATCAAACAACAACAAAATCAAAATTTCATGTTCATGTGCATTTGAAGACTTGAAAAACAAGTTTGCTTAAATCTTCAAATTAGTGGCTCAAATGAACTTCAATTGATGTGAAAGCTTTCAGATCTTCATGAACTAACAAATCTATGCTAATGGTAGCTTGATTTCATAAAAAATAACAACAATTTGCAAATCAAACTTGTGGTTCAAATTTTTGAGAAAAATTTGAAGAACAAGAAGCCAAGGCTCTGATACCGATTGTGAAAATTCGAGAATCGTAGGATCGAATATTGCAATCGTATTGTTACCATTTATAAGATCTGTGATGCGGAATCTCACATACCCATTGATGATTTCAAGTGAAGATCTATATAAATGATGAAAAATTCAAGAACACATATTCGTTAAATATTTCATTCATTCATATGTATATTGGTAGCTAGGAGATTACAAAGGGAGTTTGTAAGAAAAACTTCTCTCACACACACTCAACCTGATGTTTCTCTCCCTAGCCTAATTCTTAGCAATCCCTGCTTAGAGAATGCTTGCTTGCTTTGTAATGGTTAGAGTATAAAATGACTACACTTAGTATATTTATACTCTTTACATAAATGAATAAAATTACATTTAAGCCCTAAAGATTACACAAATATTCTTCAACGTCTGATAAATTCTCTGTTACTGATGCGTGACTGCCGGGTAATGACATTACTCGGGACGTCCGCTGATGTTGACTGTTGACTTTGACCACGGTTGACCAAGTTTGACCAAGTTTGACTTTGGTCAATTCTCTTCATTTTAATCATATTTTTAGCATAGCTTCACCGTGTCGGTTTTGGTAATCATCATGAGATTCGACACTTTTGGTAAGTATCATCTTTAAAAAGTCCAACAACAGACTAGAAATTGTTCATAAAGAAGTCTGGGAAGGACATGTTACTTGTTCAAGTCTATGCCGATGATATCATATTTGGATCCTCAAATGACCAAATGTGTAAAGACTTTAAAGGCATCATGAGAAAGAAGTTTGAGATGAGTTCCATGGGATAGATTGATTTCTTCATTGGAATTCAAGTAAAGCAGATGGAAGAAGGGTTCTTTATCAGTCAATCTAAGTCTGTCAAGGACATCTTAGAGAGATTTGAGATGAAAGATTGTAAGCCAGCCAAGACACCTATACCTAGAAATCATTATCTTTGTCCTAATTTTGAGGGGGAGGATACTGATCAGCATCATTGCAGGGCAATTCTTGGGTCTCTGATGTATCTCACTGCAGGTATACCTGATATCATGTTTGCAACTTGTATCTGTGCAAGATATCAGGCTGCTGCAAAGGTGTCTCACCTAATTGCTGCCACGAAAATTATTAGATACCTCAAAGGAGCTCCCAAACTCGGTCTCTGGTATCCCAAGAATAGGTATTTTAACCTTTATGGTTACACGGACAGTGATTATGGTGGCTGCAACATCAACAAGAAATCAACATCAGGAGGATGTCAATTTCTTGGTGGAAGGATCATCTCCTAGCAATGCAAGAAGCAATCATGTGTATCCACATCTACTGCTGAAGCTGAGTATATTACTGCTGCAAGCTGCTATGCTCAACTGCTTTGGATTCAGAATCAGTTGTGGGATTATGGTTTGAACTTCATGGAGACCCCTATCCATATAGACAACAAGAGTGCCATATCTATCATACAAAATCCAATCAAGCATTCCAAGACAAAGCATATTGACATCATGTACCATTTCATTCAAGATATTCATGAGAAAAATCTAATCAAACTAGTTAAACTCAATTCAAATGAACAATATGCTGACTTGTTCATAAAAGCCTTTGATGAACAAAGATTTAAATATTTAATTATAGCTATTGGATGATTAACATTGACTAGCCTTTCTCTTTTAAAAAACCTTTTTAAATATGTATTGTCTATGTTGTCTATATACAATCTAAACCCTGTTACAAAAAAGTTTTCTTCAAAAATTTTCTAAGTGTGAATTCTTCCGAAGAGAAATTCACCCTCGGAGGAGATCTTCATCTATCTTCCGAAGGCAAATTCCTCTGCATAAGTATTCTCTTCTGAAATGTTTTTAGCCTCGAAAGAAAATTTGATCATAGATCAAATCCACTTCCAAAGCATACTAACTTCTTTTCTCGAAAGAAGTCCTTACTCTCAGAAGCAAACTTGTCTTTGAGACATAGTTTGCCTTCGGAAGTAAAAGTGGCTTCAGAAGACAATACTGAGAAACATAAGTGTTTTCTCTCGGAAGAAATTTTACCTTCAGAAGAAAACTTTTACTGTGTAACAGAAATCTTTAGGGCCCACTTTGTAAAAAGTAAGATTTTATTGATGATTGTCGGAATATTTTAAATGATTTATCTTACCGCCCTTATCAAATCGAAACCTAAACTATCCTTTCACCTTATCGGTTTGGATTTTTATCCTTTCTTTAAAAACTTCCGACTCCCTTTCTTTACTTTCTTTACCACTACAAAAGCCCTAAATTTCCATTATCCTCTTCAATCACTCTCATATTCCATCAATCAAACAATACTTCCTTAACAATGGCCTTGAATCCTCAACATGACCAGGTCACCATCCTTGATTCATCAAAGGATGTTGATTTTGCCCCTATTGTCAAATTTCTATCACAATCAACGTACTTCACTGCCCTCACTGTTAACCCCACCATCTACTCAAACCATATGGCTGAATTCTAGGCCAATGGTTGAAGCGAGACGATTAACGATGAAAGGGTCATCAGATCGAGGATCTGGGGGCAAGAGATCACAATAACTGAATCAACCATCAGGGAGCATTTCGAGCTTCATGATGAGGGCGCCCCTATATAATTCCCCAAATCTAAGTTGTAGGATATCTACACTTAGATATGATATGGTGGCGATGTGAGCAGGTCTACGATTTATAAGTTTAACTTCTCCTACAAATGGAAGTTCTTGCTGCACATCGTCCTGCACTGCCTATCCAATAAGTCCGGGGGATGGGATCAAATCCCATATGATTTGGGCTGCCTAGTCCTTGGGTTGGTAAAGGGCCTGCGCTTCAACTAATCAAGATTTATGCTAAAAAACTTAAGAGGCAATCTTACCCGGGATCCATTCTACATGTATCCCCGGTTCATTCAGCACATAATCAATTATAAGCTATACCAGGACAGACTATAATGTGAAGATGTTCTATTGGTCCCTCACATGAGGCCTGGCATCTTCAAAACTCTAAAGAAGGTGTCCACCAACTTCACTAGAAGATTCACTGATCTTTCTTCCAGGTATGCTTGAGCCAACGGCTCCTGGTGACATCCCTACAAGCCTAACAGGTGATGAACCTATAACAGACACCACCACTCCAATGCCAATTACTTCTTCCCACCCAATCAAGATCACCTACACAAGTCGCCCCAAACAGACCCCTAATAAATCTACTCGGATTGATCAGGTCTCCTCTGTTCAAACCAAAAAGGCAAGAGTGGAACTCCGGGCTCCCACTCAGCCAGAGGTCCAACCATCCTCCACCATTGACCTCAATGTCAGTGTTGAGTCTCCTCAGTTTCAACCTAAAAAGCCCACAACCCAAGCCATTAGCCCTCAGGGTGAGTCTCAACACTCCCCTGAGCAGCCAAAAAGGGACAACCACATCACTGGCTCAACTGCTATTACAAAGGATCCATTAGGTGCTGACTAAGGTCCTGGGTCACTAGATATAACTTCTGTATCCTTTATTGACATATTAACTCGACTGATGAGGACATTATGTTCAATCCAGGCCATGATGTTGATCTACCACACCACTCTCAAGATCAACTTAGCCCTAGGGGACCTCTAATGTCTAGCCCACATCAGCTAAACCTAACTGAGGTGAGTTCAACCAGTGTGGAGGTGACTCATGTAGGCTCAGCTGCCAATACTGAGAGTGTTTGTAAGGCCCCGTTCCTGAGACGCTTACAATTAATTAATCATCGCATAAAACATTTAAATCACATTATTTTGCAGCGGAAATATAATATTTCATTAGTAAATTAAATCGTGTCAAATCATCACATCATTTCTTTTACATCCCAAAAATTGTATTAATACAATATCATTCTCAAAAATATGGATGCCAGACTCGAATCATCTCCAGTAGCTTATGCATTCATGACTACACCTCCTCAGCATCAACAATTACCTGCCAACTATTATGCATACAAAAGTCAGCGACGCTGAGTAAGTTCTAGTTTTACTTTAATGAAACTTTATGAGGAACATACACTTTAACATACTTTAACATCACATAAACATCCACTTTATTCAACAAGTTATTGAACTCGTTCCATAACTCTACTTTAGTTTTTACTTTAACAATTACATTATCATCATGTTACCCGTGCTTTATTTTTACTTTACCATCGTGTTACCCATACTTTATCTTTACTTTAGATTTATTCGTTTACTTTATCTTTAAACCTAGCACAAAGCTTAGCTCCTTAATCAGGTGAGAGTGCAACAAATGCCCTTCTCCTTTAGCAGGCGGGCACACCTAAAGTATAGCCCCTATATGAGCACACCGATGTGTAGTTCCTATCTGAGAATGCACCAAGCATAACTCCTTTAGCGGTTTGATCACACCAATATGTAGCTTCTATATGAGAATGCACGAGGCATAACTCCTTGGCTGGCGAGCATACCTAAAGTATAGCCCCTATGTGAGCACACCGATGTGTAGCTCCTATGTGAGAATGCACCAAGCATAACTCCTTTAGCTGGCGGGCATACCCAAAGTATAGCCCCTATGTGAGCACACCGATGTGTACCTCCTATGCGAGAATGCACCAAGCATATCTCCATTAGCGGTTTGAGCACACCAATATGTAGCTCCAATATGAGAATACACTAAGCATATCTCCTTTAGCGGTTTGAGCACACCAATGTGTAGCTCCTATGTGACAATGCACTAAGCATATCTCCTTTAGTGGTTTGAGCACACCAATGTGTAGCTCCTATATAAGAATGCAATGAATACAATTCTCCTTTGGCAGTGCTTGCAAGACTTCTTTAGCGCACTTTAACATTTTCACAGCTGTGCTTTATCGGGTAACTGGGTAACTGTTCTTGAATTATTATTATTCAAGTTCTTTAACATTCCACTTTTTGATCATCGTTAACTTTCACCTTCATTACATAATACTTTACTTACGTATATGCACACATCAAGCAAAGTCACATCATAAGCATAACATTTTAAAGTCGTTTTAACGTGAAAAGATAACACATCACACATCACATCATACCATGCAAAAACGTAGTCATACATCAACATCATCTACCGTGAGAACTAGCATTTCACGCGAGAACCTCACCACATTCAAAACCTACACATCCAATCATCACTGTCATGCGAAAACTACAAGTCGCACGAAAACTTCATGTCGCGCAAAAACATACATATCGCACGAGAACCTCCTATCGCACGAGAACTGCCTGTCGCGTGAGAACTATTCCCCTTCGCGCGATAACTTCGCAGATTCAAATTTTATAAAGTACAACTTAATTTCTCACGCAAAAACTATGGGTTTTTCCCGTCCAGTCATAACTTATCATGTCTAAGGCTGTTCTAACATGCTTAACATCATAAACAACATCATCACAAGTATAAACACACATTTAGTATGCATAATAGCCCTAAAACATAAAACTTGTGTAAAAAGGGGACTAGAAACTCATCTCTTGATGTTCTAGCACAAACACAACCTTCCCAAAGCTTTTGCTGAACGAAAACTACATAACCATTCGTTATAATCATCAATAATCTATTCTTAGTACATAACACGAGTTACTACATGAGTCACATACCTCAAACACTTGGATTCTTCACTTTCTCTCTCTATGCAGCCACTTTCTCTCTCTAATAGCAGCACTTCTCGCTCAAAAATAGGGTCTGGGTGTTCTCAACTATTTATACCCAACTCAAACCTTTCGTATGAGGTTCTCACTTGAGAACCTCCTTTCGCGCAAAAACTTCTTTCTGTCTTCATTTCTTTGAAATTTTTGGGCGTTACAAGTGCACTCCCTTATTTAGGTTTCGTCCTCGAAACATGTCAGTCCTTTAAAAGTTGTGAACAATGCCTCCTCATCTCTTCCTCGGTCTCCCATGTAGACTCGGACCCCTTTCTGTGTTTCCAATGTACTCGCATAAGTGGAGCCACTTTATTCCTTAACCTTGTATCCTTTCTATCAATGATGGCCACTTGTTGCTCCACATAATTGAGCCGTTCATCCACCTCGATATCTTCAAGTGGCACAATAATATCCTCATCGGCTAAGCACTTTCTCAGGTGAGATACATGGAACGTCGGATGAATTCCACTTAACTCATCGGGTAGCTCTAATTTGTAAGCCACCTCTCCTACTTGGGCAATGATTCGGAAAGGCCCTATGTACCTCAGCTTAGCTTTCCTCGCTTTCTGAACCGGGTGATCCCTTTTCAAGGAGAGACCTTCAACATAACTCTATCACCCACCTTGAATTCGATTGGTCTACGTCTCTTGTCGGTATACGACTTCTGTCTATCCTTTGCTGCCTTCATAAAGGCATTGATCTTCTCTAACTTTTCGGTTGTAGCCTCGATCACCTTAATGCTCCCCAACTCCTTCTGTCTGATGTCACCCCAACATACGAGCGTTCTACTCTTCCTACCGTATAGCATCCCATAAGGAGGCATACCAGTGCTAGCATGATAACTGTTGTAATATGAGAACTTGGCTAACGGTAAGTGTTCATCCTAACTTCCACCAAAATCAATGACGCATGCCCGGAGCATATCCTCAAGCATCTGAATGGTTCTTTCCTATTGACCATCTGTCTGAGGATGGTAAGTCGTACTGTTGTGTAACCTCGTCCCTATCGCATCGTAAAATCTCTTCCAAAACTTTTATGTAAACTGAGTGTCGCGGTCAGGAACAATAGACACTAGCACACCATAACGAGTCACTATCTCCCTGATGAATAGATCCACCAACCTCTCAGATGAATACATCTCGCAGATTGGTAGAAAGTAAGCACTCTTTGTCAGACGGTCTACTATCACCCATATGGCATCGTACCCCCTCGCCATACGCGGTAACTTTGTAATGAAGTCCATGGTTACGTGCTCCCATTTCCACTTGGGTATATCCAAAGGTTGGATCTTCCCGTATGCTTTCTGATGCTCTGCCTTCACTTGCAGACAAGTAAGACACTTACTCACAAGCTCCGCTACATCGCGCTTCATTCCCGGCCACCAATACTCCTTCTTCATATCTTGATACATCTTAGTGGCACCGGGGTGAATTGAGTATCGAGTCTTATGAGCCTCATCCATAATCATCCCTCATAGATCTCCATAACAAGGAATCCACATCCACCCGAATCAGGTTCTAACACAGAGAGTGTTCTCACCCAACTCCGCGACTAGACCCCTCATCCGCTTGGAGTTAATTTGGTCCTTCTTCAGAGCTTCGTCTTGAAATTCTTTGACATGCTTCATCACATCAGAGGTCATTACCAACTGATAAGCCTTCACCCGAATCAGCTCGGGTCTTTTCAGCTAAGGGCATCACCACCACGTTGGCCTTGCTCGGATGGTAGTGGATCTTGCAATCATAGTCCTTGATAAGCTCCAACCATTTCCTTTGCCTTATGTTCCAATCCTTCTACTCGAAGTACTTCAAACTTTTATGGTCAGTGAATACGGTGCACTTCGACCCGTACAAGTAGTGCCTCCAAATCTTCAATGCAAAGACCACAGCCGCCAACTACAAATCATGAGTAGGGTAGTTAGCCTCATGGATCTTCAATTGTCGGGACGCATAGGCTATAACTCTCCCCCGTTGCATCAATATGCAACCCAATCCCGAATAAGAAGCATCCGAATAGACCACCAAGTCTTCGCTCCCTTCGGACAACATCAAGACAGGAGCTTGAGTCAATCTCATCTTTAGCTCTTCGAAAACTTTCTCCTGGTCTAAACCACATATAAACTTCATATCTTTACGGGCCAACTTCGTCAATAGTGAAGCTATCTTTTAGAAGTCTTGAATGAATCTTCTGTAGTAGCCCGCCAAACCCAAGAAACTACGGATCTCGGATGGCGTCTCTGGAGACTTCCATTGCATCACCGCCTCAACTTCCACCGGGTCTGCCATAATCCCTTCCGGGTTGACCACATGACCCAGAAACTAAACCACGCGCAACCAGAACATGCATTCGGAGTACTTGGTTTACAGCTTCTCCCTTCTAAGCGTCTCCGGTACCTCCCGGATATGACTAGCATGCTCTCCTTCGCCCTTCGAATAAATCAGGTTATCATCGATAAACACAATTACTTATTTATCTAACATAGGCCGACACACCCAATTCATCAAATCCATAAAAGCAGCTGGCGCGTTGGTTAAACCAAAGGACATCACAAGAAACTCGTAGTGTACATAACGCATATGAAAAGTTGTTTTAGGAATATCCTGCTCCTTCACCTTCAGTTGATGGTAACCAGGTCGAAGATCTAACCTCGAGAACCAACTGACACCCTGGAGCTGATCGAACAAGTCATCAATCCTTGGTAACGGATGCCGATTCTTCACCGTCAACTTGTTCAGCTCACAGTAGTGGATGCACATCCTCATACTACCATCCTTCTTCTTTACAAATAAGACTGGAGCACCACCCCATGGAGAGAAACTCGGACGAGAATTGCCTGTAGCACGAGAACTTTTCCCTTTCGCGCAAGAACTTCGTAGATTCAAATTTCATAAAGTATAGCTTAACTGCTCGTGTCTAAGTCTATTCTAACATGCTTAACATCATAAATAACATCATCACAAGTATAAACAATCATTTAGTATGCATAATAGCCCCAAAACGTAAAACTTGCGTCAAAAGGGGACTAGAAACTTAACTCTTGAAGTTCTTGCACAAACACAACCTTCTTGAAGCTTTTTCCAAATGAAAACTACATAACCATGCATTATACTCATCAATAATCCATTATTAGTACATAACACGACTTACTACACGAGTCACATACCTCAAACACTTGGATTCTTCACTTTCTCTCTCTACGCAGCCGCTTTCTCTCTCTAACAGCAACACTTCTCGCATGAAAATAGGGTAAGACTGGGTGTTCTTTGCTATTTATACCCAGCTCAGACCTTTCCCATGAGGTCCTCACGCGAGAATATCCTTTTGCGTGAAAACTTCTCTCCTCCTTTATTTCTTTGAAATTTTTGGGCGTTACAGTGTTTCACTAGTCTCTCAGGACAGTGGTAACATCAGTGAGACTGAGTCTACGACAACCTTGCCAATTGATGCCTCTAAAAGAGACATCAGTAAGCAAGGGTGTCCAGGGCGCCAAGAAACCACTACTGGTGGTGATGATGAACATACTAGGTATGTTATCTGATCTCCCAGTGATTCTTCAAAAGAAGATGAGGGTTGTCTGAAACTCACTATCAGAGACCTGCTTTCTAAAGTCTAAAACCTTGAATTAAAGGTTAATACTTTAGAGGACAGGTATGCTACTCAGCAACTTGAGATTGAACATCTCAAGGCTTAACTAGCTGAGAAACAGATTGAGAAGTTTGTTAGGCATGTACCAATTCAAATTTCTTTAAGTTCTTCCTCCAGCTCATCTACTTCTCAAGATGATGCTACCAAAAAGGGGAGAATATACAGAAACAAAGACATGTGGAACCCAGCCTTTCCATCACTACTTCCCTTGATGCCATCTCTTCTTTCTATCCCACACAACAACATCCTACAACCATCTTTCCTCAACCACCTCCTATTACCATTCTAGTGGACCCAAGGATGCTTATTGACCTTAACAGATTCTTAACCAAATTTTTGATAAGCTCCTCCCTTGAACAACCCTCCCCTGATGTTGCCACAGCCTATTTTGGAGCCGAAGAGCTACAAAGGCTAAGTGCACCACCTACCCCTGAGGAGGAAGTTGGTCAACCTAAGGCCTCTATTGAACCTGAGATTAACTTCGAAGGGGAAATACAGATTGATGGCCCAGCAACCAACTTAGAAGGGACAGGTAGTGCGGTTCCAGTTACTTCTGAAGCGGAAATCTAAGCTGCTGAAGGAATAATTGAACTATCTTCCTTGTCCGATGACTTGTTTATCACAGAGGCCATTCTTGACCTGGCCTCTGAGGTCAATAGTGAGGACTTCCTTACAACTCCCATCTCCAAAGCACCACAAGTTGAAACCCCCTCTCCCCAACCTGAAATGTCACACCCTCAAATTCCACGTACGGGGTTTTACCACGAGGCATGTGAACAAACCAGGATCTCATTCATTAGCAACTCAGAATGACTCTATATGCAACATTTAAACAAATCAGAGTTCATAACTTTGAAACTTTTGTGGAAGTATTTTGTAAAAAATCTCAAACATATAGTACCAAATGTAAACTGCACAAACACACTCCCAAACCAAAATACGTAAGTAAATACTAAATTAAAAGTAAACAATGTTTGAACAAAGCATGCTTGACACGTGCGTGCTCCTATAGGCAGCTGCTAGAAACGACCTGAGAAAAGCATACTAAAAGTGTCAACACGACGGTTGGTAAGTTCAAGAGTTTGTAATCAATCATAAGCAGTAGTGTTAATAAAAATATAAACAAGTGCATTGAAATAGATAGGTAGTCTAATTTCATTAGTAAAGAACAATAGTGATTTCGCGATCGAAGCTGACTGTGTTTGTCTGTTTGCCTCCCGCCACGACATACCAGGTCGTGATGCTGTTAGTAGTTTAGGACAATATTGCACCTGTTGACTTCCGGTCACACGGGTGGGGCTTGTCAGACCCAGTAGTACTACCTAAAATTTCCAGCTATATTCCTTAACTAACGATCCGAAAGTGTGAGGGCTTTCTATGGTATTACCCACTATGTCTTACCAAACACATGTTATAACAGTAAAGCGTTTTAAAACCAAGTGTGCTTTCTCCCCCAAAAAGAGAAGTAAGTAAAAGTGGGGCATTGAACTCATCTGATTCGCAAACAAATGATTGTAAAAGCTAATGATGAGTGGAAAGACAACTCTTCAAAGGTTGCCTAGAACACACAAGTACATAAGTCCGTGTACATAGAAGCTTAACAACCCTAAGTGCTCAATAACCACATTGACCCAAGGTTTAGGAAAACAAGACTCATTTGACCAAGTTGACCCGTTTGACCCGTTGGTGACATGTCAAGTTAAATTCTTGTTTGATCAAGTATAGCAATTCATCATGCATGGTAATCATGCAAGTTATTCACGTATGTCACATTACAAACTCTTAAGTGCTATAAAGCTCATCACACACCATGGTTCATCAAACAACACATATAAATCACAAGAAGTCCACCATCACAATTTTAACTAACACATCATGCATCATCATGATTCTATCATAATTCCAACATAGTTCCATAATCACCTAACACCATCCATTATCATGTATATTCCATAAAGGCCTAAATTTCCCAACTTGTGCATCAAGTATTCATACAACCCAAACAACACAATCTACCACTTTAGACATCATCAACAAACATTCTAACATGATCCAAACATCATAAACATGCTCAATTAACAATATTCAATGATCTACATAAATAAAGTTTCCCTTTCGGGAAAGTAGCTCCCAAAACCAATCTAACATCCAATTCCTTCGTAAATTCACTAACTTTATGCCTAATCAAGTCCATAACAATCATCTAGACATGATTAACATCTTCAATTCATCATAATTCATCAATCTCATGCATTAAAGTTACTATTAATAGTAAGGTATGAACAACCACTCAATTTTATGAATTTCTTGCACAATCCACGTAAACTAACATCAATACAATACAACTAACATCAAAACATCATCAAACAACATCAATTTCGACATTCAACATGTTTTTCGAACTAGGGTTCATCATGAATCAAAAACTATGAAAAATCAATAAAATCTAACCTTTAATCACATAGGAATCAAGATTTGATGCTTGCTACACGTTGGAATCACTTGGAACTAATCAAAATCGATGCTTGCTTGTTGTTTGGATCAAAAATCGAAGTGTGTGTATGTGTGGGGAGGTCGCGGCCGCAGGGTGTGGGTGGGGGACCAGGGTTTGATTTTTAGTAATATTTAGTTTTATGGTAATTGCAAAATAACCCTCCTTAATCAACTTTTGCAAAAATTGATTTTTTTTAACATTTTTAACAACTTTAACTACAAAACACAAACATTATTAACTCACAATAATAATCATGTATATTTTCTACTAATCACAAAACACATGAAATAAATATAACACGCTGTCACGTTACAAGGTAAAATTCAAAAATAATATTTAAAATTCATAAATCACATAACCACAAATTTATAATCAACATTATTAATCAAGTTATTATCAGATAATCATTGTTAATTATTTTTAAGTCACCAACGTTCATCGACAACTAGTGTGTGCTCACGACATGTGTATGCAAGACCTAACGGAACTAATGGAGTTTGGTAACGGAAAATTACTGGATGTCACATTATCCCCATGTTGAAAGAATTTTCGTCCCGAAAATTACGTTACATGGTTGTGTTACATCACTGGTCTACTGCATTGGCGCAACAAAATCGAGTGAGTTGTCACATCATCCCCATGTTGAAAGAAATTTCATCCTAAAGTTTAATTATTACCTCCGCCGGTTGACATCGTCGTTTTGAACAGGTGAGGATACTTAAGCTTCATCTGATCCTCACATTCCCATGTGAATTTCGGTCCATGTTTCGAGTTCCAACAAACTTTAACTATGGGTATCTTGCTTTGCTTAAGAGTCTTGACCTGACGGTCCATCACCTCAACTAGTTCTTCAATGAACCGTAGTTGTTCATCTACTTGCACTTCCTCTAGTGGTACAACCATCGTCTCGTCCGATAAACACTCTTTCAAATTTGAGACATGAAATACATTGTGAATTCCACTCAACGAATCAGGTAGGTCTAATCGATACGCCACTAGACCTATTATTTCCAGAATCTCAAATGGTCCAACGTGTCTCGGATTAAGCTCCCTCTTTTGCTGAATCGAATCACAACTTTCCACGGTGAGACTTTTAGTAACACTTTGTCGCCGACCTGAAACTCCAAAGGTTTCTGTCTCTTGTCTGCATAGCTTTTCTATCATTCACGAGCTGCAGCCAGACGGTTCCTTATCTGTACAATATTCTCAGTAGCCTCGTGCACTAACTCGGAGCCTGTTAGCTGGCTGTCACCGATTTCTGCCCAGCAAACCGGTGATCTACACTTTCGTCCATACAATCCCTCAAATGGTGCTGCCCTAATGCTGGAGTGATAACTATTATTGCAAGAAAATTCCACCAATGGTAGATGAACTTCCAAGTTATTCCCAAAATCAATCACGCAAGCCATGTCCTCCAAGGTTTGAATAGTATGTTCGCTTTGCCCATCTGTTTATGGATGATAAGCAGTACTCATGTCTTGACGCGTACCCTTAGATTTCTGTAATGACTGCCAGAAATATGATGTGAAACGAGCATCACAGTCAGAAATAATTGAGACCGGTACACCATGTCTTAAAACTACCTCTTTCAGATAAACACGAGTTAACTTATCCATCTTATCAGTTTCCTTAATTGCCAAGAAATGAACAGACTTGGTCAATCGATCTACGATCACCCATATCATGTGACAACCAGTAGGAGGCTGGGGTAATTTAGTAATGAGGTCCATAGAAATCTGTTCCCACTTCCACAAAGGAATCTCAGGTTGTTGTAGCAATCCAGATGACTTTTGGTATTCGACTTTAACCTTCGAACAGGTTAAGCACTTACTCACATACGTAGCTACATCCGCCTTCATATTAGGCCACCAATAGTGTGCCTTCAAGTCATGATACATCTTGTCTGAAACAGGATGTATAGAGTACTTAGACTTGTGAGCCTCACTCATAACCAAATCTGTTAGGTTTCCATACAAAGGCACCCAGAGTCTGTCCATGAAATAACGAATTCCATCCGCTTTTACCTCCAACTGTTTGTCCATTCCCCGTAAAGATTCAGACCCAATGTCTTTTGCTTTCAAGGCTTTTGTCTAAGCTTCTCAGATTTTTTCAGGAAAGTGAGTGCTAATCATAAGCTGCAAGGCTCTCACACGTCGGGGCTTAGCAGTTTCCTTTTTGCTCAATGCATCAGCGACTACATTTGCCTTTCCTGGGTGATATTTGATAGCGCAATCATAATCATTCAACAATTCCATCCAACGTCGCAGTCTCATATTCGACTCCTTCTGCTCAAAGATATGCTGAAGACTCTTGTGATCGGTGTAGATAGTGCACTTGGTACTGTACAAGTAATGTCTCCAGATCTTCAAGGCAAAAACTATCGCACCCAGTTCCAAGTCATGAGTGGTGTAGTTCTTCTCGTGTACTTTTAGTTGTCTCGAGGCGTAGGCTATCACCCTATCATGTTGCATCAAGACACAACCCAGTCCTTGGATAGAAGCATCACAATAAACCACGAAGTCATCACTTCCCTCCAGTAATGCCAGTATCGGTTCGCTACATAGTTTCTGTTTCAACAACTGAAAAGCAGACTCTTGGCTATCACCCCATCTACACGTTGTTCCTTTATGAGTCAAGATTATGAGCGGTTGAGCGATCTTAGAGAATCCCTCAATAAAATGCCAATAATATTCTGCCAGTCCAAGAAATTGCCGTATCTAACTAGGCGTATTGGGAACCGACCAATTCTTTATCGCTTCAATCTTTGCAGGAACAACATGTATACCTTTCTCGATAACAATATGACCCTGAATTGTACTTCATGTATCCAGAAATCACACTTGGAAAACTTGGCATACAGTTGTTCCTTGCTAAGTAATTCCATGATAAGACGTAAGTGCTCTTCATGTTCCTCCTTGGTCTTCGAATAGATCAATATGTCGTCAATAAACACGATAATAAACTGATCGAGATAGGGTTTGCACATATGATTCATGAGATCCATGAACACTGCTGGTGCATTTGTCAACCCAAATGGCATGACCAAGAACTCATAATGATCATAACGTGTACGGAATGCAGTCTTCGAGATGTATTCCTCTTGGACTCTCAGCTGATGATACCCAAACCTCAAATCAATCTTAGAGTTGTAGCTTGATCCCTAAAGTTGATCAAACAAATCATCTATACGAGGTAAAGGATATCAATTTTTGACTGTAGACTTGTTCAGTTCTCTGTAGCCGATGCACATTCAAAATATACCATCCTTTTTCTTGACGAAGAGAATAGGTGCTCCCTAAGGTGATGAGCTCGGTCGAATAAACCCTTTATCCTACAGCTCCTGCAGTTGTGCAGATAGTTCCTGCAGTTTGTTCGAGGCTAACCGGTAAGGTGCTCTCGTAATCGGAGCGGCTCCGGGAATCAAATCAATCTGGAACTCAACTTGGCGATGAGGTGGTAGTCCAGGCAGATCTTCTGGAAACACCTCTGGGAAGTCACGAACTAACAGAATATCCTCTATCTTCTTTTCCTCCGGTTGCTTGTCAGTCACAAGGGCTAATATAGCTAAGCGACCCTTACCTAGCCATTTCTACGCTTTCATAAAGGATATGATGCCTATCACCGCACCAACTGTCACCCTTAAAAGAGAGAATTTCCCCATCCAGGAGAGGAATACGGATAACCTTCTCATGGCAGATGACTTGCGCCTACTTCTCGGACAACCAATCCATGCCCACGACCACATCGAAACTCCCAAGTGTAATAGGCATGAGGTCGATGTCAAAAGTATGACCAGCAAGTTCTATCTCGCAACCCTTAAGGATATGTGTAACATGGATATGTTTACCATCAACTAATTCTACCATATATTTAGATTCCATTGGAGAAGGCATATCACTTAAGAGACTACTAAACTTAGTAGAGATAAAACTCCTATCGGTTCCAGTGTCAAACAATACAATAGAAAAACGACCATTAACAGGAAATTTACCAGTAACAGTAGTAGGGTCGCTTAGAGCCTCACCTGAACCCATGACAAAGGCTCTCCCTTTAGCTCCCCCGTTGTTGCTACCGTTATTGTCACCATTGCCATTATTGTTGTTGTTATTTCTACCATTTCCAGCACCATTCCCATTCTTCTTCAACTGAGGACAATTCCTCTTGTAGCGTCCTTCCTTTCCACACTCAAAGCAACCTTTTGGTGTTTCTTGAGGTTGTTAGGGCTTCTTCATCAACTCACCATAGCAATCCTTTGCCGCGTGTCCAGCCTTACCACAACGCTGGCATCAAAAGTTGTCACACCTACAAGTGTGGTGATAATTACATCGATTACATTTGGGATACTTCCCCATATATCCACCTTGTCCCTGAGATGAAAAAGATGACTGAATGAAACTAAACTTGTTGTCAAACCTCCTTTGCTACTGTTGATGCTGATGCTGCTGAGTGTGATGTTGTTGCTGCTGATGCTGCTGAGGTTGGCTGTTTTCCGAAGATCCCTTGTTTCCAGAGTTGTCCCACTTGCGTTTATGGTCAGGCACGCTTGCCACAGCGCCTTATTTGGGTAGCTTTCCCTGCTCCACCACTTGGTCGGTAAGCTTGTGAGCCAATCAAATAACCTGCTGGATAGTAGGGAGGTTCGTAGCAGTCACCATACCTTGTATCTCTGGAACCAAGCCACGCAGATAAAGCTCAATTCGTTTGATCGGCGGGTCGATCATGCCAGGGCAAAGTGTCGCCAACTCGTGAGACCTCATAGTGTAAGCCTCGATCTCAGATCCTTCCATTTTCAATTGCCAGAACTCAGCTTCCAGCTTTTGGACAACATTTCAAGGAAAATACTCCTCCATCGTCATCGCTTTAAACTCATCCCACGGTAAAGCATTTGCCATCGCCTGGCCAAGCATCTGGACCTATGCATTCTACCACGAAAGCGCCACACCCTCAAGTGTCCCCGTGGCATATTTCACCTGATCCGCTGCTGGGCAATTGCATTTGGCGAAAACCAACTCGGCCTTCTCAAACCACCGCACAAGACCTACGGCTCCTTTAGGTCCATTGTATGTGTGAGGCTTACAGTCCATGATCTCCTTATACGTGCATGCTGGCGGTCCGGTATTCAATGTTTTGGATTGTTTAGTCAAACCAAATGGATTTACTATCTAATAGAAGATTTACGTAAGTGATGACCAGGGTCATCGTTTACCTCCAAATTGGGCAGCTTGAGCACCCAGTGCTGCCTGCACATGTTGATTGATTAAGGAGGCTAATTCGGCTGGGGTCATGTTTACAGCACAGGCACAACGTCCACCGACACCATGTCCACGGCCACATCCACGTCCTTTACCACGACCGTCCATATTTCACTTTACATTCATAAATACAATAATGAGTAACATCCAACATATTAATCTCATTGAATTATGGTAAATAGTAAGAAATAATGAATTTGTCACAACCACAACGTTTATAACCAAAATAATAACCAAAGACAATTAAATTGTAAATGATTCACAAAATATTCCATCAATTTCAAAATTTTCAGTGTTTTAATTGGGTGGGAAACAACCCTTCCCACAGAGGTTTCAAAAGAAAAGAAACAATAAGTAGTTCAAGTCAGATGAATAAAGAAATAAGTCCAGTACATCAGACCCATCACCGTCTTCTTACATCTCTTCGGGTTCTTCTTCTTCTAGGGCTTCCTCTAGTTCTTCTTCAGGTTCCTCTTTAGGGTCTTCTTTGTTAGGGTCTTCCCCCGGTGCAGGGGCGTCCGTAATCTGAAGTGCCGCTAGTTGTGCCTCCAGCTCAGTCAATCTATCATCTGTCCCTACACTGTGAAGCTCTTGCACGGACATGCGCTCAGTAAGTTCAACAACGTTACCAGCCAAGGTATGATGCCCACCAATAGACATCAAGAGTCGCTCCTGAAGTGTCTCTACCAGTAAACGCAGCTGACGCATCTTGTGCCATAGAGGCAGTCGCCGACCTAGTCCTAGGGCCAGTAGTAGTTATAGTTGGAACACGCTCCCCGTAAACCATATGGTCAACATAGGTGGGATAGTAATTCCAGTTCCGTGGGGCGTCGCACTTGGGTATTGCAAAAGCCTGATTCCATTTTATCTCTTCAGAAGGATACGGATGTCGGGGCTAATTAGATCCTCTATCAGGTACATGAGGAGGAGGAGGTGACTTAGAACACGTAGGCCTCTTACCCAGAGCCCGTGAACACGATGCCATGCTGCGAGGTACGTGACGTGTATGCCAATGAGTATACAGTAAGGGATAAGCAACGAGTAACTAACGAACTACGCGGTTATAGTCTAGTGTGTATGCAACCTAGTTCCTTATAACCAATGGCTTTGATACTAATCTGTCACACCCTCATATTCCACGTGCGGGGTTTTACAGCGAGGCGTGTGAACAAACCAGGATCTCAGTCATTAGGTACTCAGAACGACTCTATATGCAACATTTAAACAAATCAGAGTTCATAACTTTAAAACTTTTGCGGAAGCGTTTTGTAAAAATCTCAAACAAATAGTACCAAATGTAAACTTCGCAAAACACGTGCCCAAACCAAAATACGTAAGTAAATACTATATTTAAAAGTAAAAAATGTTTGAACAAAGCATGCTTGACATGTGCGTGCTCCTAAGGGCAGCTGCTAGAAATGACCTGAGAAAAGCATACTAAAAGTGTCAACATGACGGTTGGTGAGTTCAAGAGTTTGTAATCAATCATAAGCAGTAGCGTTAGTAAAAATATAAACAAGTGCATTGAAATAGATAACTAGTCTAATTTCATTAGTAAAGAACAATAGTGATTTCGCGATCGAAGCTGACTATGTTTGTCTGTTTGCCTCCCGCCACGATATACCAGGTCGTGACGCTGTTAGTAGTTTAGGACAATATTGCACCCGGTTGACTTCCGGTCACACGGATGGGGCATGTCAGACCCAGTAGTACTACCTAAAATTTCCAGCTAGATTCCTTAATTAATGATCCGAAAGTGTGAGGGCTTTCTATGGTATAACCCACTATGTCTTACCAAACACATGTTATAATAGTAAAGCGTTTTAAAACCAAGTATGCTTTCTCCCCCAAAAAGAGAAGTAAGTAAAAGTGGGGCATTGAACTCACCTAATGCACAAACGAATGATTGTAAAAGCTAATGATGAGTGGAAAGACAACCCTTCAAAGGTTACCTAGAACATACATGTTAATGAGTACGTGTATATAGAAGCTTAACAACCCTAAGTGCTCAATAACTACATTGACCCAAGGTTTTGGAAAACAAGACTCATTTGACCAAGTTGACTCATTTGACCCGTTGGTGACATGTCAAGTTAAATTCTTGTTTGATCAAGTATAGAAATTCATCATACATGGTTATCATTCAAGTTATTCATATATGTCACATTACAAACTCTTAAATGCTATAAAGCTCATCACATACCATGGTTCATCAAACAACACATATAAATCCCAAGAAGTCCACCATCACAATTTTAACTAACACATCATGCATCATCATGATTCTATCATAATTCCAACATAGCTCCATAATCACCTAACACCATCCATTATCATGTGTATTCCATAAAGGCCTAAATTTCCCAAATTGAGCATCAAGTATTCATACAACCCAAACAACACAATCTACCACCTTAGATATCATCAACAAACATTCTAACATGATCCTAACATCATAAACATGCTCAATTAACAAATTTCAATGATCTACATAAATAAAGTTTCCCTTTCGAGAATGTTGCACCCAAAACCAATCTAACATCCAATTCCTTCGTAAATTCACCAACTTTATGCCTAATCAAGTCCATAACAATCATCTAGACGTGATTAACATCATCAATTCATCATAATTCATCAATCTCATGCAAAAAAGTTACTATTAATATTAAGGTATGAATAACCCCTCAATTTCATGAATTTTTGCACAATCCACGTAAACTAACATCAATACAATACAACTAACATCAAAACATCATCAAACAACATCAATTTTGACATTTGTCATGATTTTTGAACTAGGGCTCATCATGAATCAAAAACTATGAAAAATCAATAAAATCTAACCTTTAATCATGATTTTTGGTCGGCCGCAAAGGGTGTGGGTGGGGGGATTAGGGTTTGATTTTTAGTAATATTTAGTTTTATGGTAATTACAAAATAACCCTCCTTAAACAAATTTTGTAAAAATTGATTCTTTTAACATTTTTAACAACTTTAACTACAAAACATAAACATTATTAACTCACAATAATAATCTTGTATATTTTCCACTAATCACAAAACACATGAAATAAATATAACACACTATCATGTTACAAGGTAAAATTCAAAAATAATATTTAAAATTCATAAATCACATAATCACAAATTAATAATCAACATTATTAATCAAGTTAATATCAAATAATCATTGTTAATTATTTTTAAGTCACCAACGTTCAACGACAACTAGAGTGTGCTCACGACACGTGTATGCAAGACCTAACGGAACTAACGGAGTTTGGTAACGGAAAATTACCGGATGTCACATGAAACCTCTAAGCCTGAGTCTCCAAAGGCTGAATCTTTCTCTGATCCTAAGGGGAAGAGGAAGCTCACTGCTGAAGAGTTTCTAGAGGAAGAAAGGCTAGAGATGCTGAAAAAGAAAGGAAGAATTGATACTGGGAAGTTGCTGGCTGTAAGCAGCAAAGCAGCAGCAGCTGTCCAAGAGAGTATCAACAACCAGAGGAGAGTGGAGGTCATAGACAGGCTCATCAGCCTGGGAGTAGTCAATGAAGATATCCTTCTACTCCTACTTGATAAGCTTGTAAAGCTGGAGAAGACAACCTTGCTGCAAAAAGAAAAAAAGTAAGCAACAAGGTTGGCCATAGAGGAGGAAGAGTGGAGAAAGAAGGAGGAGGCAATGGAGAAGGAGAGGATGGAAAGAATAGCCTTTCTCTGTACTAAAGGCTATTCTCAGAAGGAGCTAGCACCTCATAATTATGATACGATCTTGTTCCTTTTTCATAAAGAGCAAGATCAAATCAACAAAGAAAGGAAGAAGCCTGCTAAGGAGAAGCTAAAGGAGAGGAAGAAGATGGAGGAAGAGGCAAAGCTTGCAGCTTCCAAGAGTGAAGGTTACAAGGATTGGATGAAAATCTACCTTAAAGCCCATGGATTCACTGGTAGGCAGGTGGATCCTATGTCCCTAAAGACCCTACAGCGACATGTCAGCGACATCAAGGCTGACATTCGCTTAGGAAGAAGGCAATGGGTACTCCAAAGGCAAAGTGTTCAGAGGATGGCACCCAAACCAACTCCCAAACCCAAACCAGCACCCAAACCACAACCTATGCCTACATATTTTCCCCTCCCCATTAAAACTGAGCCAACTACTAAACCTTACACCCCTGAACCCACACCATCAGCCGTACCTACACCTGAACCCACTACCTCTTAACAACCTCCACCATCAACTATCCTTAAACCCAAAACACAACCCCGAACCCAATCACTACTCAAACCATCTTCTGAACCATCTAAACCCCTGACCTTAGAAGAGTTCAAGGAGATCAAAAGGAAGCTCATCAACTGCACAACCCGAAGCGACATCTCTTGTGAGCAAGAGTCCATAAAGTTCAAATACATTGATGGCTCTTCCTGTTCCCTCACAAGAGATGCATTCCTTGATCTGCCAGGGGGAACACTGGACCAATCTCTCCAACTTCTTGCAACCAACTCAGCCATACTTAATAAAGAAGAAAAGAAGTTTAGAAGGAGACTGGTGACTCTACTAAACACAAGAAAAGGAGACAAGCTACCAACCAATCCCCTCAATCCTAGAAGCAATATTGTTCAGTAGAGGTTCGATGAAGCTACACATAGCTTTGTTATGGAAAGGGAGAATGGTTAAGTGAACAGACTTGATAGATTTGCTCTGCTACACTCCAGCAGGTTTGACATTGCTGAGTTAGCAGTGAGACCATTCTCCAATCCCTTCAACTCTCAGATAGCTGCTCACTGTCACACCCCGGGCCCAAGGTGGGTGGAACGTCACAGACTGGCAATACACATGGCAACGGAAACTAAGCATCATAAGAGCACACAAGGAGAGAAATCACATGACATTACATTAAAGTACATCACAGGGCCATAGCGGACTGACCCAATACAAAAGTATCAATTCATCATAGAAAATTCAAATGTTTAACACACATCAAATTAAATTGTCCAAAATGTTTCAAGGTCAAGTAATGCCATTAGTAGTCAAGGTGCTAGGCCATCCTTAAAAGATTTCTAACGTAATCCAAGCTTCCATCAAGGGTTACATGAAACATGCTCAAAAAGATTTTATGTCAACTATAAAGTTGGTTAGTTTAAGTGCTTAAAGTTTAGAAACAAAGGTCTTTTAGAATCCATAAGTTAATTTTAAAATGTAAGTATCAGTGTTGTGGAATCATAATCAACCCTGCACTCAGTCCCGGCTAGCCTCTTCTAAACTTGTGTTATTACCAGTTAAACCATAGGGAGAACTAAGCCTCAAACAGTGTACGATACCTGCCGAGTGGTACACCATAGTATCTTATAAAACCTGTAACATGCCATAAATGACCCCGCAGGATCTCAGTATGGTACCCTTCCTATTATGTCATTGGGTTATGATGGAAGGCACTGTATGTGGGGGATTCCCCAAGTAGATCTACCCATATAGAACAAGCGGTTCATCAAGAATTAACGATAGTGATACGATATAAAAGCAGGTTCTAACAATAACCATAACATGAAAATATCTCAAAATAGCACATGAATAATTTTAGCTCAATCATAGCATGCTTCATCCCAAAACAGTAGTAAAAAGGGAACACTAAAACTCACCTTAGAATCAAATAAAAGTCCTTCAAGTACCAACAAGTCCGAGTCCTAGCACCCTATTACCATGATACAAGTAGTAAGCTATATGTTCTTAGACTACTGAAAGTGTAAATAAGTGCATTTCATGGTCATAAGTTCATGTGGCTTTGTTTCTTAGGAGTTTGCGTCCAAAAAGTTTCTTTTATAGGAAAGTTAGGATTTTAGCATATGAATGACAAGTTTTCATGATTCTTATTAACTTGTTAATATAAAATTAAATTTACTAATAGTTGTTGGTCATAAAATGATTTAAATTTAGTGATATTTATGAAATTTACACTTTGGTCCCTTATGTTTCAAAATTCACAATTTTACCCAAAAGTTTGCTTTCTTTCATTTCTTGACCCAACATGGCACTTACTATTCCTAGAGGTTTTTATATTACTTTTAGGCCTGTTTAAACTTAATATTTCTAGAATTTAGCTTGAGTGATTTAAACACAAAATTTGCGTTACCGGTTACGGTAAAACCGACAATCTAAGCTTCTAGTTTTAAATCTTTTAACTTCAACCTATAACACACAAGTATTAACTTTTAAGGACTTCTAGTGAGCTCTATAATCTGTTTAAAGAAGTTTTTCAAGGATTTGACCATATTTGAGAATTTTACCACTTTTCGGGTTTTTAATTTCACCCATTAAGTCCATAATACCACACCATTTTCCATATTCAACATCTAGCACGAATTATATATGATTAATATCACCAAGTTACTTATAACGAAGCACTAGTTTGCGGGTCATAACATACATGGCACCTTATGATGCATCCAAGGGTGAACTACCACATTTACACTTATGTAACCCCAATAATTAGAGCATAAATGTTATCAAATCTTTTTCTTGCTTTTGAAACATGTTTTAGTGAAGGTTCATTTTCTATTTTAGAGTAGATATTAATAATAGGTGGAGAGGTTTCAAAAGCAGTGAGGTTTTTGGTGCTTAAACTCATGAGAAATGGGGTTTTCGGGGGTGCAAACGTGTGCACCAACCTTGGTTTACGTTCGACCTTCGAAAGATACCTTGAGTGAAGTTGTGAGTTCTTCAAAAATAGTGGTATGGTAGCAAGATTACTCTAGAAGCTTCGTGTGTTTGGGATGATTTGAAGAGTATGAGGGCTGATGCTTCACGAGTTGGAGCTGGAGCACCACAAAACTTCAAGGACCTCGTGTAAAAAGCCCACTTGAGTTCACCTTCCAGCTTTGTTTGGGTCTTGGTCGGATGTTGATGAAGTTATCTTTGAAATCTTGTTGGAAAGAAGAAGTGAGTACCAGATTTCCTGGGAGAGATGGCTGCTTCGAAAGTTAGAGAGATATGGAGAGCAGAGTGGAAGTTTGCATGTATGGTAAGAAGAGAGGGGTTGAGTGTGGGTGTGGTTTTGGAATAGTTAAGGGAGAGGAGTGTATGGTGGGTGGGGGCGGCCGAATGAGATCACTTAGATTCTACACCCAAGATTTCAGAAATAACCTAAGTGTCCACGACACATGAATAAAGTATACAGTGGACAACATAAATGCTAAGTGTTCACAGCGGACAACCATTGTCCATAGCGGATGACTAATGGTCCACAGTGGATGACTAATGGTCCACAGCGGATGACTACAGTAGCAAATGTAGATGAACACTGTAGCATATGCGGATGAACAAAAGACTAACACTATAGCAAATGCAGATGAACAAAAGACTAACACTGTAGCAAATGCGGATTATCATTTTGTACTCTCTGCCATCGCTCAATAATTTCTAGACTAAGGCAAGTCATAAAAGAATCATCTAAGGAAATCAAGCATGAAGTCAATTAACATGGAAGACAAAATAATACTAATATTAAAATGGAATACAGCAAGATTACATTATGGTTTAAAGTAGGAACTAAAACCCGGTTGTTACATTCTTCCACCGTTTGGGAAATTTCATCTCGAAATTTAAGTTTCGATTAGATTCTGGACGGGTGGGTTTAAAGAGATACGGATACTACTTTCTCATCTCGCCTTCTCGTTCCCATGTGAACTCGGGTCCTCGCCTAGAGTTCCATCTTACTTTAACCCTAGGTATGCGACTTCGCCTAAGTTTCTTAACCATTCGGTCAGTAATCTCTATAGGCTCCTCCACAAATTTCAACTCGTTATTAATTCTGTTGGGGTTCAACAATGGAATAAACTGAAGCTTACCAAATCATAATCACAGCCAACTGAAGATCTCATTGTACAAGTTCAGAGACCAAGTTGATCACAACAAAAACAACAATATAAGACAATTCAACATGACAAAGTCAACATCAAGACAATTAAAAAGTCAAAATTAGATCATGTTGTAATAATAATATAAATAGACCCACTAGTGCATTTTTGCAAGTGTGGTTCTTTTGTGTGTGTTTCTCATGGTGTAAATCACCACCCAAGGAGAAATCCTCTCCTTTGGGTGGGTTTGATTTCATTAGCCATCTATGATTCTCATTGTAACTTGTTTATCAACATCAATGAAATCATAACATTATTATTATCCATCTCTTTGTTCTTTGATTCACACACATACACCCATCTTAATTTTGATTTCTAGATCTAAACGTGATGAATCCTAAGATCCAAGCTCAATGAATCTGAAATTTTTGATCTAGCAAAATGGTATCAGAGCTGTTGGTTGCTGGATTTATCTAGTTTTTAGATCTGATTTCATCTTTAATGATGTCAAGAACAATGAAGAAAAGAAGAAAAATGAAGAACAAAGTCCCTGTTCATCAAAACCTATCTGTTCATACCCAAAATCATAAGAAAAACCAACAAATCTGTTCAATTATGGTACGATTTGAAGAATCATGAACATGTTCATGATTATTCCTCCAAAATTTGATGCAATTGAACAAGATTATCATCAAAAATGAAGAAAACCAATCAGTTCATCTCAAAATCAAGAAGAAAAATCATCAGATCTGTTCTAATATGGTACGATTTGAAGAAATATAATCATTCCTTGGATTATTCCTTCAAAATTCGATGCAATTGAACATGATTATCATAAAAAACGAAGAAAAGATGAAGAAATAGAAGCTACTGCTGATTTCTCGACCTGCACTGCAGTGTGAAATCGAATTTTGTTCAAGTCTCAAAACAAATGTGGACGAACACAAACAAATGCGGATGAAGCTTGATCAAATGTGGATGAATTAACCACAAATGCGGATGTGTTATCCACAAATGCGGACGTGTTATACACAAATGCGGATGTGTGACAACAAATGCGGATGTGTTATACAAAAATGCGGATGGCTTGTCACCAAATGCGGATGACTTGTCAACAAATGCGGAGGCCTTGTCACCAAATACGGTTGACTTGTAAGCAAATGTGGGTACTTTAAGCACGAATGCGGATGCATTGAAAACAAATGCGAATGCCTTGCAAACAAATGCGGATGCTTTGCAAACAAATGCGGATAAGTTAGCAAAGAAATGCGGATGAGTTGCAAGAAATGCTTATGAACAGTTGATGAACAGGACATGAAAAAGAAAAGAAAAACATGAATGTGGATGATTGCAACCAACAGGCACGTCCATTTGATCATGAAAAAAAAAAGAGTATAGAAATCAACTTTGGTCACTTTTTCACAAATTCATCCGGGGACTTGTACAACTATCAGATGCCCTTTATGAAGTACTTGGGCTCATATTCATTGATGATATTTTACACCTGTATCTGACTACTGAGAGGATAGTTAGCCAGACTTTAATCAAGGAGAGTACTCATTATCTGATGAATGTCATTTATCAAGTTATTTCAAAAGAGTGGAAGTGTGTTCAACATTGATTCATGTTCTTGACGTAGTTTATTGAAGTTCAAAGCCTCACCATATGCCTAATACATTCTAATCCTTGAGTTGTGATATGAACTATAATCCAAGAGTGATACAACCCATATGCAATACCAAGAAGTATTCTCAAGAGATTCTAATCTTTGTCAGAAATATATTAGGAGAAGCTTAATCTGAGGGGGAGAACATCAGTGAATTGTGTCACAATATCAGTTGATCTAGAAGACATGTGACAAAGAAGATCTTCAAGTCAAAGTTTGGCAAGCATCAGTTTAGGGGCAGTACTGTTGGGGTTCAACAATGGAATAAACTGAAGCCTACCAAATCATAATCACAACCAACTGAAGATCTCATTATACAAGTTCAGAGACCAAGTTGATCACAACAAAAACAACAATATAAGACAATTCAACATGACAAAGTCAACATCAAGACAATTAGAAAGTCAAAATTAGATCATGTTGTAATAATAATATAAATAGACCCACTAGTGCATTTTTTCAAGTGTGGTTCTTTTGTGTGTGTTTCTCATGGTGTAAATCACCACCCAAGGAGAAATCCTCTCCTTTGGGTGGGTTTGATTTCATCAGCAATCTATGATTCTCATTGTAACTTGTTTATCAACATCAATGAAATCATAACATTATTATTATCCATCTCTTTGTTCTTTGATTCACACACATACACCCATCTTAATTTTGATTTCTAGATCTGAACGTGATGAATCCTAAGATCCAAGCTCAATGAATCTGAAATTTTTGATCTAGCAAATTCTGGCCTCCTTCAATGGTAATTCCAAGGCTTTGTTGGCGAAATACTTCTTTAGGTTAGAAATATGAAAAGTGTCATGTATGTAGCTCAACTCTTGTGGTAGCCTTAATTGATATGCTACCGGGCCAACCCTTGACAAAATTTCAAATGGTCCAACGTATCTTGGGCTTAGCTTGCTTTTCTTGCCAAATCTGACTGCGCCCTTCCATGGTGCGACTTTTAACATCACTCTATCACCCACTTGAAATTCCAGGGGCTTTTGTCTTCTGTCTGCGTATTTCTTCTGACGATCTCTGGCTGCTCTCAAGCATTCTTTAATTTTAAATACCTTGTTTGTGGTTTCCATTATGATATCAGGTCCTATTACTTGGCTATCCCCAATCTCATTCCAGTTTAATGGTGATCTACACTTTCTACCATATAGGGCTTCATTCGAAGCCGCTTTTATACTTGCTTGATAACTATTATTGTAAGAGAACTCCACTAGGGGAAGGTGGTTATCCCAACTTCCACCAAAGTCTATCACGCAAGATCTTAACATGTCCTCTAGAGTCTGAATGGTCCTTTCACTTTGCCCGTCGGTTTGAGGGTGGTGTGCAGTGCTTAAGTCAAGACGGGTCCCCAAAGCTTGTTGGAGAGACCTCCAAAATTGTGAAGTGAAGCGACTATCGCGGTCTGAGATAATCGATAGTGGCACTCCATGCCTGGTCACTATTTCATTGATATATATTTGTGCTAGCTTCGATAAGTCGTAGTCTTCTCGAATCGACAAGAAGTGAGCTGACTTGGTATGTCTATCCACAATTACCAAATAGCATCATGTTCGCGAAATGTCCTTGGTAATTTCGTGACAAAATGCATCGTGATGTTATCCCATTTCTACTCTGGGATTTCAGGTTGTTGTAACGTTCCTGATGGTTTTTGGTTTTTAGCCTTTACCATTGCACATGTCAGACACTGTCCCACATAGGTGGAAATGGACCTCTTCAATCCAGCCACTAGAAAAGTGCCTTTGAGTCCTGGTACGTCTTGTCACTCCCTGGATGTACCGAGTATCTAGATTTGTGAGCTTCATCTAGAACTATTTCTCTAATTCCGCCATATTTCGGTACCCAAGTTCTTCCTTCATACTTAAATAACCCGTCACTACTTACTTCTAAATGTTTTTCCATTCCCGTTAACATCTCATCAGTTAGTTTGTCCACCTTCCGAGCTTCGCTTTGTGCTTCTTTTAATCTAGCGGTAAGGCTAGTATACACGCTCATTCTCAAGGCACGGACGTGAAGGGGCATTTACCTTTCCTTCCTACTCAAGGCATCTGCCACCACATTTTCCTTGTTGGGATGGTACCGGATCTCACATTCGTAATCGCTCAACAATTCTACCCATCTTCTCTGGAGCATATTTAACATTTTCTGATCAAGAATGTGTTGCAAACTTTTGTGATCAGTGTAAATAATGCATTTGGTACCTTAGAGATAGTGTCTCCACATCTTGAGCACAAACACCACGGCACCTAGTTCTAGATCATGAGTAGCGTAGTTCCTCTAATGCTCATTTAGCAATATAGATGCATAAGCAATCACCTTGTCTCACTGCATTAACACACATCCCAGCCCCTGACGTGAGGCGTCACAATAGGCTACGAAATCCTCAACGCCTTCCGGTAGGGCAAGGATAGGCACACTGCACAACTTCTCCTTGAGTAATTCAAATGCTTCGTTATGTTGCTTTCCCCATATGAAGGTCGTATTCTTTTTGGTTAGAGCGGTTAGTGGCTGCACAATTCATGAGAAGTCTTTGATAAACCTCCGATAGTATCCAGCCAAACCAAGGAATTGCCTTATCTCGGTAGGAGTTTCAGGAATTTTCTAGTTTTTAATAGATTCTATTTTTCATGGATATACTTGAATCCCTTCTTTATTCACCACATGCCCTAGAAACTGGATTTCGCGCATCCAAAACTCATATTTAGAGAATTTCGCGTACAATTGCGCGTTCTTAAGCAATTCAAGAATAAGTCTAAGATGCTTCTCGTCCTCTTCCTTGCTACGGGAGTAGATCAAAATATCATCAATAAACACAATCATAAATTTGTCGAGATATGGGCGGCATACTCGGTTCATAAGATCCATAAATGCCGCAGGTGCATCAGTCAATCCGAAGGGCATGACTAAGTACTCATAGTGTATATCTAGTCCTAAAGGTTGTCATGGGTATGTCCTCTTCCCTTATCTTCAGTTGATGATATCATGATCTTAAATCTATCTTGGAAAAATAGCTGGCTCCTTGTAGTTGATCGAATAAGTCATCAATTCTCTGGAGAGGATAACGATTCTTTATTGTAAGCTTGTTCAAGTCCCGATAATCAATGCACATCCGTAGGGTTCCATCCTTTTTTTTAACAAACAGTACTGGTGCACCCCATGGAGAAACACTTTGTCATATAAATCCTTTGTCCAACAGCTCTTGGATTTGTAGCATTAGTTACTTCATCTCGGGTGGAGCGATTTGGTAAGGTGCCTTGGCCATTGGCGCGGCACCAGGCACTAAATCTATCTGGAACTCGACCTGTCTAGTTGGAGGGAGTCCTGGCAGATCCTCGAGAAATACCTCCAGGTACTAAGACACCACCGGTATATCTTCAATTTTCTTTTCTTCTATTGCTTTCATTACGTAGAGTATGAAAACTAAGCATCCCTTGTGGAGACTCTTGGTAGCCTTTAGGTAGGATATCATGGGGTATAGCGTGTTGCTTCTATCACCGTGAACCATTCCGTCAATTAAAGGTATTCTAAGCAAATGCTCATCACACACAATTTCAGCCTTATTCCTAGCTAACCAATCCATCCCCACGACCACATCAAATCCTCCTAACGTTATGGGCATTAAGTCTATCTTAAATGGATTACCCTTTACTTCTATCATGTAGTCCTTGATCATTTCATTGGCTTCTATTATCTTACCATCAGCTAATTCTATGGTGTATGCATCGGTTAGGGTGTGAGCTTTCAAATCAATCAAAGGCCTAAAGGTAGTAGAAACAAAACTTCATGTCGCTCCAGTATCAAATAGAATGGTAGAAGGATGGTTGTTTATGAGAAATGTACCATTAACCATATCGAGTTCCTTACGAGCACCATTTGGATCCATCATGAATGCTCTTTCCTTGGGTTTTTTAGATATGGCGTCCTTATCCCTTGCCAACCTAGGAAATTTGTTCCTCATGTGTCCTGGATCTCCACACTCGTAACATTGCTTACCTGGCTCATACGTACAATCCTTAATCAAATGACCAGCTCGTTTACACCTGAATCAAGGCATCAGGTTGCACTCACCTTGGTGATGTAGTTTACACTTGTTACAAAAGGGGCTTGTACCTAAGTAAAGCTTTTGAGCCCTTCCACATGATTATCACGCCTTACACCTTCACCAGTTTTCTTGCTTGAGCTACCACTATCTCTGATCATCCTCTTAGCATCAAACCACTTCCTTTTCTCACCCATCGCCTTTTTCTTGTCCTCATTTTTCACATGCTCTATCCAATCAGCTCTAATCAAGTCATCGGTCAAGCTACTAGTGAGATCAACCGCTGCTTGAAGGGTTGTAGGCCTGGCAGACCTGACCATGCCTCTAACTCTAGGATGTAATCCCCAAATGAAACGGGCTACACCTTTAGTTTCTGGTGTCACTAGGTGGGGCACCGGTCGAGATAGAGCTGAGAACCGGTTGATGTACTCGGTGTACTTTTAGCCTTTCATTTCCAAATTCAGGAATTCAGCCTCTAGTTTCTCCAGTTGATTGATTGTACAGTACTTGCTGGTCATCAGCTCTCTGAATTCAGACCATTTTATTCGGCCGGCAGCATTCCTACCTCAGGGCTGAATGATAGTCTTCCACCACTCCAATGCTGGTCCTTTAAGAGATTAAGAGGCAAACCTTACCATGTACTCGGTCTTGCACTCACTGATGTCCAATACGGCTTCAATCTCATCTAACCACCGGTAAGTTTCAATTGCACCCTCAGTGCCATAGAAATCCTTTGTTTCGCAAGCCATGAAGGTTTTGTAGGAACATCCAGTCCTTATCCCCTCAGTATCATCAGTGTTACCTTTGTGATTTCTAGGTCCTCCGCTTCCAGTTGTGATTCCCTGGTCTGCGTTGATCTGGGTGATAATGGTTGGAATAGCATTAGTGATTTGTGGAGCCACCAGGTTTGCAATTCTCTCTTCATTCTCGTGGTTGACATTTTCTCCATGTGGGGTTTCTGGTGGAGTAGGTGGTCAATTTCCACCCTGGTTCCCAGTTCGTCCAGCTTCCTCATTTGGTCCCCCACGAATTCCTCGTTTAGGTGGCATTCTGGTGTCAACATAGAGAAACTCATTTAGTGTCTCATAAATTGGTTTCAAGCATCTCATTACCTTGATTTTTACTCCTATTAGTCACATCACCAAACATATGAGATTCTTATAACACACTACAAGACATGCATAGTTGTTTCATATGGGTAACATCGAGTCAACAAATTTCATAAGGCAACAGGACTAATTTCTTGGAAATATGCTATTGCATATTCCCATTTTAGGCACCTTGCAAAATAAGTATTAAATTGTAGCATCAATCAAGAAAAATAGTAGTAGTATCATAATATCACAATTTGGAAGGTGCCATCACCCCCATAAGATAAATAATAGCGTTTGAGATAAATAAAATTTTTTCTTCAAATAGTTCTGAACCCAAAGCCTAACAATCTGATATCACCCCCATCATCACTGCCACTTCTTCTTTAGCCACCCAAACTAGCCTGAATCCTTCTTCTTCTGCTCCTGCTCCAAGCGTTGAACACCCTGGATGCCATCCTTGCCTACAACTGGGAGGACTGTAAGGTTCGCGTGGCGTGCTGAAGAGTCACCTCGTGACGCTGAATGGTCCTAAGTATATCACTTAGTGTGGGATCAGAAGGACTGAAATCGCTAGCTCGATGGCTGGACTGGGAGTAGGGGCCTCCAGCAAGGACACTCGGGCCATCATACATGCTACACCTAGGCGGTATCCAATACTCGTTATGTGGTTGGCGTTTGGGCGGGTCAATCACCGGAGGTGCAGGTGCGGGGGCCATCGCAGGAGGATGTGGAGGGGGCTGCATCCTAAAGGAAACAGATGCTCTTGGCCTAGTGCACTTACTCGGTCGTGTAATGACATGCGCACTCCTATTCCCGATAGGTGGGATAGGTGAGTGAGTAGGTGCAGTGACGTGCGGTGAGTGGGAGCAGGTTCGGCCCCTATCCTGGGAGGTAGGTGAAGAGTCCTCCGAGGGTTCCATGTCATCGAATGTCATCGAGGTCCATCCAAGATGACTGCATCTCCGCAGGTATGCCTCGTATTGTGACGAGGATGTTTCCCTCCTAAGCCTTCCCACTGGGGCAGTCTCATCGGCTGGGTATGCAGGTGCTTTTCCATTGTCCACCATAGTCTTGAAATCCTGTAAAATTATCATGAGTAATTTGGTTTATAGTAATAATAGTAGTAGTGATGGCAATAGTATCTATAATCAGTAACAATATAGGTTACAACAGGCATGAAAGTTAGTTTATAAAGTTTAAACTACAAAAAGATATTCTCCGAATTTTTATACCTTCAAAGAAAGGTTTTAACATCACTTAGGGGATCCTGCTGGAATTCACGTGTCCGCTTATTCCAACACATTCCAAAACAAGGACAGTCCTAAGGTATCAGGGTTGTAGACTAGGGTCTACTAAGGTATTCCCGATTTCTCTACAACCTCTGGCTCACCAATCTATCATACCCCGGGTTCAAGGTGGGTGGAATGTCACAGACTGGCAATACAAATGGCAGCGGAAAGTAACCATCATAAGAGAACACAAGGAGAGAAATCAGATGGCATTAGATTAAAGTACATCACAGGGCCATAGCGGACTGACCCAACACAAAAGTATCAATTCATCACAGAAAATTCAAATATTTAACAGACATCAAATTAAATTGTCCAAAATGTTTCAAGGTCAAGTAATACCATTGGTAGTCATGGTGCTAGGCCATCCATAAAAGATTTCCAACGTAATCCAAGCTTCCATCAAGGGTTACCTGAAACATGCTAATAAAGATTTTGTGTCAACTATAAAGTTGGTGAGTTTAAGTGCTTATAGTTTGAAAACAAAGGTCTCTTTAAAATCGATATGTTAATTTTAAAATGTAAGTATCAGTGCTGTGGGATCACAATCAACCCTGCGCTCAGTCCCGGGTAGCCTCTTCTAAACTTGTGTTATTACCGGTTAATCCATAGGGAGAACTGAGCCTCAAATAGTGTACCATACCTGCCGAGTGGTACACCATAGTATCTTATAAAACCTGTCACATGCCATAAACGACCTCGTAGGATCTCAATGTGGTACTCTTCCTATTATGTCATTGGGTTATGATGGAAGGCACTATGTGTGGGGGATTCCTCAAGTAGATCTACCCATATAGAACAAGCGGTTCACCAAGAATTAATGATAGTGATACAATATAAGAGTAGGTTCTAACAATAACCATAACATGTAAGTATCTCAAAATAGCACATGAATAATTTTAGCTCAATCATAGCATGCTTCATCCCAAAACAGTAGTAAAAAGGGAACACTAAAACTCACGTTAGAATCAAATAAAAGTCCTTTAAGTACCAACAAGTCCGAGTCCTAGCACCCTATTATCATGATACAAGTAGTAAGCTATATGTTCTTAGACTATTGAAAGTGTAACTAAGTGCATTTCATGGTCATAAGTTTAAATGGCTTCGTTTCTTAGGAGTTTGCGTCCAAAAAGTTTCCTTTATAGGAAAGTTAGGATTTTAGCATATGAATGACAAGTTTTCATGATTCTTACTAACTTGTTAACATATAATTAAATTTACTAAAATATTTTGGTCATAAAATGATTTAAATTTAGTGATATTTATGAAACTTACACTTTGGTCCCTCATGTTTCAAAATTCATAATTTTACCCAAAAGTTTGCTTTCTTTCATTTCTTGACTCAACATGGCCCTTACTATTCCTAGGGGATTTTATATTACTTTTAAGCCTATTTAAACTTAGTATTTCTAGAATTTAGCTTGAGGGATTTAAACACAAAATTTGAGTTACTGGTTAAGGTAAAACCGACAATCTAAGCTTCTAGTTTTAAATATTTTAACTTCAACCCATAACACAGAAGTATTACCTTCTAAGGACTTCTAGGGAGCTCTATAACTTGTTTAAAGAAGTTTTTCAAGGATTTGACCATATTTTAGAATTTTACCACTTTTCAGGTTTTTAATTTCACCCATTAAGTCTATAATACCACACCATTTTCCCTATTCAGCATCTACCACAAATTATATATGACTAATATCACAAATTTACTTATAAAGAAGCACTAGTTCATGGGTCATAACATACATGGCACCTTATGATGCATCCAAGGGTGAAGTACCACATTTACACTTATGTAACCCCTATAATTTGAGCATAAATGTTATCAAATCTTTTTGTAGCTTTTGAAACATGTTTTAGTGAAGGTTCATTTATAGTTTTAGAGTGGATCTTAACTATAGGCGGAGAGGTTTCCAAAGTAGTGAGGTTTTTGGTGCTTAAACTCATGAGAAATGGGGTTTTCGGGGGTACAAACGTGTGCACCAACCTTGGTTTACGTTCGACCTTTGAAAGATTCCGTGAGTGAAGTTGTGAGTTCTTCAAAAATAGTGGTATGGCCACAAGATTACTCCAGAAGCTTCATGTGTTTGGGATGATTTAAAGAGTATAAGGGCTCATGCTTCACGAGTTGGAGCTGGAACACCACAAAACTTCAAGGACCTCGTGTAAAAAGCCCACTTGAGTTCACCTTCCAGCTTTGTTTGGGTCTTGGTCGGATGTTGATGAAGTTATCTTTGAAATCTTGTTGGAAAGAAGAAGTGAGTGCTGGATTTCTTTGGAGAGATGGCTGCTTCGAGAGTTAGAGAGAGATGGAGAGAAGAGTGGAAGTTTGCATGTATGGGGAGAAGAGAGGGGTTGAGTGTGGGTGTAGTTTTGAAATAGTCAAGGGAGAGGTGTATATGGTGTGTGGGGGCGGCCGAATGAGAGGAGTGTGTTACTTATATATATATATATATATATATATATATATATATATATATATATATATATATATATATATATATTTAAGTGCAGTAATATATATATGCATGTATGTGCAGAAGATGTGTATGTATACAAATATTTATTAGTTAAATTGTAACTCAAATTTTTCTAAGATCACTTAGATTCTACACCCAAGATTTCAGAAATAACCTAAGTGTCCATGACGCATGAATAAAGTATACAGTGGACAGCTTAAATGCTAAGTGTTCATAGCGGACAACCATTGTCCACAGCAGACGACTAATGGTCCACAACGGATGACTAATGGTCCACAGCGGATGACTAATGCTCCACAGCGGATGACTACAGTAGCAAATGCGGATGAACACTGTAGCAAATACGGATGAACAAACGACTAACACTGTAGCAAATGCGGATGAACAAAAGACTAACACTGTAGCAAATGCGGATTATCATTTTGTACTCTCTGCCATCGCTCAATAATTTCTAGACTAAGTCAAGTCATAAAAGAATCTTCTAAGGAAATCAAGCATGAAGTCAATTAACATGGAAGGCAAAATAATATTAATAATAAAATGGAATACAGCTAGATTATATTAAGGTTTAAAGTAGGACCTAAAACCCGGTTGTTACACTCACATTGGAATCATCTGAGTAGTCTTCATGTTGAAGAGCTTATAAAGAAAGCCAAGACTGAAGAAGAGTTGAAAAAGAGAGCAAATGAAGAAGAAGAAATTGCAACCAGAAAAGGAAGAACATTCCTATAGATGGTTGAAGGTCCAACTTTGGATCCTATTGTTTGATGGGAATATGATTATAATTCCTATCAACTAACTCTCTTCAGAGGGACACAACAAAGGCTACACATCATCCAGAGCAACAGATTGGATCTTTTATCTATAGATGATTTGTACAAGCTCCTCATCACTGCATCAGGGAAGAACAAAGAGATAGAAAAATATCTGCTCTCCCTGGTGTTGAAGACATTGAGGAATAGAAGGAAGTGAAGTTTTTGTATCATCAGCCTCGAGGGAGTTTATTGGATCATATGAGGCTGGTGCCACCTAAACAACATTTAGAAGATTTTGTTGTACAATTGAAGTGGTATTTTGAAGACAAAGCTGCTCTTCCGAAGACAAGTCAAAGATCTTCCAAAGCTCAAGGTTGAAGAACTTCCAAAGTGAGAACTCAGTCTTCTGAGACTAAGTAGTTCTCCTTCAGAAGTATACAACTTAGAAGATCCTAAAGACAAAGTATTCCGAAGAATAAAGTCCCAAAGACTTGCAGATGACTCGAAAGAAGTTGCTTCTTCCGAAGTATAAATGGCCTGGAAGAACTTATTCTTCTGAAACCATTTAGCTTTGGAAGAACCAACTACGAACCAGTGGACATAAGTATCGTCTATCTGACATCTGCTACAACCTCTGATGTACTGCATGACGCTTTCCCATGCCCATGTAGTTGACCATACTTTAATCCACTGTTCACCCATTATCAGTTAGTACAGTTGCCATTTTTAGTTGGTGACAAAAGGTAAGTTATGGACCTGTCATGAGTACCTAATCTAGGATAGTATTTTATCTTAGATACTTTACTTCTAGTAATGTAGTATTTGTCTATTTGTAGACTCCAGCTGGTTATCCCAGTATAACTGACTGTAGATAGTAGTATATATAGTTTCTTATTGTAACTTTGTAACCATGCTTGCAAGAGTCTTGTAATACTGAGTTAAGAAGTAATATATACAAGCATCTTGAAAAATTATTCTTGTGTTCATTTGTTTTCATTAACTTATTATATACCTTGTGAACTTAGTTAGAGATTTTGCTTCATCAAACCGAGTGAGATTAAGTGAGATTGTTAGATAAACTTGTGTTGTCAAACCAACACCGATCCTGCAAATACAAACTCTTCTGTCACTTTTTTTTCTTCTTCTTTTCTAGAGGATTAGTTAATGATTTGTCTTTTCTGATGCATATTGCCTTCAGAGCTTTGAAGTTATTTGTTTTCTTAAACATCTTCAGAATTTCTTCAAACTCATATCCTCTATACATCGCATTTTGATTAATCAATTCCAGCTCAGTTGATTCTTTCAAATCATGAATCTGGGAGTTCACTAAAGTCGTGTATTCAGTGAAGAATTGAACTAGCCCTGAGATTCGTTTCACCATGAACATATTCCAATCACTATCATACTTCCAGGCAATGATCTTTACATCTACTTTGCCTTCTGGAGCAGACAGACCCCTAATCATCTCTGAAGTGGTCAACCCTTCATGTAACTCCACTTGAGAGGGTTCAATGAACCATTTAGGATTTTTTTTGCAACATGGGTGCCAAGACATCATGGTCTTTGGTAGTGAATTGAATGTCTTGAGCTGAAATTCTGGATCTGGGCTTCCTCCCTACAACCTCTACTTCTATTGTCTTCAATCTTTCTTTCATTTTTCTTGATTATCTTGAGGATTGTAGCCCGGAGGAAATTTTTCTTCATGTTACCTAGTTTTCTTCAGGTGAAGCGATGAATGGAGAGATAATCCTTCATTTCCCTATCTGTCATGCTGTAGGGATCCGGATATTAGGGTTGTGGCACCAAAGTCTGTTGAGTCTGTCTTCTAGTGAATGAGATTGGGGATCTGACTGTCAAATCATGCTTTCTCTTATTTGTCTCTTTCTTGGTTCTTTTCTTCTCATACTCAGTCTCACAGGTAGGGTCTAGAACTTTTTGCATCTTGTTGACTTCCTCTACCATTCCCTCATATGTCATTCCAAACACATCATCCGCATCATAACCATGATTGATCAAGAACATAGCTTTGACGATCGAATCATCAGTTTGAGCTTTTTCAACCATCTCCTCAACAGATGTCTCATCCTTTGCAGGATTGTCCCTAAACAAAGGGTCATCAATTATGCTTTCATCATATCCTCCCTCAATTTCTCCTTCTTCCAAATTAATCACTTAAATTTTCTTCTTTAACTGTTCCTCAGCCTTTTCATGCTCATCAAGGAATTGATCAATAGCAGCTAGACTTCTTGGATCATCTTTTTGTTTCTTGTGAGCCGGTTCCTCTTCTAGCATTAGCAATTTTCCTTTGGCCTTCTCAGATAAGTACTTTCTCTTCCTGGAACATTTATGCAAACGGGGACCAGAAGAAGAGGGTACTAAGGCTTCGGCTTCTTTTTGTTTTCTTTCTTCAACTTCTTCCTTTTGCTTTTCAGCAGCTTCTTTTTCTCTAAGTTCTTCACATAGCTTCATGACAAGTTCCTTTTGTTCATTAGTCAAAGTGACTACAGGAACAAGCTTCCTCTAATAGAACAGAGTTAGGTGGAATAACCACAATTGGTTCAACTGGAGCTATGAGTTCACTGATAAATTCCCAGATGTCATCATCAATAATAAACCTACAGAAGAGTAAACATCTAAGTCTTCAATCAGTTCTTTCATCTCAGTCTCCTCATCAAGTCTGCCTTCAGATGATGGTTTAGAATAAACAACCATAACAAGACTTTCTTCTTCCAACCTAAGCTCACTGTGTTAGGATTTAGGCTCATCTTCCTTATCTTCGTCATCACCACTGCTCCTACCGGAGACTTCTTCATCTCTTTTATCTTCTTTTCTTTAGCCATCTCTTCTTTAATGTCAAGCAACATCTCAAGTTCATAAACTCTCTTTCTTAGAGTTTCTGTCTTTATATTGAGATTAGAGATTACGTTAGATTGGATGTCAAGAAGATTCTTTTTTTCTTCCATGGCAAGGGTTTGGATGTTTACAGTATCCAACGCCTAATGACTTCTTCTCTAGCATGTTCAAGATCTGCTTTAAGTTTATCAATCTCTTTATCTTTTTCTTCTTTTTCAGATTGATACTTGGTCTTTAATTCTTTTAACTCCTTCTCCTTCTCATCTAGTTCATCAAGTCTATCTCTTATGATGCCAGATCTTGTATCCAATAGTTTCTCCATTCTAGCTACCTTTAGTAATAGATCAAAAATCATTTCATCCTTGACATCAGGTTGATTGACTTCAGATTATGCAACACCTTTTGAAAGACCTGCCTTAGAACTTTCTTGTCTCACATGCATTTGAAAACTAGTATGAGAATCTTCATCATCCGAAGATGATTCAGAACTATCTGAAGAACTGGTAGAATCACCAGATTCAATAGATTCAGCTGCAGTCTTTGGAGAAGAATGAATGGAAGATACATGGGGAGAATGAATAGGAGATACTCTGAAAGGTGATAGAATATCAACATCTTGAACTGAAGGTACAGTATGAAGATCACCACCTACATCAACCTGTGGTGACACTTGCCTTAGTTCTTCTTTTGTTGTTTTCAGCATGCTCTTCAACAGTTTGTTGATCATGAGCAGCTGGTTGTTCTTCTACTATCTCATGCACATCAGTAGGAACATCATCATGAACTTGTTCCTTAACATCAGGAATAACTTACTCAACTTCTTCTTAATGAACTTCTTGATTTATCTGCTGTAGCATCCATGGAAGTAAAGGAAAGAATGTTCCACTGTAGAAGTTCCTCGGGTCTCTCTTCTTGATATACTTATAGGATTTGGCATTATAGTGAGGAATGTCCATCACAGGGCCTTCTGGTGATTAGAAAATGCTTCATTGATGACGCGTTGAATGAATCGAGGATACACCAAGAACATGTGTCTTTCGCCTTCCTGAATATTGGACACTAGGCCATTGAACACATAAGCAAACATATTGAATTGTCTTTTAGTGCACAAGGAATAAATTGCTAAAGATGTAGTAATAAGGATGTCATTCCAACCAGTCTTCCCCTTTGACAGGCAGTGTTGGAATAGATAGATCAGGAATCTCCACTATAAATCAACTAACACTTTGACAATCTGTTTTCCCTCAAAACCACCTTCATAGCCAATATTAATAAAGAAGATCAGAATGTCATCTTCTTCCATTTCTTGGGGAAAGTTGGCATCATCCCTAAACTATAGACACTGTCTCACAGTTTGTTTACAAATAACTAGGGTATGATCATCAGGGATCCTTCCAGATATAGTCCTAACACCATCAAATTGATTTACTTCAACTGTCCCCTAAAATGATCCGATGAAGTTCTCATAGTTAATAGGTCTGACTATGATGGCATGTACTATTCTTGTTGTGGAAATAAATCTGATCATGTCTCTTAAGCCCTCAGCTTCTAGCACATCTGGATCAAGATATCCACTGATATTATGGATTTTGCTCCAGGTAAGATTTGCCATAGATCTGCAATAGAGACACATGTGTTAGTAATGTACTAACAAATATCAAATTGTACAACCAATAACAAGTTTGACTTTCTCAGTTTGACTTTCTTAGGTCAAAATTGAGTGTTCAAAGTCACTGTTGTGTTGTAATTTGACCTATCTTGGATTCTGTGATTGTTAACCATTTGTGTTATGTTTTTATGTTGATTTTCAATCAGAATAACTGTTTTAAACATATTGTTACACTGAAACATTGGATTTGAATTCAACATTTTAGTCTCAGTTCTCCTTGTTCATCGAGGTTAACCTAGAGTTTCTGAATCGATTGTTTCATGTTGTAAACATCAAAATCAGTTTCATTGAACTAGAAAATGTCATTGAAATCCATTGTTCATGGTTAATTTTGATTTTTCCAAACATAGAGTTCTACGTTCATCACTGGTTAGGTATTCGATGTACTCAAATTGACCGAGAATCACCTTGTTTCGATACTGCTTGTGTTAAGAATCGAAATCTAGATGAAATGAAGCCGAATTAACAATCAACACACAATGTTTCTGATGATTTGAATGTTTGATGATGAACAGTCAGAGAATGCTTGTCTAACTTTGGTTCACTCAAATTTGAAAAGTATTAAATGAGTCTGATTAAAGTGTTTAAATAGTCTATTGAATGGATTTCGTAAACTTTGTAAGTGAACGAACAAATACGAAAGATTTAAGTTTTTACACTGTAGCAAATGTGGAAGATTTAACTTGTTCGCATTTGTGTACTATAGCTAATGCGGAAGAGAATTTACTTAACCGCATTTTTGAACTTCTATCCACATTAGTTAATGCTGATGAATGTCAGTAGTACTTTGCTTTTGCATTACCCATCCGCATTAACTGACGTTCAAACACTTTAACATGACAAAAAAGAGAGAGCACATGTTTTATTTTTGGTACAAATACACAACACATGTCATTCTTGTTGGCATGTCATCCGCATTAAGGAAATGCGAATAAACAAAAACTTACCCGCATTGGCAAATGCGGAATAACAGAAGTTCATCCATAAAAGTTTTCTGCCTTGGTGTTATATGGAGACGTTGTTGTCTGCATTTGTTTTTTCATCTTTAAAACAAATGCAGAAGACTTAACATATCCGCATTAGTTTTACCTGGTTTTTCATGCACAAAACTATTACTCGCATTAGTTAAATGCCTAAGTTACCTTCACCCGCATTAACCAAAACTTTTACCTGCATTAAAATTTGAACTTTGTCAAAAATTAATGTTTTTGCTATGGATAGTTTTGACTGTTTCTGCACTGTTGCTTTGATTTTTATGAAGTTTTGACTTTGCTTGGATTGTCAATTCTTGCTTGGATTGAATTGATCACCCAGTGTGATACAAATTTCCCAGATTTGACTGATCTTGGACTTTTGTGCTCCTAAAGGTCTGCATACACTGAGATACTATAGTATAACTTCCACACCAACACATCCATTTTTTAATTTTATATTATCTAGAAAAGAAACATCTGCACATGTAACGCCCGGGAAAAGTCGAAACGAGCCAATTAATAATAATGGGCTTAGTTAGGGATTATTTAATATAAATAAGAGGAAAATGGATTATGGACCAAATTAACCTTACGGGTTACGTGTTAGACGCGTTTAAGGTCCCGTGAACACCCGATATATAAACACAAATCAACCATATTCATCCTCATTTGCAACTCAAACAACCAACTTTCTAGAGAGAGAGTGTAGAGAGAGAGAGTGTAGAGAGAGAAAGTGAAGATTTGAGGCTTTATTGATCAAAGGATTGAAGATCTGCGTTTTTGGGCATCAAATGACAAGAAAAGAGCAAGAATTCGGGTAAGCATCATCATCCAAACGTCTCTTTAGATCATACCCGGATTCTAGGGTTTTGGGGTTTTGAAAAGTGGTAAAGAATCATACAAAAGTCACGATTTTATGGATGAAATCATGTAAAAAGCTTAGATATAAGTTCCTGGATGAAAAACAAAGGATTTGGATGTAAAAGGTTGAAGTTTTGGGTTAAAAACAGGCTGGAACGTCATTTTTATTCTTCCAGCGAAACTGGGAGTTCCCCAAACGAAACTAACAGTTTTTCCAGCGAAACTGTGGATTCTTCCAGCGAAACTATAGTTCTATTGGTACTTTCACAGCCATGGAATTCCAGCGAAACTATAGGGCTGTTATTCATAGTAATTATATGTTTTTTTTATGGCAACGATCTCAAGAGATTTTAACAGGAAGATTGAATTTTCTATAACAAATTGTGCTATATAAATGCTTCAAAATAAAATTTCTTCGCGCTGACCTGGCAGCCTAGCCCCAGCCAAGGGCGTTGCCCCCTGGATCCCATTAGGGGCTGCTGCCCCTAGAACCCCGCTTTCAGGGGCTGCCACCCCCGAACCCCCGTTATCCCACGGAGGTTCGCATATTATTGTTTTTTATTCATTTTGATGAGAATGTGAATGCATGGACTATGGGTGAATTTGGTTTTAAATAAAAAAAGGGGGGTTTCACGATGTTTCTTACTTGGTGTGATATTGCAGGACCGTTAAAGGGTACTTAAGCTTGCACTTAGTTAACACACTTAGGAGGATCTTAAGATCACTTAATTCAAATAGGGAACTGTGAACCTTTACTAAAGATACAAGATAAACACAAGTAAAACAAGAACACGAGCACAAGATAAAGTTTTCAAGGAAGTTGTATATTGCTTCTCTAGTTCTATTACAAGTGTTGTACAAGTATATTTTAAATACAAGAACCGGAGACTACTTATACTACATCCTACAACCATCAATATGCAAAAAGACAGTTGGAAATGACTAATCTAGACAACAAGATCAGCCTAAAGTCAAAAGGTAGATTGCCTTTTGACTAGCGACTATGACAAGCCATAGCTTACTGACTTTCCTATTACAAAAAGCCAAGAAGGAACAAAAACAGACACTTGCAGGCGAATACCTTATCTACTTTATCATAAAGTATGGAAGTTTCAACAACTAGTGATAGCAGGTGAACTACCAGAGCATGCAGCGAAAAGTAGGTTACTTTATGATAAAGTTGATGGAAAAGGTATATTTTCTCTCTCTTCAGAGGAAAATCAGTCTTGTCTTTAAACAGTTTCGGAAGACTTTGTCTTGAGAGCTTCGGAAGGCTTCATCTTTTACCTTTGGAAGAGTTGAGTCTTTGGCTTTGGAAGACTTTACACTTAGAATATTTTCCAAGTTCAGTGTAAAGCTTCCATAGCAGTTTCTTCTGAACTTTGGCTTCAGAAGATTTTACACTTAGCATTTTTCTTGAGTGTGTAAAACTTCCAAAGCTAGTTCACCTTTGTTCTGAAGTGCATGTAGGAAGACTTGGTTGTTTTGGTATCTTTTGGTTGCATCAGCCTCTTAACTTCAGAGGTTCCTACAGATATATACCAATTAAGAATAAGTATTATGTAATGAAGTGAAAGTTAAAGTTAACGGAAGTGAAACCTAATGAATAAATGAAAGTCTTGCAAGTAAATGAATGGAGGTTCAAAGCCATTGGGTTGTTACCTCAACTGTGTGAGGTTTAGCTAACCCATGAGGATGCACACAGGGGTCAATCTTTGTGATTGACTAATACATACGAAACGGGACCCTTGTCGCTTTCCCCGGTACTGGAGTCAGCTTCATGCACAGGGTTAGGGGTCTATTTATAGACTTCGGCCCAGTACCAGCTTCGTGCATAATGTTTAGGGTATAGCATACGACATTGGTCTAGATGAAAGTGAAAGATAATAATGAATGTTTGAAATGTACGAAATGAACAAAACGAATGATAATAAATGAATATGATGATATGTATGTAATAATGAATGATCACGCACTAAATGCAAAAGTTTGAAATGTACGAAAAATTATTTTATTATTAAACTAGAACTCACTCTGCGTCACTGACTTTTGTATGCATAATAGTTGGAAGGTAATCGATGATGCTGAGGAGATGCAGGCATGGACGTTGGAGCTACTAGGATAGTTCAAGTCTGGCATCTATACTTTTGGGAATGTAATTGTATTGATACAATTTTTGAGGTGTAAATGGAATGATATGATACTCGACATGAGTTTTAATTATTAATGAAAAGTTTATATTCCGCTGCAAAATGATGTGTTTAAATGTTTTACACTATGAATGTGCAACTGTAAGTGTTCCGGGAACGGGGCTTTACAGTACATGTTCTATTTTTGAGATTTTGTTAATTTTTTCATGTTTTTATGAATATTTTCATAAAATTTTAATTACTCCCCCTAAAGTTATATCCATACAGGATAAAAACTTTAAAGATCTTTTTTTAAAATTTTTGAATACTAAAAGGAAAATGTTTTTGTAATTTTTAGATTTTCTTATCTGTTAATGAAGTAGAAGTATACCTTACTTGGGATTATATCAATCTTACCTTTCACAAATGCAAGCAATTGTTAGTAAAATAAACATAATCATGAACATATTGATTGTAGGTATGTTTGTCCTCTTAAACTGATGCTTGGTTAATATTTTAATGCTTGTGATCTTTATCATGTTTTGAGTGTATTAAATATTCAACATGTACCTCATACTCAAAAGTATTGCAAGATCAACCACCTGCATGAAGTGCATGGTAGAACTTTTTCACAACTTACATGACCAGTTCATTTAAATTATGAAATCTCATTTTGTTTTGGGCAAGGGGGATCCTCATTAGGATTCTTTTACTTTGATCTTTATTGGGATTCTTTTTGCACTTCACTTTGGAAGGTGATCATCTTTTGGATTCCTTTTATTCATTCACAAGGAATGTAGTCTAGAGTAGACTTTATTAATTCATCCTTTTTTGATGTGTTCAACATTGGGATATTTATGGATCATGACATCAGCACTTTGTGCCTATTTCTCTATGTTTTTGCTTAGCAAAGTAGAGGAGAAACTGATGTGGGTGAATGAGATTCATAAGGCATAGTTACCTGGTGTGTTTAGGTTACTACACACACACCCACTTTGATAAGCTAATACTTACATACAGTCTGAGATGATGGCTTCACAGTTGAATATGAGCTTTAGTTCATCACAACATGTATCTTCTTTTCCAAGCTTAGCCTACCCGCATATCAGATAAGTCATGTTAGTCTTTCAAGATTTTATAATAAGCACTGTGAATGATATAACGACTGTAATTATATCATTTCCCCTATTGGAGTACATATCATATACTTCAACAAAAATTACTTTTTTGTACTTTTATAATATTTGAATGTTTTTGCAAATTTTGATTTTTACTCAAGGTTAGTCATGCCGATTGATTGAACTATGAATTCAAACCGACTAGGGTCAAATGCCTTAGTGAACAAATTAGCTAATTAATTATCCATGTGGACCTATATCAACTTGGTTAACCCTTTTTTAGAATAGTCTCACAAAAAGTGATATCTAATTTCAATATGTTTAGTTTTTGAGTACTGGACAGGATTGTTTGTTATGAACATGGTGGCTGTGTTGTCAATGTGAATTGGAGTGTGCATGAAGTTATATCCATAATCAAACATCTGGTTTTGAATCCAGAGAACTTGAGAGCAACAAGATGATGCTGTTATGTACTCAGCTTCCGCTGTAGAAACAGACACATTTGTCTACTTCTTGCACTACCAGGAGACCAATTTGGGACAAAGCAATTGACAACCTCCAGAAGTGGACTTTCGATTGAAGTTGCATTCCCCGTAGTCACTTTCTGTGTAGGCATAGAGATTGAAGTCTCCCTCCTTTGGATACCATAATCCAAGTACAGGCTTGCCTTTGAGATATCTGAATATCCTCTTCACAGCATTTACGTGTGATTCCTTTGGATCTGCTTGATATCTGGCACAAACGCATACACCAAACATTATGTCAAGTCTGCTTGTTGTTAGATACATGAGTGACCCTATCATTGATCGATAGTGAGTCTGATCCACTGATTTGCCATTTGAGTCAAGACCAATGTTCAATTTTGTATCAACAGGAGTTCTAATAGACTAATAATTTGCAAAATGAAATTTATTCAACATGGTTTCCACGTATTTTGATCGATTGATGAAGATTCCATCTGCTATTTGTTGTACTTGCAACCCTAAGAAGAATGTAAGCTCTCCTATTGCACTTATCTGGAACTTAGAGTGCATAAGGTTTTCAAAATCCTTACAAAGTTGCTTTTTTGTTGATCCAAAAATGATATCATCCACGTAGATCTAGACTAACAACATATCATGTCCTTTTCCTTTTCTGAACAATGTTTTATCAATACTTCTTATCTCGTACCCGTGTGTAAGAAGAAAAGACGATAGTGTCTCATACCACTTTCGTGGGGCTTGATGTAGACCATAAAAAGTTTTGTCAAGCTTGTACACCCTGTGAGGGAAATCCTGGTCTTCAAAGCTTGGTGGTTGACTCATGTAGACTTCTTCAGAGATTTTGCCATAAAGAAATGCACACTTTACATCCATTTGATACACTGTGAATTTCATGGATGTAGAGTAAGCAAGAAAAAGTCTGATGGCCTCTAATCTGGCAATAGGGGTAAACACCTCATCATAGTCTATTCCTTCTTCTTGGATGTATCCTTGTGAAACTAATCTTGCCTTATTTATGATAATAATGCCCCTGTCATCAGTCTTGTTTCTATATAACCATCTAGTACCGATTGGGTATTGTCCTTCGGGAAGGTCTACTAGCTGCCATACTTCTTGTTTCTTGAATTGGAGCAATTCTTCCAGCATTGCTTTAATCCAACTATTGTCTTGAAGAGCCTCTTTTATATTCTTGGGTATAGTTTGACATACAAAGTAAGAAAACAAATAGATGTTTGTAATATTTGACTTGCTTCTTGTCACCTGCTCATCTAATTCACCAATGATACTTAGACACTGGATGGTCATTATGTATCCTTGTAGTTGGAATTAAGTCACCAACAATTGATGCATCAAGGTTAGAGACATTCAGATCATCTTGGTAAGAGGCGCCTTCAAATTGGGATATAGAATAATTGTGAAAGTAATCAAAGGTTTCATCAGCTATAGCTTCAGCATCAACAGCACTTTGAAGACTTCCATCATTTGCATTCTCTTCATATTCAACTGGCACACTAGCTGGTTCTGGATTTCTAACTTTAGTAGACGGTTCTGTTGAAGAAATGGGCAGTGTACTAGAACCAGCCTCATTTGAGACACTCTGATTTTATGCTTCTTGTCTAACTGGGTCAACTTGCAATCAAACTTCTTCATCAGATTGGTTAGCAGGAGATGGAGGAATCCTAGGAAAGTCATCTCTTCTGTTGGATCATATGAGGTTGGTGCAACCAAAACAACACATAGAACAATTTTTTGTACAAGTTGAAGAAGTCTTCTAAAGACAAAACTAGTCTTCCATAGCTATGTCAAAGATCTTCCAAAGCATTATGTCTGAAGAGCTTCCGGAGGAAAACTAAGTCTTCTGAGACTAAGTAGTTTTCCTTCTGAAGTATATGAAGAACTTTCGAAGGATAGAGCAAAGTCTTTCAAAGACCAAGCAGTTCTCCTTCCAAAGCATTCACACTTAAAAGATCCAAGACAAAGTCTTTCAAAGAATAAAGTCGTAAAGATCTGTAGAAGACTCGAAAGAAGTTGTTTCTTTTGAAGTATAAATGGCCTCGGAAGAACTTATTCTTCCGAATCCATTTAGCTTTGGAAGAATCAACTATGAACCAGTGGACATAAGTATGGTCTGTCTGACAGACTCTAATACACTGCATGGTGCTTTTCCTAACCCATGTAGTTGACCATACTCTAATCCAGTGTTCACCTTTTCAACTTAGTATATATGCCATCTTTAGTTGATGACGAAAGGTAAGTCATGAGGTTAGAAAGAGTCTTCTAATACTGAGTTGAGAAGTAATATATACAAGTATATTGAAAACCATTCTCTTGTTCATTAACTTCGCATATTATTATCAACTTTAGTTTGAGATTCAGAGCTTCGTCGATTAAGTGAGACTTAGTGTGTTTTTTGTTGAGAGTCAAAACCGATCCTGCAATTGGTATTAGAGCTTCCAGGCTCTTGATTGTGAGATCTAACCATCCCAAATCACCCTTGCTTCTTCACACTCATTCACTTCACTTTAATGGCTCTTCACAAGAAATTTTCTGACTCCAAAATAGGAACCATGACCAAGGCTCTTATCATCACTCCTGATGATTTTGAAACTTGGTGCAAACATATTGAAGGGTTTATCAAGTATCAAGATAGCCGCATGTGGAGATATGTCACTCATGGTCCTTACCTTCCTAAGGTAGCATCCCCAGCTGGTAATGGTGCCATGATAGAGAAGGCCGTTGAAGACTACTCCAATGAAGACTTCAAGAAAATACACATTGACTGCAAAGCAATGACTGTTTTGTCTTCAGCCATACCAAACTCCATAATGGTTGGCTTTCAGTAATGCGAGTCAGCCAAAGAACTCTTTGATGCTTTGATGCTGATGTACTCCGGTTCTGCTGAATCCAAGGAGTCCAAGAAGGATGTACTGAAGCAGAAGTTTGAAAACTTCACATATATCTTTGGTGAGACCTTGAGCCAACAATACTTCCGGTACATGAACTTGATCACCTTTCTTCAGTCTATGGGAGTGGTTTTTGAGAAGAGAGACATTGTAAGGAAATTCATGAGTGCACTTCCTCATGAATGGACTTTCTATTGTGTTTTTAACAAGGGAATTGAGAATCTTAACACTCTCACCATGACTGAACTGTATGGAATCCTTGATGGATACCGTATGGAGATGGAGACTCAGAAGAGCCACCAGATGAACAGACCCTCAAATCCTGCAGTGAGCGATGCTCTATATGTTGCTAAAAGATCAAGAACTCCCCAACCATAGTTGTACCTAAACTATCTCCAGTAGCCATCATCTTCCTCTGGGCCATACATCAATTTCCCTGTGACACCCAGGTCTCAACAGGCTCAACACACCCCTTTTCAAGATAGTTGTGCCTTTGTCTCAGGAAGTGAACACTCTGGAGATTTTCAATTCTGCTTTGATGATGTAGAGTGCTTTAGCACAGATGACATTGAGTACATAGACATTTTCCAATAGATGGCTCTCCTCACCTACAGAGCAAAGAAGTTCTTCAAAAGAACCAGAAGGCAGTTCCCTCAAAATCCAACCAATAGCAAATTTGGATTTGATAAAAGCAAAGCCAAATGTTATAACTATAACCAGCCTGGTCACTTTGCTAGGGAATGCAAAGCTCTAAGATCCAATCCTGGAGCAACTCAAGCTTCCCAACATCCTACCACCTCAAGGGCTACGCCAAAACCTACTGAGCTGTAAACTGCGGCTGTTGCTTAAGAGGTTGACTGGAGCTTTATGTTGCAAGATGTCACTCCTGCTTAAGCTCTCATGACTGGACCTGAAGACAGTAAGGGACATCCACATGACAAGAATAGAAATATATGGATTGTGGATAGCGGATGCTCCAGGCACATGATAGGGAACAGATCTCTTCTTTAACAATTTGAACATTTTGATGGAGTTCCTATTCAGTTTGGAGGTGAAGTCGGAGGATACATTTCTGGTAGAGGTGGTGTATCCAATGGTAAGTTAAAACTTGACAAAGTAAACTTTTTCAAACAGCTTGAACACAATCCGTTAAGTGCTTCTCAATGCTATGATCAAAAGCATCAAATGCTTTTCACAGAACATGAGTTCATTATCCTCAAACCGGGGATGATAATTCCTAGGAACTGGTGCTTCTTAGATCTCCCAGGAGAGGGGATTTGTACAAGCAAGATATGAACAATGCTTCCTCACTAGGTGAAGTATTATGCTTTCTTTCCAAAGCCAATGGCGATGAGTCAACTCTTTGGTATAAAAGAATGTGTCATGTTAGTTTTAAAACCATGAACAAGTTGGTTAAGAATAATTTGGTACATGGTGTGCCTAAAAAGGTGTTTTTCTGTAAAGACAACTATGTTTCTTGCCTGAAAGGAAAACAACACAAGGTCACTCATAAATCCAAAGAGGTTAACTCTATCACCACTCCATTACACTTATTCCATATGGATCTTTTTGGTCCCACAAGTATAATGAGCATTGGAAGGAAATCATACTACCTAGTGATTGTTGATGATTTTACAACATTCACTTGGGTATTCTTATTAAGAACTAAAGATGAAACGGTTGAAACTTTAAAATCTTTTATTCTTAAAATTGAAAATCATAAGGATCACAAGGTAAAAATATTATTAGAAGTTATCAAGGGACCGAGTTTAAGAATCAAGTTCTTGACTTATTCTGTAACTCAAAAGGGATTACCAGACAATATAGTGCTCCTAGAACTCCTCAACAGAATGGTGTTGCTGAGAGGAGGAACATGACACTTATTGAGGCTGCAAGAATAATGTTAGCTGATTCAAAACTACCTCTAACTTTCTAGGCAGAGGCAGTCAGCACTTCATGCTATGTGCAAAACAGATTTCTCATTGTTAAGCCTCATGGGAAGACCCCTTATGAGCTATGGAACAAGAGGCCACCATTCATTGGCTTTCTTAGGTCCTTTGGCAGTAGGTGTACCATACTCAACAGAAAGGACAATTTAGCAAAATTTACTGAAGAGTCGGATGATACTATCTTTGTTGGATATTCCTTCACCTCTAATGCTTATAGAGTGTATAATATCAAAACTCAACAGTTTGAGGAATCATCGAATATTATTGTTAATAAGCACACTCCTTGTGTTAGAGGGAATGGACCTGAATATATTTTTGATTTAGAATTGTTTCCAAACTATTCTAAACCATCTTGTGAGAATGTTTCAGCTGGAACAGGAACTCAAAGTGACCCATATGAAGATATTATTTTATCTTAGATACTTTACTTCTAGCAATGTAGTATTTGTCTAGTTCTAGATTCCAGCTGGTTTTCCAAGTATAACCGGTTGTAGATAGTAGTATATATAGTTTCTCATTGTAACTTAAGTAGCATGAGGTTAGAAAAAGTCTTGTAATACTGAGTTGAGAAGTAATATATACAAGTATCTTGAAAACCATTCTCTTGTTCATTAACTTCATATATTATTATCAACTTTAGTTTGAGATTCTGAGCTTTATCGATTAAGTGAGACTTAGTGAGTTTTGTGTTGAGATTCAAAACCGATCCTGCAATTGGTATTAGAGCTTCCAGGCTCTTGATTGTGAGATCTAACCATCCCAAATCACCCTTGCTTCTTCACACTCATTCACTTCACTTTAGTGGCTCTTAATAAGAAATTTTCTGACTCCGAAATAGGAACCATGACCGAGGCTCCTATCATCTCTCCTGATGATTTTGAAACTTGGTGCAAACATATTGAAGGGTTCATCAAGTATCAAGATAGCCGCATGTGGAGATCTGTCACTCATGGTCCTTACCTTCCTAAGGTAGCATCCCTAGCTGGTAATGGTGCCATGATAGAGAAGGCCATTGAAGACTACTCTGATGAAGACTTCAAGAAAATAGACATTGACTACAAAGCAATGATTGGTTTGCTTACAGTCTTACCAAACTCCATAATGGTTGGCCTTCAGTAATGCGAGTCAGCCAAAGAACTCTTTGATACTTTGAAGCTGATGTACTCCGGTTTTGCTGAACCCAAGGAGTCCAAGAAGGATGTACTGAAGCAGAAGTTTGAAAAATTCACATATATCGTTGGTGAGACCTTGAGCAAACAATACTTCCGGTACATGAACTTGATCACCTCTCTTCAGTCTATGGGAGTGGATTTTGAGAAGAGAGACAATGTAAGGAAATTCATGAGTGCACTTCCTCATGAATGAAGTTTCTATTGTATTTCTATCAAGAGAACTGAGAATCTTAACACTCTCACCATGACTAAACTGTATGGAATCCTTGATGGATACATTATGGAGATGGAGACTCAGAAGAGCCACCAGATGAATAGACCCTCAAAACCTACTGTCAGCAATGCTCTACATGTTACTGAAGGATCAAGAACTCCCTAACCATAGTTGTACCTGAACTATCCCCAGCAGCTATCATCTTCCTCTGGTTCATACATCACTTACCCTGAGACACCCAGGTCTCAATAGGCTCAACACACCCCTTTTCAGGATAGTTGTGCCTTTGTCTCAGGAAGTGAACACTCTGGAGATTCTCAATTCTGCTTTGATGATCTAGAGTGCTTTAGCACAGATGACATTGAGTACATAGACGTTGTCCAATAGATGGCTCTCCTCACCTACAGAGCAAAGAAGTTCTTCAAAAGAACCGGAAGGCAGTTCCCTCAAAATCCAACCAATAGCAAATTTGGATTTGATAAAAGCAAAGCAAAATGTTACAACTATAACCAGCCTGGTCACTTTGCTAGGGAATGCAAAGCTCTAAGATCCAATCCTGGAGCAACTCAAGCTTCCCAACATCCTACCACCTCAAGGGCTACGCCAAAACCTACTGAGCTGCAAACTGCGGCTGTTGCTTAAGAGGTTGACTGGAGCTTTATGTTGCAAGATGTCACTCCTGCTTAAGCTCTCATGGCTGGACCTGAAGACAGTAAGGGCCATCCACATGACAAGAATGGAAATATATGGATTGTGGATAGCGGATGCTCCAGGCACATGATAGGGAACAGATCTCTTCTTTAACAATTTGAACATTTTGATGGAGTTCCTATTCAGTTTGGAGGTGAAGCCGGAGGATACATTTCTGGTAGAGGTGGTGTATCCAATGGTAAGTTAAAACTTGACAAAGTAAACTTTGTCAAACAACTTGAACACAATCCGTTAAGTGCTTCTTAATGCTGAGATCAAAAGCACCAAATGCTTTTCACAGAACATGAGTTCATTATCCTCAAACCAGGGATGAAAATTCCTCAGGAATTGGTGCTTCTTAGATCTCCCAGGAGAGGGGATATGTACAAGCTAGATATGAACAATGCTTCCTCACTGGGTGAAGTATTATGCTTTCTTTCCAAAACCAATGGTGATGAGTCAACTCTTTGGTATAAAAGAATGTGCCATGTTAGCTTTAAAACCATGAACAAGTTGGTTAAAAATAAGTTGGTACATGGTGTGCCTAAAAAGGTGTTTTTCTGTAAAGACAACTGTGTTTCTTGCCTGAAAGGAAAACAACACAAGGTCACTCAATAATCCAAATAGGTTAACTCTATCACCACTCCATTACACTTATTGCATATGGATCTTTTTAGTCCCACAAGTATAATGAGCATTGGAAGGAAATCATACTGCCTAGTGATTGTTGATGATTTTACAAGATTCACTTGGGTATTCTTATTAAGAACTAAAGATGAAACGGTTGAAACTTTAAAATCTTTTATTCTTAAAATTGAAAATCATAAGGATCACAAGGTAAAAATATTATTAGAAGTGATCAAGGGACCGAGTTTAAGAATCAAGTTCTTGACTTATTCTGTAACTCAAAAGGGATTACCAGACAATATAGTGCTCCTAGAACTCCTCAACAGAATGGTGTTGCTGAGAGGAGGAACAGGACACTTATTGAGGCTGGAAGAATAATGTTAGCTGATTCAAAACTGCCTCTAACTTTCTAGGCAGAGGCAGTCAGCACTTCATGCTATGTGCAAAACAGAGTTCTCATTGTTAAGCTTCATGGGAAGACCCCTTATGAGCTATGGAACAAAAGGCCACCGTTCATTGGCTTCCTTAGGTCCTTTGGTAGCAGGTGTACCATACTCAACACAAAGGAAATTTAGCAAAATTTACTGAAGAGTCGGATGATACTATCTTTGTTGGATATTCCTTCACCTTTAAGGCTTATAGAGTGTACAATATCAAAACTCAACAGTTTGAGGAATCATCCAATATTATTGTTAATGAGCACACTCCTTGTGTTAGAGGGAATGGACCTGAATATATTTTTGATTTAGAATTGTTTCCAAACTTTTCTAAACCATCTTGCGAGAATGTTTCAGCTGGAATAGGAACTTAAAGTGACCCATATGAAGATCATCTGTTTGAGTTACCCAGACTTATTTCCAGTTCTCCAAGAAGAATTGAAGAACAAGCTCCTACTACTGAAAGTCCTGAAAGCATGAGTATCTCAGGAAACAATGGAGCTTCAACAAATTATTAGCTCACTAAGCCTCATAATCCAGAGGTTGACAATTCAAGCACTCAACAGCAAGCTGATAAAGACGGTAACATGGAGGAATAGGCAACTATGATGCTGCTTCACAGCATACTACCATTGATGATGTCACTCATTCAATCAATCAGTCCTCATTAAATGAATGTGAGACATCAGCCTGAGGAGGTGTTCGAAGTTCTGAGCAAAACCTCTCAAACTTAGATCGATCTATGTAATTAGATGTAATTCCTAGGCTTAGGATACACAACACTCATCCAGCTGAAAACATTATTGGGGATGTATCAGAAGGTGTGAGAATAAGAAATCAGACCCATAATGGGAATGTATGCTTGTACTCATGCTTTCTCTCTCAATTGGAACCAAAAAAGGTGGAAGAAGCCCTCAAGGACAACAATTAGATTGAAGCTATGCAAGAGGAATTGCTTTAATTCAAGAGGCAAAGGTATGGAACCTGTGTCCTTTGCCACCTGGCCAAGTCCATATTGGCACCAAGTAGATGTTCAGACACACAAAATATGATAGAGGTTTGATCATCAAGAATAAAGCAAGACTTGTTGTTCAAGGATACACACAGGAAGAATGCATAGATTACACTAATGTCTTTGCACCTGTTGCAATACTTGAAGCTACGAATCTTCGTTGCTTTTGTAGCATCCAAGAACTTCACAGTCTATCAACTTGATGTCAAATATGCATTTTTGTATGGGAATATAGACAAAGAAGTCTATGTGTGTCAGCCACCTGGATTTGAAGACCCATAACTTCCCAACTATGTGTGCAAACTTGATAAAGCACTTTATGGGCTGCATCAAGCACCTAGGCCAGGGTATGAGAATCTGCCTTAGTTTCTCCTCAAAAATAGCTACACCAGAGGCACCATAGACTAGACATTGTTCATAAAGAAATCTGGGAAGGACATGCTGCTTGTTCAAGTCTATGTCGATGACATCATATTTGGTCCTTAAATGACCAAATGTGCAAAGACTTTGAAAGCATCACTAGAAAGAAATTTGAGATGAGCTCCATGGGGAAGATGGATTTCTTTCTTGGAATTCAAGTGAAGCAGATGGAAGAAGGGTTCTTTATCAACCAGTCTAAGTATGTCATGGACATATTAGAAAGATTTAAGATGAAAGATTGTAAGACAGACCAGACACCTATACCCAAAAATCACAATCTATGTCCTGATTCTGAGGTGGAGGATACTGATAAGCATCAGTACAGGGCAATTGTTGGATCTATGATGTATCTCACAGCTAGTAGACCTGATATCATGCTTGCAACTTGCATCTGTACAAGATATCAGGCTGCTCCCAAGGTGTCTCACCTAATTTCCATCAAGAGGATTCTTAGATACCTCAAAGGAGCTCCCAAACTGGGTCTCTGGTATCCTAAGAATAAGGATTTCAATCTCTATGGGTACTCTGACATTGATTATGGTGGCTGCAACATTAACAAGAAATCCATATAAGGAGGATGTCAATTTCTTGGTGGATGGATTATTTCCTGGCAATGCAAGAAGCAATCCTGTGTCTCTACATCAGTTGCTGAAGCTGAATACATTACTACTGCAAGATGCTGTGCTCAACTGCTACGGATACAAAATTAGATTTTAGACTATAGGTTCAACTTCATGAATACTTGACTGGGTTTGAGAATGATATTCTCTGTTGATGTGAATCAACAAGGACCGAATATGATGATTGAGTCAATGATTGTAAGGCGGAATCAAACAATCACAGGACATTGAATGCTGAATAATACTCAAAAATTCTCTTTGTATTAAAGAAGGTGAAAAACGGTTACAATGAATGCTAGGTTTTCAGCATGAACAGTAACAGTACACCTTGAACATATTACAAAGCAAAATATTCTGATTGTCTAATGTCTAACAACAGTCAGTCTCAGTCACTGCACATACGAGGTTTTCTATTCTATTTATAGGCTGACACATGCCTAAACAAAAGACTAAACTAACCCTGACCTATACATCAGAACTAGTCTAAGTACAAAAGTCTTCATCAGCATTTCTTCTATACATCCCCATTGACTAATGCGGATGTTATAATCTCGTCAGCATTTCTTCTTGGTCATCCGCATTGACAGATGCGGATGTTAAGTTGTTCATCAGCATTGGTGTTTGGTCATCAGCATTGACAAATGTGGATGAACAAACACTGCACATTTGTTGCTGAACATCCGCATTTGTTAATGCGGAAGAACAAACACTTTGGCGCATTTGTTCTATGGTCATCCGCATATACAAATGCGGGTAGCCGACACTTGTTTTCTATTGTTGATGTAGATTCTTCATCCGTATTAGATCTTGGACTTGGGGAGATTTCAGCAGAACAACTATCAATCCACCACTTGAGTTGGCATGTATGATCCTTTCAGGGTCCAACAATACTCCCCCTAAGGATTATACAGCCTATGTACTTCAAGGTTTTGATGGAGGATGAGGTTGTGAGGATTCTGCTGGGTCTTGAGCAGCTTGCGGAGGGATGAGTGGTTCTACCTGTGAGGGATCCAAAATTTCCTTTATCATGTTGACAAAGTCATTGGCTTCAGTCATCTTTTCTCTGTTTAGTACATGGATCTTCATTTGGCTCATTGTGTAGATGGCTTCCATAGCCAGCTTATTCAAAGAAATGGGTTCCCATATTGACATAGTGGACAACCCATCTCTATGGATCAACAAAGCTCCATCAACATCCACTTCTAGCTTCATTATGTTCCCCAATTGTAAGGGAGTCTTCTTCTTTCTTCTCTACTCTCTTTTAGCTTTGATTCTGTCAAAGGCCATCTTCAGAATCTTTATGCATTTTAAGAAAAAGTACATGTCTTCCTCACCCAGCTTATTGTTTAACTCTCTGAAGTGCCTTGTGTATATGTAGTGGATATAAGATTCATCTAGCAATCTCACTTCATATCAACTAAACAATCTAATTTCTACACCTTCTTTTCCTCCCTATTTTCTTTCAATAACCAACTCATATGTCTTTTCATCATAATAGACGTTTGAGATTGGTTTGGAGGAATGAGTTCCAGCTACCATCTTTCTCTTTAAAGATTCAGTTTGCTTAACCTTGAGCTCAGGAAACAGAACCTCTTCAGCTGGTTTTGTTTTCTTCTCTAGAAGGTTAACAAAGGATCTATATTTCCTCATACAGATATCCTTGAGAGATTTGAAGCTGTTTGTTCTTTTGAACATTCTCAGAATGTCTTCAAACTCATAACCCCTAAACATAGTCATATGATTGATGAGCTCCAGTTCGGCTAGTTCTTTCAGATCATGAATCTGCAGGGAGTTCACTAAAGCAGTATACTCAGTGAAGAATTGAACTAACCCTGAGATCCCTTTGACCATAAACATATTCTAGTCACTATCATACTTCCAGGCAATAATTTTTTGATCAGTCTTGCCATGTGGAGTAGATACACCTTTGATCATCTTAGCAGTGGTGAGCCCCTCTTGAAGTGTTAACTTGGAAGGCTCAGCAAACCACTCTAGATTTCTATGTAGAACAGGTGCCAAAGAGTCATGATCTCTATGGGTGAGATGGATATCTTGTGCAGATAATCTTGTTCTAGGCTTTTTGATGATCTCTTCTTCCATTTTCTTCAGCCTTTCTTTCTTTTCATTTATCATCCTAAGGATGGCAGCCCTTAGGGATTTAGTCTTCATATTGGCCAATTTTCTTTTAGTATACCCTTGAGCAGACAGATACTCCTTCATTTCCCTATCAGTCATGGAATAGGGATCAGGATATAATGATTAAGAAGCTTCAGTTTGCTTGGCCTTTGAAGTGGGTTTATCAGCTTGAGTGTTAGGAGAATGAGTCTTTTCATACTCTGTATCAACACTAGGGTCCAACAGTTTGTTTAGCTTTTCTTCTTCTGCTATCATCCCCTCATATGTCATCCCAAAGACTTCATCTGGATCACAGCCATGATTGATGAGAAACAAGGCTTTGGTCATCAAATCATCTGTTTGGGCTTTATCCACCATTTCTTGGACAGAGGGTTCAGGCTTTTCAGGGCTTTCTCTGACTATGTGTTCATCAATCACATATCCACCCTCTATCTCTCCTTCTTCGAGGTCTATGCCCACTGACCTCATTTTCAGTTGTTCCTTAGCCTTTTCATGTTCTTCTAATAATTGAGCAATAGCTGCTAGGCTCCGAGTATCATCTTGTTGCTTTTTCTTTGGTGGATCTTCTTCTATAGGCCTTTTACCCTTTGCCTTTTCAGACAGGTATTTTCTCTTTCTGGTATATGTTTGTACTCTTGGACCAGAAGAGGGTTCACCTATATCAGCTTCTTTAGGCAATTTTTCAGCTTCTTTTTCAGCAGCTGATGGGATTTTGTCTATTGACTCTAGTTCTGATTCTTTCTTTTGTTGTTGGTCTTCACAGAGCTTTTTGATCAAATCTTTTTGCTCCTCAGTGAGAGACACAACAGGTACAAGCTGAAGGCTCAATTCCTTCTCAAGAGGGACAGGAGATTGAGATATCACTACAATGGGCTCAGAAACTTGACCTTGATCTCCAATAAATTCCTAGAATTCATCATCAATAATGAAATCTTCAGCAGTGAAGCTATCAAGATCCTCAATCATATCACTGAACTCTGATTCTTCTGTGTGTGTTTCTTTATGATCTTTGTTGGTGTATAGTACAATAGCCAAACTTTGTTCTTGTGGCCTGGTTCTACTTGATTCAGCTTCTTTTTCAGGCTCAGAAGATCTTATTTTCTTAGAAGGAGGAGAGTCATCATCATTCTCTCCTGAGGAACTTTCACCTCCTTCTTCTTTGTCATCATCTTTCTTTATGTCACCTTAATCTTACCTTCATCATCCTTTCTTTTCTTTTCAACCTCTTGATTTATCATGATTATTAGCTCCAACTCAGAAACTCTTTTGTTCAAAGTTTCTATCTGTTTTTGCATAGTCATGATTATATCAGTTTGCTCTTCCAGCAGGCTTTCTTGTTCCTCCATTGCGATGGTTTGGATGGTCAAAGTGTCCACATGACCACTGACTTCATCCCTTGAATGTTGAAGAGCAGCCTTTAGGCTTTCTATCTCCTTATCCTTCTCTTTCTTTTCAGTCTCATACTTCTCCTTCATCTCTTTTAACTCCTTTTCCTTTTCATCTAACTCTAGAAGTCTGTCTTGAATGATATCAGATCTTCTATTTAGGAGTTTCTCCATCTTGGCTACTTTTTGCAACAGATCTGATATCATCTCATCTTTTGCATCAGGCCTGATTGCCTCTGACTCAGCATAACTCTCAGAGGGAGCAGCCTCAGAAGTAACTTGCCTCACAGGCATCTTCATTCGATGATCCTCCTCATCAGATGATGATTTGGATTCCTCTGAAGAGCTGGCAGAATCACCAAACTCAACAGGCTCAGTAGAGACTGGGGATGCATGAACAGGAGATGTAGGAGAATGATGAATTGGTGAAATATGGGGTGAGTGTATGGGTGATATGTGTGAAGAGATGATGGGCTGTGTTTGTGGAAAGGGAATTGGTGATCTTTGTGGTGAGGGGATGGGATATGGAGTGGATGGAGAGGATATCTCAGCTGCATGAACAGAAGGCCCAGTGTGAGGATCACCACCTACATCAACCTGTGGTGACACTGGCCTCTGTCCTTCTTCAGCTACATCAGCTTGCTCATCAACATTGTGTTGACTAGGAGCAGCTTGCTCTTCTTCATGAACAGGCTCAGCATCAGGAACCTCTTGAGCTTGTTCCTCAATATGCTCATCTTGGTTGATCTGTTCCAGCATCCAGGGTAATAGAGGAGCAAATGTGCCACTGTAGAAATTCCTGGGGTCTCTCTTCTTCATGTACTGATAGGACTTTGCATTGTAGTGAGGAATATCCATCACTGGTCCTTCAGGTATAATCTCAGGGAAAGCTTCATTGATGAGACACTGCAGAAATCTAGGATACATGAGGAACATGTATCTTCTACCCTCCTGAATGTTTGACACCAGACCATTAAACACATAAGCAGACATGTTGAATGGCCTGTTTGTGCACAGAGCACATATAGCAGAAGAGGTGGTCACTGATATGTCATTCCATCCAGTCTTCTCTTTGACAGGCAATGTTGGTAGAGATGAATGAGGAATCTCCATTGCAAGTCAACCAACCCCTTGACGATCTGCTTTCCTTCATAACCTCCCTCATAACCAATGTTTGCAAAGAAAGTTATGATTTCATCATCTTCTAATTCCAGAGGAGAATTGGCATCATCACCAAACTGCAGACACTGTCTCACAGTCTGTTCAGTAATGGCCAAAGTATGATCAGGAGTTATTCTTCCAGACAGAGTCCTTACACCATCTATCTCTGTCACCTCAGCAGTGCTCCAGAATGACCTTATGAATCTCTCATAGATGATAGGCCTAACTGTAATAGCATGAGCAACTCTGGTAGTTAAGATGAATCTGATCATGTCTCTCAAACCCTCTGCCTCAGTAACATCAGGATCAAGATAGCCACTAACATTATGGAGCTTGCTCCATGTAAGATTAGCCATTGAAACCTGCATTAGAGGCATATGAATTAGAAGATGCAACTGTAATTGACAGATTGTAATACATAAATCAAGTGGTGTGTTCTCAGTTTGACTTTTAATGGTCAAAATTGAGTGAACATGTGTACTGTTTCATAGAAACCATACACAACTTGATTTTGTCATGAATAATCACTCTTATATGTTTTGCAAGTTTATATAGATTATTCATATGGTTTTAACATCTTTTAATCATTAACATCAGGTTTTGACATTCACTTTTTCAGAATTGATTGTCCCCTGTTCTTAACATGAACTAGGTTTTGTAACCCGATTGTAGGAGGTTAAATTCTTGTTATTGATTAACATTGCCTTCGAAAATGTCATTTAAACCTTGGTTTGATGTTACTTTTGGTGATTGATTCTTAACCTAGAGTTCTATGTTCAAAATCAGTTTTTGACTGTTCGATGTTTTAGGTTAAGACTTTGAAGAAATTCACCTTTTCTTTGATAATACTGTTGTAATGAATCGAAGATGAGGAGTTTTTGTGGTGAATGAGTCTTAGATCACAGGAGATGAATTTTAGATGATAGGGATGATGATGGATGAACAAATGTGAAGACCGCTCGTCGCACTGTAAAGTCTCTCAATTTGAAAAGTATTAAATGACCTTTTAAATTCGGGTTTAAATAGATGATTTAATGACTTTTACAAATATTACAAGTGTTGAAAACAAATGCAAATGACCTTTGAAAAACACTGTAGCAAGTGCGGATAACAATTTGTTCATCCGCATTAGTGTACTGCTGCAGATGCGGAAGTGTAAATTTCTTGCCTCACAACTTCAACAAATGCGGTAGACCAGAAGTTTATTCGCATTTCTTGACTTGCTTCCATCATCATTACAGAAGAGATTAAGCACATGATTTGATCATTTTGATACACAAGATAGTTTTTAGTGTTAAATTCAACCACACTCAGGAAATGCGGATGAGTAAAAAAGAAATGCGGTAGAACAAAAGTTTACCCGCATAGACAAATACGGTTGAACACTTTTGTCCGCATAGGTTTTTGACACTTAAACTTTGTGTACACTTCTTTGACACAAATGCGGTAGAGTTAACTTGTCCGCATTAGTTTCACTTTGTTTTAACTGGTATGAAAACAATTACCCGCATTGGTTATATGCCTGGGTTACCTTCACCCGCATTAACCAATGCACTTACCCGCATTAATATTTGAACTTAATCAAAAATTAATGTTTTTGTAGATTGAATTCTTTTTGTTTTCTGATGAACTGATGGCTGTTATGAAGAACTGTCTTTGCTTTTCACTTGTTTCTTATGAAGTTTTGACTGATGTTGGGATTGTCAATTCTTGCTTGGATTGACTTGTATATCAGGTGTGATACATACAAGTTTCCCAGAGTTTGACTGATCTTGGACTTTTGTGCATCCAAATGTCTGCATAAGCTGAGATACTATAGTATAACTTCTGCACCAACACAGTTAGATTCTTTTTGTTTTGATTTTATAAAAATTAAGAAATAAACTACCTGTACAAACTGATCAAAATTTTAAATTACTCCCCCTAAAGTTTATATCCTTATTTAGATAGAAACTTTAAGGATTTAAAAATTTTGGATCATAAAATCTCTTTGAATTTTTTTTTTTTAATTTTTCATGAAGAGGAAGTATACTTTTGTTGGGATCATATCAATCCTACATTACACAAGTGCAATCTTTTGATTGTAAAATAGACATGTTTATGAACTTATTGATTGAAGGTATGTTTGTCCTCTTAAACTCATACTTGGTAAATATTATACTGCATGTGACATTTATCATGTTTTGATTGATTTGAATATTCAACATGTACCTCACACACAGAAACATGGTTTGATCAACCATCCTCATGTAATGCATGGTAGACTACTTTCACATCTTACATGACCAGGTTACTTAAAATATGAGATCTCAATTTCACTGATCCTCATTGGGATTCTTTTACTTTGATCCTTTTGATATTTTGATCCACATTGGGATTCTTTTGCACTTCACTTTGGAAGGTGATCCATAATGGGATTCTTTTTGCATACTTTTTTGTTAATTCATCCAAGGTGAATGTGTTCCATATTAGGAATCTTTTGGATCATGACATCGCACTATGTGCTTATTTCTTCAGGTCTTTGCTCAGCAAAACAAAGAAGAAACTGATGTAGGTGAATGAGATTCATAGTTCATCATTACCTGGTGTGTTTAAGTTGCTACACACACATACACTTGAATAAGCTGATGCTTACCAGTACTCTGAGATGAGTGTTTCATAGTTAAATATGATTATTTAGTTCATCACAGCATGTATCTTCCTTTCCAAGTTGAGCCTACCTATATATCAGGTAAGTCATGACAGTCTTTTAAATTTTGAATTAAGCACAGTGAATGATATAACGACTGTAATTATATCATTTCCCAAAAGTAAAAGACACAAACTTCAAGAAAAAGACTTCTTTTTGTGATTTTTGATAATTTATGAATGTTTTTATAATTTTTTTTTGTTTTTTTACTCTAGGTTAATCATGCCAATTGATTGAACTAGGAATTCGAACCTATTAGGTTCAAATGTCTTGATAAATAGATCAGCCAATTGATTGTCAGTATGAACTTGAATTAATTTGATTAACCCTTTTTTAGCACAATCTCTCAAAAAGTGATATCTGATTTCAATGTGTTTTGTTTTTGAGTGTTGAACTGGATTATTAGTAATAAACATTGCAGCTGTGTTGTCAATGTGAATTGGGGTGTGCAGGATGTTAAAACCATAGTCAAGCATCTGGTTTTGAATCCTGAGGACTTGAGAGCAACAAGCTGATACTGCTATATACTCAGCTTCTGCTGTTGAGACAGACACATTTGTTTGCTTCTTGCACTGCCAGGAGACCAGTTTGGGACCAAGAAATTGACAACCGCCAGAAGTGGACTTCCGATTGAAGTTGCATCCCCCATAATCACTATCAGTGTAGGCATAGAGATTGAAATCTCCCGCCTTAGGATACCACGATCCAAGAGCAGGTTTGCCCTTAAGATATCTGAATATTCTCTTGACAGCATTTACATTTGACTCTTTAGGATCAGCTTGATACCTGGCACATACACAAACACCAAACATGATGTCAGGCCTACTGGCTGTTAGATACATAAGTGACCTATCATAGATCGATAGAGAGTCTGATCCACTGATTTGCCTTCTGGATCTGGACCAATCTTCACTTTAGTGTCAACAGGAGTTCTGATGGACTGACAATCAGCAAACTTGAATTTCTTCAACATTGATTCCATATATTGGATTGATTGATGAAGATACCATCTGCTGTCTGTTGGACTTGTACCCCTAGAAAGAATGTGAGTTCCCCCATAGCACTCATTTGGAATTTTGAATGCATAAGGTCTTCAAAGTCTTTGCAGAGTTGTTTGTTTGTTGAGCCAAAAATGATATCATCCATATATCTGAATCAGCAGCATGTCTTTGCCTTTTCTCTTTCTGAATAAAGTCTGATCAATCTTTCCTCTTTCATACCCATTTTCAAGGAGAAAAGATGATAGAGTCTCGTACCACTTCCTTGGTGCTTGATGAAGACCATACAAGGCTTTGTTGAGCTTGTATACTCTGTGCGGGTAATCAGGGTCTTCAAATCCAGGAGGCTGACTCACATAGACTTCTTCTGCAATTTTCCATACAGAAAAGCACATTTTACATCCATTTGATAAACAGTAAAATTCATGGATGCTGAATATGCTAGAAAGAGTCTTATTGCTTCTAATCTTGCTACAGGAGCAAACACCTCATCATAATCAATTCCTTCTTCTTGTGTATACCCCTGAGCCACTAATCTTGCTTTATTTCTGATGATGATTCCCCTGTCATCAGTCTTGTTTCTGTATAACCACCTGGTACCTATAGGATATTGTCCTTCGGGAAGGTCTACCAGTTGCCATACTTCTTGTTTCTTGAATTGTAGCAACTCTTCCTGCATTGCCTCAATCCAACTATTGTCTTGAAGAGCCTCTTTGATGTTTTTGGGTACTGTTTGACAAAGAAAGCAAGAGAACAAACAGATGTTTGCTATGCTTGACTTGCTTCTTGTCACCCGTTCATTGAGATCACCAATGATGCTTTCAACTGGATGATTCTTGTGTGTTCTGGTGGTTGGAATTGATTCACCAGCAATGGTTACATCAAGATTGGAGACATTCAGATCATCTTGGTGAGAGGCCAATTCATCTTGAACTGTGGGATAGTTATGAAAATAATCAAAACCGGTTTCAGTTCCTGCTTCAACATCAGCAGCACTTTGATTACTTCCATCATTTGAGGTTCTTTCAGTTTCAACTGGAGGAGTAGCTTGATTTTGATCTCTGACTTCAGTTGAAGGATCTTCTGAAGGAGATGGTAGTGTGCTAGGACCAGCTTCAGTTGAAACACATTGATTTTGAGATGGTTGTCTGACAGGATCAGCTTGTAGTGGAACATCTTCAGTTAGTTGATCAGTAGAAGTTGGAGGAATCATTGGAAATTCATCTCTTCTTTCTACTCCTGAAGAGGGTTCTGCTGAATGTAGATTTCCTGCATCAGACAAATGAAATTGATCAAAAGATTTTGTAAAAGAGTCAATATCAAACAACCAGTCAGGACCATTTGTAGATTTGGGAAATGAATGTTCCTTGAATTGAACATTTGTTGATTCATCAATAATATTTAATCTAGGATTAAATACTCTGTAAGCCTTTGAAACAGAAGAATAACCTACAAAGAATCCTTCATCAGACTTAGATGAAAATTTTCCCAAATAGTCTCGGGTGTTTAATATCGAGACAGGACAACCAAATGACTTTAAAAATCCAATAAATGGTTTTCTGTGAAAGAGAAGTTCATAAGGCGTCTTGTTGGTTTCTTTTACAATCAAAGTTTGATTTTGCACAAAGCACGATGTATTAACTGCTTCTGCCCAAAAGGTGATTGGCAGTTTAGCATCAGCTAGCATGGTTCGTGCTGCATCAATCAGTGTTCTATTTCTTCTTTCAGCTACCCCATTTTGTTGAGGAGTTCTAGCTGCACTAAATTGATGAGCAATGCCTTTGGTTGTACAAAATGAACTCAGATCTTCATTCTTAAATTCAGTCCCATTATCACTTCTAATTGTTTTGACCTTATGATCAAGTTGGTTTTCAATTTTTGTGATAAAATCTTTTATCAATTGGGACGCTTCGTTTTTATGAAGTAGGAAGAAGACCCATGTAAATCTGGAAAAGTCATCAATGATCACCAAACAATACTGTTTCTTTCCAATACTCATAACATGAGTTGGTCCAAAAAGATCCATATGAAGCAGCTTCAATGGAGAGTTGTTTGTGTTCATCAGTTTTGGCTTGTGGGAAGACTTATGTTGTTTCCCTTTGAGACACGCTGAACAGTGATCAATAAAATGGAATTCTTTTTGAGGTAAACCAATGACGTGGTTTTCCTTGACTAATCTGTTCATGTTTTTGAAATTTGTGTGTCCCAACCGTCTGTGCCAAAGCTGTGACTCATCAAAGGATGCTTTAGACAGAAGACATGTTTCTTCTTTTGGTGTAGCAGAATTGAGGTTTAAGACATAGGTGTTATTCTTCCTTGGGGTTTTTAAGACAACCCATTCTTCAGGAACTTGAAATCCTGGTTTCAGAATATAGCAATGAGTGTCAGTAAAGTGAGTAGAATATTTCTTGTCACAGATCTGAGACACGCTGAGCAGATTGAAATTCAGTTGTTCACAGTAGTTCACTCGATCAAAGCTCAACATCCCATTTGTCACAGATCCTTCACCAGTGATTCTGCCACCTTGTGAATCTCCACCGAATGCCACAGAAGTTCCTTGAATATGCTTGAAATCATGAAGGAGGGAACGATCTCCAGTCATGTGTCGGGAGCATCCACTGTCCACGTACCATAAACTATTGGACCTGTATGGATGACCCTGCAAGCACAACAGAACTAGTTAGAATGTGGAACCCAAGCCATGATGGTCTTGGGTTTCCCGTTCCTATCCATGATAGTAACTTCTTGGTACTTTTCCCTAAATAGTGACTTTGAGTGAGGTGTTCTGGGAGATTTTTGATGATATTTTGCATGTTTCATCTTATCAATTTCAGTTGAAGAGTCAGAAGAATAATGAAACCTTTGATCCCTGTTTCTTTTAAGAAACCTGACCCGTTTTTGATTATCAAACATCATTTTTGAATTATGAAGATCATGTGTTTGGTTGATGTTATGATATTTGTTTCTTTGAATTTTCCTTGACTCTTTTATGTTACCCCTATCACGATCAGAAATGGCAGTCCTGAATTGAGTATTATGAAAGTGATTTCTGATTTTGGGTTTCACAGATGAGATTGGTGAGATGGGCTTGTGTTGAGGAATTCTCAACCCTTTTTGTTTGAAGAAACAATCAGATGTATTGTGGTTGGTCATATCACAGACTGAACAATATTTATTAAAATAGCAGTTTTTGGTGGAATGATTGTTCATGTCACAGATTGAGCAATATTGATTGAAAAAGCATTTATCTGTACTGTGATTAGACATTTCACACACATCACAATACATGTGTTTGTCTCTTGAAGCTGATCTTGATGTTGAAACCTCAGTAGATTTACCAGTTTTTGACTGAGTTTCAACCTTTGATTTTGGTGAGGAAGCAGAATCAGCCTTTTTAGTAGTTTGTTTCACAACTCTACTAGGTTTGTTCTTCCTAGATTGTTTCTGCTTTCTTACCATTTGCTTCAATTCCCTTTCAAATTGATCTACATGTTCTTTATTAAAAATATCAAAACCAACTCCTTGCTTTGGTTTTGACGATTGAGGGTCATCCTTGATTTTGGTTTTTGATGCTTTTGGAGTTTTGGTGTTCTTTGGAAGTGAAACTGTGTCTGATTTGATTGAATTGTTTGGAGATTTGATCTCACAATCAGAACTGCTTTCAGCAGAAGGTTTCACTAAAATCTCAGCTTTCTTCTTTTCTTTCGAAATTGCAGGAACAAATTTCTCAAAAGGCACTATGGCTTTGATAGGGCTTCTTGGTTTAATGACATTCACTGTCTTGTCTGAGTACTCTTTGATTTTGATAGGATGACCTAACTTAATTTTCTCCTCATTTATTTCAATGTAAACATTTGGTTTATTTTGAGGATTAGTGATTTGTGTTATTATTGTTTTAGCTTCACTAGTTTTAGGTTCAATTTTATCAGACAAAGTTACAGATTCAGGCATGACAGTGTAATTGTCATTATATGGTGGAGGACATGAATTGTATCCAATCCCAGTCAAATCATTGTGCTCCTTCTATGAATCAAGCATCTCTTGCAGCTTAGCTGAAGACAGTTGAAACTTTTCAAGTTTCACTTCAGTAACTGATTGCTCAGCTCTGGATTGCGCTAATTTTTCAGTTAACTCTTCATTCTCAGCTGAAAGAGTGTACTTTTCACCATGTAGTTTTTTAATATCAGAAATGAGAGATTTGAGTTTTATTTCAAAACTTTTGATTTCTCTTTTAAGCATCTCAGATTTTACCTTTTCTTCTTTGATTTTATCAGCCAAATTGTGATTGTGCTCACGATATCCTTGCAGTTAAGCTATGCATTTATCATTACAAAGATTAGATTTTACCTCAGATGGCATTGGATTTGGGCCATCATTGATGTGAGCCATAAGAGCATGATTCTGAAATTGAGGCTTTACTTCTTCAGCATATAGGCTCCAATCACATACTCCATCTTGTCAGATGACAAGTGCATTTGAAGTAGTTTGGCTGCTTCCATGAGCTTTGTTAGTCAGTTGTGACTGACTTCGATAGGGTTGTTGATAGTGATGCTGCTGTTGATGATTGCTGGAGTGGTAGCTTGCGCTTGGTTGTGAGGATGATTGGCCCTGTGAATTTCTTTGAATACTGGTTGTTCCTTTTTGGAGCATTACATTCCCTTGAGAAGTGGCCAGTCATACCACAATTGAAACATTTGACTTTGGATTTGTCGTATCCAAGTTTTGTATTTTCATTCAGACTCAGCTTTCTCCCTTTTCTGAAAAACTTCTTGGCTCTCATTGCAATCATAGCCTTTTGCCACTACAGATCCATTTCTTCCACATCATCTGGATCCATTTCTTCCAAGTCTTCTGGAATAAAATGAGTAGAAGTGAGTCTTCCTCCAAGATAAGCTTCCAAACTTGCAACAAAGGCATTGTAAGTAACCTTTTGCTCTTCAGTTCTCTTATCTTCAGATATACTTGTAGGAGTGGCAGCAAATCCAGTTGACTGAATTGAAGGAGATGGCTTGGTTGTTGAGGGTGTGGTAATGAATCCTGTTATTTTTAATTGATCTCTTGATGAGAGGAAGTCATCATCTTCAGTGATGAATGCATTTTCCATAGAATGAGTTTCTGATGGAAATTTGTATGCCTCAATGACTTTAGGTCCACCTAGATTTCTGCTCTTTTCATCAAGTTCAAGAGCTTCAATTTTAGCAATCATAATATCCAAGGTGGTGCACTCCAAATCAAGAGTGTTTTTCAGCATGGTTGCATTTTGTTTCCAACTTTCTAGAAGACTGTGAAGCATCTTTTTATTCAGTTCTTTGACTTTATATGTAACCCCCATAATCTCTAAATCATTCACAAGCTGCACAAATCTATACAGTTGTTTAGAGATTGACTCCCCCTTAGAGTGATGAAAGGTTTCATATTGATTAACAAGCTTATCCTTGTTAATTTCAGCTACTTCACTGCTTCATTCACACATTATTAACAGTGCATCCCACACAGCTTTAGTTGTTCCATACTTCTCAAGTCTTTTCAACACATCCATCTTCAATGCTTGTGTTAGAATGGAATAAGCTTTGAGATCAATTTTGATCTTCTTGTAGTCATCATCATCAAGAGTGAGATCCTCAATAGGTATTCTTGAGGTTTTGTACAGTGCAACCTGATCAGCAGAGAGTGTCACTAGGATGTGAGGCCCTTTACATATGGATATCCAATAGTCCGGATCTACACCTGTAATGTAATTCATGAACCTGATTTTCCATTGCTTAAACTCAGATTTGTGTTTAAGCATAGGGGGTTTAGGAGTGTGACCAAGTTCATAAAAATTATGTGAATCCATGTTAATAAGCTGTTTTAAAGTGGTTTAAATATGGATTAAATTGATTATTATGTTCAACAAGTCCAAGTAGTCCAAATAGTCCAAAACAGGCTTATGTAGATAGATCTGTTTATGTTATAGGTCTGATTTTATGGATGAGAAACTGTTCACAGATTAGTTTTTAGATGGTGAATGCGGATGAACAGCGACTGTCGATGAGTTTCAGCAGATATTCAGTTTGTATACTGAATAGAGGTAGTCGAACACTCTATCAGCAACTCAATCACCAGATCTATCGAGTTCAACTCAGATCTGAGCAGATCTGAAGAAGAACCTAGAGCCAAAGCTCTGATACCAATTGACTGGGTTTGAGAATGATATTCTCTATTGATATGAATCAACAAGGACCGAATATGATGATTGAGTCAATGATTGTAAGGCGGAATCAAACAATCACAAAACATTGAATGATAAATAATACTCATAAATGCTCTTTGTATTAAAGAAGGTGAAAAACGGTTACAATGAATGCTAGGGTTTTTAGCATGAATAGTAACAGTACACCTTGAACTATTACAAAGCAAAATATTCTGATTGTCTAATGTCTAACAACAGTCAGTCTCGGTCACCGCACATACGAGGTTTTCTATTCTATTTATAGGCTGACACATGCCTGAACAAAAGACTAAACTAACCCTGACCTATACATCAGAACTAGTCTAAGTACAAAAGTCTTCATCAGCATTTCTTCTGTACATCCGCATTGACTAATGCGGATGTTATAATCTCGTCAGCATTTCTTCTTGGTCATCTGCATTGACAAATGCGGATGTTAGTTGTTCATCAGCATTGGTGTTTGGTCATCAGCATTGACAAATGCGGATGAACAAACACTGCGCATTTGTTGCTGAACATCCGCATTTGTTAATGCGGAAGAACAAACACTTAGGCGCATTTGTTCTATGGTCATCCGCATATACAAATGCCGGTAGCCAACACTTGTTTTCTATTGTTGATGTAGATTCTTCATCCGTATTAGATATTGGACTTGGGGAGATTTCCGCAGAACAACTATCAATCCACCACTTGAATTGGCATGTATGATCCTTTCAGGGTCCAACAATACTCCTATCCACATAGATAACACGAGTGCTATTTCCATTATAGAAAATCCAATCAAGCACTCCAAGACAAAGCACATTAACAACAGGTATCATTTCATTCGAGATATTCATGAGAAACACTTGATTAAACTAGTAAAAGTCAATTCAAATGAATAATATGTTGATTTGTTCACCAAAGCCTTTGATGAACAAAGATTCAAATACTTAATCACAACTATTGGGATGATTAACATTGACTAGTTTATTTCTTTTGTAAACCATTTTTAAAATGTGTCTTGTTTATGTTGTCTAATTACAATCTAAGCTCTGTTACTAAAGTTTTTCTTCTAAATGGAAATTCTTCCGAAAAGAAATTTGCCCTCGAAAGAGATCTTTATATCTTCCGAAGGTAAATTCCTCATTTTTAATACTCTCTTCTGAAGAGGTTTTACCCTTGAAAGAAAATTTGATCATAGATCAAATTTATTTCCCAAGATTATTAACTTCTTCTCTCAGAAGAAGTCTTTTCTCTTGGAAGAAACTTTTCCTTCGGAAGAAAACTTTTACTGTGTAACAAAAATCTTTGGGCTCCACTATGTAAAGTTTAAGATCTTTCAGAATATTTTAAATTATCTACCTTGCTGTCGTACTCAAGTACACACCCAAACTGTCTTTTCACCTTATCGGCATGGTCTTTTACCCCTTATTTAAAACTTCCAAATATCTTTCTTTACCTTTTTACCACCACTGAAGTGAAATTCCATCAATCAAACAATACTTTCTTACAATGGCTCTCAATCCTCAATACAACCAAGTCGCCATCCTTGATTCCTCTAAGGACGTTGACTTTACCCCATCATCGATTTTTAGTTCCACTCCACATACTTTACCACCCTCACTGTAAACCCTACCACTCTAATCACATGATCGAATTTTGGGTAAATGGTCGTTGTGAAACTCTGAATGATAAAAGGGTCATCAGGTCGAGAATCATTGGACAAGTGATCATTATTTTTGAATCTATCATCAGGGAGCATATGGAGCTTCATAACGAAGGAGCCCCTACTAAATTCCCCAAATCTGAGCTAGCACACACATACACTCAGATGGGATATGGTGGTGATGTGCACAAGTCCACTGTTTACAAGTTTAATTTCTCTTACAACTGGAAATTCTTGTTGCATATCGTTCTACACTGCCTATCTAATAAATCAGGGGGTTAGGATCAAATCCCATATGATCTGGGCTGCCTAGTCCATGGAATGGTAGAAGGCCTCCGTTTAAACTATTCAAGGTTTGTGTTGAACAATCTACGAGGAAATCTTACCCGGGATTAATTTTTCGTGTATCCCCGGTTTATTCAGCATATCATAAACTGTGAGCTGGACCAGAATAGACTTCAATATGAAGACATACTAATGGTCCCACACTTGAGGCCGGGCATCTTCAAGACCTTGAAGAAGGTATCCACTAATTTCACGAGGAGATTCACTGATCTTCTCCCAAATATGCTTGAGCCAACGGCTCCTGGTGACATCCCTACGAGCCCAGTAGGTGATGAACCCACACCAGACCTTTCCACTCAAATGCCAACTACTTCTTCCCACCCAATAAAGGTTACATATACCAGACACCTCAAGCGAACCCCTGATCAATCTACTCTGATTGATCAGGTCCCCTCTATTCACACTAAAAAGGCTCAAGTGGAACTCAGGGCTCCCACTCAGCTAGAGGTCCCACCATCCTCCACCATCAACCTTAATATCAGTGTTGAGCCTCCTCAGTCTCAACCTGATGAGCCCAAAACCCAAGCTGTTAGCCCTCAGGGTGAGTCCCAACACTACCGTGAGTAACCAAAAAGGGACAGCCACATCATTGGCACATCTACTATTGCAGAAGAGCCATTAGGTGCCGACCAAGGTCCCGGGTCATTAGAATTAACCTCTCTATCCTTCACTAACCTTTTAATCCAACTTGATGAGGATATCATGTTCCATCAGGTCCATGATGTTGATCTACAATACCTCTCTCAAGATTAACTGAGCCCAGGGAACCTCTAATATCTAGCCAACATCAGTTAAGCCAAATTGAGGTGAGTCCAACTGGTGTGGAGGTGACTCATGTAGACTCAGCCGCCAATACTGAGAGTGTCTCGCTGACCTCTCCGGAAAGTGGTGACATCAGTGAGACTGAGTCTACGGCAACCTTTCCAATTGATGTTTCTAAAAAGGACATCACTAGGGAAGGGTATCCAGGGCGCCAAGAAACCATTACCGATGGTGATGATAAACATGTCAAGCATGTTATCTCTTCTCCCTATGATTCTTCAAAAGAAGATGAGGGTAGTCTGTAACTCATAATCAGAGACCTGATTTCTAAAGTCTCAAACCTTGAATCAAAGGTTAAGACTTTAGAGGACAGATCTGCCACTCAGCAACTTAAGATTGAACATCTCAAGGTTAAACTAGCTGAGACGCAGATTGTGAAGTCTGTTAGGTGCATACCTATCTAGGTTTCTTTAAGTTCTTTCTCCAGCTCATCTACTTCTCATGATGATGCTACCAAAAAGGGGGAGAATGTACAGAAACAACATCATATGGAACCCACTTATACCATAACAACAACTTCTCTTGATGCCTTATCTATCTTTTACCCCTAACAGCATCACCCTACTATAGTCTTCCCTCAGCCAGCTCCCATTACCTTTCAAGTGGACCAAAGGATGCTCAGATATCTTAATAGGTTTCTAACTAAATTTCTGTTGAGCTCCTCCATTGAACAGCCCTCCCCTGATCTAGTTATCGCCTACTTTGGAGCTGAAGAGCTTCAAAAGCTGAATGCACCACCTACCTCTAAAGAGGAAGTTAGTCAACCAAAGGTCTCTACTGAACCTAAGATTAATTTTGAAGGGAATGTATAGACTGATGGCCCAGCAACTGATTTGGATGGGATAGGTGATGCAGTTCCAGTTACTTTCGAGGCAGAAATCCAAGCTGCTGAAGGAATTATTGGACTGTCTTCATTGTCCAGTGATCTGTTCATCATAGAGGCAATCCTTGAACTAGCCTCTGAGATTAACAGTGAGGACTTCCTTACAACCCCTCTCTTACAAGAACCACTACTTCAAACACCCTCACTCCAACCTGAATCTTCTGAACCTGAGTTTCCAAAGGCTAAATCTTCCTCTGATCCTAAAGGAAAGAGATAGCTTACTGATGAGGAGCTACTAGAGGAGGAAAGATTGGAAAAGCTAAAGAAGAAGGGCAGACTTGATACTTGAAAGTTATTGGCTGCAAGTAGCAATGCAGCAGCAGCCGCCCAAGAAAGTCTCAACAATCAAAAGAGGGTGAAAATCATTGATAGGCTCATCAGCCTTGGAGTAGCCAACGAAGAAACTCTTCTACTCCGAACTGATGAGCTTGTGAAAATAGAAAAGGAAACCTTGCTGGAAAAAGAAAAGGGAGAAGCAGCAAGGTTGGCCAAAGAGGAGGAAAGAAGGAAGAAGAAGGAAGAGGCTATAGAAAGGGAGAGGATGGAGAGAATAGCCTTTCTCTACACCAGAGGCTATTCTCAAGAGGAGCTCGCACCTCAAAAAAATGACATGATCTTGTTTCTTTTCACAAAGAGAAAGATCTAATCAACAAGGAGAGCAAGAAGGCTGTCAGGGAGAAGCTTAAAGAGAAAAGAAAGAAAAAGGTAGAGGGAGAACTTGTGGCTGCCAAAAAAGAGGGAGATAGGGATTGGATGAAATCCTATCTCCGAGTTCACGGCTTCTCCGGCAGGCAAGTGGGTCCCATGTCAATCAAGACCCTACAGCGACATGTCAGTGACATCAAGGCTGACATTCGCTTTGGAAGAAGGCAGGAGGTTACTCAAACTCCTAGTTTTAAGAGGATGGCACCCAAACCACTACCCAAAACACAACCTACACCTTCTCCCATCCCTATCAAAACAGAACCTTTCACCCCTGAACCTTCACCATCAACCTTACCTACACCCTCACCTACTGCTTCCCACCAGCCACCACCACCACCCATCCTACGACCCAAAACACAACAAAAAACCCACTCAAAAACCAAACCATCCTCTGATCCATCAAACCCCTGACCTTGGAAGAATTCAAGGTGATAAAGAAGAAGCTCACATTTGCATAACAATGAGTGACATCTCTTGTGAGGAATAGTCCATCTAGCTGACTTTCATTGATGGCTCTTCCAGTTCCCTCACAGGAGATGCATTCATTGATCTTCCTAGAGGAACACTGGATCAAGCACTCCAACTTCTTGCAACAAATTCAGATACTCTCAATGAAGTCGAGAAGAAGTTAAGAAGGATGCTGGTGACTTTGTTGGACACCAGGAAAGGGCATAAACTACTAACAACATCCCTCAATCCTAGAAAGCCAATTGTCCAGTGGAGGTTCAATGAAGACTCAGATAGCTTTGCTGTGGAAAGGGAGAATGGTGAAGTTACCAGGGCTGACACTTTATCTCTGCTACATTCCAGCAGATTTGACATTGTTGAGTTAGTAGAGAAGCCATTCTCCAATCCCTCCTACTATGAGATAGCTGCTCACATCAAAAATCATTTAAGCGGCATTCATTTAGCCGAGCTCACAAAGAAGGCCAAGATTGAAGAAGAGTTGAAAAGGAGACCACAGGATGTTGAAGAAGGCACAACCAAAAAAGGGAAGACCTTTCTACAGATGGTTGAGGGCTCCACTTCAGATCTTATAGTTAGATGGGAATATGAATACCTTTCCCATCAACTAACTCTCTTTAGAGGGATGCAGCAAAGAGTACATGTCATTCAGAGCAATCGACTGGATTTATTATCTACAGATGACTCGAAAGAAGTTGCTTCTTCCGAAGTATAAATGGCCTGGAAGAACTTATTCTTCTGAAACCATTTAGCTTCGGAAGAACCAACTACGAACCAGTGGACATAAGTATCGTCTATCTGACATCTGCTACAACCTCTGATGTACTGCATGACGCTTTCCCATGCCCATATAGTTGACCATACTTTAATCCACTGTTCACCCATTATCAGTTAGTACAGTTGCCATTTTTAGTTGGTGACAAAAGGTAAGTCATGGACCTATCATGACTACCTTATCTAAAATATTATTTTATCATAGATACTTTACTTCTAGCAATGTAGTCTTTGCCTAGTTGTAGATTCCAGCCGGTTTTCCATGTATAACCGGCAGTAGGTAGTAGTATATATAGTTTCTCATTGTAACTTAAGTAGCGAGGTTAGAAAGAGTCTTGTAATATAGAGTTGAGAAGTAATATATACAAGTATCTTGAAAACCATTCTCTTATTCATTAACTTCTTATATTATTATCAACTTTAGTTTGAGATTCTGAGTTTCATCGATTAAGTAAGACTTAGTGAGTTTTGTATTGAGAGTCAAAACCGATCCTGCATCTTCTCTCTACTATTTCAGAAGATCCAACTGAATGTAGGTTACCTGCATTAGACAAGTGAAATTGATTAAAAGATCTTGTAAAAGAGTAAATATCAAACAACTAATCAGGACCATTCATTGATTTAGGAATGGAGTGCTCATTGAATTGAACATTAATTGATTCATCAATAATGTTTAATCTAGGATTAAACACTCTGAAAGCCTTTGAGACATAGAAATAACCTATAAAGAATCCCTCATCAGACTTAGGAGTAAACTTTCCTAAATGGTCTCAGGTGTTTAATATTGAGACAGGACAACCAAATGACTTGAAAAATCCAATAAACAGTTTTCTATGAAAAAGTAGTACATAAGGTGTTCTGTTGTTTTCTTTAACTATCAAAATTCGATTTTGCACAAAACACGATGTGTTGACTGGTTTGGCCCAAAAGGTAATGGGCAGCTTAGTATCGACTAGCATTGTTCTTGCTGCTTCAATTAATGTTTTGTTTCTCCTTTCAGCTATCCCATTTTGTTGAGGAGTTCTGGCTGCACTGAATTGATAAGCAATGCCTTTGTGTGTGCAAAATGAACTTAGATTTTCATTTTTAAACTCAGTCCCATTATCACTTCTAATTGATTTTACCTTTTGATTAAGTTGATTTTCTATTTTAGTGATAAAATCTTTTATTATTTGGGATGCTTCACTTTTATGAAGAAAAAAGAAGACCCATGTGAATCGTGAAAAGTCATCAATGATCACCAAACAATACTGTTTCTTACCGATACTCATGACATGAGTTGTTCCAAAGAGATCCATATGAAGTAACTTTAATGGAGAATTGTTTGTGTTCACAAGCTTTGGTTTATGAAAGATTTATGTTGTTTCCCTTTGAGAAATACAGAACATTGGTTAATAAAATGAAATTCCTTTTGAGGTAAACCAATTACATGATTTCCTTTTACCAATCTGTTCAAATTTTTGAAATTTTTGTGTCCCAAACTTCTATGCCAAAGTTGTGAGTCATCAAATGATGCTTTAGACAAAAGACATGTTTCTTCTATTGGTTGTTCAAAATTAAGGTTCAAGACATAGGTGTTATTCCTTCTTGGAGTCTTCAAAACAACCCATTCATCAGGAATTTGAAATCCTGGTTTCAGAATGTAGCAATGGGTGTCGGTGAAGTGAGTGGAATATTTCTTATCACAGATCTGAGACACGCTAAGTAGGTTGAAATTCAACTACTCGTAGTAGTTTACATTGTCAAAGCTCAGCCGTCCATATGTTACAGGTCCTTCTCCAGTAATTCTGCCACCTTTTGAGTTTCCACCAAATGCTACAGTAATTCCTTGTATATGCTTGAAGTCATGAAGGAGGGAACTGTCTCCAGTCATGTGTCAAGAGCATCCATTGTCCACATACCATAAGTTGTTGGACCTATATGGAAGACCCTACAAGCATAAAAAGAACTAGTTAGAATGTGGAACCCAAGCCATGATGGTCTTCGGTTGTCCGTATCGATTAATTACTGTAACCTTTTGATGCTTGCCTCTAAATTGTGATTTAGAGGTTGATGCTTGGTATTCATGAAACTTTAGTTTTGCAAATCTTGTTTGAATCTTTTCAGTAAAAGATTTTTCCTATTGATGTTTGAAGAATTTTTATGGAGTCATTTTCAATTTTATTTGATCAATTTCAACTGAGCTGTCTAAAGAGTAGTCAAATCTTTCATCCCTATTTTTATGTAGAAAGTAGGCATGTTTTTGATTTTCAGAAATCACTTTTGTTTTATATCTTGGATGAGAACTAAGTGATTGTTTCATATTATGGTTAAGATTCCTTTTGAAAATCTTTGACTTGTCAGTTGATATTGGAGAGAAATTTTCTAGCCTTTCTGATTAAAGAAACAATCAGATGTATTATGATTTGTCATATCACAGACAGAACAATACTTGTTGAAATAGCAATTTTTAGTTGAATGATTTTCATGTCACAGATGGAGCAATATTGATTAAAATAACACACATCTGTGTTGTGATTAGACATGTCACCAACTTCATAGTACATTAGTTTGTCTTTTGATTTTGATATGGAGGCTTCATGTGATTTAAAAGATTTTAGATTAGCCATAGATTTTGTTTTCAATTATTAAGTAAATTCAGCCTTCTTGATTTCTATAGATTGTTTCATAATTCTACTTGGCTTGGTCTTTGGAGGTTGCTTTTGCTTCCTTTTACCCTTACTTGACTCCTATTCAAGTTGGTCACATCCTTTTTGTTAAAAATGTTAAAACCAACCTCTTGTTTGTACTTTGATGATGATTGAGATTCAGTTATTACTTTTGATTTTTGAACCATGGGAGATTTCCCTTTAGATGAAGGAGTAGTTGTTTCTTTACCTTTGGATTTTAGTGAAACCTTTTCTGATTTGCTTGAATTTTCAGGAGACTTAATCACACTATCAGATCAGCTTTTAGCAGAGGATTTCACTGGTACTTTAGCATTCTTCACCACCTTGAGATTTTCAGGAATGAATTTCACAAAAGGTACAATGGCCTTGACTAGGCTCTTTGGTTTCTTGACAACTACAGGTTTGTCTGAGCACTCTTAGATTTTGATTGGGTGTCCTAACTTGATTTTATCCTCATTGTTTTCAATATAAACACTCGGTTTTTTTGAGGATTAGTTATTTATGAAACCATTGTTTTAGTTTCAGTAACTTTAGGTTCAGTTGGAACAGAATGAGTGAGTGTTTGAGGCATAATCGTATAGTTTTCGTTGTATGGATGTGGACAAGAATTGTATCCAATACCGGTCATAACCTTTGGCTCTTTCTGTGAGTCAAGTAACTCTTGTAGCTTGATAGAAGAGAATTGAAACATTTCAAGTTTCATTTCCGTAGCTGATTGCGCAGCTTTGGTTTTTGTTAACAATTCGGTTAACTTCTTATTCTCAGCTGTGAGAGTGTACTTTTCACCATGGAGTTTTTTAAAACTTTGGAATTGAATCATCATTAATATGAGCCATGAGAGCATGATTTTGAAATTGAGGTTTGACTTCCTCTGCATATAGGCTCCAGTCACAAACTCCATCTTGTCTGATGACAAGTGCATTAGAGGTTGGTTGATTGCTTCCCTATGCTTGATGAGTCAGTTTGGGCTGACTTTGATGAGTTTGTTGATGTTGATTTTGATGTTGATATTGATGTTGATCACTTGATTGGAAGCTTGAATTTGATTGAGATGATGATTGACCATGTGGAGTTCTTTGGCAATTGTTGTTACTTCTTCTGGAGCATTGCCTTCTTTAGAGAAGTGGCCATTCATACCACAATTGAAACACTTTACCATTGATTTGTCATATCCAAGTTTTGTGTTCTCATTCAGGCTCAGCTTCTTCCCTTTTCGGAAGAATTTCTTGGCTCTCATTGCAATCATGGCCATTTGCCATTGCTAGTCCATTTTTTCAACATCATCTGGATCCATTTCTTCTAGATCTTCCTGAATCAGATGTGCTGAAGTAAGCCTTCCTCCTAGATAAGCCTCAAAGATAGCCACAAAGGCATTATAAGTTGCCTTCTGCTCTTCAGCTTTTTGATCACTAGGCATGCATGTGGGTGTTGCAGTAGAAGGAGTTGAAGATGATGGCTTGTTTTGTTGTAAAATAGCAATGAATAAAGTTATTCTAGCTTGATCTTTGGAAGACAGAAAATCATATTCTTCTATCACAAAGGCATTTCAACAGAATGAGTTTCTGATGGAAACTTATATGCCTTAATGACTTGAGGTCCACTAAGATTTCTGCTTTGCTAATCTAACTCCAGTTCTTCAATCTTAGCAATCATGATGTCTAAGCTGGTGCTCTCCAAGTCACGAGTGTTCTTCAGCATTGTTACATTCTACTTCCAGTTTTCAGGGAACTGTGTAGCATCTTCTTGTTCATTTCCTTTTCTTTATCTGTAACCCCTATGATTTCCAGATTATTCACCAACAGCATAAAATGATATAGCTGCTTGGAGATTGATTCACCCTTGGTGTGATGAAAGGTTTCAAATTGGTTCACCAGTTTATCTTTGTTTATTTCTGTCACCTCACTGCTTCCTTCACATATGATTTGCACTGCATCCCAAACACTTTTGGCTGTTCCATATTTCTCTCGTCTTTTAAGAACATCTATTTTCAAAGCCTGAGTTAGAATGGAGTATGCTTTGAGATCTATCTTGATTTTCTTGTATTCCTCATCATTATGATTTAGATTAGGATCCTCAATGGGGATTCTAACAATTTTGTACTAAGAAGCTTGATCAGCATTGAGTGAAACAGGAATGTAGGGTCCTTTGCAGATGGATATCCAGTAGTCAGGATCCACTCCTGTAATGTAATTTCTAAACCTTATTTTCCACTGCTTAAACTCAGACTTGTGTTTAAGCATTGGAGGTTCAGATGCATGACCAAGTTCAGAAAAGTTAGAAGAATCCATTATAATAAACTTTATTTTAGATGGTTTGTGTATGGATTAAGTTGATTGTATGTTCAAAATGTTCAAACAGTCCAATGTCAAGTTTTCTTCCTGTCTTGATGCGGTGAACAGTAACAGTAGAATCTACGAACAGTAAATTTGATTTTTGGTTGATTTTGGTCAATATTGAGTGATTATGACAGTATATTGTCTGATTTTGTTGTGGTTCAACAATCGAAAAGTGTTCTTGAGTTTCAGTGGCAACAGAACAGCGATTGTTGATGAAGTTTCACGTATTTTCGGTATGAATGCTTATTAGAAGTATGAAACTTGCTAATTAACAACTCAATCAATAGTTCAATCAATTTTTGTTCAAGATCTGTGCTGATTTTGAGATGAATTCAAGAGCCGAGGCTCTGATACCAATGGACCGGGTCTGAAATTTGAATCTGAGTCGATGTGACTCAACTAGGATTGAATATGATGATAGAGGAAATGATTGTGTAGTGGAAATACAAAATCAATGATCATTAAATGCTGACTAATAAATACTTTGTATATTGATACTGATGAACAAAATACAAAGTGTGCTAGGGTTTGCTGCCAAACCTTGTATCATGAACAAAAACTTATAAATATAGTCTATACTATTCTTTTTATAGGCATATACAATGCCTGTATAAAATTACTAAACTACCCTAACAACTATACATCAGAATACTAGTCTAAGTACAAAATATTGATCTGCATTTGTATTGTACATCCGCATTAGTTAATGCGGATGTAGTGGTCTTCATCCGTATTTCTTCTGTTGAGCATCAGCATTAAGTATGTCATCCGTATTGACTAATGCGGATGAACAAATACTTGCCAGCATTTGCTTTTGCTTTTTCGCATTAGTAAATGCGGATGAACAAATACTTAGCCGTATTTGTTCTTCCTCATCCGCATTGACTAATGCGGACAACCGGTACTTGTCTTCTTTTCTTCTGCTTTCTTCACTCGTATTAATTCTTTGACTTAGCTCCTTCCAACCAGAATAACCTTCAACCACCTCTTGAATTGGCATGTATGATCCTTTTAGGGTCTAACATATTTGACATGTATTTTTTATAAAAAATTGTTTATTATTTTAAGATTATTGATGTTCTTTATTATATATCTAACACTTAATGGAGATGATAAATTTAACCGTTAACTTAACATATGTTTATATTTTTTAACTCATTATATGAAAATGATATTGATATAATCATATTAAAAAAGTTATCCTAATCATTAAAAACTCATATAATTATATTATTGATATTAATATGTATAATTTTCTTGTTAACCTATTGAATACTTCTTTTTATCAATTATTTAATGCTAATAGTATTTTAAAAAGTTAATATTATTCATAACTTGTGGCTTGGTAATTTTTTGTAACCTTTGTAACACATAATGACAAGGCGTTATTTTTATAAATATGTTTAATATTTTCATAAGTTGAGATGTTATCATTAAATTATTTCGTTAAATGTGAAGTTATGATAAATATAATAAACTTATGAATAAATGTTAATAATAATGAATGATTCAATATTAGGTAAAATTTGGTTTTTGTTTTATGATCAGTATTTCTTAACATTGTATTATTACTAATATATTTAGTGTTCATATTTAATTTAAATTTTATACATTGAGTTACACATATTAATTCATATGTTTTGTGATAATATAGTTCATCATGTCGAATCTTGCAAAGCTTGAATTTGTGGCTTTAGATATTAGCGGAAAAATCTATTTTTCATGGGTGTTGGATGCCGAAATACATTTGAATGCTAATAATCTTGGTGATACCATCAAAGAAGGAAATGAAGCAACTAACTAAGATAGAGCAAAGTTAATGATATTTTTACGTCATTGTATACATGAGGCTTTGGAAATGAATACCTCACAATTAAAGATCCACTTGTTCTATGGACCAAATTAAAGGAAAGATATGACCTTCAAAAAATGGTAATATTTCCAAGAGCTCGTTATAAATGGATCCACTTAAGATTGCAAAGAGTTTAGATCTATAAGCGAGTATAACTCGGCTATGTTTAGAATCATCTCACAATTGATTTTATGTGGTGAAAATATTACTGATAAGGAGATGATGGAAAAAACATTCTCCACTTTTCACGCCTCAAATATATTGTTGCAACAACAATATCATGAAAAGGGTTTCACTAATTATAGTGATTTAATATTATGTTTACTTGTCACCGAGCAAAACAATAAGGTACTAAAGAAAAATCATGAGACCCATCCTGCAGGCATACAACCACGAAAACACCCACAATTCATAACCAAACATGCTTATCCATATGTTCGAAGCTTATACTCAACATCACAAGCATCAACAGCACATAAACCACCATAAAGCACAAACACAAACACCCATATACATACGTTAAAGGATAAAACAGCTGCAAAACCTTTTAAACATGCATTTTCAGCCCTAAAGAAGTTTAAAACACATAAAACCGGGGTCTAGAACTCACCTGGTGCAGCAAACAAGCATAACTCCACCGAACCTGCTTGCACAAGAGTTCAAACGCCTAAAACAAGCAAAAACAAACAACAAAACACGTAAACAAATATAAATCGGTTTCATGGTCAAAACCCAACACAAACCGAGCCAATTATGCAAAAAAATACATACCAAGATCAAAAACAGCCTCTTTCTCTCTCTAGAACCGAGAGAACTTCGATTTCTTCTTCTTATTCTGTTTCAGTTAAACACAGCAACAACAGGAATGATATGGGCTGCCATGCCCAAATAAAGTGTACTTTTTGACTTTTGTGTACTTTTACGCAAAACACCCCTCATCTTTGTCTTCTTTTTGCTTTCTTCTTGATACTTCTTTTCTTTTTTTTATTTGACCGAAGTTTCGGGTGTTACAAGTCTACCCACTTAAAGAGGTTTCGTACCCGAAACCTGTCAATCTTTGAATAACTATGGGTAATGCTGTCTCATTTCATCTTCAGTCTCCCACGTAGACTCCGAACCCTTCCGATGTTTCCATTGCACACGTACGAGTGGAACCACTTTATTTCTCAGTCTCTTCTCGTTCGTGTCTATGATGGCCACTGGTTGCTCCACATAATTAAGCCTTTCAACCACATTGATATCCTCCAGTGACACAATTATATCTTCATCGGCTAAGCATTTCCTCGGATGAGATACAAGGAACGTCGGGTGAATTCCACTTAACTCATCAGGCAATTCTAGTAGATAGGCCACCTCCCCTACTCGTGCAACGATTCGAAAAGGCCCTATGTATCTCCGACTCAGCTAGCCCCTTTTCCGGAACCAGATGATCCCCTTTCAGGGCGAGACCTTTAACATGACTTTATCACCCACGTTGAACTCGATCGGTCTACGCCTCTTATCGGCATACGACTTCTGTCTATCCTTGGCCGCCTTCATAAAGGCTTTGATCTTTTCTAGCTTCTCAGTCGTAGCCTCGATTACCTCCATGCTTCCCAACTCTTTCTGCCCAATGTTTCCCCAACACACGGGCGTTCTACATTTCCTACCATATAGCATCTCGTAAGGTGGCATGCCAATGCTGGCATGATAGCTGTTGTTGTATGAGAACTCTGCCAACAGTAGATGATCATCCCAACTTCCTCCAAAGTTGATCACACATGCTTGGAGCATGTCCTCGAGCATCTGGATTGTCCTCTCAGATTGACCATCTGTTTGAGGATGATAAGCCTTACTAATGTGTAGCCTCGTCCCCATCACATCGTGGTATCTCTTCCAAAACTTCGATGTGAACCGAGTGTCACGCTCTGACATGATAGACACCGGTACACCATGATGAGCTACAATCTCTTTGATGAACAGATCCGCAAACTCTCGGATGAATACATCTCGCGAATCGATAAGAAGTGAGCACTCTTTGTCAAACGATCAACTATTACCCAAATTGCATCATACCCCCTTGCCGTACGTGGTAACTTCGTGATGAAATCCATGGTGATGTGCTCTCACTTCCACTCAGGTATATCCAATGGTTGGATCTTCCCGTATGGCTTTTGATGTTCTGCCTTCACTTGTAAGCAAGTAAGGCACTTACTCACATACTCCGCCACGTCACGTTTCATACCCGGCCACCAATAGTCTTTCTTCATATCTTGATAAATCTTAGTGGCACTAGGATGAATGGAGTATCGAGTCTTATGAGCTTCGTCAATAATTTGTCCCCGTAGATCACCGTAGCGGGGAATCCACATCCGCCCGAAGCGGGTTCTAACTTCGTGGGTATTTTCTCCTAACTCCGTGACTAGACCTCTAATCCTTTCAGAGTTAAGGCAATCTTCTTTCAATGCCTCATCCTGAAATTCTTTGACCTGTGTCATCACATCAGAGGTCATCACCAATTGGTAAGCTTTCACCCGGATTGGCTCTGGTCTCTCTTTTTGGCTGAGGGCATCAGCCACTACATTGGCTTTACCTGGATGGTAGTGGATTTCATAATCATTATCCTTAATCAGCTCTAACCACCTCCTCTGCCACATGTTGAGATCTTTCTGCTCAAAGAAATACTTTAGGCTCTTGTGGGTCGTGAATATTGTGCATGTCACCCCGTACAGGTAATGCCTCCAAATTTTTAAGGCGAAGACCACAGCCGCGAGCTCCAAATCATGCGTGGGGTAATTGACCTCGTGAGTTTTCAACTGTCAGGATGCATAGGCTATTACTCTCCCACGTTGCATTAACACACAACCCAGTCCTGAATAGGAGGCATCCGAATACACCACTAAGTCTTCACTCCCTTTGGTTAATGTCAAAACAGGAGCTTGAGTTAATCTTGCCTTTAACTCCTCAAAATCATCCTCCTGTTCTCGTCCCCACACAAACTTTACGTCCCTGCGAGTCAATTTGGTCAAAGGTGAGGCTATCTTTGAAAAGTCTTGAATGAACCTCCTGTAGTAGCCAGCCAATCCCAAGAAACTTCGAATCTCAGATGGCGTCTTTGGAGACTTTCATTGTATCACCGCCTCAACCTTCGCCGGGTCCACCATAATTCCTTCAGAATTCACCACGTGACCTAAAAATTGAAGCTCACGTAACCAAAAAGCGCACTTAGAGAATTTCGCATAAAGCTTCTCCCTGCTAAGCGTCTCTAGTACTTCACGTATGTGGCCGGCATGTTCTTCTTTGCTCTTTGAATAAATAAGGATATCATCAATAAACGCAATCATTGATTTATCTAACATCGGCCGACACACTCGATTCATCAAGTTTATAAAGGCAGCTGTCGCGTTAGTCAGACCGAAAGACATAACGAGGAACTCGTAGTGTCCATAACGCGCGCAAAAAGCTGTCTTAGGAATGTCTTGCTCCTTAACCTTCAACTGATGGTAACCGGATCGGAGGCCTATTTGTGAGAACCAACTGGCACCTTGGAGCTGGTCAAACAAGTCATCTATTCTTGGTAAGGGATATCAATTCTTCACTGTTAACTTGTTTAGCTCCCGGTAGTCTATGCACATCCTCATACTACCGTCTTTCTTCTTAACAAAGAAGACCGAAGCACCCCAAGGAGAGATACTTGGTCTAATGAAACCCTTGTCCAATAACTCCTGCAGTTGAACCATCAGCTCCTTCATCTCAGTTGGAGCTAATCGATACGGTGCCTTGGCAACGGGTTGAGCACCGAGTATCAAATCAATTTGAAACTCGATCTCACGGTTTGGTGGCACGCCTGGTAAATCTTCTGGGAAAACGTCTGGAAAATCACACACAACTGGTACGTCGGACAATTGTGGTACTGACACGTCCACATCCTTCACATAAGCTAGGTAGGCACTACATCTGCATTTCATGCACTTCTCGGCCACCACCATCGAAATCACCTTTGGAACTGTACTAACTCGGTCACCGTAAACCGTTACCGAACTTCGATAGGGCGCAGTTAGTCGGATCATCTTTTTGCGACACACGATGTTTGCTTCATAGGCTGCCAACCAATCCATCCCCAGAACTACATCAAATCCACCTAAGGGCATCACAAATAGTTTAGCAGAGAACCTATGGCCTTCTAACTCTATGCCATAATCCTCAATCATATCAAAAATTCCGGTAGACTTACCAATAGCAGTTTCTACATCAACTGGCTCATCAATTCTTCTACTACTAACAGGCAGTTTAGCATAAAAAGCAACAGAAATGAAACTCCTACTAGCACCAGAATCAGACAATACAGAGGCACAAGTTTGGTTTACTAGAAACATACCCGACATGACATCGGGATCAACCCTGGCCTCCTCACGGGTCATTGTAAATGCTCTAGCGCTTGCCCTCTGCCCTTCACTCTCTGTCCTCTTCTTCTCCTCGGAACTCTCGACCCTCGGCTTCTTGTAGTCTCTACTTAGATGACCACCTTCACCACAACTATAGCACTTCATAGCCCCACATACTTTTGCCACGTGGCCTGGTTTCCCACACTTGAAGCATACATTCTATCCCCATTTGCACTCACCAGTGTGCTCCTTCCTACATTAGCCGCACTTTTTCATCCCCGAGCATGATGGCCCCACTCTTCGATCATCCATCCTCATCCTCTTGTTGTTTGGGGTGAAACCACCACTCCCAAACCTCTTCCCACTCCAGTTCTTGTCACCACCACCTGTCTTCTTAACCTCAACCACCGACACCTCTCTCTCATCATAAAGCCTCCCAGCCAGATCCACTGCCGACCTAAAAGTGCTTGGTCGGGCAATAATCAAGTGCATGCGGACATCAGACGGGAATCCCTGCACATACCTCTTAATTTTCCTCGACACAAACGTCACCTGACCCGGCACCAGCCTTGCCATTTCGTTAAACTTGGTGGTGTATTGCTGGTGGGTCATGGTTCCCACCTCAAGCTATAGGAACTCTCTCTCTACCTTGTCTAGTTCCCTGTGAGGACAAAATTCCTCAACAACCAACTTCTTCAAATCTCCCCATCTCATCCTCCTGATGGCCCTGCTGCCCTCGGCTTGGACAATATTGTCCCACCAACACAAAGCCGAGTCAACAAATGAGTGAGTGGCAAATTTCACCTTCTAGTCCTCCCTGCACTCACTAATATCCAACACTGCCTCCATCTTTCTAACCCAGCGGTGGGTAGTTGCAGCGTTACCATTTCCGTCAAAAGTAGGGGGTTTACACTGTTAGAATGCCCCGTAGCTGCATCCCCTCGTGGTTTCCCGCACCTCTATATCTTCTTCATCACTAGAGGCTCCCCTTTCAGCAATCATCTCCTCCTCATCATCATGATCTCTCTCATTCTCCTTTCTCCCAGCAGCAGCCCTTCTCTCTTCCCCCTTTTCTTTCCTCTCATCCTCCCTTACAGCCCGGATCACCTTAATCACGACAGAGTGTAGGATAGTCTGCATGACTTGGTGAACCTCCTCCACCACTGCCTCTTTCACTGAGGCCCTCAGGTTGGCACTCTCATCTCCGCCCTTTGAATGATGAAGCCCAGGCTCACCAGGAGCCATCACTATAGTTCTCGTCTTGTTTTTACGGCCCGTGCTCCACCTCTAGAAGCCTTAGACGATCTACCTCCAGCCATCCTCTAACACTATAAGATTCAAACACCAACACGGTCATTTAAGGTAATAGCTCAGTTTATGTCAAGTATAGTAAGTCCCTAATTATAGTGGCCAGTTGTGATTAGCCACTTACTTACTCTTCATCCCCTAAGCATTTCCTATCCTGACTACATCAGTAATCAAATCTACTAAAAGCACATAAATCAAATAGCACACGCACATAATACCGGTAACATTAAGAAATGAAATAACTTATGGCACGTAGCTACTCGGGCTGGCATCCCTCCATTCGTCCCATTCTCAGTTTAAGTTTAGGTTTTTGAAACTATTTACCTATTTCTCTTAAACTTTGGCTCTGATACCAAACTTGTAAGGCCCCATTCCTAGAGACCTCACAGTTGGTCAATCATAGCATAAAACATTAAACAACACACATTTAATAAAATATTACAGCGGAATTAAGTTAATAAAAACCATTCATTCTATTAATAATTAACGATGTTAAGCAATACATCATTGTTTTCTTGAATTACAAAAGACATGTTTTGTTGCATTACAAAACAACAATATCATTAAAGATGAATGGTTGCCAGTCTTGCCCTGCCGAGTAGCTTCACCCGTGTGCACAACTGAAAATGCATAAAAGTCAGCGTCTCTGAGTGAGTTCTAGTTTTAAAACGTTCAACATACCTTGTAGGATTTATATATGAAAATATCCTTTTCAATAAAATACTTCCTTTACTTTCACATGTGATCATTCATCATACATACATCAAGGTATAGACTTAATTATCTTTCATTAACTCACGTATTTGTTCATTTCGTACATTTTCATTATCTTTCACTTTCTATCTGGATCCTGTCTCATGCAATACCCCCGACTCATGTCCGAAGACTGATACTGTGCCGGGGTACGCGACAAGGACCCCGTCTCTATTTGCAACACCCCCGACTCATTGTTCGAAAACCGACACAGTACCGGGACGAGCATTACGACATCTTTCGGGTAGATCTCAAGGATCAGACCCCCCCTTCGAGTCAATCTCAATGATTGCACTCCATTCGAGTCTATAACGACAACATGGGCGCACCTCATTTAATTGCTTGCAAGACTTTTCATACTTTTCTTATGTTCCTCTTCTTTATTAATCTTTCACTTTCTTTACGATAATACTTTACGTATACGAATATAAACACACCACGTAAAGTCACATTATACATAGTATAAAGCATCAACAACAGCCCACAACATGCATCACCACAACAGACATGAACCAGCAAAACATTCCAGAACTTACCCGTTACATTCTACTTCCCAAGCTTGAGAAAAACCTAAGTCCTTAGACAAATGCGGATGAACAGTAACTAATGCGGATGAACAATAACTAATGCGGATGAAAGTCTTCAGATTATTCCAAGTGTCCAACTAAATGCTGGTAGAACAAATGCGAATGACTGAAACAAATGCGCATGAACACTGTAGCAAATGCGCATGAATAAAAGAAATGCGGAAGAACACTTGGGCGCGTGAGCAACTACAAATGCGCGTGAGCAAAATACTTAAGTGCATGTTCAACTCTTAAATGCGGATGAACTAACCGACTTGCAAATGCACTTATGCAATTATTCAGTCCCCAATCCTCGGTCTAACACATCCTTATCATGGATCTAATATGCTTAACATCTAGAGCAGGCATACAACCAAGAAAACACCAACAATTCCTAACCAAACATGCTTATCCATCTGTTTGAAGCTTATACTCAACATCACAAGCGTCAACAGCACATAAACCACCATAAAGCACAAACACAAACACCCATATACATAAGGTAAAGCATAGAACAGCTGCAAAACCCTTTAAACATGCATTTTCAGCCCTAAAGAAGTTTAAAACACATAAAACCGGGGTCTAGAACTCACCTAGTGCAGCAAACAAACAAAACTCCACTGAACCTGCATGCACAAGAGTTCAAACGCCTAAAACAAGCAAAAACAAACAAGAAAACACATAAACACATATAACTCAGTTTCATGGTCAAAACCCAACATAAACCGAGTCAATTATGCAAAGAAATACATACCAAGATCAAAAACTACCTCTATCTCTCTCTAGAACCGAGAGAACTTCGATTTCTTCTTCTTCTTCTGTTTCAGTTGAACACAGCAGCAACAGGAATGATATGGGCGGCCATGCCCATATAAAGAGCACTTTTTGACTTTTGTGTACTTTTACGCAAAACACCCCTCATCTTTGGTTTCTTTTTGCTTTCTTCTTGATACTTCTTTCTTTTTTTTATTTGACCGAAGTTTCGGGTGTTACATATCATAATCATTCATTAAAAAAATATAAGGCTTCTTAGACTAAAAAAATATTTTTAAGGTAATCTCCTTCTATGTACGTATGATATACTTATATATTTTATCTTTTATATAAATAAATTATGTGAACATATATTCGATATATATTTTTAATACCTAAAATTCCAATTTTGCAATTTCCTAATTCGGATTTCTATTTTAGTTTTTTATATATTAAAGTTTATTAGTTTTGAAAGTAAAAAATTATAATAAATTTTTGGGTGAATTCGATTTCGATTCGTATTCGAATTGAATTCGATATTCAAACTCGAATTCGAATCGAATTTGAATTTGTTTTTGAATTCGAATATGAATCAAATCCTATGAATCTAATTCAAATTTGAATCGAAATCAAATCTATTTACAAAAAATAAAATTGTAATAATTCAATTAGATTAATTTAAAAATTCAAAATTTAATTCGTTGAACACCCCTTATCTCGCCTCATCTTTTTCTTCTTTGCATTGTTGGCGATTATTGATAATCATCTATTTTAGTTCATATATATGTTGGAGTTATCGATTTTAGTTTAACCATCCACTTATCTGTTAATTTTGTTCTAGAGCAAGCCTAATAGCAATCTAATATGAGAATGATATATTGGGAGAAATATAGGGTGTTATTTATATGTGATACAAGGAATATATATACATAGACACACATACACACATATATGTATAGGAGAAGAAGTCATGTCAAAAAATTCTAATTTGTTTTTGGATTTAATAGCCATAATAATATTTGAATTTATTACACTTTCAATTGATTATCAACTTCATACGCTTTAAGTTGTGTCTCGTTAAAAACCTTAAACAAAAAAACCAATGGATAAAATCTTAACTAATAAAAAAAGCATAGCACGTATTTTTCACCCCCCTGTTTATTATTAGCTCATTAAGTTGACGCATCCCGATCTCAAAGAACTAACTTCCTAAATGTTAATGTCCAAAGGGATTTGGTAAACAAGTCTGGCAAGTTTTTACTATAACAAATTTGTTGAACAGTAATGTCAAAAGAAAACAGTAATGTCATAATTCTTTTGCAAATAATAATACTTTGGCAAAATTCGTTTCATCTTGTCACCTTTAATGTATCTTTTCTTAGGTTGAGCAATGTGTGTTGTTTTATCTTCACATAAAAATATAGGCCCCTCATCTTAAGAAGAAATATCACAAAATATTTGAATATATTGTATTATGGTTCTTAACCGAACACATTCTCGACTAGCTTCATGGATTGCTAATATTTCTACATGATTAGATCAACTAGCTCTAATTGTTTGCATTATGGAACACCATGAAATTGTAGTACCTCCGTTTGCGAATATATATTCGATTTGAGCGGGATCAGACATATGCCATGCATCTGCAAAACCAACCAAACTTATTTTCAAGTGGTTAGTAAAATACAAACCCATATCTTTTGTACCTTGAAGATATCAAAATATTTGTTTCACTTAACTCCATTGTCTCTTTTCCGGGCATGAGCTATATCTTGCCAATAAGTTTAATGAAAAAATATCTGGTTATGTATAGCTAGAGAAGAACACTAAAGCACCAATTGCACTTAAATATAACACGTATGGACCAATAATTTCCTCTTCATTTATCGAGGGTAAGAATGGGTCCTTTTTTACATCAAGTGAACTTACAACTATGGGAGTACTCAATGGATATGATTTATCCATGTAAAATCTTCTGAGTAGTTTTTCTACATAGTTTTCTTGGTGCACAAGTATTCCATCTTTAATATGTTTAATTTATAACCTTATATTAAATTTTGTCTTTTCAAGATCTTTCATTTCAAACTCTTTTTTCAGATATTCAATTACTTTGTGGAGCTCCCTGGAGTTCCAAATATATTCAAGTCGTCAATGTATATAGCAATGATAACATACTCAGATTTTGTCCTCTTTATGAAAATGCATGGACAAACATAATTGTTTTCACAGCCTTCTTTTAACAAATAGTCACTAAGGTGATTGTACCACATACACCTAGACTTTTTAAACCCATATATTGATTTGTTTAATATGATTGCTAGATGTTCTAGAGAACTTGTTGTATGTGATTATGGTAGTTTTAATTCTTTAGTAAGTTTCATGTAAATTTTGGCAGTTTAAATTTATTGATAGAGATAGACTTTCATAACATTCTTAGACGCATATTAATTCTTTCTTGGATTACCAGACTAATAACATAACAAAATGTTGATGTATCCATCACCAGAGAGTATGTCTCCTCATAACTAATCCCAATTCTTTATGAAAATCCTTACTTTTTCATGGCTTGTTTATCAGATTATTTGAGTGATTCTGTTCATTAGCGATCCTTAAATTACAACCATTTGGTGGTTTGATTTTCAGTTCTTGTATGTTTCTATATGTTAAATCAGTTAAGTTTGTAAAATTTGACAGAAGACCAAATAACAAAGATTATGGGGAAACTTTTTACAGATTAAGTATATTAACAACTATATCTATCCTATATTTGAATTTAAGTTTATCTTTTTAACTTTGATTTGTTCCATCTGTTTATATTCAATTATTCAATTTGAGTAGAGATTAAGGGGGGGGGGGGGGCTTTTCTTCATTTGGCACTCCACATCAAAATTTAATTAGGATTTGGTTGATTTTCTCCAACATAAGGTTTTCTTGTATAGTATAATTTTATGAACATGATACATTTATGTTGATGTTGCTTTTTGTCTTGAATTCATCCAAAACTTGATATACTGGTTACTTATTTCTTAGGTGGTTCTTTTGATTTAATTGTCATCAACATAGTTAAAAGTTTAAAGACATTTAGGATTCTTAAAGAATTAACATGGAATGAGCATGAGCTATGAGAAAGAGAGAAGAGATCCAATAAAAATCATAAAAGTTTTACCCTCTTGACATTCTGAGTTGTATATTATGATCCAAACCAAGATTTAACCTATGTTAAGGCTAATGAAACTATGTTGTTGGATGCCATAAGTTGTGATATGTGTCGAAATTGTGGTCGAATATATATAAACCTATTTCAGTATTATCTTATAAAGTTTAGTTTCACTTGATGTCGTTTATTATTTTCGTGTTTGGTTTTGGAGATCTAGAATTCGAAATGAACTTCTAGATGTTTATTTTCAATATATAGTTTGATAACTTAAATAGTGTTTTAGGCTATAATTCTCAATTGAATTGTTATTATATTGGTCGATCACCATTTTCAACCCTTGATTGCTTTGATCACCATTTGAATGCATGAAAATTATATTTAGCTATTGTTATAATTACAATTTTAGGTAAAATTTGAGAATATGATGTAGGTTCATATTTGAATATATGGTTAATTTTAAAAAAAGTTCCTATCTTGAAGGTCAGCTAGGGGAGTAGGTGGAGCTATAGAACAGGTTGGGCTAACCATTAGCATGGATTGAAATGGTAGAAGCTATGATAGAGTAGCACCTTATTTTAGTGAACCTATTCATGTGTTAAAAGGAGATTTTGTTATTAGAGCATTCCCTTCTAATGAAACTAATATCAATTATGAAATCAATTTTTCATATGTGATTATTTTGCTCATATTGTTACTACAGCTCTTGAATCATCTGCTTGAGTTTCTAACAATTTTGGTAAGTTTATTTGATGATTAAGGATTATCAATAGTTTAATTCTTCTGTGATTATTGAAATCTTTACTAGTATATTTCTCATAGATCTATTAAGAATGGTGCTTTTTACTGCTATACCATGGCTATAGGTTTTATTTTACTTCTGGGGTTCTTAAGGGCATGTCTAAGCAAATGCAAATTGTTTATATAATTTAAAATATACACTTTGTTTATTGATTACTTAAAGTCATGATAACATTTATCTACTTATTTTAAGAAATTTAGTCATGAATCTTAATTGAGCCCTTATATTATCGAGCTTAAAATTGATTTGTCATAATGAAAGACCCCTTCATTTTGGAATATGAAAAATTATATAAGTTGTTTAGGGTGAATTTTATGGTCCAGTATCTCGAACTCTGAGTATGTTTGATATCATGGATTCTCTTGTTACCAACCTACTATTATCCCTTTTGGATTTGACTTATTGTCACAAATGACTCCCTATTACTATGTCAACCCTCAATAATCAGACTCTACCTATTGAAAACATGAGAAGACCTTTAACTGTCATGAGTGAAGACTACACAATCTCTGGAAATCTCAAGAGTTAGTTTTTTTAATTTTATTATAAATAGAGGCTAGAAATTGATGTAGAGCACATAATACATACTCACAACTCTCTGTGTAACACGTAGTATCAATAAACTATAGCTTTTAAGTTGTACTTTCCTTGCAATCAATAAGAAGAACATGAGGCAGGCAATGATTAGTCACCTCCAAAAGTTCCATGTTGGAGATTTTAGTGTAAAATCATGAGAATTCCAACAAGATTGATCTCGTGAGTGAAACGCGGAATGAATCAAACATGGAACATAGATTGAACATGAAGAAGATGACATCAAGATAGAACACAAGAACAAGTAAATAAGATCTTTGTAATTCACTCTGTAAATTTTAAGTACAAAAGTATGGTATCAAGTGTTCTATTACAAATGAAGAGCAACATACTATTTATACTAAAAACCAAAAGGTCTAACGCAAGAACTATCTTTTTGCGAGGATCAAGTCCTTCTGCGAATAGTAGATCTTCAATATCTTGTTTTAATTTCCCGAGTCTCTTGGTTACATCCCTAGGATCGGTGAATCAAATCTTCAAAAATCCATGTTTGCAACTTTGTAACTCCTGCCATAAGCATACATCTTGTCATTCAAGGCATTCGTAATCAATCAACCAAATTACACTGCTAAAATGTGTACAAATTCATCAGCCTTAATTGGACATGCCTGAAACCTCATCAAATCTTCTCTTTCAAACTTGAGTAGATCAACAAGGTCAATGATATAGAATTCTTTGTATACATAGTAGATGACAGCATGACAAGTGTGTGAATCCAAGGATCGAAATAGGAATTGTAATGTAAATCAACGAAGAACAAAATTCTTTGTATCAGTTTGATTGAATAAATAATGATCGCGAAATTATCATAACTCATTGTTTAATTAATTGTTTATGAAATTGTAATTGTATTGTAAATCAACGAAGAACAAATGAGAGAAATGGAAAACCAACTAAAGTAATATTGTGAAAATTCGATAATCGTAGGATCGAATATTGCAATCATATTGTTGTTGTTTATCAGATCTATGATGCGTGTTGGACCAAAAGAAACAATGAGCCTGATCAGAAAAACCTTTAAGTCCCACAGACATTACAACAACTGAAGTAGTCTGCAACAGCTGAAGACATCAACTGATAACAAGGTCTGAAGAAAAAGTCTGAAGTGAAAGAGCTGAAGACAAAGTCTGAAGTGAAAGAGCTGAAGACAAAGTCTGAAGTGAAAAAGCTGAAGACAAAGTCTGAAGCTAAAGAACTGAAGACAAAGTCTGAAGACAAAAGCTGAAGACAAAGACTGAAGACCAAGTTTCAGATGTTGTCACAACAGCTGAAGAAGACCTCTTCAGTAGTTGTGATGGTTTCCTTTCAGTAGTTTTATGTTTCTTGTATTCAGTACTTGTAGTTTCAGTAGTTTTAGTTTCATCTTGTACTTAGCATACTCTGAGATGTTCTCAGTTGTTGTGAACATTCTCAGTAGTTTGCTTACTTTCAGTTGTTTGTAATAATTCTGTTAGATGTCACTATCAAGTGACATCAGCAGACGTCACATTCCTTTATATAAGGAATGTTGACCTAATTGTAACCTGCGCAGCTTAGCGAAGCTTAGCGGCTGATATAGCGAAGCTTAGCGGCCGCCATACCGAAGCATTTGTGCATGAATGATATTATCCCTTTTGCAGAAAACCCTATTTCTCTATAACCGTGTACTGTTCCATTGAATATCTATTGTGTTCTTGCTATATTTGTCTAATTCTTGTTCTAATTCCGCTGCGATTCAACTCTAATTGATCAAACTTAGATCACTGATCCTGTCAAATGGTATCAGAGCAGGTTAATCATTGATCGGTTTAACAATTGATCATTGAAACTGCTATTTCGATATCTAAAGTTTGATCGAATTAGCATATTTGCAAGAATTGGTTATAGAGATTGATCTTCTGCTGCTTCTGGTTATTCAATTTGAGTTTCTTCTTGGTTCATATTGAGTTTGTTGTGTTTTTGTGCTAAATCTGTTGAAACTTGATTGAATTGGTTTGAATCTGAGAATGACTACTCCATCTAATGACCCTCACAATACTGGCTCCTCAACCAAGCCTCCGATGCTGGTTAGGAATGAGTATAACATATGGCAACGAAGAATGCTCCATCACCTGTCTGTTAACAGTTCAGGTTGTTGGACATCTGTGGTTCACGGTCCACCCAAGCCTATGGTGAACAATCCGGAGACCAACCAAATGGTTCCGAAGAAGAAGGAGCAATACTCAGATGAAGATCGTAAACTGTTTGAGATTGATGCTAAAGCCCATGGAATTCTGGCCATGGCACTGCCTAATGAAATCTATTCTGGGCTTATGCATCATGAAACTGCTCATGACCTCTGGAATGCTTTGAAGGAACAATTCGGAGGAACTGATGAGGTCTTAGCAAACAACAGAGAAATCCTCGCCCAACAATATGAGACATTCTCTCATAGGAAGGGTGAGACACTGACTCAACAGTTTGAGCGTTTCTCCTGCTTGATCTCTGAGCTGAAAATGGTCAAGCATGAGTATACTAACAGCCAGATGAACAACAGATTCCTCAGATCACTGCCTGAGAGATGGGACACATACACCATTGTCCTACGCTCCAGTGCAAATCTGGATAGCATATCTCTCACCCAACTCCATGGGAAACTGCTTACATTTGAAAGAGAGATAGAGCAGAAAAGGAATCTGGCATCATCAGGAAAGCTCACTGATGACTTTGTACCAGGGAACACTGCCTTGGTTGGTCATGAGTCAGAATATGCTGGATCAGAAAGCCATTATGATGAGCATATAGATTTCTCTTCAAACAGTTCTGATCATGCATTTGTTGGTGTTGACAGTCATTCTGGGTGTAATAGTGATAATTTATGCTTTATCATGGATGATTGAAGGGTATTGCTGATGATGATTTAGAAGAGATGGATATTTTGAGCCAAATGGCCTTGATCAATATCAGATCTCAAAAGTTCTACAAGAGAACTGGTAGGAAATTTCCAGGACTCTCTGGCAAAACCAAAGTTGGTTTTGACAAGAGTAAGTTAAGGTGTCACAAATGCCACAGGCTTGGGCACTTTGCAAGAGAGTGTAGATCAACTGGATCTAACTCCTCTGCACCCTTTGTGACCTTTCCAAGCAATAGTTCACAAAACAAAGGGCAACATCCTGCTAGTTCTGGTCATCACTCACAACCTCAATCTCCTGCATATTTTGTCCCTCAGGGTCCAATGCCATATCCATATCCCTGCTATTACATGCCACAGCCAAATCCAGTTCAAGTTCCTATAGCACAACAACCTCAAGCCCTACCTGAGCCTCAACCATCTCCATCACAATCTCAACCTCATCACAGCTTCTTCACACCAGGAGTTGTTGACTGGAGCAGCTTACCAGATGATCTTTCTGGTTACAATGAGCAATTATTTGCTGGTGCTGGTCAACATGGTGGTGAACATCCTTTTGGGAATCTTGCTCTCATGGCCCTGGAGTCTACTGAGGGTTCCTGCTCCAATGCATCATCTTCACAGGTAACCCAGGTATCTTCTGAGGCTAAAGCCAAGTTATGTTCTGAATCATGCATAGCTGCCTTTGTCTCTATTAGAGAGGCAAATGTAGCTTTAATCAATCAAAATCTTGGCTTGAGAAAACTATTTCCAAAAGAAAAGCTGAGTATGAGTCTGCTCTTAATGACAAAGATGATGAGATTTACAAGCTTAAATGCCAACTTAATGATGAAAAGGCTAAGGTAGAGGTCATACTTGAGAACCACAGAAGTCTCAAAGAGACACTTGAAGCTACCCAAGTTGAGTGTGACCGCTGGGTAACATCCTGCAAGGGATTTGAAATGCTTCTCAGCAAGCAAACAGCTTCAAATGTGAAGTTTGGAATAGGTTACAATCATACTGCACCACCTACTGATTTTACTTCAAAATCAATAGTAAAATCTGAAGGTGAAAGTAATTTCCAAACCACATCATCATGTGATTCATCCTCAAATGATAATACAAAATTAGAGGATGAAGTCAGTGTTAAGATCTCAGCAAATCAATTGCCTGATGGTTTAAATGCTGATAAACACATGAAGCTGAGCAATTCAGATGTTGTCCCTCAAAGTACTCCAAGTACTGAAGGGCAAGTCACAACATCTGAAAAGCATTTCAAATCTGCTGAAATAAAAGGATTAACAACTGCTGAGGAATCTATCATACGGTCTTTCAGGACGGATAGAAACAGCTGAAGAACAAGTCTTCAGTTGTTACCGATCCTTCAGTACTTAACACAAGTACTGAAAGGAGGAAAGTACTGAAGATCACACCTTCAGTAGTTTCCACTTCAGCAGTTGATCAATCCAAGATGAAGAATAAGCCATGTGAAATATGTGGTAAATTCAATCATCTATCTGATGAATGCTGGTACAAAAAGGGTTCCAAACTCAACAGAGATAAGCTCATTAAAGAAGAGATTAATAAAATGAAAAATGAGTTTGAGACCAAGTTTGTACCACAGTCATCTCAAACTGATAAACCCAAGGCCTCACCAAAATCCAAAAAGAAGGATGGGGTTTATCAGAAAACAGCTGATAGTGTTCCTCATGATAAACATCAGACTAAGTCTGTGAATTTCAAGAAGGAGGAAATGGTGGGTCACAGGAACTCATCAAAAACAAGTACTGATGTGTCAAATGAGCTGAAGGCTTTAGCAACAAATCAGACACAACTTGTTATGATGGTTCAGCATTTGTTGGGGAGAGTTAACCAACTAGATGCACCTGTGATCAAACCACTGAAAAGGAAATCCAAGCCCAAATCTAAGAAATCCATTTCAGCACCATCTCCACCTTCATCAGCTGTTAATCATGAGAAAAAGTTATGGTTAAATCTGTTGATGAAAACAGACCCAAAACCAAAAAGGTTTGGGTCTCTAAAGCTAACTAGTTTCTTATGATAAATGCAGGGTTCTTCAGCATGCCAAAGAAGCATCTGGTATGTAGACAGTGGAGGATCTATGCATATGACTGGGAGCAGTTCTCTTCTTAATGACTACTCTCAAGGAAAGAAGGGATTTGTCTCATTTGGAAATGATGCTAAGGGTTACATCATCGGGAAAGGATTTGTGTCAAATGGAGAAATCAGATTTGATGATGTTAACCATGTGGAGAATCTCAAGTATAATCTACTGAGTGTCAGTCAGATGTGTGATAAAGGGCATGTTGCACTTTTCACAAGCCAGAACTGCCGGATTCTGTCTTCCAAAGTTCTGAGGCTGATTGACAAGGTATTGGATGAACATACTCTCCTGAAGGCCAACAGGATAGGAAGAGTATATGCCTTGGATTTGTCAAAGAAGATTGATTTAAAAGGTCATCCTTGCCTGTTCTCCAAGGCCTCTCCTCAGGAATCTAAACTGTGGCATAGAAGGCTGGGTCATGTTAATCTCAAAAACATGAATCAGCTGATCCACAATAGTTTAGTGAGAGGTCTACCAATAAAGGAGTTCCACTGTGATGAAACCTGCACTGCTTGTTTAAAAGGAAAACAACACAAAGTTTCATTCCCTCCTATAGAAGAACCAAAGTCCACTGCCTGCTTGCAATTACTGCACATGGATCTCTTTGGTCCTGTGAGAGTAATGAGCATGGCAAAGAAGAAATACTGTCTGGTAATTGTGGATGATTACTCCAGATTTGTATGGACCTTCTTCTTGCATTCAAAGGATGAGGCTGCTCAGACAATTATTAACTTTGTGTTGTATGTTGAGAAGCAGTATTCCCTATCAGTCAAGTGTATAAGAAGTGATAATGGAACTGAATTTAGAAACCATACACTTGATGATTTCTACCTTTCAAAAGGAATCAAGAGGCAGTATAGCATCCCAAGGACTCCAGAACAAAATGGAGTAGTGGAGAGAAAGAACAGGACCCTAATTGAAGCTGCAAGGTCCATGTTGGCTGACTCTGGTTTGCCACTGACCTTTTGGGCTGAAGCTGTCAACACAGCATGCTATGTGCAAAATAGAGCTTTAGTGAATCAGAGGTTGATGAAGACTCCTTATGAAGTTCTACATCATTTGGCTCCTCTAATTTCATTCTTCAGAGCATTTGGGTGTCCTTGTTACATTCTCAACACAAAGGATCAACTCCAAAAGTTTGATTCTAAGGTGGATGCAGGGTATTTTGTTGGGTATTCATCCACTTGCAAGGCTTACAGAGTGTTCAACTGCAGAACAAAGATGGTTGAAGAAACCTTGCATGTGAAGTTCAATGAATCTCCTAAGGACAAAATCCCACAAAACCCTGTGGAGTTGTTTGATCTGGACATACTGCAATATGTTCCTTATCAGCCTCCAGCTGTTGCAGATCATGTGAATTCATCACCTTCTGCAGCTAGTCATCCATCTGGTGGTACTGATGTTGATGATGATCCCAGTACTCACCTATTCAAGTTTAGTGATCAACTGCCTGAGTCTACTAAACTTGATGTTCCTGTAGCTTCAGTAGCACCATCCACAACAAATGCTGATGAGATTTCTGAATCCTCTACTTCATTTGACTTGCCATCTAATACTTGGTTTCAAGAATCTGGATCAACATCTGTTGCTGCTGAGCGTGCTACAAACACTTGCACAGATCTCATAGTGTACCAAGAGCTGAAGAATCACCCAATGTCTCAAATCATTGGTGATATCAATGCTGGTGTCTCAACTAGAAGTCAAGTGTCCAACTTCTGCTTCTATGCTCTCTTCATCAGTCAGCAAGAGCCAAAGAACTATCATATTGCATTAAGAGACAATGGATGGGTTGATGCCATGCAGCTTGAGCTTCTTCAGTTCAAAAAGCAGCAAGTGTGGGAACTGGTTCCTCTACCCCCAGGTAAGTGTGCAATAGGCACTAAATGGGTGTTTAGGAATAAAACAATGAAAATGGGCAAATTGTCAAGAACAAGGCCAGACTGGTTGTCCAGGGGTTTTCACAAGAAGAAGGTATTGATTATGATGAAACCTTTGCCCCTGTAGCCAGACTGGAGGCAATTAGATTGTTCTTAGCCTATGCTGCATTCCACAATCTTAAAGTTTTTCAAATGGATGTCAAAAGTGCATTTTTATATGGTAAAATAAAAGAAGAGGTTTATGTGTGTCAACCACCAGGTTTTGAGGATAATAAACATCCTGATTGGGTGTATAAACTTGATAAGGCTCTTTATGGGTTGAAACAAGCTCCTAGAGCCTGGTATGAAACACTGTCAAATTTTCTTCTTCAGAATAATTTCACTAGAGGCTCCATAGATAAAACTTTGTTCATTAAGAAAGTGGGTCAGCATAAGCTCCTTGTTCAAATTTATGTTGATGATATTATTTTTGCATCCTCTGATCCACAGTTGTGTGATGCATTTACAAAGTTGATGCAACAAAAATTCGAAATGAGTGCCATGGGAGAATTACAGTTCTTTCTAGGTTTGCAAATCAAACAAAAGGCTGATGGAACTTTCATTCATCAGTCAAAATACACAAAGAGTCTTTTGGAAAAGTTTGATTTACAAAACTGTAAGCCCTGTTCTACTCCCATGTGCAGCACCACACAACTGGATGCAGATCAGAAAGGTAAAGCTGTTGATGAAACACTTTACAGATGTATGATTGGGTCCTTGATGTACTTAACAGCTTCTAGACCAGATATTATGTTTGCAACTTGTGTTTGTGCTAGATTTCAGGCTGCTCCTAAAGAGTCTCATTTGATTGCAGTCAAGAGGATCTTTAGATATCTGCAAGGTACTCAATCTCTAGGTCTTTGGTATTCCACTGGGCACTCTTGCAAATTAGTTGCTTTTTCTGATAGTGACTATGCAGGGTGTAAATTAACTAGAAAATCAACTTCTGGTGGATGTCAATTCCTAGGCAACTGTTTGGTTTCTTGGCAGAGTAAGAAACAAACATCTGTTGCTACATCCACTGCTGAAGCCGAGTACATTGCTGCTGCAAGTTGTACATCTCAGGTACTCTGGCTTCAGAATCAATTATTGGATTATGGCATTACAGAGACTAAGACTCCATTACTAATGGATAGTGCTTCAGCTCTTTGTATTGTCAAGAATCCAGTCCAGCACTCTAGGACCAAACATATTGAGATCAGACACCATTTTATTAGGGATTGTTTTGAAAAAGGTCTGATTGATCCAAAGTTTGTTCCTAGTGCTGATGAGCTTGCAGACATATTTACTAAGCCTTTGGACAGTTCAACTTTCCAAAACCTAGTGTTAAGGCTTGGTATGCTGCAGCTAGAATAAGTGACAACTACTGATGATCTCAGTCAACAAGTACTGATGAGCATTCGTATACTATTGTCACAAATAAGTACTGATAAGTTCTTTTATCCTCAGTAGTTTTCATAACTACTGAAGACTAAATTACTTAAAAGTACTGAAGTACTCTATCTGTTGAAAAGAACTGATGTGGTTACAACTACTGATGTAGTTACAACTACTGATGTCAGTATAACAGATAAGTACTGATGACCAATGAAACGTCTGAAAATCAGACAAAGTCTGATAAGTGTTGAGGTCAGAATGAAACAGCTGATGAGCTAAGAATTGACGACAACAGCTGATGAGAAACTTTTCTCTTCAGTTGTTTCTACAACTGCTGTTTCACTTCATACAACTGAAGCCAAAACCATGTCTTCAGTAGTTTTACAACTACTGATGACTAACACCAAATCTTCAGTTGTTTACAACACCTGAAGCCAAAACCATGTCTTCAGTAGTTTCACAACTACTGATGACTAATACCAAGTCTTCAGTTGTTACAACTTCTGAAAGTTAATACCAGGTCTTCAGTTGTTTTCAAACAACTGATGACAGCACCAACACTTTCAGTCGTTTTATATCAGCCTTTTCTTACCCTATAAATACCTAAACCTACTTTCAAACGTTTCATTAGCCGTTTTATGTCCTTCACTCTCTCAACAATGGCGACCATGAAACTCAAACCCAGACACAACTGTGTTGCCTACCTCTCGAAATCGGCCTTTTGGAACAAATTTGATAATGCCATCGATCTTATGGTAGATTCCCAGTACCGAACCGCTTTTCTTCTGAATCCTACCATATACCCCGATTCCCTAAGCCAATTCTGGACCAACGTCTCTGTGCAAACTGGTGAGAATGATAGCCAAATCACTCTCCAGTCGTTGGTTAACCAGAAACAGGTGGTCATCACTCCAGACATCATTCGACAAACCCTAAATCTACATGATGCCACCTGTGTCACAGAATACCCGAAAGGCACAACTGATATGTCTTTCATCAATAACGGGTATGAAGGAGACTTAAGTGCTACCACCATTCTGAAGAAGCACTTCCATGATGCTGAACGTCTTATATTCCACATGGTGAATGTCTGCCTTGCATCAAAAACCTCCTCATGGGATCAGATGTCCTCCCGATGGCAACAGGTATTATACTCTATCTTTGAACGACAAAATCTAAATTTTTCTGAGATAGTTTTCATGGAACTAAAGGATCTGGCTTTGAAACCTGTGGCAAACAGATGGATATTATATCCCAGGTTTCTCATGGCCATAATTTTAAATCAGCTAAAATCAGACGGCCTTGTTGGCCTTGGAGTCCCTGCTCCGGCTGTATTGCCTGAAGTATACTCCAGGCACAACTCTGACCCTACACTGAAAGGGGCTGCCCGGCTGCTAAAACCCAAGCAGCGGGAACCCACAGCCTCCACTTCCAGATCCAAAGTCCCCACCAAACCCAACACCAAAAAGCCCAAAAAGGCTACTCAGGGAGATGAGTCCCCTGAGGATGCCCCTGTACCACCAATACAGGAAACACTTACTGGTTCTAACCCCCCAGTAGTGTCAAAGACTCCACCAGCCCTAGCCGCTCAGGCATCTCTCAACAGGATCCTGATGCAACCATAATTGGGGATACCACAATGCTGGAACCTATCTCAATTGAGAAGGTTACCATTGAAGAGCACCAGTCACCCCGGGTGCAATCTGCTTCAAACCTATCTCCAAATGCAACCGCCCCTCAAAGCCCAACCATTATAGTTGCACAAGTGCTGAGTCAGCTGCATTCCTCTCCTCCTCCCCAGAAACCAATTACAATGGGGAGAACCTCAACAGCTGAGGAAGAGGACCAAAATGCTGCTGATAACCCACAGCACAGGGGTTATAATGTTCAATCTCCCCGTGTAGAGGAGGAGGTTAGAACATCTGGTGAGGCTGCCACTTCTACTGATTCAGCAAATGAACAGGATGCAGTTGGTAACATCTCTAAGACCTCACCAGAGGCAACTGCCGATGAAGGACTCAGTCCTGAGGCAGGAAGTCCCCAGAACCAAGAACAAGGGGCACATGCTACAACTGATCTACACTCAGGGCATGTACATCCTGATTCAATCAGGAGGTCAGGTGATTCAGCAAAGACTGATGATGACCTGGGCTTTTTCTTTGATGTCTTAGCCCATAACACAATCCTTGAGGCTGAGGTGAGCAGACTCAAAGAACTGCTTGCCAAAATGTCTCAGGATCAAAGTCCATCTGCCCCAATAAACCCACAGATGGCACCTTCATCTGAAGGTTCACCAAACACTCAGCCACTACACTCAACTGAGCCACCAGCCACTGCTTTTGGCACCACCTCTCAGGACAGAACCCCTCTGAGCAGATGGTTGCTACCTTTCAACATTCCTTACCTCTCATCACTCCCATCATCAATGAGATTGTGCATAAAGCCATTGATGAGAGGATCTCCTCAAATCTACAAACACTTGTTGATGATGCTGTGCAAAAGAAGCTTTCTGCCATTCAAACCCCTGAACCCAATGCACCCAAAAAGGGGAGTCTAAGGCAGTGAAAGAAAAAAAGAGAAAGAGAGTGGAAGATGAGAAACAACAAGAGAAAGAAAAGGAGTTAGAAAAGGAAAAACAGCTGATCACATACAAGAGAAAGAAAAGTGCTGAAACTCAAAAGCCTGATGAAGAGAAATCATTGGAAGATCTGGTTAAAGAAGCTGATGAAGCTCACAGCAGATCAATGGACAGAATAATAGACCAACTCTTCAGACAGGGCTTTGATACAGCTACATTAGACACTGAGATCAGAAGGCTGGAGATTAAAGAGATACAAGAGAGATGGGCCAGTTACAGTGTGATGGAAAGGGAGAGGTTGGAGATAATGATCAGGTTTATTGCAAAATACTTGGGAAGATCATTAATTGAGATTAAATCATGGACCAGAGACAGTATTCTGGCAATAACCACCAGAATCTGTGCTTCTGAAGCATTCAATAAGGGGTTGATTATCGAAGCCTTAGATGAAGCAGGTGCTGGGAAGAGAACTGATATGGCCAAGCTTTCCAAAGCCAAACTTACCACAAAAATGCTAGATCAGCCTTCCCAAACTCCCACTCAAAAACAACCAACCCCACAACTCTCCAAACCAATCCCTAAACCTAAACTTAAACCAACTCAACCCTCAAAACCAACTCCCTTACCCCAAAAACCACCTCAAACCACATCCAATGATGCACCCAGAAGGAGGAGAAGGGTGTTGAGGATGGAAGAAGAAGAAGAAGAAGATGATGAAGAAGACAGTCTGCCAATCTCTGCTGTTCTAAAAATACCTGAGCCCAGAAGTCAACAAATGATCACACCAGACTTTCAGAGGCAAATGGTGAAAGTTAAGATTGAAGAAGAAGAACAGCAGAAACAGCACGATGAGCAACTTTTGAAGATGGTTGACAAAGAGTTTCCTCAGTCATCATCTATACAAGCCATGAAGAAACACGCTCAAAGGCTGTATGCTCTCAGGCATACCTTTCAATATCAAAAGGAGAGAGTAAGGATTTGGCCAGACCCCAGGGTTAGTTCTAGAATTCATAAGAAATCCATACCAAGTAGATACAATGGCCAAGTGAGAAAGACCATAGATGCTGTTATTATGTTGGCCATTGTAGTCTCACCCTGGGAGATACTTGAAGACTTCAAGAGAGCCTACAAGTCAAAGATGACCCCTCAAACTCTAATGGAGAACAAAATGGTCAAGAAGGGGTTGTTATACAAGAGGCTTGAAGAGATCAAGAAAAATGAACTCCAGTTGTTATTAGAAGGGACTCACCCAGATGAATTTGCTTACAGAGAGATAACAACTGTTGAGTTGAAAAATGGAAAGACAGTAAAGTACCTATCAGAGTACTATGGCCCAGAGTTCTTCTTCGAAGGAGAAGCAGAAGAACTCACTAAGGAGGAACAAGTTGTTCTCTTTGAGGCCTACGTCAGAGAGTCTTATAGACTCATCAATGGGAAGTAGGTTTCATGGTTGGGATAACAGCTCTGTGTCCACTTCCCCAAGACAGAGTTCCCTTCCATCCTTTGACATTCACATCTACTGAAACCTGTTCCCTGGCCTGTGCTTATCTGATATCTCTGAAGCTGATCAAGAGAGTATTTCTGCCAAGAATAAGTGGGACCTCAATAAGCTTAAAGGTTTGGCTGCATTGGTTCAGGGGAAGTTTGTTGGACCAAAAGAACCAATGAGCCTGATCAGAAAAACCTTTAAGTCCCACAGACATTACAACAACTGAAGTAGTCTGCAACAGCTGAAGACATCAACTGATAACAAGGTCTGAAGACAAAGTCTGAAGTGAAAGAGCTGAAGACAAAGTCTGAAGTGAAAGAGCTGAAGACAAAGTCTGAAGTGAAAAAGCTGAAGACAAAGTCTGAAGCTAAAGAACTGAAGACAAAGTCTGAAGACAAAAGCTGAAGACAAAGACTGAAGACCAAGTTTCAGATGTTGTCACAACAGCTGAAGAAGACCTCTTCAGTAGTTGTGATGGTTTCCTTTCAGTAGTTTTATGTTTCTTGTATTCAGTACTTGTAGTTTCAGTAGTTTTAGTTTCATCTTGTACTTAGCATACTCTGAGATGTTCTCAATTGTTGTGAACATTCTCAGTAGTTTGCTTACTTTCAGTTGTTTGTAATAATTCTGTTAGATGTCACTATCAAGTGACATCAGCAGACGTCACATTCCTTTATATAAGGAATGTTGACCTAATTGTAACTTGCGCAGCTTAGCGAAGCTTAGCGGCTGATATAGCGAAGCTTAGCGGCCGCCATACCAAAGCATTTGTGCATGAATGATATTATCCCTTTTGCAGAAAACCCTCTTTCTCTATAACCGTGTACTGTTCCATTGAATATCTATTGTGTTCTTGCTATATTTGTCTAATTCTTGTTCTAATTCTGCTGTGATTCAACTCTAATTGATCAAACTTAGATCACTGATCCTATCAATGCGGAATCCTACAGACCTGTTGATGATTTCAAGTGAAGATCTATACAAGATTTATTGTATGATGATGAATGAATGATGAACAATTCAAGAACACATATTCATAAAATATTTCATTCATTCATATGTATGTTGGTAGCTAGGAGATTACAAAGGGAGTTTGTAAGAAAAACTTCTCTCATACACACTCAACCTGATGTTTCTCTCCTAGCCTAATTCAAAGCAATCCTTGCTTAGAGAATGCTTGCTTCCTTTGTAATGGTTAGAGTATAAAATGACTACACTTAGTCTATTTATACTCTTTACATAAATGAACAAAATTACATTTAAGCCCTAAAGATTACACAAATATTCTTCAACGTCTGATAAATTCTCTGTTGCTGATGCGTGACTGCTGGGTGCTGACGTTACTCGGGACGTCCGCTGATGTTGACTGTTGACTTTGACCACGTTTGACCAAGTTTGACTTTGGTCAATTTTCTTCATTTTAATCATTTTTATAGCATAGCTTCACCGTGTCGGTTTTGGTAATCATCATGAGATTCGACACTTAGGTTTTGGTAAGTATCATCTTCAAATAGTCCAACAACAGACAAGACATTATTCATAAAGAAGTCTAGGGAGAACATGTTACTTGTTCAAGTCTATGTCGATGACATCATATTTGGATCCTCAAATTACCAAATGTGTAAAGACTTTAAAGACATCATGAGAAAGAAGTTTGAGATGAGTTCCATGGGAAAGGTGGATTTCTTCCTTGGGATTCAAGTATAGCAGATGGAATAAGGGTTCTTCATCAGTCGATCTAAGTCTGTCAAAGACATCTTAGAGAGATTTGAGATGAAAGATTGTAAGCCAGCCAAGATACCTATACCCAGAAATTACAATCTTTGTCTTGATTTTGAGGGGGAGGATACTGATCAGTAGCAGTACAGGGCAATTCTTGGGTCTCTGATGTATCTCACTACAAGTAGACCTGATATCATGTTTGCTACTTGCATCTGTGCAAGATATCAGGCAGCTCCAAAGGTGTCTCACTTAATTGCTACCTAGAGAATTATTAGAAGCCTCAAAGGAGCTCCCAAACTGGGTCTCTGGTATCCCAAGAATAGGGATTTTAACCTTTATGGTTACACAAACAGTGATTATGGTGGCTGCAACATCAACAAGAAATCAACATCAGGAGGATGCCAATTTCTTGGTGGAAGAATCATATCCTGGCAATGCAAGAAGCAATCATGTGTATCCACATCTACTTCTAAAGCTGAGTATATTACTACTGCAAGCTGCTGTGCTTAACTGCTTTGGATTCAGAATCAGTTGTGGGATTATGGTTTCAACTTCATGGAGACCCCTATCCATATAGACAACAAGAGTGCCATATCTATCATAGAAAATCCAGTCAAGCACTCCAAGACAAAGCATATTGACATCATGTACCATTTTATTCGAGATATTTATGAGAAAAATCTAATAAACTAGTCAAAGTCAATTCAAATGAACAATATGCTGACTTGTTCACAAAAGCCTTAGATGAACAAAGATTTAAATATTTAATTACAGCTATTGGGATGATTAACATTGACTAGTCTTTCTCTTTTGAAAAGCTTTTTTAAATGTGTATTGTCTATGTTGTCTATATACAATCTCAGCCCTGTTACAAAAAGGTTTTCTTCAAAATTTTTCTAAGTGTGAATTCTTCCGAAGAGAAATTTACCCTCGGAAGAGATCTTCATCTATCTTTCGAAGGCAACTTCCTCTGCATAAGTATACTCTTTTGAAAAGTTTTTAGTCTCGAAAGAAAATTTGATCATAGATCCAATCCACTTACGAAGCTTACTAACTTCTTTTCTCGAAAGAAGTCCTTACTCTCGGAAGCAAACTTGTCTTTGAGACATAGTTTGCCTTCGGAAGTAAAAGTGGCTTAAGAAGACAATACTAAGAAACACAAGTGTTTTCTCTCGGAAGAAATTTTACCTTCAGAAGAAAACTTTTACTGTGTAACAGAAATCTTTAGGACCCACTCTGTAAAAAGTAAGATTTTATTGATGATTGTCTGAATATTTTAATGATTTATCTTACCGCCCTTATCAAATCGAAACCTAAACTGTCCTTTCACCTTATCGGTTTGGCTTTTTACCCCTTATTTAAAAACTTTCGACTCTCTTTCTTTACTTTCTTTACCACTACAAAAGCCCCAAATTTCCATTATCCTCTTCACTCACTCTCAAATTACTTCAATCAAACAGTACTCCCTTAACAATGGTCTTGAATCCTTAACATAACCAGGTCGCCATCCTTGATTCTTCAAAGGATGTCTATTTTGCCCCTGTTATTAAATTTCTATCACAATTGACATACTTCACTGCCCTCACTATTAACCCCAACATCTACTCAAACCATATGGCTGAATTCTAGTCCAATGGTCGAACTGAGATGATTAACAATGAAAGGGTCATCAGATCGAGGATCTGGGGGCAGGAGATCACAATAACCAAATCAACCATCAAGGAGCATTTCGAGCTTCATGATGAGGGTGCCCCTATAGAATTCCCCAAATCTAAGTTGTACGATACCTACACTCAGATGGGATATGGCGGCAATGTGAGCAGGTCTACGGTCTATAAGTTTAACTTCTCCTATAATTGGTAGTTGTTGCTGCACTGCCTATCCAACAAGTCCGTGGGATGGGATCAAATCCCATATGATTTGGGTTTCCTAGTCCACGGGTTGGAAAAGGACCCGCGCTTCAACTACTCAAGATTTATGCTGAACAACTTAAGAGGCAATCTCACCCAGGATCCATTCTACATGTATCCCTGGTTCATTCAACACATAATCAATTATGAGCTTGACCAGGATAGACTACAATCTAAAGATGTTCTATTGGTCCCTCACATGAGGCCTGGTATTTTTAAAACTCTAAAGAAGGTGTCCCCTATGGCATTTTCACTAGAAGATTCACTGATCTTCTTCCAGGTATGATTGGGCCAATGGCTCCTGGTGACATTCCTGCAGGCCCAGCAGGTGATGAACCCACACCAGAAACCACCACTCCAATGCCAATTACTTCTTCCCACCCAATCAAGACCACCTACATAAGACGTCCCAAACGAACCCTTGAACAATTAGATGTTTATAAGCTGTGAAAGTTGTGCATCAGCTGTGGATGTAACACATCAACTATGGACACTTGATTGCAAAAATGATGATGATTTTTAGCTGTACATTAGCTGTGGAATTACTACATCAACTGTGAAAAATAGAACACTTAGTCAAAAATCAAATTCAAGTGTAATTTGTTTACTTTGTAAAATTCGATTATGAATGGAATTCACTTGCAAATTCATAAATTGAGTTTGAATGACTATTAAATGATAGTATGATGAACAAATGAATCAAAATCTAAATTAAATCATAAGATTTGCTTGATTTTCAGATTTCAAAGAAGTTTGACTTTGAAAAAGTCAACCTTCATGTTCTTGAATGAACTAACTTTTGATTCTTGGGTTTCTGATGGAATTTGATAAAATCAAAGGTTATAATAGCTTTAGATAAGTGATTCTAAAAAGAAAGCTGGAACAACAATCAATTTCATATAATCATTACCTAAACTCGAATTTAGATAATGAACACATGAATAACACAATGAAGAACAAAAACCCAGATCTAAGAATCAATGTTCAAAATGTATGATTTGGATGATGTGTATGATAAACGAACCTTAGATTTGATGTTTCTAAGCTAAAACCACTTTCAATTTCAGCTAAACAACATTAGATTCATGATTTTTTATGATTTTTCCCCAAGAACAGTGAACTTTTCTCAAGAACACAAAATTTTCAAAAATCTTCAAATTCAAGAGTTGTGGATGTTCAATTTATATGAAACTTTGCAGAGGTGTTAGTTATCACAAACTAAAGCTATTAGAAGCTTAAACTCGATCAAACAACAACAAAATCAAAATTTCATGTTCATGAGCATTTGAAGACTTGAAGAACAAATTTGTTTAAATCTTCAAACTAGTGGCTCAAATGAACTTCAATTGATGTGAAAACTTGCAGATCTTCATGAAATAACAAATCTAAGCTAATGGTAGCTTGATTTCATCAAAATCAACAACAATTTGCAGATCAAACCTGTGGTTCAAATTTTTGAGAAAAATTTGAAGAAAAAGGAGCCAAGGCTCTGATACCAATTGTGAAAATTCGATAATCGTAGGATCGTGTATTGCAATTGTATTGTTGCCGTTTATCAGATCTGTGATGCGGAATCTCACAGACCCATTGATGATTTCAAGTGAAGATCTATACAAGATTTATTGTTTGATGATGAATGAATGATGAACAATTCAAGAAAACATATTCATAAAATATTTCATTCATTCATATGTATGTTGGTAGCTAGGAGGTTACAAAGGGAGTGTGTAAGAAAAACTTCTCTAACACACACTTAACCTGATGCTTCTCTCCCTAGCCTAATTCTCAGCAATCCTAGCTTAGAATGCTTACTTGCTTTGTAATGGTTAGAGTATAAAATGACTACACTTAGTCTATTTATACTCTTTGATTGGGTTGTTTTGTAGATCAGAGATGTCTGCATCTGGGAGTGAAATGAGTGTCTCTATCCATGGAAAGTATTGAATCATCCCAGATGCTCTTTTGATTGCTGTACAATCCCAATCTAGGTCAAACTTCCAAGCTATGATTCTGTTTTCTTCTACTGGTCTTGGAGTTGTCAGATGATTATAGAACTGAATCAGACTTGATTTTTGCTCAGTGATCTCCCTTACTGTTATTCCCAAAGGCCAAATTTTGGTGGGAATTACATCCCTTGGCTCCTTGATCAGCTTTTCTTTCCTTTTGTGCATATCTTTACTTTCAACTACAATTGGCACAGCAGGGGATGGTTTTGTTTGTTGTTTGTATGCAGGATTAATTCTAAATCTAACACCAGTTTCCAATTCAACCTTCATCACATACTACATCATGCTTCTAAGCTCAGCCACAGTTCTTCCTTTCAATTCATGAGACTCATAATTATGGCTTTGCAGCCAACATGTCATGTTGTACTTGGTGAGCTTCTTGGTGTCATAATGACCCAATTCTTGCTTTATCTTCTGGATTGATTGAAATTTTGTGAAGGTTTCATAGTTAGACATATGTAACACAAACCTAGCTGCATCAAACTCTTTCAAAACTTGCTTCATCATATTCATATTCATCCATTCCACTATGTCATAAGGAAAACCATTGTTGATCAGATCCATGAACATGGAGGATTGGGCTCTTTCTTCGAATATGTCCTCAGCAGTAAGCAAGTCATCAGACCTTGCTTCTTCAACAGCCTTGGGAGACTCATCCTTGGTTAAATCTTCCCACTCCACATCACTCTCTTCTTTATTGTATTGAATTGGTTTGAGAGTAGATAGATCTGCTGATGGAGTGTGCTCATGAGACATTGTTGTTTTCTTTGGAGAATCTTCAATCATAATTACATTAGCTCTTATGCCTCCCATATACTTTCTTTTTCTGTTATACTTGATGGTTGGTTCTTTTGGCTTCATAAATGGAAGGTTAGCTGGCAGTGCTAATGTTGGTTGAGCAGCTTCTTGGATTTGTTCTTGCACATGTACCTTCTTCTTTAGAGCTTCTATCTCTTCATCTTTTGCTTTTAGCAGATCTGATTGTTCAAAGAGAATTTTCAGAGCTTTGTTCCATTCATACATAACATTCTCCTTATCCTTTCATTCTTTCTCAGCAGAATCAAGGGACTCAGTTACCAACTGATCCATAGTGTCAAACACTTCACTGTTTGTTTGAATTTCTTCTCTTAACTACTTGATGGTTGCTTCTTGAGATGTAATTATTTCATCTTTCTCCTTCATCATCCTTTTAAACTCTCTCAACTTCTCTAACTTTTGATTACTTTAGATAATTAGATTATTATATTTAGCAACAAAGAATCTTTTACTCACATTAATCTCCTCTTCTCCTAGATCATCTTCATCAAGAGTAGTGATGTCAACAAAGTGAGTACCACTCTCATCTTGTTGTTCTACACAAGCAGCTTCAGTTTGTTGTTCAACTTCCTTTTTATTCTTCCCCTCAGCTTCTAAACAGATTTCTTTTGTTGCACCATCTTTCATTTCATCATTATTATCATCTACAATATTGATAATTTCAGTGAGTGCAGGGCTTTCAGTTTGTGAGGTGAGTTCAGGAAATGGGGGTGAGGAAGTTTGTTGTATTGTTAGTTGAGAAGGTGTTTGATGGTGATCGAGTGAGAATGGTTCTGTTGCGGCAGTATTGAGTGATGATTGGGATTGGGAAGGGGAGAAAGGTTAGGTGTGCTTACTTGATGGTGAATTCAGTTGAGCAGGTGGTGTTTTTGGTATATTTATCAGAGGTGTTGGTGGTGGAGAATGTGGTTCTTGTTGTGGTGATGGATGTGGTGGTGATTGTTGAAAGTGATCAGGTGAAAATATTTTTGTTGCAGTAGTATTCAATGATGATTGGGAATGAAGATGAGAGAAGGGTTGTGTGTGTTCACTTGTTGGTGAATTGAGATGAACTAGTGGTGTTTCTGGTTGATTTATCAAAGATTGTGGTGGTGGAGAATGTGATTCTTGTTCTATAGGTTCAAGGAACTTAGCAGGTGGTGCTTGTTGTTGTTCAATGTATATAAGCTCTCGGGGAATGTTTGCTTTTTCATCTATTATATGTGCAAACATCTCCATATCTCTTCCTTGATATTGCCCACTAATTTTATTAAGCACAGACCTCCCAATGTGAGATTGAACAAAAACTCCACCTTCTATTTGAATGTTGGGCAAAACATCATTGATGATCAGTTGAAGAAATCTAGGGAACATGTACATCTTATCTTCTTTTTGAACCATGATATGGTCACATAAACACCCAAAGATGAATTTAGCATTGTTGTATCTACTTCCCTCAAACACACCGATTATCCCAGATGAGGTGTGCCTTGAAAATCTATCTAGCCCAGATTTTCTATTTGACATACACTTCAAATAAGTGTGGCATAGAACCGTATAAGGTTTGCACAACCTTCCTTCCTTGATTTCTCCATTCTTGTAATCTCCATCATATCCCATCAGAGAAAAGATTCTTTCAATGTAGTCATGCTCAAATAAATCTGGATGATTCTCTTCTTGTTCTCCCAGCTGCAACACCCTTCTAATGATTCTTTCATAAATCCTTAACTCTTCATTTCTTACGATTGAATAAATCACCTTTTTCTTATCCTCCTCCTCTACTCTTGCTGTGCTCTAAAAATCTATCATATCGGATTGATAGATGGTTTCTTCCACACATAATGCATAAGATATTCTTCATCTTCTCAAATAATTGATTATATCTCTACATCCTTCGGTCACTGGGTCTTTAGCGTTAAGAAAAGCATAAACATTATGTTCTTTTGCAAATCTATTAGCCATCTTGATAATGTTGAATGTTCGATGATATGATGTTGAAATTTAAGTGTGGATGGTTGTGTGGAGTGGGTAATTTGAATGTTGGCGGAAAGAGGGGTTTATGGGATGAGAGTGATTTTCTAGGTCTGAAAAAGTGAATAAGAATGACAACGGTCAAGAACATCATTTATGCTCCCTCAGAATATTTAAATCCTTTTATTCAATGATGTGGGACCCTTAACCCTCATTACCCTTCCGTGGTTATTTGGAGTTAACTCTTCCACAGAACCACAAGTTAATTCTTCCGCAGAACCATGTAACCACAAGTTAATTCTTCCGCAGAACCTCAAGTTAATTCTTCCACAGAATATCTACGGAAGACAAACTTGTTAAGTTTTTGCTGTATGATACTAACATGTTGTTTGATCATTTGTTGGTTGGTGTTGGACATTGTTGACTTTGCTTCATGGAAAATGTGCTAGAGATTGGTTTAGTTAAAATCTTTAGATATCCTGTAGCCAAGTTAGTGCTCAAGCTCCAATTTTCTTCATTTAAAAGTGAAACTCATTTGATAAACTCATTTTTCATGTTGATGACTACTCTAGGAACCTCTGAGGTTATGAGGCTAATGCAACCAAAGGATACCAAAACAACCAAGTCTTCTAACATGCACTAAAGAACAAAGAAGAACTAGCTTCGGAAGTTTTACACACTCAAGTAAAATGCTAAGTGTAAAATCTGTTTAAAGCAATATACTACTTCCTTGAAAATTATTTCTTGTGTTCTTGCTCTTACTTTACTTGTGTTGTGCATTATATCATCTTTTTAAAGTTCTAAGTTCCCTATTTGAATTGTTAAGTGATCCTAAAGATCCTCCTAAGTGTGTTAACTAAGTGCAAAGTCCCTTTTAACGGTCCTGCATTTGGTATCAGAGCATTCCAGGCTCTTGTTTGCAAGATCTCACCATCTTCAAAACCTCTTAGAAACACACATCACTTAACTCTTCAAATGGCAGCTATCTCCAAAGCTGATATGGAAACTAGAACAATGACAAAGTCCCCACTGATCACTCCTATGGATTTTGACACTTGGTGTCAAAGAATGGAAGGTTTTATCAAGTCTCAAGATTCCAGGATGTTGGGTCAGTTATCCATGGACCTCATGTACCATGCACCACTTCAGCTGCTGCTGGTGGTGGAATGATACCAAAGGATAAGGCTGACGTTTCTAATGAAGATTGGAAAAGTATTGATATTGATCAGAAAGCCATGACAGCCCTCCAAACTGCTCTTCCAAACTCCATCTACAGAGGTTTCAAGAAGTGCAAGACCGCCAAACAGCTATGGGATGCACTGAAGCTTATGTATGAGGGTTCAAATAAAGCCAAGGATAACAAGAAAGATCTCCTAAAGCAGAAGTTTGAAAACTTCACCTTCAAAACAGGTGAAACCATGACTCAACAATACTTCAGGTATGTTGAGATTGTGGATACTCTGGCTGATGTTGGGGTGACCATTGAGAATAGGGATATTGTAAGGAAGTTCATGTCCTCTCTTCCAATACAATGGACACATTATTGTGTGGTCATTAAGAGGACTAAAAACCTCAAGACCCTCACTCTCACTGAGCTGTATGGGATACTCAGTGGATACCACATGGAGATGAACATGCAAAATTTATCTGGTAACTCCAATACTCACCAGAGTTTAGCCCTTCATGTGGTTGAAAGGGATAGCAGAGAACCACAACATCATCTCATCTGCTACCCTGAGACTTCATAAAAGGGTCCTTTTATCACCTTCCCAGAGACACCAACAGAGAGCTACATCCAAGGAAGTCCCTTCCAAGAGACAAGCTCCTCTCAAGCCTTTGTTTCCACTGATGAAAGATTAGGAAACTTTCTCTTTACTCTTGAAGACCTGGACTGTATCCATCCAGATGATCTGGAATATATGGAGATAGTCCAGCAGATGGCTCTTCTCACTCACAGAGCCCATAAATTCTACAAGAGGAATAGGAGAAGTTTCCTAGCAATGCTACCAGTGGCAAGTTTGGGCTAGACAAGAGCAAAGTCAAGTGTTACAACTGTAACCAGATGGGACACTTTGCTAGAGAAGACAAGGCACCCAAATCAAATGGTGCCAAGCCTCATCCAGGCCAAACTACACTGAAAGAGGGCACCAGAATAAGAAGGCAAGACAGCAAGCTGCAGTTGCTGTTGAAAAAGGAGGCTTTGACTGGAGCTTTCAAGCTGAAGATGCATCTCCAAACCAAGCACTCATGGCTGACCATGATGAAGCCAATGTACTTGAACATCTTTGCTCTCCTGATTGTATTGCTAAAGTAAACAGATACAGGTCCTACAACTTGGAAATGAGATCTGACATTGAGTCCGTGAATATTTTAAAAGCTGATTTTAAAAGAGCTGAAACTAACTATAAACTTATGATAGAAGATCTAGAAAAAATAGTTTCAACTCTTAAACATGAGCAAACAAATTACAGGACTCAAATTAAGGATCTCATTACCAGTTGACTAAATGCCAGGCTGAGCTTGTGATCAGCAAAGCCAGAGCAGAAAAATGTGTTCTTGAAGAGGAAACCTTCAAGAACATGATATCCTCATCTCTGCATGCAAAAGTGTGTTATCAAAAAAAGCAGGGACTGAGATCTAGTGAGATAGCTCCTCCACACTCTATACTATCAGTTAGATCTCCAAGGTGTGGAACTGGTCAAGATGAGCTTCCATCCATAGACCCTAGTGATGAAGAGGATGAAGAGGAGAAGGTGAGAGATGACTCTAAGGTGAGTGAAGAGAGTAAATCCAAAAAGGGTCACCATGCTCCTAAGGAGGAAAAAGAAGCTGGTTTGAGCAAAACCAAAAGGAAGAACTTGATCAGAAGAGTAAAGAGAAGATCAAGAAAACTCAAGAGGTCAAGACCACCTTTGATCCCAAACAGAAACAAGTATTTGTCTCTACAGGGTTCAACGTGATAAAAGCTGAAGATCCTGCCAAGAATTCTAGTACCAAGAGTTCTACTTCAGCTTCAACTCACTCCAGCAACAACAAGAAGATTGATTAGCTATGTGTCACTGCTACACAGCTTGAACCATCCATTTCTAAAAACAAGATTCACCCTAAGAAGCCTGTTGCATCATCTGAAAAGGTGAAAGAGGAAAACGAAAGTGTTCAAGCTCAGTCTTCTTTGGAAAAGAAGGCTCTCAGAAGAAAAGATATAGATTGTGTTATGTGTGGTAGTACCTCACATCTGGCTAAGGATTGTCAATACAATCCAAAGGGTACTATCCACATGATCAAGAAGAAAACTTCTAAGAGGAAGAAGAAACAAACAGCTTCGGAAGGAAAATCTATTTCCTTTGGAAGCTCCAAAATGAAGAAAAAGGCAAATGAACCATTGTCTTCAGAAGGAAAGTTGGTCTTGGAAGAAAGGAATGCTTCCGAAGTACTGAGGCCTGCTACAATGAAAGCAAGATATTCTGAACGATCAGTCTCCAAAGCTTCAGAAGCCACGAAAGCTTCCGAAGCATTGAAGGTCAAGCCCAATCTTTCAAAGGTGGTGTGGAAGATGAAAGAAGTCCATATGGCTAAAAGTTCATCACCAGAAACAAAAAATGATCCCCAAAGCCTGAGCATAGGATCTATTACTGTTTGCTTACCTTTAACTCATTCTAATAAGCCTAAGACCAATGAGGCTTGGGTTTCCAAATGTAACTAAATCATCTCTTTTTGTGCAGGGACAGCTAAAGACCAACAAAAATATCTGGATTGTTGATAGTGGCTGCTCCAAGCACATGACTAGCAATGAGTCCTTGCTTAAAAACTTTGAAAGGATTGATGGAGGACCAGTTGCTTTTTGGGGAGATGCATGAGGGTACATTACTGGCAGGGGCAAGGTTACAAATGGTAAGCTCAGCATTGAGAAGGTAAACTTTGTCAAAGATCTTGGATACAATCTTCTGAGTGTATCCTAATTTTGTGACCAAAAACATCACATGCTCTTTACTGAGCATGAGTGCATTGTTCTCAAGCCCAGGGTTGACATTCCTCCTGAGCATATTTTGCTTAGAGCCCCCGGGAGAGGAAACATGTACAAGATGGACTTGCAGGAAGCATCTCCATCTGGAGAGGTTTCTTGCTTTCTATCTAAAGCAAATAGTGATGAGTCTTTTCTTTGGCATATGAGAATGTGCCATGTAAACTTTAAAAACATGAATAAACTGATTAAGAATGACTTGGTAACTGGAATACCAAAGAAAGAGTTTATAAGTGATGACCATTGTGTTGCATGCCTAAAAGGGAAGCAACATAAAGTGTCTCACAAGCCAAAGGAAATAAACTCTATCACTACTCCCCTACACTTGTTACATATGGATCTGTTTGGCCCCACCAGTATAATGAGTCCAGGAAGGACCTCATACTGTTTAGTGATCACAGATGATTTCACAAGATTCACTTGGGTGTTTTTCCTTAGAACTAAGGATGAAACCTCTGAAATCTTGAAGAATTTCATTCTGAAAATTGAGAATCAATCTGATCACAAGGTCAAAATCATAAGATGTGATCAGGGAACCGAATTTAAAAACCAAATCCTTGGTACATTTTATGATGAAAAGGGTATTTAAAGACAATATAGTGCTCCCAGGACTCCTCAGCAAAATGGTGTTGCTAAGAGGAGAAACATGACACTTATTGAAGCTGCAAGAACTATGTTGTCTGATTCTAAGTTGCCCATCACCTTCTGGGCAGAGGCTGTCAACACAGCCTGCTATGTGCAGAATATAGTTTTAATAATTAAGACACATGGTAAGACTCCTTATGAACTGTGGCACAAAAGGAGACCATTTATTGGTTTTCTCAGAACATTTGGATGTCCTTGCACCATCTTGAATACCAAAGATCAAATAGCTAAGTTTGCTGAGAAATCAGATGATGAACATTTTATTGGATACTCTTCTCAAGCCAAGGCTTATAGAGTATACAATCTCAGAACTAGAATCATTGAGGAGTCAGCCAATGTGACCTTCAATAAACACACACCCTGTATGAAAGGTTCTGGTCCGGATTGGCTATTTGATCTTGATTTAGTTACCAACTGTTTTAACAAATCTTGTGAGAATGTTTCAGGATCTATGGATAAAAGGTCAACAGAGGATCCTAACCCAAGATTTGAGCTAAGAAGACCAAACAAGAAGACTACTTCAGCTCCAATGGTGACTAACCCTATCATTGAGGCTCCAATCAGCATAATCATGACAAATACTACTGATTCAACTGAATTACCCTCAAATTCCAGTTCAGAGGCTCAGAATTCAGGTGAAGGAACCTCCAATGCAGGAGGAATGGGTGGTGTGACAGTGATCAAGAATTTCTTGATGCTGATAACCACTCCATTGAAGACAACATCAATGATGTCACACACTCATTGGATCAAGTTTCTCTTGATAAGTGTGCTTATGTGGTGGGGGACTCTTCTTTGCCAGATAAAAATTTCTCTAATCTTGATCTATCCAACCAACTTGCTGTGATTCCTCAACTCGGTATCCACAAGTCACATCCCACCACAAACATCATTGGAAATGTTGACTCAGGGGTGAGAACAAGAGGACAAACTCATGATAGCCATGTTTGTCTACATTCTTGTTTCTTATCCCAAATTGAGCCCAAGAAAGTTGATGAGGCTCTAAAGGATGGAAGCTGGATTGAAGCAATGCAAGAAGAGTTGCTTCAAATCAAAAGACAGAAGGTGTGGAACTTGTGCCCTCTTCCTTAAGGGAAGACTGTCATAGGTACCAAGTGGGTATTTAGGAACAAGAAGGATGATAGAGGGATCATCATCAAAAACAAGGTTTGACTGGTTGTCCAAGGATACACACAAGAAAAGGAATTAATTATACTGATGTCTTTGCTCCTGTAGCAAGACTTGAAGCTGTAAGGATATTCCTGGCTTATGCTGCATCCAAGGATTTCAAGGTCTACCAGCTCATGTGAAGTGTGCCTTTCTTTATGGGGTGATTGATGAAGAAGTTTATATTAAACAACCACCTGGCTTTGCAGACCCAGATCATCTTGATTATGTCTGAAAACTTAATAAAGCCCTTTATGGACTACATCAAGCTCCAAGAAAGTGGTATGAGACACTATCAACATACCTCTGCAATCATGGATACAAAATAGGTACTATTGATGGGACTTTCTTCGTCAAAGATATAGGGAATGACATATTTCTAGTTCAGATATATGTAGATGACATCATCTTTGGTTCAATTAATCCAAAGCTCTGCAAAGACTTTGAGATGCTGATGAAGAATAGATTTGAAATGAGTGCCATGGGGGAACTCAATTTCTTTCTAGGAATTCAAGTGAAGCAGGTTGAAGATGGCATCTTCATTAGTTAGTCAAAGTATGTACAAGACATACTTACAAGGTTCAAGATGACTGATTGTAAAATTGCTAAGACACCCATAGCCAGAAACCATTCCTTGGTCCTGACCTTGAGGGGGAGTGTGTTGATGAACATCACTACAGGGCTATGATTGGGTTACTTATGTATCTTACTGCTAGCAGGCCTGATATCATGTTTGCCACATGCATATGTGCAAGATATCAAGCAAACCCCAAGATGTCACACCTAATCACTGTCAAAAGGATTCTTAGATATCTCAAAGGGGCTCTAAATCTAGGCCTTTGGTATCCAAAGAATTCAGACTTTAATCTGTATGCTTATATAGATAGTGACTATGGTGGCTGCAACATGACTGCAAAGTCCACATCTGGGGGGTGTCAGTTCCTTGGTGGAAGGATAGTCTCTTGGCAATGCAAGAAGCAATCCTGTGTCTGCATCAACTGCTGAAGCTGAATACATTGCTGCTGCCAGCTGCTGTGCTCAAGTGATTTGGATTCAAAATCAGATTCTAAACTATGGATTCAATTTCAAAGAGACTCCCATCCACATAGACAACAACAGTGCCATCTCTATTACAGAGAATCCTGTGCAGCACTCAAGGACCAAACACATCAACATCAGGTATCATCTGATTAGGGATAATTTTGAAAAGGGCTTGATAAAACTAATCAAGGTTAACACAAATGAACAATATGCTGATCTGTTCACAAAAGCTTTTGATGAGCAGAGATTTAAGTACCTTGTATCAGCCATTGGGATGATTAACCTTGAATAGGTTTTTCTAAATAACTTCATCAATCTTAATACCTAAAATTATGTGTCCTAGGTTGTCTATTATATCAATTCATAAGCCCAGTTCTCTTTGGAGGAAAACAAATTTTCAAAATGATATTTTTTAGAGTAATGAAAATTTATCTTCGGAAAAAATTCATGAAGTATCTTCCGAAGCTTAAGTTGAATATAATCTCCTAAATACATTTTAGAATAAATTTCTTCCGAAAGCAATTAAGTCTCGAAAGAGTTGTTTATCTCTTCCGAAGCCAAAACTTTCAAAACTCTTTGAAATATCTTTCGAAGCAAAATTGCCTTCAGAAGCTTTTTCTGAAAAGCTTCCGAAGCTAAAATAACCTTCGGAAGTTTTGCAACTTCCAAGAAAACTACCTTTTTGGGCGCCTCTTTCTGAAGTAGGACCCACTTACGGATTTCAAAGTTTATCTTTTGCTTTAACTTTGTTTCAAGTCCTGAGTATATCTCCCCAAACGTTCCTATCTTCATCTCTCTACTCTCATTATTCCTTAACCTAAAATTACCCCCAAATTCATCTTCTTCTACCTTCCTTCTCTGCAAAGCTTCTGCAAATGGCAAATCTTGATCGCCGAAATGACCTAGATTTCACCATGTATCTACACAGGCAACACAACCAGGTTGCTCTATTAAACTCTGAGAAGGATCCAAGCTTCTCAGATGTTTGTAGGTATCTTTCTTCGTCTCATTATCTCACCTCCTTTACAATTGATCCTCCCCTCTATGAGGATCAGTTGCTTGAGTTCTGGCGGACCTGTCAAGAGGTCACTTTGGACGGGGAGAAGGCACTGTCTGCCACAGTGCAAGGGAGGACACTGTTCATCACTCCAGCCATCATCAACACCCATCTTTAGCTGGATGATGAAGAAGGTGAAATGTCCTTCCCAAAAGCTGCTATCAACCATTCCTTTGAGCAGATGGGATATGAAGGTGACTTCACAGTCAAGACCTTGAGGAAGCGGAAGGTCTCATACCAGTGGAACTACCTCCGCCATGTTGTCATCCACAGCTTGTCTAACAAACATGGAGGATGGGACCAGATTCTAGAAGACCTCTCCTTCATTGTCCATGGGATGGTTCAAGGGGTCAAATTCTGGTATTCTCAGTTTGTGTTCCCAAATTTACTTGCAAATTTGGACTCCTTAGAATATTACATGTTCCCCCGGTATGTTCAACACATTCTCAACTGTGAAATGGGACCACAATTGAGGGGAACAGGTAATATTCTTAAACTTGCACATATGAGACCTGATATTTTCAAAATATTGAAAAAGCCAACTGTTGGGTTCTCAGGGGTAGAAACAGCCCTTGTCTCGAAAATGTTAAGCTCATTGCTCAGGGTGACATCCTAGCGGCACCAGCTAGTGATAACCAAAGCCCTCTACATCTCAACCACCATCAAGGCCTACCATTACCCTCACTTACCAAAGAAAATCCAAACGAACCCTTGCACCTGCTATTGAGCATATGTAGGCCCGCATATCACAACCCACACAGGAGGAAGTGGACACTAGAGCTCCCACTTTCCCTGAGGAGCAAACCCCTCACATTCTTAACACAATCAGTGCTGAGGTTACTCATGCTCAGCCTGATGAGCTCACACCTCCTCAAATAGCCTTAAGCCATCACTCTGAGTCTCAACACTCTAGTGATCAACCTTCAGGGGAAAGCTACCATCCCCAGCCTCTTGATCTTAATCAACCCATGCCTAGCCTTGACTTTTACTTTGATGAAGATTTGGGTTTCAGTGAGTACCATGAATCTCTCCTCTCCACCCACACTCAAGGTGAGATGAGTAATCCTACCTCACCTACTTCTAGCCCACATCAGACACTACAAACTAAGGTGGATCTCCTTCAGATTGTCTAGGAGATCCATGTGGCAGAGGCTTTCACTGTTGGCAATGATTACATCTCTAAGACCTCAATCACGGCAATCCAGCCTTTTGAAATAGAGCAGGGGAAATCTAGCAGCCAAGAAACCTATGCTGGTGATGAGGGAGAAGACTCAGGTCCAATCCTCTCATCCCCCTATGATTCTTCATATGAAGATGAGGGAAGTTTGCAACAAAAGGTGCACAAACTTTCAAACATGTGCACCTACTTTGTGTCCAAGATAGCTCACCTAGAATCTCAGGTGACTATCTTGCAGAAAAGGGTCAATGACCAGCAACTTGAGATCACCGATCTCAAGGGTAAGCTAGATGAGAGACCAATGAGATCAACTCATCCAGGTCCTTAAGAACCTGTGGATGTCATGGATCAATCTCCCAGCTCACCTATACAAGAGGGTGATGCTACCAAAAAAGGGGAGAAAATCCTAACAATCACAGAACCTGGGAGTTCCTCTCAGAGTATGGACATAAAGGACTCACCATCCTCTCTTGCAGTTGTCCATACTCAGCAACCTCCTCTAGACAGTGATCTACATTTGTTAATACAACAACTGTTTAAGGAGGGAATACCAAGAGCAATGTCTGCCCCTTCTGAGAACCCAATCTGGGGTTAGGGGTATGTCAGTGAAAGGAAAGCTCTTGTACTCTCTAGAGCTCAGGGTCAACTAGAAATTTTAAACATTTCAAACCTGAGTTTCTATGAGGGTATATATCTGGTAGATCTGACACTTGTCAACCAAAGCAACAACAGACAAGCTGCAAGACTAGCCAGTAGAATTCAAGATTGGGTGCTGGAAGAATTCAAAAGGAGATCAGAACTATATAGACAAAGGCTAGCAGTTGAAGCCTTTGGTCAACTGGATGTTGAGGTGGACCCTAAGATTAGCTTCAAAGGGAAAGCCTTGATTGAAGGCCCAGAGGCTGAGACTGTGAACCTTAAGACAACATCTCCTCCAGCACCCCATACCCTCAGTGAGGCACCAGCTGGTGATGGTGCATCACAACCTCTCTCTGGCCAGAGCTTGACTGCTGAATCTAGCAATGAAGGCCAAAGCTCTCATCAGCCGGAGTCATCAAGATCAGTACTTGACAAAGGCAAAAGAAAACTAACTGCTGAGGAGATTAAAGAAGAGAAAAGAGAGTGGAAGAGGAAGCTAAGGGGAGAGAGTTCAAGTGGTTCCCCAGGATTCATGCAAGCTGCAATTCTGACTGCCCAAGTTCCAAACACTCAAGAAGATGAGTTAAGGGCAGCCAGACTTAATTATTTGGGGACCTGGAAATACAACATAGATGAACTCATCTCACTCCCCTTAGAAGAATTAAATGAACTGGCTGACAATAAGTTGTCAAAGGAGAGGAAGGTAGCTGAGGATGTAGCCTTGACCCTCAAGCATAAAGTGGAAATGAGAAGAAAAATAATATACAAGAATATTCCTGTCCTCTCACCGGTTCAAGAAAGCCCTGAGTCAGAGGCTATGGCTGCTGATCAACCTCAGGTACTTAATGAAGAAGAAAAGACAAAGATGATCAACTACCTGAGAGCCACAGGCCTCTACCAGGCACATGCACTTCTTCCCTTTCCATATGATTACATACTGTTTGAATACAACAAGCAGCTGGAAGAGCAAGCCAAAAGAAATAGGAAAGCTGCTAGAAAAAAGGAAAGGGAAGAAGCTGCCAAGTCAAGAGCCATCATCAAGAAAAGTCAAAAAAAGTCTCCAGATAGGCAGAAGATGATGAGCTTCTTGAAGCTGTATGGGTTCTCCGGAAGGAGGCTTGGTCCCATGTCTCTGTCCATAATGGATGAGCACATAAGGGTGATCAAGTAGAAGATTAAAAGGGGAGAGCTTGTGGATCTCCACTCACCATCAAAACAAGCTCAACATGAAGTTGAGGTAAAGGTTGAACCTACAAGAGACAACACAACCTGCACCTGAAGCTACACAACAACCAACTTTATCTTTTGATCCACAGCAGGGTTCTCCTCCCTCTCCTTCTGAACCTGGGAGAGAGGAAATCCCAACTAAGAGGGAATCCACTGAAGAACCTGGTACTGAAGACCAACCCTCTTAGTTAAAATCATCTAGGAGGAGAAAGAGGATGGCCAAAAGAAGATCCTCTAAGAAGAAAACAGAAGAAAGGCATCCACCTCCCAAACTTAGGATGAGTCAGAACATCTTGAGGAAGTGCATGAAGAGGGCTCTCAACCAACTCCTATCATAGTAGAGCCTCTCTCTGTTGGAAGACCAATTCTATCACGGACATTTGCTAAAGATCCTAATAGATGGTATGTCACTAGATATCAGGGAGATCAACATGTCTACTTCACTAGTGACATGCTTGAACTCCCTCTGCATGATCTCTATGACATGAGATGGTACTTCATGGGTCTAAAGAATCCTGATCTGCTAATGAAGAAACGAATTCTGAAGATTCTCATGTGGACTATCCCAGTCTGAAGACCTCTCTGTTTTGGTAGCATTAGCCTAGGGGGAGTTTGTAGGAACCTCTGAGGTTATGAGGCTGATACAACCAAAGGATACCAAAACAACCAAGTCTTCCAACATGCACTAAGGAATAAAGAAGAACTAGCTTCGAATGTTTTACACACTCAAGTAAAATGCTAAGTGTAAAATCTTCCGAAGCCAATGTTTAGAAGAAACTACTAAGGAAACTTTACACTAATTGTCAAGTCTTTCGAAGCCAAAGAATCAACTCTTCCAAAGGTATAAGATGAAGTCTTCCAAAGCTCTCACGACAAAGTGTTCCGAAGCTGAATAAAGATAAGACTGATTACTTTAGAAGACAGAGAAAAGACACTTTTTCTGTCAACTTTATCATAAAGCAACCCCCTGTCCGCTGCATTGTATCATCAATTTAAGTTCTAAGTTCCCCATTTAAATTGTTAAGTGATCCTAAAGATCCTCCTAAGTGTGTTAACTAAGTGCAAAGTCCCTTTTAACGGTCCTGCAACTACTCCCCCTAAATTGTGATTAATCATGAACTTATGCATTTAACAAAAATTTATAAAGAGAATAGCATGAAAAGCAATTATCTGTCCATCTTATTAGCAAAGAAAAGAACATATACAAAATCTTTTTGAATTTTTGTTTATCAGCAGAAACTACAAAACATATTTACAAGCAATGTAACCATAACATGGGATCATACTATGACACTAAGCAACTTCCTGAAGCATTTTGAATAAGGATAGTAGACATAGATCTAGTGCTGATTGCAAGTATTATGATCCACATATATTCAACCAAGAGGATACATTCAACTTGTCATGCTGTTTATCATGTTTTGGTATTAATTAATGATAGACAAATATGGACTCCATATTCAATTAACATTAGAGTTTGTCCTCTATTTATGAGTCAATTCATCACTTTTTCACACTTGAAAACTATGTTCCTTAAATCATAAGCTGTATCTTAAGATTTCTTTAAAATCTTATAATGTTGTTGATATGATTTTTATGCTCTTTAAGATAAGATACATTTGATCATATTGGATTCTTTTATAGTTGTTCCTTTTTGGAACTTATGATGAGTAACATCAGGTCACCAGGTCTTTACTCACGTAAAACAATAGTAAGAACCCAGGTCTTTGCTCACATAAAACAGAGGGTCCTATGAACCCAAGTCTTTGCTCACACAAAACAGAGGGTCCATGATGCGCAAAGATAGAGGTTATAAGGTGTTGTAAGATAGTATGCTTGGGTGAGTAAGTTGATCACAGTAGGATAAGACTTATTTGCTTACTCCTCAAAATGGAATTTCTCATAATTAGTCACCTTGGTATTATGTTAAGCATGGACTTGTTTATTTTCCACTCAAGCTGAACCTACTCACATAAATCACATCTGATCAGACTTTATTGTTTGTTTTAAAAACATGCAAGTAAACAAAGATAATGACTAATCTAAGTTGATCATGCCTAAAGATTCAATTAAGAAATTAAATCTCACTGAGTCAAAGGCTTTAGTGTTTAAATCGACTAGATGATTTGTTGTATCCACTTTGATCAATTTGATTAAACCTTTTTCTGAGCAGTCTCTCAGAAAATGATATCTAATTTCTATATGTTTTGTTTTACTATGTTGCACTGGATTAGCAGTTATGAACATAGCTGCTGAGTTTTCTATGTGAATTGGTGTATGAAGAAAATTGTAACCATAATCAAGTAGTTGGTTTTGAAACCACAAAACTTGAGAGCAACCAACTGAAGCAGCAATGTACTCAGCCTAAGCTGTGAATACTGACACATTTGTTTGCTTTTTGTACTACCAAGAAACTAGTCTTGGTCCAATGAATTGACAACCACCAGTTGATTTTTTGTTGTTGTTACAACCTCCAAAATCACTATTTAAATATGAATAGAGGTTGAAATCTCCCTCTTTGGGATACCAAAGTCCAAGAGCTGGCATCCCTTTAAGATATCTAAAGATCCTCTTAACAACATTCATATGTGACTCCTTGGGGTCTGATTGGTACCTACCATAAACACACACAGCTAAACATTATATCAGGTCTGCTGGTAGTTAAGTACATCAAAGATCCTATCATAGATCTATACAGTCTTTGGTCAACTGATTTCCCTTTAGGATTAGATACAATCTTATCTATTGTTGATGCTGGTGTTTTGCATGAAGAAGAGTCAGCAAGGTTGTACTTCTTCAAGATTTGGTGCACAAACTTCTCCTGATTGATGAAAATTCCATTTGATTTCTGATGAACTTGTAAACCAAGGAAGAATGTTAATTCTTTCATGGAACTCATTTGGAACTCAGATTTCATCAAAGATTCAAAGTCTTCACACAATCTCTAGTTTGTTGACCCAAAAAGGATATCATCCATATAGATTTGGACAACCAAGAGGTCTTGATGATCATGTTTGAGGAAGAGAGTCTGATCAATGGTTCCTCTTTTGTAACCATGCTTGAGAAAGAAAGATGACAATGTTTCATACCACTTTCTTGGTGCCTGATGAAGACCATACAAAGCTTTGTCAAGCTTGTGTTCTTTGTGTGGGTAATCAGGATCTTCAAAGCCTGGTGGTTGGGCAACATAGACTTCTTCATCAATTTTACCATATAAGAAGGTACATTTTACATCCATCTGGTAAACTGTGAACTTCTTATGTGAAGCATAGGCTAGGAAGACTCTAATAGCTTCAATCCTTGCAACTGGGGCAAAGACTTCATCATAGTCTATCCCTTCTTCTTGAGTATGCCCTTGTGTTATCAGCCTTGCTTTGTTTCTTACAATGATACCTCTGTCATCTAGTTCGTTCTTGAAAATCCACCTTGTACCAATTGGATATTGGCCTTCAGGAAGATCAACTAGATTCTACACTTTTTGCTATCTGAATTGCTGAAGTTCTTCTTGCATTGCTTCAATCCTGCTATTATCTTTTAATGCTGCAGTGATGTTGGGAGGAACCACTTGTGAAAGAAAACAAGAGAAAAGACAAATATTGGCAGCTCCCCCTTGGCTTCTTGTGGTTCTTTCATTAAGATCACCAATGATGTTTTCTATTGGGTGATACTTATGAATTCTTGATGTTGGAATTGATTCAACTGGAATGGATGATTCCAAGTTAGTGATTTTGATTAATCACGATAGAGATGGATCCAACTGAGATGGAGTATAAACAAAGTGGTCGAAATCCTCATCATTTTGTTCTTCTGACGCTGAATGAAAACCATCTTCATGAGTTTGTGTTTCCGCAGATGTAGGAATAACTTTTGTAGGAGTTACAGGAACAAATACGGATGTTGTAGTTTGTTGATCTGTAGATGTGCATGTAGTTGGAATATCTCTTGATTAATTGGGAACTTCAGTTGAAGGCAATGAATCATCTTCGGAAGTAGATGGGACATCTACGGACGTAGAAGGAACTGCTGCTGATGCATTGTTCACTACTCTGGATGCATTAGTAACTTCTGCGGATGCATGGTTAACTTGTGCTGATGTAGTAGTTGCTTCTACGGAAGTTGAATTTTCATTTTCATCAGAATTTCCATTTCTTTGAGATGAAGGGCTAGGATCAGCAACACTTGAAGTGTTTGAATGTGATAATCTTGGAGGATCAGCACTCAATGGCACTTCACTCATACTTGGAGTTACATAAGGATAGCATCTATCCGGAGGACCTGCAACATTCAAATAACCAGTGTTAAATGAATTTATTAATGCATATATATCAAACAGCTAAGATGATCCTATTAAAGATTTTGGAAGTAAGGCTTCATCAAATGATACATTAGGAGTTTCCTCCATAATGTTTTGATGTTGAATGTAGACTCTATATGATTTAGATGTTGATGAGTAACCAACAAATAAACCATCATAGACTTTTATAGCAAACTTTCCTAATTGATCTTTGGTGTTCAAAATAAACACATGACAACCAAATGCTCTAAGATATCCTATAAATGGTTTTCTTTTAAACAAAAGTTCATAGGGTGTTTTATTATATTCTTTGACAATTAAGGTCCTGTTTTGAACATTGCATGCTGTGTTCACTGCTTCAGCCCAAAATGTGATTGGCAAATGTGAATCAGCTAGCATTGTTCTTGCTGCTTCAATTAGAGTTTAGTTTCTTCTTTCAGCAACTCCATTTTATTATGGAGTTCTTGGTGCACTAAATTGTCTGGATATGTCTTTGTTCCTGCAAAAGGAGTCTAAAACATGGTTAACAAATTCAGATCCATTATCACTTCTTAAGATTTTTATTTTTAAATCAAGTTGATTTTCAATTTTAGTGATAAAGTCCATTAATGTTTCTGATGTTTCACTTTTATGTTTTAAGAAAAAGACCCAAGTGAATCTAGTGAAATCATTAACAATCACCAAACAATATTGCCTTTTTCCAATGCTCATCACATTGGTTGGACCAAAAAGATCCATGTGTAGCATTTTGAGTGGTGTTGTGTTTGTGTTGATTATTTTGGACTTATGTGACACACTATGTTGTTTTCCTTTATAATATGATGAACAATGATTAGAACATGAAAATTCGTTCATGGAAAGGCCAATGACTAAGTCATTTTTGACTAGCTTATTCATGTTCTTCATGTTTGAATGAACCATCCTTCTATACCATAGTTGAGCTTCATCTTCTAATGACTTAGAAATCAGGCAGGTTTCATTGCTTGTCATTGAGGTGTTGTTCATGTCCAAAACATATTTGTTTCCTTTTTTTGGTGTTTTAAGAAGGATCCAATCTACTGGGATTTGAAAACCTAGCTTAAGAATATAACAGTAAGTGTTATCAAATAAAGTAGTATAATTTTGATCACAAATTATAGATACACTCAGCAAGTGGTATTGTAAATTTTCACAAAAATTTACTTTCTCAAATTTGAGTACACCATTTGTTACCATTTCTTCACCAATAATTTTACCTCCCTTCTTATCCCCACTAAATGCCACAAATGAAGCATTTTATGTTTAAAATCATAGAGGAGAGAATAGTTTCCTGTCATATGCCTGGAACAACCACTATCAACATACCACTTGTTGTCAGCCCTCCATGGATGTTCCTACACAAATAATGAAATCAATTTGAGCATGGAGCCCAAGCCATAATGGTCTTGGGCTTGCCATTGGTATCTAAAATTATTACTCCCTTATGGATGAGCCTAGATGAATAAGGGTTGTTTTTAGACTCATTTGATTCATTATGTTTTGTTTGGGGTGAGGATGATTTTATTGAAGATGAACTTGAGTCACTTTGTTCTTGGTCCACAAGCACTTCCTCTGTCACCTCTTCTTTGAGTATCCTTTTCTTTGAACTTGATGTTGATACCTGATTAGAGAAAGTTTCTGCATCTTTTGTCTTTGATGGTGGTACTTGATTACCCTTTTCAAAGTGGTCATAAAAGGCTTCATCTTCCTCCAAATCTATCTTCTTGTGAGGTGTCTTGCTTTGAAAGTGTTGTTTCTCCTTCTTCCTCTTTGTTTGATCATCAGCAGAGGTTGGCTTCTTTGCCTTTGGAACCTTTTGTTTTGGTTGCTGCTTCTTTTGTTTTGAACTTGCCTTACTTTCAGTGGATTGTGAGTCTGATTCAACATTCTCAGACTGTTGCTTCTTTAGAACTTTTGATTTGTTCTTCTTGTTGAAGTAGAATTCTTGAGTAGAATGGTTATTCTTGTTGCAAGTAGCATAGTGTTTGTTAAAGTAACAATCAGGAGTCATGTGATTGTTCATGTTGCATATGGAGCAATAGCTGCTGAAGTAACAATCATCCATGTTATGGTTATGCATGTCACACCACTTGAAGTATTTTTGTTCAACTTCACTCTCAGACTCCATCACTTTCATCTTCAGCTGCTTCTTCAATTCTTTCTCAAACTTTGCAGCTAAAGAATCTTCTTCTTGTTGCTTAGGATTCATCACTCTCTGTTGTTTCTTACCTTTCTTGTTGGCATTGTGTGATTCAGTAGATGATTACTTCTTCCGTAGATCTTCTACGGATGTTGACTATTTTGAAAGAACATTTGTCTTCTTCCGTGGATTTTCTACGGATGGTTCTGAGATGGTCTTCTTCTTTGTATTTTTTAGGGATGGTTCTGAAATGGTCTTCTTCCTCCGCATGTGTTTTGCGGAAGTGATTTTCTCTTCTTTCGTGGATTCAATGGTTCTTTTTGATGAATGAGTTTTGTGCTTCTTGTTAAGCTCATGAATTCCTTCATTTAATTGAGCAATTCTTGTGTAGATGGTCTTCAACATATGTCTTTGTTTGGGAGGATAAGGTAGCTTAATCTCCTCAAGAACATTAGGAATTATAGGTTCAATAACACATTCTTCCCCTTACAAACTAGAACATTTTTGCTCATTAGGCTGATCAAACTCATCCAGGTCATCACTATAATCAAAATCAAGTTCTGATTCAATTTGTTTTAAACATTCTAATTCAGATGAATTAGTTTCACTGACCTCAGTATCTTCACCACATATCAAATTATTAATTTCAATTTTTGGTTCGGTTTTGATGCTTGATACAAAATGGTTTGACAAACTATTGGTCATTGACTCAGGTAATGTGGTGTAGTTATCATTCAATGGGGGTGCAACAGCATGAAATCCCAACCCATACTTGTTCTTTGTTTCAATATAAATATTCAAAATTTCTCATATTGCTAAGATGATAATTGAAACTTCTAAAGTTTCACTTCAGTGGATGCATGATCAGACATTGATTTTGTTAAAAAGGTGGTCAGATGCTCAACTTGTGCTTTCAAATTATATTTTTCAGATAAGAGTTTATTTAAATCCTTTTGTAAAGAAGTGATTTTGATCTGATATAATTTGATTCAAAATCATGGTTTCTTTGAATTTATCAGCTAATTGTTGAGCATGGACTCTATATCTTTCAACATCTTCAACACATCTGGATGAACATAATCTATCCCTTACCTCTCTAGCCATAGGTGGAATTTTGTTCTCCATGTTAGCCATCAATGCTTGATTTTCCTCCAGAACTTCTTTCTCATACATGCTCCAATCACAAGTACCATCCTGCAAGATAATTAACCCAGTTTCTTTAGAGTTATTTGTACTTGCTGAAGAACTTGTTGCTGGTGGGGATGAGTTTAAAAGTTGAGGTTGCTTGAAGTTTATTTGGTTTGCTTGTCTCAAGTAACTTATTGATTGCTGATTGCATTCTCTTGAAAATTGACCATACAAATTGCACTTGTAGCATCTCACTTTGGATTTATCAACACCAATCTTTTTAGTTCTCCCTACAACAACCAATCCCTTATTCCTTCTCAAATACATCTTAGCTCTGCATGCAATCATGGCTATTTGCCATTGTAAATCCATTTCCTCCACTTCATCAAGATGAAGTTCTTCAAGGTCTTGTTGACAAATGTGAGCAGGGGTCAAAGTACTACCAAGATAAGCTTGAAAGCTTGAAGAGAAGGCTGCAAATGCTGGTTTTTGCTCTTCTAATTCTAGTACCATAGTAATTGGTTCAGATTGAATGTTGCTTACATTAGTTGTGGATCCCTTTATGGCTATAGCATTTGAGTTAACATCAAGTTTCCCTTCACTTTCTTGTTTGAACTGCTTTGAGAGTTTGATTTAGAGGACTTTGCTACATAGAAAGCTACTTCATCTTCATCATCACTCTTAACACAAGAGCTTCCATCATCATCATTGGAAATAAATGCACTTCCAGCACCCTTTATTTCTATAAATTGATATGGTACAATTGGTGCTTTTACACTTTTGTTTCTTGTTTTCTCATCCAACTCCAGAGCTTCCACCTTTGCTACCAAAGTATCTAGTCCAATTACCTTTAGATCAAGGGTATTCTTGAACATAGACACAGTTTGAGTCCAACTTTCTGGCAAAGTATGGAGCATCTTTTTGTTTAACTCCTCATTACTATACTTCAACTCAAAGATGTCCATTTCAGTAACAAGTTGCATGTATCTGTGGTGTTGTTGAGGAACAGATTCACCCTCAATATGATGAAAAGTATCATATTGTGAACGAAGAGTATCCTTCCTAATGCTTTTGATCTCATCAATTCCTTCACACAAAGTATGAAGAATCTTCCACAAAGTGTGGGCTGTTTTGTAAGATTCACATCTGATCAAGAGGTCTTCAGGTAAAGCCATAGTAAGCATACTATAGGCCTTAATATCAATTTTGACCCTCTTAGCATCTTTAGGAGACAGATATTTCAAACATATGGGCTGATTGTTGTCATAATAATCAGGTCCAAGAGCAGGTGGAATGTAAGGACCTTCAATTTTAGACACCCATAGGTCAGAATCAATGTAGTTAACATGGTTTCTGAATCTAATTTTCCATGTTTTAAAATCAGCTTTGTTTTACAGTTTTGGGTGTTGATAACCTGAGCCAACAATTGAATTACTCATTTTAGTTAACTTAAAAATTATCAAATTATCAACTGATCTAATATCCTATGAATGTGTATAGCAAACGTAATGCAAACACACTCACACAACAATAACAAACCACTGAAAATACTGATATTAAATCAACTAAGACAAAAAATCCTTTGAATTAATGGCTTTTGTTGAGAATAAGATAATTAATGACAAACTCTTAACTATCAGACGATTAAGCAGTTGGGGTCAAAATTAGTCAAACCTCTCAGTAAATTCTCAGATGATTTGAATTTGAGATGTTAGATGATGGCATATGTTCAAATTTGTTTGAACAACCTTCAAATATCGAACAACAACACAGATCACGAATCAAAATGATTTTGATGTAGATCGGAGTTAATCGAGTAATGGAACTGTACTCAATGATCGATATAACAGGGTTTGATGATTTTAACCAATTACATCAATTCATTGAGTAAAATACCTTCGTTAGCTATTGATTAGCTAAACTCAACTTGTGTTTTGATTAAATTGTTCAACAACATGGTTAAATCTGAGTTATGAACTCTCAAGCTGTGACGAACACTTCAAAGGCAATTTTAAGCGAAATTATCATATCTAATCAAAAACTGATAGATCTTATGAAATTAACAACTAAATAGACTAATCAAAACTAATAGATCAATTGATCTAGATCAATGAGTATGAGGCTCTGATACCACCTGTGAATCCAAGGATCGAAACATGAATTATCAGTTTGATTGAACAAATAATGATCACGGAATTATCACAACTCGTTATTTAATTAATTGTTTAAGAAATTGTAATTGTAATGTAAATCAATGAAGAACAGATGAGAGAAATGGAAAACAAACTAAAGTAATATGATAAACAAATTTGCTTCAAATGATTTCCATTAATACTGAATTGATTACAATCGGTTTTGATCTTTGTTGATATGATAATTGCTATGTGATGTTCTAGGTGTTCTTGGTGTACTTTTAGTGTATATTGCTAGTCTATTGTTTGTAATGCTAATATTATTTTCTGTTGATAATGATATGGTGTTGTGATGTATTTACGTGTAAGAAATGAGGGCACCCATGCCTTCTATTTATAGGCAGAGGGATTCACTTTTTACATGGGTAAAAGTAACTTTCCTATTATGGTAAGAAAGTTACACAAATAAATTTCTTCACGTGACGTGAAATATTCGTTTATGACAGAAGTGTAGTCTTCCGCAGATGTTGACGTCATTCCAGAGAATTTGACTTGTTGACTTCATGAGACTCCTTGATGAATGGAGTTCATGCAAGTATTTTGTTCATCCGTAAGAGTTGGTCTTCCATAGGAGTTAGCCTTTCGTAGGAGTTGGTGATAATCTAGTATAGGTTGGACCCACTATAGTTGATAGGTTAAATGTTATGTAATAGGATTAATGTTAGTTTTTCTCTTGTAATTTGTATTTGTTGACTTTTGTGTTCCAGCGAAACTAGGGGCGAAACTATAGTTTCGCCCGGAGTCAGAAGTGTCAGTTCACCCAGCAAAACTGTAGTTCGCTGTAGGGTGAAACTAGTTAATAGTTAAGTACCAGCGAAATTAGGTTTGCTTATATATTGTAATTTTTCTGTCTGTGTAGTAAACCGATTGCAAAACCCTAACACGAAATATCATTGTTGCAATTGTGTGTGTGTGGCTAGAAACTTATTATCATTATTATTGAGCCTTTTGTTTTATTGTCATTGTTTAGATTCTAAATTGTTCATTGTGTTATTGGGTATATTGTGTTAAATTAGTGGGAAATCATTATTATACATCAAGTGCACTATTGAATAGATCATGAGGACCAACAATACGGTCTCAGAGCCATTGTGCTCTTGATTATTTGGTTTTTTGTGCTTTTTAGAAGTTAAGTTACTGTTTAATCGATTTTGCTGCTGATTTGGGTGTTTTTGTCATGGAAATTGATTGAGGATTGTGTGTTTTGGATGTACGAAGCTATTGGAACCATCAGATTTCAAATTTGTTTTGTTTTGGATGAGATTGGATTGATTCTGTTCTGAAAAAGTTTTTCTGATTCATTGGGCGAATTTACAATTCGTCCAGCGAAACTGCCTACGAATTTACGGATTTGGTGGTTTTCAACTCAGGTGTTATTGTCAGCGAAAGTAGCCAACTTTTGAACGAAAGCTCAACTTCCTTGCTAGTCATTACAAGCTAAAGTACTGGCGAATTCATTTTAGAACAAAAGTTCTACTAGTCTCAGTGAAACTATTGCCGAAACTAGAGTTTCTGATCATTGATTCGGGCGAAACTAATGCTTGTTTGCCAGCGAATCTACGAGCGAATTTACCAGCAAATCTATCGGCGAATGTACCAGCGAATTTTCCTGTTGACAGTGAAACTATCACATTTTAACTAATGACGTCCACCAATATCACTATGTCTGACTTGGAGAGTGTTGCTCCTAACAGGCCACCGAGGCTTATAAATGGTGATAACTTTGAGGACTGGAAAATATGTTTAAAAGCCTTCTTTTACTACAATGGGAATCAATTGTAAATGGTCCACACACTCCAACTGTCACTGTTGGTCAAGTTACATCACCAAACACCGATCCATCTACCTTCACTACAAGAGAACTTAAGCTAATTGATCATGATCAGAAAGCTTTTGGAGCTTTAACTCGGTGTTTATCTCAAGATATCTATAACCAGTTTACTGAACACAAGAATTCAAAATCTTTGTATGACTCCTTATGTGAATTGTATGATGGAAATGAGGATCTGAGGAAGGACAGGAAAGCTCAAGCTGAAAAGGAGTTCAATTCAATTGTAGGACACAAGAAAGCCTTCTTGACATAACAAATTGATTTTTGTCCATCTCAAGCACCTTAAAGAAAAATGATGAGCAGTTAGGTAATCATGAGCAAGTCTCTAAACTCTTGGACTCACTCCCACCTCAATGGAGTCTGTAAGTTAGGATGTTGAAGCAGGAAAGAAACATTGATGATTACAAACTTATGGATGTAATCAATGAATTGAAATCTTTTGATTTGGATTTAAAGAGGAGAGAATACAATCAATCCATGATGCTAGCTACCGTATATCCAGAAAATGCTGCATTAATGTCATCCGCTGCAAACTCGTCTATGTATGGTTCAGCTTATGGTGGTTCTACAGGATATGGTGCTTCAAATATGTCCAGTGGGGGGTCTACAGGTGTTAGTTTAAGCTCAAAGCCATCTATCACTACTCAAATTCCATCAGATACTATGGCATTATTTGGAATGTTTGTGCATAGTTATGATGCTTTGGTTGCTGGGGAGCTGAAGGGAAAAGGAATGATTGTTGAAGACATGTATCAAGTCGATCCAGATGATTTAGAGGAAACAGATATCCAATGGCAGATGGCCATGCTCACACTACGTGCAAGAAGATTCATGGAATGAACTGGTAGGAGGAGCTTCTTAAATCAAAATCAGAATTCACTGTTAGGATTTGATATGTCTAAATTAAGATGCTTTAATTGAAAACAGCTGGGGCATTTTAAAAGAGAATGTCCATCTCCTATCATTACTGAACCAGGAACTTCTGGAGCTTCTAAAGTTATTCCAATCACTGACAAGGAAGAAGCTAAGTCAAAGAAGGAAACAACTCTCATCTTAAACTTTGATTGGAGTGATGGGATTAAGCAAACTGAAGAAGAAATCAATCATGCACTAGTGGCTGAGTTAGTAAATAGTGATGTGGATTCTATTGAGGACTGTGATCCTTTTAGAGAGTTCAAGAGTGAGACTCAAAAGGTTATTGGTGAAAGTAACGAGCAAAGGGTTCAGGTTGAAGGGATAAAGTTTGAGAAAGTGGAAGTTGAAGAGAGAGGATATGAGAAAGCTGGTGTTGCAGTTGAAAAAGGTAACACTTGGTGAAGATTATGGAAAGAAGGAAGATGAATCAAAAGAAGAATCAAAGGAGGAAAGTGAAGCAAAGGAAATTCGCAGGAAAGCAATGGAGGATGAAGAAAATAAGAACACTCTGGTTTGTTAGTGTGACAAGGCCGTGGCTGTTGAAAACGTAGTTATGGGTCTCCCTTATGAGGTAATTCAAGACGTGTTATCCTCCATGTAAAATTCATTTATTTGGGGTTTATAAGGCAAACAGACTGTTATTAGAATGAAAAAGAAATAAAACAAATTAATAAGGAACTTAAGACAAATGAGTCAAAATATTTTGTTAAGTTAAATGAAGCGTTAAAAGAAAATGAGCATTTAAAAGAATCTTTTAGAAAGAAACGTTGAAATAAATGCTTTAACTGAACGTGTAGCACTTGCTGAATTTGAAACAAGCAAATTAAAAACCAAACTTGAAAAATGGACAATCTCTGGGATGAAACTTGAGGAGCTTTGCAAGAATCAAAGGGGGGCTAGAATTAAGACTGGTTTGGTAATCAAAGAAACCACTCATGTTTATCCTCTACCAAGCACTTATTGTTATTCTCCTATGCCTATACCTCATCCAACTAATGAATTAATTCAGAAAGATACTGACAGATTGTATGCAGGTTTAGAAGGATTTAATCATAATGAGATTCGAGAGGAATATGATTATGGTGAAAGTAGTAGTATGGGCAGCTCTAGTCTTAACATTTCAGATTCCAAAAAGTCTTCCATAGACAATAGTTTAAGTAGATTTGTTTCCCAAACATTTGTTACAGATAGTAGCTTATGTAGTTCTAGTTATAGTTCATCTTGTTTATCCCCGGATGTTGATGAATCAAACCATGATGTTTCAAATACTCGTGTTAATAGTAATGATGATTGTTTAAGTAAAGCTTCAAACAGACATTTTCACCCAAATTATTTTGAAAAATTTCTTTCTCATCCTATCCCATCTTTTACACCTAGTCGGATTTCTAACACTAAAGATATAGTGACAACCTCCTCGAATGCTAACAATATTAACGTAAATGAATCAGGATTTGCTAAAATAAAGGTCACAAAGGAAATATTAAAAGAATCATATGACTCATGTAGCAATTCCGATTCACATACGTCTGAATGTGAGGAAGAAATCTTAACTGATCAAGCATCTGTTTTAAAATGTAATAAGAAAGGTTTAAAGTCCCAGTGTTTTAGATGTGGAAAGGATGATCATATTATTAAAACTTGAATAATAGTTCCTTAGGAAGAAGATTAAATCATTTTGTAAATAATTTCTTCTGTAAAAAGTCTTTTGTTCCAAGACCTAAGTCAGTGAAGACTTGGGTCCCAATTTCCAAGTCTTTACAAATTTTTTTGTTATGTCAAGAACATTCAAGAAGGGCTATCAATAGTTTTTGGCATGTTGATAGTGGATGTTCAAGGCATATGACCGGGTTGAAGGACTTACTTACAAATTATCATATATTTAATGGGGGATATGTCGCTTTTGCTGGAGATAAGAAGGGTGGAATAATGATTGGTCAGGGAGAAGTCTCAAATGGTTCCTTAACTCGGGAGAAAGTAAATTATGTTCCAGAATTAACATTCAATCTGCTAAGCGTATCATAAATCTGTGATAAAGATATACCAGTGCGGTTTATGTCAAATAAATGCTTGTTTATTAAACTAGAGTTTATTATTCCAGAAGATTTAGTTAAGAACGATACTTATCTTCTAGATATGGGATCACAAGAGTCTACATCCACTATGACTTGTCTTCTGTCCAAAGCCTCTTCTTCCGAATTCTTTTTGTGGCATAGATGATTAGGACATGTTAATTTAAAAAATATAAATAAATTAGTTAAGAACAATCTTGTAAGGGGGCTATCACTTAAAGATTTGCTTGGTGATGCCAAGCGAAACTATGACCTATATATTGCACAGTGTGAAATTCGTTTCACAGATGTCTGTGCGAAACTAAACCCTAGTTTCTCTGGTTCATATCAACCTTGTTCCAAAACTGTGATTTCTGTCGTGTTTGTTTTCTTCTAAGCTATCTGGTAGGTGTTGCAAACGTGTTTCCATGCTTTGATTTAAGTTCGGATCCCTAATCAAAGGTTATGTGTTGATTCGCTGGGTCGGAACATTCGCCCATTCGTTCAGCGAATTTACCAATCTCTCCAGCGAAACTAAACAAAAGTTCACAGTTCCGAGCGAATCTATCTTGTTATGTTGTCCAAGCATACTTGACACTTTCGCTTGAACCATGTCAGCGAAACAATACATTCGCTCAACACATAATCTTTTACATAGGGCTTAGCGAACTTACAACTTCGCTGTTGTATGAATTATAAGCTTGTCCTCAGCGAAAGTGTAAAATCGCTTAAACTCTTTGGTCTAGGCTGGAGTTACAGCGAATTTACACTTTTATTTGGACGAAACTAAGATTCAAACAACAGCAAATCTATCAAAATGTATCTAGCAAAACTATAGTCTCGCTTGTCAGCGAAACTGCTGAACGAAGGTTCAAACCACAGCGAAGCTATCAAGTTGTACCTGGCGAAACTTTAGAAATTTTTCTTGTATTTTGTTTATTTTTTTTATGTTATAACTAACCTACTTGTGTTTATATTTTCTACTTCAAATGGCAAATTTAAAGTTTGACGAGAAGACAAATATTGTAAGGCCCCGTTCCCGGGACGCTTACAGTTGGACCGTCATCGCATAATATATTCAAAATAAACATTTCTTTTGCAGCGGAATTTTAAAAACTTACTTTCATTAATAATTAAAACATGTTATCTCGTTACATAAATCATTTACATATCAAAATACAATAACATGTCACTATATAGATGCCAGTCTTCAAAACACTCCCAGTTGCGTATGCATCCATGCTGCAACTCCTCAGCATCAACAAAATACCTTCCAACTATTATGCATACAAAAAGTGAGCGACTCTGAGTGAGTTCTAGTTTCATAAATAAAATACTTTACTTTCGTTAAAACATAACCTTCGAAATCGTATGCGAACACACATCATACGTACACATTGATAATATTTATTATTATCTTAATCATTGTTCATTACGTACATTTCGTACTTTCATCATTATCTTTCACTTCCATCTGGATCCTGTCTCATGCAATACCCCCGACTCATGTCCGAAGACCGATACTGTGCCGGGGCCTATAAACAAACCCCCGCGTCATGTTCGAAGACCGACACAGTACTGGGGTACGCGACAAGGACCCCGTCTCGTTTTGCAACACCCCCGACTCATGTCCGTAGACCGATACTGTGCCGGGGCCTGTAAACAAATCCTTGCGTCATGTCCGAAGACCAACACAGTACCGGGGTGAGCATCATGACATCATTCAGGTCAACCTCAATGATTAGATCCCCATCGAGTTTATCTCAAGGATAGACTCCCCGTGTGCATCCTTCGGGTTAGCTAAACTGCACACAGTTGACCTGACGACAACATGGTCGTGCACCTCCATTCATCGCTTGCAAGACTTTCATTCGTTCATTACGTTCCACTTTTCATTATTATTGTCTTTCACTTCGTTACATAATACTTTACGTAAGCATATTCATACATCACACCACGTAAAGTCACAACTTAAACATAGCATGGAACAACATCATCATGGCAGCACACAAAGCAAACGCAACATAAATGACCATAAACCGCCCCGAAACATCATTTCTTAGCACTTAAATTCTACCTCTCAAAATTCCAGAAAAAGAAACCTAAGTCCCCAAAGAAATACGGATGAGCAAGAACAAATGTGGACGAAAGTATTCAGAAAATACTCTTCAAAAAATATTCTAAGTATCCAAAGAAATGCTAATGACACTGTAGAAAAGTGTGGATGACACTGCAGCAAATGCGGATGAACAACGCGGATAAAAGTCTTCAGAAAATATCCAAGTGTCCAAAGAAATGCTGATAGAACAAATGCGGACGCTGTAGCAAATGCGGATGAACAAAAGACTTGGCTGCTGAATGTTCAGCAAATGCGGATGAACAGATTAACCTGCAACATAACTTATGCTATTTCTAGCTCCCAATCATCATCCTAACACATCTTTGGCATAGATCTATCATACTACACATGTAGAACAAACTAAACATCATACACATCTTAGGAAAACATCTAAAAACATACATCAATAGAACATAATCGAACATCATGCTGAAACTCACGGTTTGGTTTAGAAACCTTCTGCCCGGTATGCATAATAGCCCCAAACACTTAGAAAACCAGTAAAAAGGGGATCTAGAAACTCACCTTGAAGCAGCTCTTCAAACCAAACACCTCCACTTACGATTTTAGCCTCAAAATCCCAAGAACAACCTTCTAAAACACCGAGAACTTCGGTTACAAGCTACAAACTAAGCTAAAACCAAACATAAAACCAAGAAACTAACCTTTGCAGCTTCCTCTTCCCTTCTTCTTCTCCAAAACCCAATTTCTCTCCTTTCTTTCTGCTTTGGCCGAGGGCTAAAAAGCAGATCTCCCTTTAAAGGGGCGACCATACCCATTTTATTAATATAATATTAAAGTTTTATACTTTGTACACTTTACCCCCTTCAACTTGTATCCTTTATTTTTTTTTCTTCTAGATACTTTTCCTTTCGTTTTCTTTTAAATAGAATTTTAGGGTGTTACAAGTCCACCCCCCTTATATAGGTTTCGTCCCTGAAACCTGTCGCTTCTCAAATAGTTACGGGTAACGTTGTCTCTCCTCTTCCTTGATCTTACACTTAGGCTTAGATTCCTTATGGGCTCCACTGCACTCATAAGTGAAACCACCATTCTCCTTAGTCCATCACTTCTTTCCATCAGAAACGACCATCAGTTGCTTAACGTAGTTGAATCTTTCATCCATCACAGTGTCCTTTAGTGGCACAATCATCTCCTCATCGATTGAGCTCTTTCATAGACGAGATACATGGAACATCGGATGAGTCCCACTTAACACGTCGGGTTGCTCCAGTTGGTATGCCACTTCTCCTTTCTAAGCAGCAATGTAGAATGACCCTATATGCCTTGGTATCCATTTTCCTTGCTTTCTGATTTGAATGATCCCTTTCCAAGGCGAGGTCTTTATCATTACTCCGTCGCCGAAGGTCGGCACCGAACTCTTGTCGGGCACTGTTGATCAATCCATCTTTTTGCAACACTCGGTGTTTGTCTCACAAACTCTATGGAGTTCATCCGAAGGGATAGGCTTATCCACCCAAGTCTGTCCTGAACAGTCTAGCAGGAATGAGCGCACTCGCGATTCTATCACGCAATTCTCTAAGGCATAGGTAACCTAGTGGACTCACCCATAGCAATCTCTACATCGATGGCTCTTCAATATTCCTACTCCTAACGTGAACTTAACACAACACAACAGGAACGAACTACCACTAGCACCACAATCAAAGCATAGATGCACAATTTAAATTACCAGAAACATACCTAACGTCAAGTCAAAGTCCGCTCCAGCCTCCTCTCGGTCAGGGCACCTGCTTCAGCCTTCATCCTCTGCCATCCTTCCTTGCGCCGTAGCTCTGTGCTCTCGACTTCTTGCAGTTTCTGCTCATATGTCCAGTCTCGCTGCAATCGTAAAATGTAGCCATATGACAATCCCTCGCCCTATGGCCCTCTCTTCCACACTAGAAACAGATGCTCGATCCCCATCTGCACTCCCCCACGTGGCCTCTACCACACTTCTTGCATACCTCTTCCCTCTCATTCATCCTCTTCCGATCATCGAACCTAATCGTCTTACCTCCAGCCACAAATTTGCCATCATCATCCCGTCTTCCACTCTCATCCCTATCATAGCTCCGCTTCTCCTCTTCATCCGTTATTGCCACCGCCTCACGCTCGTCATACAACCTCCCCGCCAAATCGACCGCCGACTTAAACGTGTTTGGCCGGGCAACGACCAGATGTCTGCGGATATCTGCTGGCAGACCTTGAATATACCTCTTGATCTTCCGTGACACAGGCGTCACTTGATCTGGCACTAGTCTTGCCATCTCGTTGAACTTTGTGTTGTACTATTGGTGAGTCATCGTTCCCGCTTCCAGCTGCAGGAACTCCCTCTCGACTTTGTCCAGCTCCCTATGAGGACAAAACTCCTCAATCACCAACCTCTTCAGTTCCTTCCACCTCATCGTCCCGACTGCCCTGGTACCCTCAGCCTGGACAATATTGTCCCACCAGCATAAGGCTGAATCCACAAAAGAGTGGGTAGAAAATTGCACCTTTTGATCCTCACGGCACTTGCTGATGTCAAGCACCGCCTCCATTTCTCTCACCCAATGTTGAGCAGCCGCAGTACTTCCGTTTCCATCAAACGTCAGGGGCCTGCATCTTTGGAATGCCCCATAACTGCATCCCCTCGCAGTTCCCAGCACTGCCTCCTCGTCATCATCTGAGACAGCCATATCCGTATCGGGTTGCTCCATATCCCTGGACGCTCCAGCTTCACCCCCTTACCGGGCGGTTCTCCTATTCTCCTCCTTCTCCTTCTGCTCGTCATCCCTCATAGCACGAATAACTTCAGTCACTACAGATGGTAGGATTGTCTGCATGACCTGATGAACCTCCTCAACCACCGCCTCTTTCACTGAGGCCCTCAAATTTGCACTCTCATCAATGCCCTCGTGCTGATGAACCTCAGGACCTATAGGAGTCGTCTCCGCAATCCTAACCCCTCTCCTTGTGGCACGTGTTCCAGCACCACGTCCACCACGCACTCCACCTCGAGAAGCCTTAGAAGATCAACCACCAGCCATCTATGAACACTACAAGATTCAAACACCAACACGGTCAATCAAGGTAATAGCTCAGTTAATGTCAAGTATAGTAAGTCCCTAATTACAGTGGTCAGCTGTGATTAGCCACTTACTTTACTCTTCATCCCCCAAGCATTCCCTATCCTGACTACATCAGTATATAAATCCACACAAAAGCACACAAGCCACATAACATGCGCACAAAATACCGGTTAACATTAGTTTACAAAAAGCTTATATAAAACCTTTACCTGCAGGCACGTAGCTACTAGGACTGGCATCCCTTTCCTTTCGTCCCATTCTCAGTTTAAGATTAGGTTCTTTTTGAAAATATTTACCCAATTCACTTAAACTTTAGCTCTGATACCAACTTGTAAGGCCCCGTTCCCGGGACGCTTACAGCTGGACCGTCATCGCATAATATATTCAAAATAAACATTTCTTTTGCAGCGGAATTTTAAAAACTTACTTTCATTAATAATTAAAACATGTTATCTTGTTACATAAATCGTTTAAATATCAAAATACAATAACATGTCAATATGTAGATGCCAGTCTTCAAAACACTCCCAGTAGCGTATGCATCCATGCCTGCAACTCCTCAGCATCAACAAAATACCTGCCAACTATTATGCATACAAAAAGTCAGCGACGCTGAGTCAGTTCTAGTTTCATAAATAAAATACTTTACTTTCATTAAAACATAACCTTCAAAATCATATGCAAACACACATTATACGTACACATTGATAATATTTATTATTATCTTCATCATTGTTCATTACGTACATTTCGTACTTTCATCATTATCTTTCACTTCCATCTGGATCCTATCTCATGCAATACCCCTGACTCATGTCCGAAGACCGATACTGTGCCGGGGCCTGTAAACAAACCCCCGCGCATGTCCGGAGACCGAAACAGTACGGGGGTACATGACAAGGACCCCGTCTCGTTTTACAACACCCCCGACTCTTGTCCGTAGACCGATACTGTGCCGAGGCCTATAAACAAACCCCCGCGTCATGTCCGAAGACTGACATAGTACTGGGGTGAGCATCACGACATCATTTGGGTCAACCTCAATGATTAGACCCCCATCGAGTTTATCTCATGGATAGACTCCCCGTGTGCATCCTTCGGGTTAGCTAAACCGCACACAGTTGAGCTGACGACAACAAGGTCGTGCACCTCTATTCATCGCTTGCAAGACTTTCATTCGTTCATTACGTTCCACTTTTCATTATAATTGTCTTTCACTTCGTTACATAATACTTTACGTAAGTGCATCACACCACGTAAAGTCACAACATAAACATAGCATGGAACAACATCATCATGGCAGCACACAAAGCAAACACAACATAAATGAGCATAAACCGCCCCGAAACATCATTTCTTAGCACTTCAATTCTACCTCCCAAAATTCCAGAAAAAGAAACCTAAGTCACCAAAGAAATGCGGATGAGCAAGAACAAATGTGGACGAAAGTTTTCAAAAAATACTCTTCAGAAAATATTCCAAGTATCCAAAGAAATGCTGATGACACTATAGCAAGTATGGATGACACTGTAGCAAATGCGGATGAAAGTCTTCAGAAAATATCCAAGTGTCCAAAGAAATGCTGATAGAACAAATGCGGACGCTGTAGCAAATGCGGATGAACAAAAGACTTGGCTGCGTAATGTTCGGCAAATGCGGATGAACAAATTAACCTGCAACATAACTTATGTTATTTCTAGCTGCCAATCATCATCCTAACACATCCTTGGCGTAGATCTATCATACTACACACTTAGAACAAACTAAACATCATACACATCTTAGGAAAACATCTAAAAACATACATCAATAGAACACAATCGAACATCATGCTGAAACTCACGGTTTGGTTTAGAAACCTTCTGCCCGGTATGCATAACAGCCCTAAACACTTAGAAAACCAGCAAAAAAGGGATCTAGAAACTCACCTTGAAGCAGCTCTTCAAACCAAACACCTCGACTTGCGATTTCAGCCTCAAAATCCCGAGAACAACCTTCTAAAACACCAAGAACTTCGGTTACAAGCTGCAAACTAAGCTAAAACCAAACATAAACCCAAGAAACTAACCTTTGCAGTCCTCTTCCATTCTTCTTCTCCAAAACCCGATTTCTCCCCTTTCTTTCTGCTTTGGCCGAGGGCCAAAAAGCAGATCTCCCTTTAAGGGGGCGGCCATACCCATTTTATTAATATAATATTAAAGTTTTGTTCTTTGTACACTTTACCCCTTCAACATGTATCCTTTATTTTTTTTCTTCTAGATACTTTTCCTTTCGTATTCTTTTAAATAGAATTTTGGGGTGTTAAAAATATGGTGGCCTTATTAGATGATAGCAATCCAAAGACGGTTGGATTCAGAGACTGTCTAAAGCGGTTGAAGCAGTCTCCAATTTGTTATGTCATATCTCATTTACCCACGATTTATGATATTCATATAAGAGACTTTTTGGTAAATGCAGAATGTGATCTGGGATCAAATCCACACAGAATTACTTCTAGAATCCTTGGGGAGGATATTGTTATTAGTGCTGAGACAGTTGCAAGGGTTTTGAAGTTAGAGGAAGACTGTGGAGATGAGGCTGTTATGATAGATACTGAAGTCCTTAATGCTTATAGAAGTATTGGGTATGATGGACCCTCTTTTGGGTCCAAGAAGGAAATCAAAAAGTCTTTTTTGTCCAAGGAATGGAGATACATTGCTCATGTTTTCATTATGTGCTTGGATCATATAAAGGGAGGATCAGATGGGTTGAATGTACATTGGGCAAAGGCCATGATTGTATTTTGTAGAGGACAAAAGGCTAACATTGCCATATTAATCTGTGATTGTATGACTGAGAATGTTATGGCATTAAAGTAGGACAAATGGTTATTGTGTCCAAGGTTCATCCAGATGATTATTAATGATGAGAAACCTAATTTTCCAAGACATGGAGATGTTTAAAGGCTGATGCAAATGAATACCAGAATATTTGCAGATTGTTCAGCAGTCAGGCATGACTTCAATGGGAAAATAACATATTTACTAGAAAATATGTACCCAGCTGAGAGGTAGAACTACATCAAGAGACTGATTGAGAATGAAAACAAGAATGCTGAAGACAATCGGGAAAAACCAGCTGAAGCAATAAAGAAGAGAAAAAGGTATGCTAAGGAGAAGGAATATGATCTACTGGCTGAAATTGATGAAGTAGAGGAGGAGCTGCGTGCTCAAAGAGAGAGAGAAGGACAAAAAAAAAGTCTGATCAAGGAGAGCCAGATCATGAAACTGAAAGAAGAACCAAGCTTAAATAGCCGGTGTTTGAAGAAAGGAGGGATTCCAGATCTGAATTCGATCAAGATGTCATTTGAAATGTAAATGCATCTTTGGCCAATGAATTAAGCATGATAAAGACAAAGTTGATCAATCAAGAATTAAGAGAAAAAGAGAAATATGAACAACTGGAGGGTATGAAAAGATTGATGATTGATCAGCAGAAACTGATTAAAAGACTATTTATGGAGGTTAATGAGCTCAATGCTAATGCTGGCCTGCTAAAGTAGCTATCTTTAGAGGAGCTAGATGATCTAACTGATACATCTAAGTATTCATTCCTGAAAGTAGGAAAGTCATTAGGGATAGGGGGAGATGCATGTACTGCAGGAGGTGATGCTAGTGGTAGTGGTGATGGTGGTCCAAATGTTATTGAAACAGAGGTTGAGAAGAGGGGTGATAAGAGAAGAGATGTGAGCGAGGAGCCTGTGATTGTTGAGGCTGAGTTTTTTGATATGGGGTTTGATATAGAAACTGACTTGACTTGGGCTGAGGTACTTAAAGAAGATACTACTAAAAGAAATAAGAAGGATACAGGGAAGAGCCTTATAGATTAAGAAGATGAATACGAGGAATAGTTGGTCGACTATGATTCGGAACCCGAATATTATGAACTGGAGGAGCGTCCAGTGACCTATGTGGCGCAAAGGGGTTTTGTTGAAGCTGATGTATTTGAATTAAGTAAAGAAGACTGGTTTGTGAAAAAGAAAGAACCAGAACAGTTGACTCCACTATTTCAAAACATCAGTGAACCCAGCAAGAAGACATCTGATAAGAAGATTGTTAGTTGGAAATACAATCCCAAATTAAAGATGTTCATGATTAAAAAAAGGGGCGGGGACATCTCATACATGCATAAAAGGAAGGCGTTCAAGACCTTGCCTAGATGGGACTTGAGGAGATTATCTGAGATTCCATTACTGGATGAACATTTGAGTGAACATGCAATGATGTTGGAGAAGGAAATCAAGGTAGGAATAAATGACAATTTTGAAGCATTCAGGTTTATGAGGACCGAAAGAAGAAGATCAAAGAAACACTTGGATTGGGCCACTGGCAAAGGAAAGATAGTTTTGAAGCTGAAGCCAGCTAAAACTGTGAACAGAGTAAGGGTGCCCAGTCCACTTCCCCCTAGACTACAAAAGTTCAAAAAATGGTTCTATGACAACAATACTGGGGAAGCAGTAATTAGACTACAAGGTGGTGCAGAGGTTAAGCTTTTTGATGCTATGGAGGTATTTTAATTATGTGATGAGGATTTGGTAATTCTATGTGAAAATCACATCAAAGCAAGAGCTGGAGCTGAAACAAGAAAAGAAGCCAGTTTGTTTATGAATGTGCCTAATAAAGCTAGTGGAGTAAGGGCAGAGGTCAGGGAGCTCACTGAGAAGGTTTCAATGGCTGACGAGTTAAGGCTGGACATGTAGGCTCTTACAAAACAATTTGCAAGATCAAGTGCAAGGGTAGAAGAGGAGAGTACAGCATGAGCGGATCAAGAAACATCTGATAAAGCTGAAGAGGAAGCGAGAGATGGGCAAGAAGACCCAGAGTGAGGTCCAACCTAGGGGGAGAATTGATAATCTAGTATAGGTTGGACTCACTATAGTTGATAGGTTAAATGTTATGTAATAGGATTAATGTTAGTTTTTCTCTTGTAATTTATATTTTGTTGAATTTTGTGTTCCAGCGAAATTACGGGCGAAACTATAGTTTCGCTCGGTGTCAGCTGTGTCTGTTCACCCGGCGAAACTGTAGTTTGTGCCGGGTGAAACTAGTTAATAGTTAGGCTTCCAGCTAAATTAGGTTTGCTTATATATTGTAATTTTTCTATCTGTATAAGTAACCGATTACAAAACCCTAATACGAAATATCATTGTTGCAATTGTGTGTGTGCGGCTGCAAGCTTATTATCATTATTATTGACCCTTTTGTTTGATTGTCATTGTTTAGATTCTAAATTGTTCATTGTGTTATTGAGTATATTATGTTAAATTAATGGGAAATCATTTTTATACATCAAGTGCAATATTGAATCGATCATGAGGACCAATAGTTGGTTCTTTGATCTTCAAGTTGAACTTCATCTGCAGGAGCAAGCTTTCTTCTTCCGCATGAGCAGCAGTAACTTGGATCTCACAAGCAGACTTGTTCTTCCGTAGATGTTCCAATGCTTCCGCAGGAGATCCACGGATGCATATTCCTTGACTTGTTCTTCCGTAGATGTTCTTGTACTTGGTCAAATTTCAAAATTGACCAAGTATGATGTTTTCCAGCAATTACACATATAATCAACACAAATAATAATTTGGGTTAACATATATATATATATATATATATATATATATATATATATATATATATATATATATATATATATATATATATACTTATACAAAAAGATAAATATGTACAAGAGTTCAGTACAAGTGACGAATAATCTTCTAAACCTATACAGTCAATCTAGACCTAACAAAGTGTTCTTTTCACAAATCCATCTCATAAGCTTAGATAAACTGTTAGGTGGCACACGAGAATGAATAGAAACTTCCTAGCATACCTTGGATGCTTGAGCAATCTTATCTTCATTGGCAAATTAGTTTTAGGGTCAATCCTTGACTCATCTTCAATCAATTTGGATTTGGCTATCTTAAAGTTCTTGAAGTTGGTCTTAATGTGTCTCTATATCAAGTTCTGTATCTAGTTTCCTTTGCTGTAATTGCTAGGGTTAAAAAATGGTAGTCGTCCCATAACATAAAGATCTGAATCTTTTAGGGTATGAAAATCATGCTCATCAAAACAATACTCGATAGCTCTAGCTTTTATCTTCAACACGTACATCTTCTTTTCAGCGTCATATGCCTAGCTCAACATCGATTTTTAATTCCCATACCGTAAGAACAGTTTAGAATATCTCAATTTGTGAACCTATGTAGGTGGAGGAGAAGCAGACAAAATCAAGTCACCAACTTTTCTAACAGCAGGTTGTCCTGTTAGATCAGAAGGATTAGTAGTGTCATCTCGTTGCTCAACTCCTGTATCTGATGGAGTCTCTCCAGCATTAAGCATAATATTTGAGAACAAGCTCTTTAGACTATTACTAAATATATCAGTGTTGTCAATGGTCTCTTCTAAGTCATCAAAAGGACCTATCTCATCATCAGATTTCTCAGTTAAGATTTTCTGTTGGAAGGTGTAGAACTCTTTCTCGTACAACTCTTCTATAGCTGGATCTAAAGGTTGGTAATCTTTTAGATCATCAGGACTTAGTCCAAAGACATATTCAGACCTTGAATCTCCAAAAGGACCAGATGTTAAGCCAAATCTCCTCCTTGGTCATCATCACCAACATCTTTCTTTTTCCTTTTATTACCTTTACAATCATCACAATCATCATTATTACCATCATCATTATCTCTATCATCATCATCACCGTGATCATCACTTTTATCATCATTATCACCATAATTAACTTTGTCTAACCAATCATCTGCATCATCCGGCTGTGAATTCTACGTCATATGCTCTGGAGTGATAATTACATCAACAGAAGCTTGCGTCAAAGTTGAACAGCTATAACATCCTCAGTAACAATCACATTTGGTGCATGATCAACTATAGTACTCTCTATATGAGTGGTGTCATGAATAGCTTCAAGATTAGCTGAATGTTGTCCACTTGATTCTCCAAACTTACTTGATCTTCCCATATTAGGTTACATTGATGTAAATGAAGATATGAACTCATTAATTAACTCTCCATAATCTTTACATATCTAAATAAAAACTATAGCTAATTCTCTAAGTTCTTGATCTTGGAATCCTTCTCCTGATTATCCAACTGTAAGTAATCTATCAGCTTAGTCTTGTCTAACACCTATTTTTCTAAAATATGAACCTTCTGTTCCAATGTAGCTGGTGTTGGTGAGCCTAAGGATGTTCCTACAGTGTGTGTATGCTCAAGAGCAGTGTTAATCAGATAATCCATGTCAATCCCCTCATTATCGTCCTGACCTTGAGGAAATATACTTTGGATATCATCTACTGTAGGCATAGGTGTATCTGTTATAGTAGTTGTTTCTATAACAGTCACTTCTATCTATTGACTAACAACATCTAACTATCTCTGATGACTCAGACATATGAAAAATCTCTAAAAGGTGATAGAGTGCTCAACAAGGTTTGTGGCTTCCTAATAAGAACACCTGTTTCTCTACCCCTACCACGTATGTTTATATTAGGTTCAGCTCTCTTCTTAGCAATAGACTTCTTCTTCTTCTTTATGGCTAGTGAATCTTCATGAACAAAGTTTGCATCAGTATCAAATAAAGCTCGTCTAGGTGGTGTAACCAGCACTCTTGGTCTCTCTTGTAATATATAAGTCACTCTACCTATGTCTTCACTAGCTATCTCATCACCGAAGCTGTCATCAAACCAAGACTCAATCTCTTTATCATTGGACATAGCTTTCTTACGTGAAGAACTACCCGGAATATCATTGGTTGTTATTGTAGGAGAAACAGTATGCTCAAACTGATAAGGAATGTCTTCTTCTTGTTATGGTTGCTACTCAGCTTGTTAATCATGTTGGAAATCATTAGAAAATCTACCAAGTTTGGAAAAATGATCTTCTTTCCATGCATTCCCTCATGCACTAATTAGATAAGTGAATATATCCTTCTTTATCACCATAACTGAATAAGTAGGTGAGTCAAGATTAGCTAACTCAGGATGAGCAGCATTAACAATCAACTGAATAAACCTTGGATACATGATAAACTTCTTCCCGGCTGCAGCCAAAACATTCTTATGCACTTCGCCGAATATGGATCTGGAAATACTATGTGGAAGATCATCAACAAGAGATACTAACAGAGATCCAAATACAACACTCAAACTATCTAAACCGGCCTTTAGGTTGCTCATACAACGTAGCATAACATGAAATAAGAACTTCCAAAAAGGTGATAGATGCTTCTTCTATAGAGATTGATATCTATGATCATATCCCATTCTCTATAAACAATCTCTAGCAATAACATCATCTATCTTGGTTGGTGCATTATGCTGATCTCCCAATTGTAATATACGATTAATAATCTTAGCAGTGATCACAATCCTTCTCCCTTTTACCATAGCAAATATACTTTGCTCCACATCTTCATCTCTCTCATTAGTCACCGAGGTCCAAAAATCATCAATGACCTCGGTGAATATAGATGGATTAGCAGTGATAGCATAATGAACTCAAGATGTCTTAAGTCCTTCAATAAGTGAACAAAATAAGGCTTTATCATCTGCCACTTCACAAAGATTCGCCACGGCATTATGGTTGTTACTAAAAACCATTGATCTTGCCATCTGTAATCATCATAAACAATTAATGATTTTCAAATTTAATTACAAATCAAACATTAAAATTTTGAAACTTTCAAATTTAATTAATAATTAATGAGTTTTAGCGTGAGAACATGTACATTTCACATGTACATATTTCAAACAAATTACAACTTTTCGCGTGAAAGGTTTTCACTTATCGCATGAATTAAGTTTTACCAAAAGTCAACTACTCGTGTGAATAGTCAACTTCTTTTCATGCAACTAAGTTCAAGCGAACAACAAGTTCTCGCATCTATTGATATTTAGATTAACTTTCCCCATGCAAAAACCAGAAAAAAAAACATTTCAAATTACATCTTTTATCTCATTTTAACCATTGTCATTTAAGCATTACCAATATGTAATTACAACCAATTTCATCAGATAACACGGTTCTTGATGATTTAAAGTTTGGTTCAAGTTCGAATCATCTTGAATTAGTCAATTGCTCTACAATATACCTTGTATATGTATGAAAAACAAGAATCGAGCACAACGAATAACATATATCAACGAGTCAAAGCAGCACGACTATAGCTTTTATAAGGATCTGAATTCTCATATGCAAAGCATATAGTCAATTAACTGCATGACTATAGCTTTTATAAGGATCTGACTTCTCGTGCGAGAAGCCAAACTTCGCATGACTGAACTTCTCGCGCGCGAGAAGTTGCATTACCTTGAATTTTAATTTTCTATTTCAAAAATCTTGATTATTTTGTCCTTTTATGTTCAAACAAGTAAATGATTATCAAAACTCTTCGTTTCTATCGAAAGTTTCAATTATGAGAAAAACGTAATTTTAAATTTTATAAAGTTTTCAAAATTCAAAATTTGTAAGGCCCTAATCCCGGAGACCCCACAGTTGGTCATTCGTAGCATCATTTATTATTAAAACTCATTTAAAATGTATAAACATAAGAAAATATTATAGCAGAAGAATTATCAAAACCATTTCATGCATTGATAGTTACTTTTGCCAAGTAATACATCGTTGATTAAAATCACAAAAGAGTACTTAGTTGTATCACAAAACAACAACATTATTCTTGCATGAGATGGATGCCAGTCTATGCTTGCCTAGTAGCTTCAACTTCGTGCCACCCTCAGCAACGACATTACAAACCAACTGAAAATGCGTATAAAAAGTCAGCGTTGCTAAGTGAGTTCTGGTTTAATAATATTGAAAATATACTTTTTTAAACTTCACTTGGTGATCATTCATCATCATACATAATCAATCATTAAGGGATTCTTTATCTTTCTTTCTTTCATTATCTTTCACTTTCATTGTCTAGGTTTGCACAAAGCAAGAGCCTATATTGTTGGTTGGCAACAAATTCCAAACCCCTATCTGCAAACGATTTATGGTAGCTAACCCATTCGACAGTTGATCCATACTGCTAGGCATGAAGACTGCTCATGAACTTGGATCCCATTGATTTGGTCAATCCCCAAGATTTGACCCCAGATGTGCATCCCGAATCAGTCACACTTTAGATGAGCTAACGACAACAAGGTCGTGCACCTCATTCCATTGTGCTTGCAAGGCTTTTCCATTGATTATAAGGGCACGGGGTAACATTCATTAAGTTCCACTATCTTCTTTTATTTCTTTGTGTCCACTTGGTTATGAATAGTACTTTTAAAATATTCACTGTTTAATAATCACATATCAAGAAGTATAATAATAACTATCCATAAAAAGCAGCCTATATGAAGAGAATCAAACATTAGAAACATTAAACAAGTTGTTGGATTATATGAGGCTGGTGCAACCAAAACAACACTTAGAACAATTTTGTGTACAAGTTGAAGAAGTCTTCTGAAGACAAAACTACTCTTCCATAGCTATGTCAGAGATCTTCCGAAGCATTATGTCTAAAGAGCATCCGAAGGAAAACTAAGTCTTAGTTTTCCTTCCGAAGTATATGAAGAACTTCCAAAGGATAGATCAAAGTCTTCCGAGACCAAGCTGTTCTCCTTCTGAAGCATTCACACTTATAAGATCCAAGACAAAGTCTTTCGAAGAATAAAGTCATAAAGACCTGTAGAAGATTCAGAAGAAGTTGTTTTTCCGAAGTATAAATGGCCTCAGAAGAACTTATTCTTCCGAAGCCATTTAGCTTCGGAAGAATCAACTATGAACCAGTAGACATAAGTATGGTGCTTTTCCTAACCCATGTAGTTGACCATACTTTAATCCACTATTCACCTTTTCAACTTAGTATGGATGCCATGTTTAGTTGGTGACAAAAGGTAAGTCATGGACCTGTCATGACTACCTTATCTAGGATATTATTATATCTTAGATGCTTTACTTCTAGCAACATAGTATTTGTCTAGTTGTAGATTCTAGCTGGTTTTCCAAGTATAACTGGCTGTAGATAGTAGTATATATAGTTTCTCATTGTAACTTAAGTAGATATGAGCTTAAGAGTCTTGTAATATTGAGTTGAGATGTAATATATACAAGTATCTTGAAAACCATTCTCTCGTTCATTAACTTTGTATATTATTATCAACTTTAGTTTGAGATTCTGTGTTTCATCGATCAAGTGAGACTTAGTGCGTGGTGTGTTTAGAGTCAAAACCGATCCTGCAATTGGTATCAGAGCTTCCAGGCTATTGATTATGAGATCTAACCATCCCAAATGACCATTGCTTCTTCACACTCACTCACTTCACTTTAATGGATCGTAACCAGAAATTCTCTGAGTTCGAAATGGGAACCATGACCAAGGCTCCTATCATCACTCCTGATGATTTTAGAACTTGGTGCAAACGTATTGAATGGTTCATCAAGTACCAAGATAGCCGCATGTGGAAATCTATCACTCTTGGTCCTTACCTTCCTAAGGTTGCATCCTCAGCCGGGTAATGGTGCCATGATAGAGAAGGCCGTTGAAGACTACTCTGATAAAGACTTCAAGAAAATAGACATTGACTGCAAAGTAATGTCTGTTTTGCTTACATCCATACCAAACTCCATAATGGTTGGCTTTCAGCAATGTGAGTCAGCCAAAGAACTCTTTAATGCTTTGAAGCTGATGTACCTAGGTTCCACTGAATCTAAGGAGTCCAAGAAGGATGTACTAAAGCAGAAGTTTGAAAACTTCACATATATCATTGGTGAGACCTTGAGCCAACAATACTTCAGGTACATGAACTTGATCACCTCTCTTCAGTCTATGGGAGTGGATATTCAAAAGAGAGACATTGTAAGGAAATTCATGTGTGCACTTCCTTATGAACGGACTTTCAATTGTATTTCTGTCAAGAGAACTGAGAATCTTAACACTCTCACCATGACTGAATTGTACTGAATCCTTGATGGATACCATATGGAGATGGAAACTCAGAAGAGCCAACAGATGAACCGACCCTCAAATCCTATTGTCAGCAATGCTCTACATGTTGCTGAAGGATGAAGACAACCTCAGTTGTACCTGAACTACCCCTAACAGCCATCATCTTCCTTTGGGCCATACATCACTTTCCCTGAGACACCCAGGTCTCAATAGGCTCAACACACTCCTTTTTAGGATAGTTGTGCCTTTATCTTAGGAAGTGAACACTTTGGAGATTTTCAATTCTGGTTTGATGATCTAGAGTGCTTTAGCCCAGATGATGTTAAGTACATGGACATTTTCCAACAGAGGGCTCACCTCACCTACAGAGCAAAGAAGTTCTTCAAAAGATCAGGAAGGCAGTTCCCTCAGAATCCAACTAATAACAAATTTGGAATTGATATAAGCAAAGCTAAGTGTTACAACTGTAACTAGCTTGGTCACTTTGCTAAGGAATGCAAAGCTCCAAGATCTAATCCTTGAGCAACTCAAGTGTCCTAACATCCTACCACCTCAAGGGCTGCACCAAAACCTACTGAGTAGCACACTACGGCTGTTGCTCAAGAGGTTGACTAGAGCTTCATGGTGCAAGATGTCACTCCTGCTCAAGCTCTCATGGCTGGAATTGAAGACAGCAAGGTATATGAAAACCTTTGTACTCCAACTTGTATTTCTAAGGTTAAACATTATCAGGATTACAACATGGAAATTAAATCCAATATTGATTCCTTAAACATCCTAAAATATGATTTCAAGAAAACAGAATTTGACTATAAACTCAAAATTTAAGAGTTAGAGAAAAATGTTTCCTCTTTAAAACATGAAACACAAACTACAGGGCTTAAATAAAGGATTTGATTTCTAAGTTGACTGAGGCTCAAGCCCAGCTAGTAATAGCTGAGGCTAAAGCAAAGAAGTATACTATTGAAGAGCATAACTTTAACACTGTTGGACTCAACAAGTGCATTAAGAATTAATGTATAAAAGTATGATGCTTGCCAAATCAGACATATATCAAACATAATGTATTCTAACATTCAAACAATCATTAACTAACACATTAGCATCATTATCATTCATAACAAACACTAATATGTGTTTAAATTTCTTTTTGAGAATTGTAGATAAAAGAAATTTTGACAAGTGTCTGCAGCGGATGAAGAAAGAGTCCACAGCGGATGAAGATCATCAGCAGCGGATGAAGAAGTCTGTCCAAGTGTGTGCAGTGAATGAACATCCATCCCACAACGGATGAACATCCATCCCACAGTGGATGAAGAACATAGAGCGGACAACAGACAAGCTAACACACACAACTGTCCACAGCGGATGTTCATCCACAGCAGATGAACATTCCATAGCGGATGAACAAACACTGCACAACGGATGGCAAGTCTTCTCCACAGCGGATGAGATATCTTCTACAGCGGACAGCTATTCATCCACAACGGACAGCTTATAGACTTAGGATTATTTATGTAATATTCGTTTACATAAGGGTAGTTCAGTAATTGTATATAACTTTGTGTATAGTCTATAAATAGCACACTACCCTAATCCTTTGTAAGCTTTTTGACAATCAATACAATCAAGCGGTTATTATTATTTTCGAGCATTCAAACACACACAAACACATACACACATACACTGATTTCATACACTTGAATCATGGGTTTCCGCACCATGGTTCTTGTTTGTTGATTATTGAGAGATATTAAAAAGATCCTTGGGGAAATCAACTTTTTATTCATGTTCATCATGAGTACAAGCTGATTTCATCAGGTTGTATTAGAGCTTTGGCTCAATCATTCATTGATTTTGATCCTCTCATTCAACAACATTGATTTTAGTGGTTCATTAGCTTCAAAAACACACATCAACAAGCTGTTTAGTCTTCAAACTCATCTTCTTCTACTATTAACATACAACAAATGCAAACAAATATGATTTCTGAATCATTTTGTGCATCTTGAAGAAGTTTTGTTGATTTTTCAGCTTGAACATCTCAAACACCATAAGTTTCTGTGAAACAATACACGTGTATTGTTCATCAGTTGTTAAAACATCTTCAAACCGAAGGTTTTTAGCTTAAAACATCATTCATACACGATTTTCAAACGTGTTCATCACAAAACTCACTAAAACCTCATCGGTTTTTAAGGGTTTCGGATAAACAATATACGGTTATTGTTCTATCCAGTTTTTATCAAACAAACACTGGGTTGAATACTTTGAATCGGTTCATTCTATTTAATTATCACATTTGAGTTGTTTTCACTCGAAACAGGCGATTAATCTTCATCAAACAACAAACCGATTGTTGTTTTTGTTGAAATTATCTCAGCCGCCAACAAACCCTAGGATAAACCCTAGTTTTTGTTCATCCATTACCTTCACAATCTTCGGTGATTGTGATTGTTCATCATACAAACCAAAGAAGAACCAAAATTTTCTTTTTTTTTTTTTAAAAAGTTACTTTTTGATCTTAAAAGTTAACTTTAGAAAATAAAATATTTGTTTTTAGGGTTTTTGACTTTATTTGACTGACATCATTAGAAGGTTGAGATTCCCTTGACAGAATATTCCATTTTTATCACTGAGATTTGAAAGTGACTTGTCATTGGATTTTAATTAATTAATTAATTTCCTTTATTTGGTAAATCTAATTAAAAAAGGGTTTATCAAGAACAAACAAATCCTAGAGACAATTAGGATCATTTAAAATTTTAGCACCAGACTAAAATTTAAACAAACCAATTTAACTTAAAATTTATTAAGTTTAAATCAAACAAACATGGCTGATGAAATGATGAGTTCTAACAGTGGAATAAAACCCTCAAAGTTGAAGAACAAATCAGACTTCAAGCAATGGAATATCATGTTCAGAAATCGGATTACATATCAAGATCCAGATTTATGGACATCAATTACTGAAGGTCCTTACATCCCACTAACATTAGAACCAGATTATAACATACAAAATCCAGTTAGTCTGAAAAGTGTAGCTGGTGATGACCTTAAGCGGGTCAAAATAGACATGAAGGCATATAGCATTTTAGCTATGACTTTGCCTTTTGAAATTTTGACACGGGTCGAAAATTTCAAAACTGCTTATGAACTATGGAAGGTTCTTCACACAATGTGTGAATGAAGTGTGGAAATTAGGGAAATCAAAAAGGAAAAACTGAGGACCCAATATGAAACCTTCCATCATATACATGGAGAGTAAATTCCTCAACAGTTGCATAGATATGTCCAACTTGTGAATAAAATGATAGTATATGGACTCAAATATGACACTGTTGAAATCAATAAGAAAATGTTGCGTACATTGCCTGAGAGTTGGACTAAGTCAGTGTTACTCATGAAAGCAACATTGGACTTAGAAGCCCTATCCCTTGACTCACTAGTAGCCAAGGTTGAAGCACTTGAGACGGATGAAAAATCTAGAAACAACAACCAAATCAGATATGTAAAGGCCTATAAGTTCAAAGAAACTCAACACACAGACAGTGCTTTCCTCACAAGCACTGGAGAAGATGAAGAAGAAGAAGTCTTGGATTCTCATGATACATCATTCTTCTCAGCACCAGAATCATCCAGCAACAAACACAAGTCTAAGAAGACTGGAGTTCATGCTTCACATGAAGTCACATCTCAAAGCAAGCATCACCCTTATAATTCTACCTCAAACAAATAGTCAAAACCTCAAACATTAAACATACGCAGACTTGAAAAACCTATGGATGCTCTTACTATCATTCTACAAAGTGAAGAGCAAAAGGCAGCTTATGCAGCCTTTTCAACCAGTTTTGAAGATTTCTTAGGAGCTAGTCTGACTCCATCTCAAATCATCCAATAGGACTTAGATGAACTTCCACCAGATATGGTAGAAGAAATGGATTTACAATGGTCCATGGCCATGATAGCATACAGGTCTAAAAGTTTCTACAGAGAAATCGGGGATTAAACATGGACAAAAAGACAAGAATTGGTTTTGATAAAACCAAAGTTAGGTGCTACAATTGTCAGCTCTATGGGCACTTTTCAAGAGAATGTCAACAGCCTAGAGTTGACAGAAATACACATCAGGCACAACACTCAAGTGGAATTCATAAAAACAGACAAGTGCCTCCACCAATCAGTATTCCAAATGCACCAACTCAACCTCAAATCACTCATTTCAGTCCAACTCAACATCTAACATCTTCTACTATGATCATCAAAAAGGATGGAGAATGTGACCGGAGCCTTTATGAGGCTGAAATTCCATCACCTTCAGATCATGCCCTTATGGCTGATATTGAAGACAAACTAGCAGACATCCCGAAAGAGGTAAAAGAAAACCTCTGTAGTCAAGCATGCATTGATGAGGTAAATAGGTATAGAGAGCATGCTGATAAACTGTCAAATAAAGTCATAGAAACAAACATTTTAAATGAAAGTTTAAAATCTGAACAGAAACAATATGCAACTAGAATACTTTCATTACAAACCGATTTAGACAAATTAATGTCTGAAAAACTGACTTTGGCAGCTCAGGTTGAGCAACTCTCTATCTCATTAACTGAGTCAAAATCATTACAAGCTGAAACTGAAGTGAAACTTCAGAAGTTTCAGGTTAGTAACAAGAAGTTGAAGAACTTCTTGCTCAACAAAGGGCTTTTAAGGACCCTTCAGGTCTAGGATATAATAAGGTAAGTCCACCTTATAATGATAATTATATTCCTTTACCTGACTCCATGACCAACAAACAAGATGAATCTCATGATTCTCAAGAAAAGACTGATGACTCTAAACAATCATCATCATCATCATCAAAATCACTTTTACAATCAAAATCACCCTTGATAAAGTATGTTAAAAGTTCAACACCATCATCAATTAAATCAACTAACTTTTATCAAGGAGAAAATAATGAATTTGATAATCAAACAACAGATGATGATGAGTATGACTTATTAGATGATCAGTCTGATCAGCCAATTACTGAATCTCAAAAGGTTTCAAGTGTGGCAGATACATCAAAGAAACAATCGAAACAGATTCAAGGATTTGATATCTGTTTCGGTGGAAGGAAAGCTGTAACTTCCATTGCCCCTCCCAAACAGGTAAATAAAAGGAAAGGCAAAACCACAATTCAGCCAAAACAACAATCAGTAACTTTTGAAGTTCCATTAAAATCTAATTTGAATTCAAAAGTTTTCAGCAAACAAACAAAATCTGAGTTACCATACTGTGAATGGTGTGATCAATTCACACACACAACTGAAAAGTGTAGATATGGTAAGTACTGCAAGTACTGTAAGATGAATAATCACAGTACAGAATCATGTCATTTTCATAATTACTGCTCCATTTGTGAAAGAAACAATCATAGCACAGCAAATTATTTTTTCAACAAGAAAAACAAGAAACAAATCAAACAAGCTCAGATAGAGAAAAACACTGAAAAACAATCAGTTGTTCAAAATAAGAGCAGAATGGGAGTTCCTAAACAAACTCCTCATCAGAAAATTGTTTTAGATAATGATAAAACTTTTTATGACAATTTTCAACACATATCAAGGAGACATAAGTCTCAGAACAGACAAAACACTGACACTAGTTCACAAAAGAGAAGAGCACAAAGCACTTTTGCTTATAGAGCTAAAGCAAACCAAAGGAAATCTAGTGTGTCTAGAGTTCCAAAACCTGCAGACAATGCTGTCTTGGAAGAAATCTGCATTGTTGGAAAAGACGGAAAACCCAAGACCATCTTGGCATGGGTTGCTCCAACTAACTGATTTCTTTTGTTTTTCAGGGACATCTTAGAAGGCCTGACAACATCTGGTATGTTGATAGTGGATGCTCCCGTCATATGACAGGCAACTGTTCCCTCCTTCAAGATTTTAAGAACAAACATGGAGGCAATGTAGCCTTTGGAGGAGATAAAACAGGTGGGAAGATAACTGGCGAAGGAACAGTAACAAATGGGTTGATTAGCTTTGAAAATGTCAACTACTGCTCCAATCTTCAGTTCAATCTTCTGAGTGTATCACCAATCTATGACAAGGGATACGCCACCTTATTTGACTCCAACATCTGCTACATCCTTAAGATGGGTTTTCAGATTCCAGAAGATTATATCCTTTTTAAAACTCCTCGTCTTAACAACACATACATTGTTGATATGAACAATGTTTCAGCATCAACCCCTGAAACTTGTTTTTTATCAAAAGCCACAGAAGATGTATCACAATTGTGGCATAGAAGATTAGGTCATACTAATTTTAACAGAATGAACAAACTTGTTAAAAATGATCTAGTCATACGTCTTCCACAAAATGAATTTTTCTGTACAGACCAATGTACAGCATGTCTGAAAGGCAAACAACATAGAGTTTCCCATAAATCAAAATTGATAAACTCTAATAACACACCACTCAAATTGCTTCATATGGATCTTTTTGGTCCCACAAACATCCTAAGCATAGGAAAGAAGCAATACTGTCTTGTCATAGTAAATGATTATTCCAGATTCACATGGGTTTTCTTTCTTCTACACAAGACAGAAACAACACAAATCATTACATCCTTTATCACAAAGATTGAGAATCAACTTGATCTTAAAGTTAAATCTTTAAGAAGTAATAATGGCAATGAATTTAAGAATGACTTTATTTCTTCTTTTTGTGCAGAAAAAGGGATAAGTCATCAATTCAGCGTAGCAAGAACTCTGCAGCAAAATGGAGTAGCTGAACGGAGAAACAGAACATTAATAGAAGCAGCTAGAACCATGCTAGCTGACTCTCTATTGCCCATATCCTTTTGGGCTGAAGCCATAAACACAGCTTGCTACATACAAAACAGAACATTAATCATCAAAGAACATTCCAAAATGCCTTATGAATTAGTGTTTAAAAGAAAACCATATATAGGATTTCGTAAGGCATTTGGATGTTCTGTTTCCATATTAAACACCAGAGAACAATTATCCAAATTTTCTCTAAAAGCAGATGATGGATTCTTTGTTGGATATTCAGGAAGCTCAAAAGCTTACAGAGTATTCAATCCAAGGCTAAATATAGTGAAAGAAACAACTGATGTTGTTTTGAATGAACATTCTTTCACTATGAAAGTCATTAGATCAAACTGGCTATTTGATATTGATGCACTAACAAAATCATTTGACACAACTTACTTTGATGTTTCAGGTTCAAAGGATAACACTAAATATCCAATGGTTCCACCAACAACCATTGATGTTCCGTTGACTGCTGATCCTCCAAGGAGAACCACTAACACTCCTTCAAGCACAACTGTGTCAACACCTCCTGGTCAACCAAACATCTCAAGAGAAACATCCTCAGACACTCCAGCATCTTCATCTCCTGTACCCAATCAATCACAAGAAACAAACAAACCAAAACAACATGAAGATGATGATGACTACCATTCTCTACCAGACACACATCATGAAGATGAAATTTTAGATTTCTTTCATGATTCCCCTCAAACATTCACTGAACCCCCTCAATCAAACAACCACACATCTCCCAATAATCTTGATCAGCCATCATCACATGATCAGACAATCACCAATCTTGATTCAACAATTCATGTTGATCAAATTACAACCACAAGAGTTGACAAGGACCATCCAATAGAAAACATCATCGGTGATCTCAACACCAGATTGACTCGTAGTCAATCTGACACAACAAACGTTTGCTTGTATTCCTATTTCTTGTCCTTAACTGTACCCAAAAACATCATTGAAACATTAAAGGACAACAGTTGGATAGAAGCTATGCAAGAGGAGCTACAGCAATTCAAGAAGCAAGAAGTTTGGAAGTTGGTAGATCTGCCTGAAGGTCAATATGCAATTGGCACAAGGTGGCTATTAAGAAACAATGCAGATGACAGAGGGATTGTCATAAGAAATAAAGCAAGGCTTATAGCTCAAGGTTATACTCAAGAGGAAGGCATTAATTATGATGATGTCTTTGCTCCTGTAGCAAGACTGGAAGCCATCCGAGTATTCCTTGCTTATGCCTCATCTCAGAAGTTCACTGTCTACCAAATGGATGTAAAATGTGTATTCCTTTATGGTAAGATAGATAAAGCGAAAACACGGGAATGCAACGGACGGGATCGTCATAACACATTGGGGGTTTAAGAGAATATCTAAGGTATTCTCCGTTCCTGGGTCATGACGTCACCAGACACATAGGAACACATGTCAAGTATAGTCAATACCATAACATCATACCATAAATGCATAAGCAAACCAAAGTCCCATTCGGGTACAAATCAACACAATCACTAAACAATACCAAATACAAACCAACAAAAATTATAATCCATAAGGCTAAACAATTCAAAACATGTCCCCAAAGTTTCATGAAATGTCTAATGCTCCCAGAGGAGCGGTCTCGTCTAAGACCACAGCCAATCACCTAGGCTTCATTACCTGAAAAGACATGCTCTAAAAAGTCAACATACATTAGTGAGTTCACAGGTTTAAAAGTACAAATAGTTTGCCGTGTACAACATGTATAGAAAATTGTATGTGAACAGAGTACATAGCAGTCAAAATATCACACAAGTCTCAATTCAGTCCAAGTCCAAGATAAGTCCAAGTCCAAGATAACTCCAAGTCCAATATACCCGGATTATATTCACCCAACGGCAAGCCCAGGCCAAGTTAGTCTCGACTAGTATACTGACAACAAGGGTGGGGGTGTCAACCCGTTAGTACTAACAATACCTCTCCATGACGTCCAAGCCAACAAGTCCAAATACAAGAACAAGCACAGGTTCAAGTACACACTCATGAATGAATATCAAGACTCAAGCCATGACCCCAAACCACATACAATGTCCCAAAATAATATTTAAAACACGGCATAGTCCAAAACCATGAGCATGCTTTTCCCCCAAGTTGAATATATTAAAAAGGGGCCGTGAAACTCACCTTGAAAAGTTATAGTTCAAATACACAATACGCAGAGTAAGCTCTAAAAATATAATACACCAAAGGATTAATATAGCACAAATATAAACGACCAATATGGGCGTAATCCTTTCAGTCCAGCCCTTAACGTTAACCAAGGTTTTCCATTGTCCCACTTATTAAATTAATCCTTTTGTAAAGAACTTTAATCAATATTATATGCAAAACTTATCTTAATTTAGATTATTTAGTTCCAATCCTTACTTTTAAGTTTTAACAAGATAATTCAGCATACATATCTGATTGCGCATCAGTCTTGTATAGACTGTTAGGAGATCGAAACGATAACGAATCGTTGCGTAAAAGGTATCATTTGAAAGAAGAGACTTTAAATTAAACTCCAAAAAGAAAATCATATACATTTGACAAAATATGAGGAAGTTATGACACGGAGAATACAGACTAATCTGCTGTCCAGATTCGTCAGTTTTGACCTTCTGTTATGTTTGCTACGTTTGGAGGACCAAACGATGTTGAAATGACACAAGACCACTTGGGTTAGTTAGAGGACTCATGGGGCTTAAATTTAGACCCAGAGTTTGCCCCAATTGGGCGTATTTCGACCAAGTTATCACACGGAAAAAATGACCTATTTTTCTGACAGCAAGCTGTCCAGATTGTTAGTTTCGTTCCTTTGTGTCTCAAGTCCCAATATGCGCCCGTTAATAACCCAAATATGTAAAAAAAACTTTCATTCCAGTTTCATGTGTCATGAACTTCAATTAACCACTTAGTTTATAAAATTTTCCAGTCCCAAACAGTTGTTAGTTTCTTAGTCTCCCGGTTTGCAACTTTAAGTGATAGTTTCGTTGTTTCGATTTGTTCAACCCATCAATTCTTTCAAGGAACAATTTAATTATTTCAAAACGTTTTATAGGTCCAAAATTTTGATTAAGGGCAGATCATCCAAGATTACAACCCAATATTTTAGATACAAGTCCAAGAATTAGGGTTTTTACCAAATGGCGAACCCGACAATCGTAACGCTTAGATCTTCACGATCTAGCACCAAAAACCAAGAAGGAAAGATCATTAGATGAAGATTTTGAATATAGATGATGAGTATCATCGATTCTAGAGTAAAACTAGAATTAAACTTCATCGAAAACGAATTTCGCTTACCGTAGCTTTGAAGACGAATGTATCTTGCTTGGTTTAATGCTCTTGGATGATTTGATTGTCAAAAGACGATGGATGCACAAGAGATTTCAGGGTTTTTCGATGGTCAAGATGAGAAGAAAAGAGAATTTTGGAGAAGGAGGTGGATAGGGTTTCAAGGGAAAACTAGAATTTGTGAAAATGAGGCCAAGGCAAAGGGGAATACCCCCCTTAATCCTTGCGGCCGAAACATGGGAGGAAGAAGAGCCTTCGGGCCCTTGACCCATCTCGTGTAATCCGTCTCATCCCGACCCGCGCGTCGACTAATTTTTAAGTTTTCAAATTCCGCGGGCAATAACGATTCCAATGAGCTATCACATGCCCTAGGATTCGGATAGTTTATATTTTTAGAACCAATTTAAGTTTATTTACCAGGCTTTAGGAAAAGCCCATGGATGTAAGATTAGTTGGGTTTCGGTGTAACTTCGTGTTTTACTTTTTAGAAAAAACCTTGATTGGGCTCAATGCATAGGACCTCATACAATGACAAGCCCAATAGTCACATAATGATATAATCTCCAAGTCCATCTTAAGAATGTAGGCCCATTAAGCCATGATTTGGGCCTAACCAGGAAAGAACCATAAATCAAGAACAAGCCCAAATGACAAAAGTCAAAGTCAAAAGACAAAATCCAAAATGATGCAAAAGTCATCGTACCTATTTTGGTGATGGATGTCACAGTATCCCCCAGTTGAGAGAATTTCGTCCCGAAATTCAACTAGAGTTATCAACTGTACTGCCATCCGCAAATAGGTGGGGGTACATAGTCCTCATTCCATCTTCTCGTTCCTAGGTAAACTCTGGGCCTCTCTTTGAGTTCCATCTTACCTTCACAATCGGGATCTTGCTTCGTTTCAACATCTTTATTTCCCAGTACATGATCTCTAACGGTTCATCGACGAATCAAAGTTTTTCATCCACTTGAATTTCCTCGAGTGGCACATGCAACGTCTCATCAGCGAGACACTTCTTGAGATTTGAAACATGAAACATGTTATGTATGCCGTTCAACTCTTGCGGCAATTCCAGTCGATATGCAACGGGGCCAATTCGTTTAATAATCTTGAACGGACCAACGTTCCTCAGTGCTAACTTGCTCCTTTTGCCAAAACGAACAATGCCTTTCCAAGGAGACACTTTCAATAGAACATTATCCCCAACGGTGAACTCTAATGGCTTCCTTCGGTTATCAGCATAACTTTTCTGATGATCTTGGGCTGCCTTCAATCTATCCCTAATCTGAAACACATTGTCGGTAGTCTCTTGTATGATCTCGGGTCCAATCATCTGACTTTCCCCGACCTCTGCCCAACACACCGGCGACCTACACTTACGCCCATATAACGCCTCAAATGGTGCACATCCAATACTCGTATGGTAACTATTATTGTACGAAAACTCCACCAATGGAAGGTGAGTGTCCCAGTTACCACCAAAGTCAATCATGCAAGCCCACAGCATGTCCTCCATGGTCTGAATCGTACACTCACTCTGACCATCGGTCTGAGGGTGATAGGCAGTACTCATGGCAAGACGTGTCCCCAATGACTTCTGCGAGGATTGCCAAAATCGGTAGGTGAATCGTGCGTCCCAATCGGAGATGATTGACACAGGTACCCCATGTCTAGACACAACTTCACTGATATAGATCCTTGCCAACTTTTCTATTTTGTAGTCTTCGCGTATAGCCAGGAAATGCGCAGATTTGGTCATCTGATCCACAATAACCCAAATCGTATCATGCCCACTACTAGTTCTTGGTAATTTCATTATAAAGTCCATGGTGATACTTTCCCATTTCCATTCAGGGATTTCAGGTTGTTGTAATAAACCTGAAGGTCTCTGATGTTCTGCCTTAACTTTTGCGCACGTTAAACACTTAGTAACATAAACCGCTATATCCCTTTTCATTCCAGACCACCAGTATAAATCTCTAAGGTTGTGGTACATTTTATCCGCACCAGGGTGTACCGAATACTTTGACTTGTGTGCCTCGTCTAATACGATCTCCCGTACATTCCCCGTAATAGGTACCCAAATCCTACCCACAAAGTATAACCCTCCATCTTCCTTTAGTTCGAACTGTCTGTCCAAGCCTCTCAACAATTCATTCTGTACATTTGTTTCCTTTATTTCTTCCACTTGAGCAGCAATAATATGAGTCTTAATGTCCGAATGAATGGTCATCCGTAGGGCCCGGATGCATACAGGTTTGACTCTTTCCTTTTGACTCAAGGCATCCGCTACTACGTTTGCTTTACCCGGGTGGTACCGGATTTCACAGTCGTAATCACTAAGCAATTCCATCCATCGACGCTGTCTCATGTTCAATTCCTTTTGGTCGAAAATATGCTGGAGGCTCTTGTGTTCGGTATAAACGACACACTTTATACCATATAAATAGTGTCTCCAGATCTTAAGAGCAAAGACCACCGCGCCTAACTCCAGGTCGTGGGTGGTGTAATTCTTCTGGTGATTCTTAAGTTGTCGCGACGCGTATGCAATCACTTTATCTTTTTACATGAGCACACAACCTAAAACTTGATGCGACGCATCCCAATACACAACGAATCCGTCTGAACCCTTAGGGAGTGCCAATATCGATGCATTACACAGCTTATCTTTCAATGTATTAAATGCGTCCTCTTGTTTAGCACACCATTCGAACTTTTTATCCTTCTGCGTCAGTTGTGTGAGTGGTTGCGCAACCCTTGAGAAATTTGCGATAAATCACCAATAATAGCCTGCTAGTCCAAGGAATTGTCTTATCTCTGAAGGTGTCTTAGGTGCCTCCCAGTTTTTAACTACCTCAATCTTTCCAGGATCAACATGAATTCCTTTCTCATTCACTACATGTCCAAGTAATTTCACCTCTCGCAGGCAAAACTCACACTTGGAGAATTTGTCACAGAGCTTCTCCCTTCCCAATAATTCCAGGATTGATTTCAAGTGTCCCTCATGATCCTCATTCGTCTTAGAATAAATCAAGATGTCGTCAATGAATACTATGACAAATTTATCCAGGTAGGGTTTACACACCCTATTCATTAGGTCCATAAATACTGCGGGTGCGTTCGTTAGCCCAAATGGCATGACCAAGAATTCATAATGCCCATATTACATCCTAAAAACCGTCTTTGGTATATATTCTACATGCACCATCAATTGGTGATATCCCGAATGAAGATCAATCTTCGAAAAACACGTCGCTCGTTGGAGTTGATCAAATAAATCATCTATCCTTGGTAAGGGATATTGATTCTTAACAATTAACTTGTTCGATTCACGATAATCTATACACATTCTGAAGGATCCATCTTCTTTTTTTCTTGATGAAGAGCACCAGCGCGCCCCATGGCGAATGGCTGGGTTGTATGAAACCCTTGTCTAGTAACTCCTGGAGTTGACTAGACAGTTCTTGCATCTGTGACAGAGCTAAACAATAAGGAGCCTTAGCCACAGGCATTGCGTCAGGTACCAAATCGATTCCGAATCTACTTGTCTTGGTGGTGGCAATCCTATCAAATCGTCCAGAAATACCTCTAGGAAATCCCGCACAATAGGTATGTCTTCGAACTTCAATTCCGCCACTTTCATGCCCATTATGAATTCTTTATTCACTTCTGGCTTCTCTCCATGTACTTCAAGTGTCTTGCCACTTGGTAAGGGTAAGCGCACAATCTTTTCGTTGCAAATGATTTTGGCTCTATTCTTAGTTAACCAATCCATACCCACCACTACGTCAAAACTCCCAATCCCAAAAGGTAAAAGAGCTATTTTAAAAGCATAGTCATCTAATATTAAGGTATAGTCCCGAATTAAATCTCTAGTCTCTACTAGGCTACCGTCAGCCAATCCAACTACATAGCATGTTTCCACATAACTGGGGGTCATAAATACGTTAAAACTCTTAGCTAAGCATTCTAATTGCTCAAAATTGAAACACACAGGTCATGACATCATAGTCGGTTGTTGTAGATTGCAGTTATTACTCTCCAGAAAAGTGCCGGCATAGCTCTTCGTTTCCAGCACGGCAGCCACATATCCTTTCATGAAGTTGCCCTTCTTGTCTACTTTAACAGTTCTAGCTCACCCGATTCCCTAACATCCTTCTACGTCTCACTAGCTTTCTTGAGGGTCTTAATACGAACCACCTCATCGACTAAAGTACATGTCTTTAGTATTGCACTCTATATGGTTGGGGTGCAGTAATGCCCATCCTTCCACAACTATAGAACTAGCCCCCCCTAATATACTTCTCCATCCACTTTATTTTATGTGTAGCTAATATGGCACCAACTTTGCCAGCTTATAGAGTTGGTAGATATTAGCGGTATGCCCTGATCCCACCATTACTTGTCTCCAAAACTAATGATCTATATTTTGAATCTTGTCCATGAGGCAGTACTCCTCAGTCACTAATGCTTTAAGCCCGTCCTAAGTCATAGCCATCACAGCTTTTCTACTTTGTACTTGAACTTGGATATTCCACCACATTAGTGCTTTTCCCACTAGTGGCCAAATAACACTCTTTGCCTTTCGATTATTAGCACCGATCTCAATGTCCATATTCATTTCCGTTTTCTCAATGCAACGGGTTAGGGCTACTGTTCCAACTTCCCATCATGCTCTTTTGGCTTGCACGCCATGAATTCCTGCACGTACGACCAATCCTGACTTTGGTGCCCTTTTCTTACATGTTGTCAATCTCAACATGTCCAACTCTAATCCTCTAGGATCATCACATAGCCCAATTCAGGTATGTATATGGTTCCCCGTAGCGTTTCCACCACACCAATAATATACCAAGGACGACATCTAAACTGGTTACATGACATCCATTTACTCCATCAAGTATAATGCTAGAATGCCTCAACAACCAATGCTCTAAGTATTAAGATCGGTTTGAACAAAGCAGTATAGGTGCAAGGAGTCTCACCTCTCTACTTTAACTCTTCAAAGACCAGGTACATTTTGAACATGTAATCAATTTCCATGATCATAGTACAAAAGCGAGAGCAATGTCTTATAGATACTGGGCTAAAATGTCCCAGTATGATTCCCATGAATGCTCTAGATCTATTTGTACTTATGTAAGGATAAATGGGATTGGTGTTTCCACACCATTGATTATCATAATAATAGGAATTCCACTATCCCATGAATAATATGGAAGATTCGTACTAACTATGACTGTTATCTCACAAAAAGGTTTGCTGGATTTCTCGTGCACTACTAATTACAATTACGTGTGCACAAGTAATGGTAATTTGCATTGCATGGTCACCGCTAGCTCCTCCTACCAAAGTTAACATGACTTGTTAAGTACAGAGTGTTATCTATGATTGGAGAATCAAGGATATGGTCACTAACCAAAGCTTAAGAAACCAAAGTTGTGTAGAGGAATCAACCGACAAAGCATTCACTTGGGTAAGGAACCGTCAAAAGAGTCCATTTAGTATAGTTTGAGATCCAATAAAGCAGCCATCTGACCCAAATATGCCATGGCCCTTGACTGTTGTTGTCATGTAAGCTAGCATGTCCATCTCCTAATAATCAAATCATGAGTTATAAATAAGGCCTCGTACAACATAGCTAACACCAGCAGACGCACATAATAAAGTTTGGCTTAACAAACAAAGTCCTTTAAAAGAGTCCTTATAGCCGCAGTTGTCAATCCAGACCAAATAATAATCAAGCACATAATGAGAGGACATCCTTACCTAATGCTTTCTCAAGACACGCACAAATAATACAACGACCAAGGTTCTCCAACTAAGAAGATCACAGATGACACATAAGGCAGACAACATAGCACAACAGATAATGCACATAAAACGTTCACATGAATAATAGTACACACATAATCCAATGATGCATACTACATGTGGGCACTTAGGTTATAGTCTAGGTCGAATAATCCACTTAATTCTCCATAACCAATGGCTCTGATACCAATCTGTCACACCCTCGCTAAAGTGGAAACACGAGAATGCGACGGACGGGATCGTCATAACACATTGGGGGTTTAAGAGAATATCTAAGGTATTCTCCGTTCCTGGGTCATGACGTCACCCGACACAAAGGAACACATGTCAAGTATAGTCAATACCATAATGTCATACCATAAATGCATAAACAAACCAAAGTCCCATTCGGGTACAAATCAACACAATCTCTAAACAATACCAAATACAAACCAACAAAAATTACAATCCAAAAGGCCAAACAATCCAAAACATGTCCCCAAAGTTTCATGAAATATCTAATGCTTCGTCTAAGTCCACAGCCAATCACCTAGGCTTCATTACCTGAAAAGACATGCTCTAAAAAGTCAACATACATTGGTGAGTTCACATGTTTAAAAGTACAAATAGTTTGCCGTGTACAACATGTATAGAAAATTGTATGTGAACAGAGTACATAGTAGTCAAGATATCAACACAAGTCTCAATTCAGTCCAAGTCCAAGATAAGTCCAAGTCCAATATACCTGGATTATATTCACCCAAGGGCAAGCCCAGGCCAAGTCAGTCTCGACTAGTACACTGACAACAAGGGTGGGGGTGTCAACCCGTTAGTACTGACAATACCTCTCCATGACGTCCAAGCCAACAAGTCCAAATGCAAGCACAAGCACAGGTTCAAGTACACACTCATGAATGAATATCAAGACTCAAGCCATGACCCCAAACCACCCAAAATAATTTTTAAAACACGGCATAGTCCAAAACCATGAGCATGCTTTTCCCCCAAGTTAAATATATTGAAAAGGGGCCGTGAAACTGTCACACCCTCAAAATCCACGTGCGGGGTTTTACCGCGAGGCGCGTGACATACCAGGATTTCAGTCATTAGTTACTGTGAACGACTCTATATGATTAATAAACAAGACCAGAGTTAACGTTTAAAATACTGCGAAAGCGTTTTTAAAACCAGAAAACCCAAAACAAGTAGTATGTAAAGAGAATGCGCAAAACATACGCGCCCCAAACACAATTGTTTAATATGAAAATAATCCCAAATTTGTAAACAAGGCAAATGTAGACAACTCAACAAAGCTGATGTGCGTGCTCCTAGGCAACTGACAACCTTAACCTGAGAATAGCATACTAAACAAGTCAACACATGGTTGGTGAGTTCAAGAGTTTGCGTTAATAGGTAAACCGATAAACAGTTTTCAAATCATAAGTAGTGTATTGCAATAGATAGCTAGTCTATTAGCATAAAAATATTAATCATAGTGATTTCGCGATTGATGCTGACTGTGATAGTTTGTGCCTCCCGTCACGACTTACCAGGTCGTGACGAATATATGTTAGGACAAAATTGCACCCGTTTGACCTCGAGTCGCACAGGTGGGGCTCGTCAAACCCAGTAGTACTACCCAAAATTTCCCGCTAGTCAATATTAACAATCCGAAAGTGTGAGGACTTTCCATGGTAAACAACACTATATTAATATTATACACACTCATATTTAAAAGCGTTTGTGATCAACAGTATGCTATCTCCCCCAAAAGAGATTATGTAAAAAGAGTGGGGCAAGAACTCACCTGATGCGCGCAAGAATTAACTTAGAGCTTCACTTGAAAGAAAAGGGGAAAGACAACCTTCAAAGGTCACCTAGAACACATGAGTACATAAGTACGTGTACACATAATCAATATGAAACCCTAAGTGCTATAGAAACCAAGGAACTCAAGGTTTTTGAAAGACAAGACACGTTTGACCCAGTTGACCCGTTTGACCCGTTGGTGACATTATAGGTGATAATTCGTTAATACTAACACAACAGCATATCATACATAATCAACATACAACTTGATTACATATAGCACTTCATTAACCACATGTACTACCTAGATCATCATACAACTAGATATCATACAAGTCATGCGAATCTCAACTATTATCATGCTCATAACATCTAAAATGTTCATTCTTAATCAACCATCAATCCACAAAAGTCCTAGCTTACCTATATGACTCATACCATGATTTTTCCACAAACAGGCCAAAACAGGTAACAAACCAAATCAACATTCATATAACCTAAACAACACATTTAATCACCTTAGAAACCATCCATGAACACACTAGCATGGTCCTAATATCCCAAACATGCTCAAATCATCCAATTCAAGGATATGCACAAATAATGTTTCCCTTTTGGGAAAGTACATCCCAAATTCATCAAACTCACACTACATTCATGAATTCATCAATTATATACCAATCCAAATCCATGACAACATTTAAACATGATCAACAACATCTAATTATCATGATTCATCAACTTTCATACCCAAAAGTTACTATCTTTAGTAAGGTATGAACTACAACATGCATTCTTGAATTCCTAACATTCATATCAACCATCTAGCATCTAATCATCATCATAAGCATATCCATAACACCAATTCATCATCAATTCAACATTTAATGCAAAATAAAGTTACTATTCTTAGTAACCTATGAACCATGAATCAAAATCGAAGTTTTCTTACAAAATCAACATTAACTAATATGCATACAACCTAACTAATATATTAACATCAACAAACAACCAACAACTAACATCCAATTTCAGATTTTCGAATTAGGGTTTCGGCCCTAATGTAAATCCCATAAGAACTTGTAAAAATCCAACCTTTATTGCATACTTGATGTTAATTAACATGTAATCTACCTAACAAACACATTAACAACAACAAACAAGCATCAATTGACCATCAATTGCAGATTTCGAATGGAACTTTCGGCCAACATGTAAAATCATCAAAAACATGTAAAAATCTAACCTTTAAATGTGTAACGGACAAGATTTGATGTTTCTAACGTGTTGTAATGCTTGTAATCGATCAAAACCAAAGCTTTCTTGCTTGTTCTTGTTGAAATTCGAAGTGTGTGTGTGTGTTTTGGGTGATCGCGGCTGAAAGGGGGTGTGGGGGCTAGGGTTGGGATTTTTGTTTTATTAATTTATGGTAATTACCCCTTAAACCCTCATAATTTGTATTTTATAAAAACTAGACTTTTAAATACTTTCTAAAAGGTTTTAACTTAATACTACAAACATTATTAACCAACAATAATAATCATATGTATTATTTTCACTAGCCACAAAAATACACGAATTAAATATACACGTTTCCACGTTACGCGATAAAATTCACAACTAGCATTTAAATCACGTAAACACATAAGCACAACTTGATAATCACGTAACCAGTTAAATTATAATTAGTTTATCATTATTAATTATTATTAAGTCACCAACGTTCAACGACAACTAGTGTGTGCTCCCGACACGTGTATGCAAGACTTAACGGAACTAACGGAGTTTGGTAACGGAAAATTACCGGATGTCACATTATCCCCATGTTGAAAGAATTTTCGTCCCGAAAATTACGTTACATGGTGAGTGTTCCATCACTGGTCTACTGCATTGGCACAAGGAAATCGAAATCATGTGAGTTTTGGATGAGTTGTCACATCATCCCCATGTTGAAAGAAATTTCATCCCGAAATTTAATCAGTACCTTCGCCAGCTGGCATCGTCCTTTCAAATAGCTGAGGGTACTTAAGCTTCATTTGGTCTTCACGTTCCCACATGAATTCTGGTCCACGTCTCGAGTTCCATCGAACTTTGACAATGGGTATCTTGCTTTGCTTAAGTGTCTTCACCTCACGATCCATCACTTCGACAGGTTCCTCAATGAAGCGTAACTGTTCGTCTACTTGAACTTCTTCCAGTGGCACTACCATCGTTTCATCCGTTAAACATTTCTTTAGATTTGAAACATGGAATACATCATGGATCCCACTCAATGAATCAGGTAAGGCTAGTCGATAGGCCACTGGACCAATTCTTTCCACTATCTCAAATGGTCCAACGTATCTCGGATTTAGCTTTCCTCGCTTACCAAACCGAACTACGCCTTTCCATGGTGAGACCTTTAATAAAACCTTGTCACCTATTTGAAATTCTAAGGGTTTCCGTCACTTGTCAGCATAGCTTTTCTATCTGTCTCGCGCTGCAGCCATGCGGTTTCTTATCTGGACAATCTTCTCAGTTGTCTCGTGTACTAACTCAGGACCCGTTAATTGACTATCACCAATTTTAGCCCAGCAAACTGGTGATCTACACTTTCTCCCATACAAAGCTTCAAAAGGTGCTGCCTTTATGCTAGTGTGATAACTGTTGTTGTAAGAAAATTCCACCAATGGTAGGTGAACTTCCCAGTTATTCCCGAAGTCAATCACACAAGCACGTAACATGTCCTCCAAAGTCTGTATAGTACGCTCGCTTTGACCATCAGTCTGTGGATGATAAGCAGTACTCATATCCAATCGCGTACCCAAAGATTTCTGCAGTGATTGCCAGAAGTGTGATGTGAAACGAGAGTCACGATCAGAAATGATTGAGATTGGTACTCCATGCCTGGAAACGATCTCCTTCAAATAGAGTCGGGTTAGTTTCTCCATCTTATCTGTTTCCTTTATCGCTAGGAAATGAGCAGACTTTGTTAATCTATCCACGATAACCCATATTGTATCACAACTAGTAGAAGTAAGAGGTAACTTAGTAATAAAATCCATTGATATCTGATCCCACTTCCACATAGGGATCTCGGGTTGTTGTAGTAGACCAGATGGTTTCTGATACTCCACTTTAACCTTCGAGCAGGTCAGACACTTGCTCAGATAAGTAGCTACATCTGCTTTCATGTTAGGACACCAATAGTGCGCCTTCAAATCGTGGTACATCTTGTCAGATCCAGGATGTATAGAATACTTGGACTTGTGAGCCTCACTCATTACCAAGTCTTTCAAGCCTCCGTGTAGAGGTACCCATAGTCTATCCATGAAGTAACGAATTCCATCCGCTTTTACTTCCATATGTTTTTCCATTCCCCTTAACAATTCAGACCCAATGTTTTCTGCTTTCAGAGCTTCTGTCTGAGCCTCTCGGATTTGTTCAGGTAATTGCGTACTAATCGTTAGTTGCAGAGCTCGCACTCGTCGAGGTTTAGCAGTCTCTTTTCTACTCAGCGCGTCAGCAACTACATTTGCTTTTCCCGGATGATACTTGATAGCACAATCATAGTCATTCAATAACTCTACCCAGCGCCTTTGCCTCATATTCAACTCCTTTTGCTCCAATATATGCTGAAGACTCTTATGATCTGTGTAGATGGTGCATTTGGTACCATACAAGTAATGTCTCCAGATCTTCAAGGAAAACACTACCGCACCCAGTTTCAAGTCATGGGTGGTATAGTTCTTCTCATGAATCTTCAACTGTCTAGAGGCATAAGCTATCACTTTATCCCGCTGCATCAGGACGCATCCAAGTCCTTGAATAGAAGCGTCACAATAGACTACGAAATCATCACTACCATCCGGTAATGCTAATATTGGTGCGCTACACAATTTATGTTTCAGCAACTAAAAACCAGATTCCTGACTCTCACCCCATTTGTACATCGTTCCCTTGTGAGTCAAGAGTGTGAGAGGTTGTGCAATCTTAGAGAATCCTTCAATGAATCATCGATAATATCCCGCTAATCCAAGGAATTGTCGTATTTCACTTGGTGTCTTAGGAACAGACCAATTCTTTATTGCTTCAATCTTAGCAGGATCAACATGTATTCCCTTCTCGTTGACAATATGACCCAAGAATTGTACCTCACGTATCCAGAAATCACAATTAGAAAACTTTGCATACAGTTGTTCCTTTCTAAGTAATTCTAAGATTAAACGTAAGTGCTTCTCATGTTCTTTCCTCGGTCCTTGAGTATATCAGTATGTCATCAATAAAGACGATAACAAACTGATCAAGATAGGGTTTGCACACGCGATTCATGAGGTCCATGAATACTGTTGGTGCATTCGTCAACCCAAATGGCATGACCAAAAATTCATAGTGACCATATCATGTACGGAAGGCAGTTTTCGAGATGTCCTCTACTCGAACTCTCAGCTGATGATACCCAGACCTCAGATCAATCTTAGAGTAATAGCTTGATCCTTGCAGTTGATCAAACAAATCATCGATACTAGGTAAGGGATATCTATTCTTGATAGTAACCTTGTTCAGTTCCCTATAGTCAATGCACATTCGAAATGTACCATCCTTCTTCTTCACAAATAGAACTAGCGCTCCCCAGGGCTACGAACTCGGTCGGATAAACCCTTTATCCAACAACTCTTGTAGTTGAGCAGATAATTCCTGCAGTTTGTTTGGAGCTAACCGGTACGGTGCTCTCGCAATTGGAGTGGCTCCTGGAGTCAACTCAATCTGGAATTCAACTTGATGATGAGGCGGTAATCCAGGCAGGTCTTCCGAAAACACCTCGAGAAACTCGCGAACTACGGGGATATCCTCTATCTTCTTTTCCTCAGTCTGTTTATTTGTGACGAGCACCAATATGGCCAGTCGACCCTTTCGTAACAACTTCTGTGCCTTCATAAACGAGATGATACCTATCACCGCACCACTCCTATCACCTCTGACCGTAAGGACTTCTTCACCAAGGGGAATCCGTATGATCTTCTCGTGGCATATGACTTCCGCTTGTTTATCAGAAAGCCAATCCATGCCTACTACCACATCAAAGCTTCCTAACGTAACAAGCATGAGATCTATGGTGAATGTATGACCAGCAAGCTCTATCTTGCAGTCTCTAAGAATATGCGTTACGTGAATCTGTGTGCCGTTAGCTAACTCCATGGTGTATTTAGTTTCTAAGGCTGAGGGCATATCACTTATAATACTACAGAACCTAGTGGACACGAAACTTCTATCGGCTCCGGTATCGAATAATACGGTAGCAAAACAACCATTAACCTGAAATTTACCTGTTACTGTTGTAGGATCGTTTAGAGCCTCACCTTAGCCAATGACGAAGGCTCTTCCTTTGGCTCCATTGTTGTTTCCACCATTGTTGTTGCCATTATTATTGTTGTTGTTATTGTTGTTGCCATTGTTATTGTTGCTGGTGTTTCCATTGTTGTTGTTGCCATTACCATTCCTCTTAAGTTGGGGACAGTTGCGTTTGTAATGGCCTTCTTTTCCGCACTCAAAATAACCTTTCGGAGTTTCTTGTGATTGTTGTGGCTTTTTCATCAGTTCACCCCGACAGTCTTTGGCTGCATGACCAATCTTCTCACAACGTTGGCACTTGAAGTTATCACATCGACCCACATGGTGGTAGTTACACCGGTTGCACTTCGGCTGTCTTCCGCCATACCCACCGGGTCCTTGATTTGAGGGAGTCGCCTGGTTGAAGCTTCGATTGTTATCGAACTTCCGTTGCTATTGCTGACTTTGCTGTTGTTGCTGAGGTTGAGATTGGCTGCTGGATGACGATCCCTTGTTACTTGAACCATCCCACTTGCGTTTATGGTCGGGCACGCTTGCCACCGCGCCCCGCTTAGGTAATCGACCTTGCTCGACTGCTTGATTAGTCAGCCTGTGGGCTGTTCAGATAGCTTGTTGTATAGTAGTGGGGTTAGAAGCAGTTACCATACTTTGAATTTCGGGCACCAATCCCCATATATAGTGCTCAACTCTCTTGTGCATTTCATTCACCATCCATGGGCATAAAGTAGCTAACTCATGAGTACGGGTCGTGTAGGCTTCAATTTCTGAGCCTTGCATTTTGAGTTGCCAGAACTCAATCTCCAGTTTCTGCACTTCATTTCGGGGGCAGTATTCTTCAGTCATAATCCCCTTAAACTCATCCCAAGGTAGTTCATTGGCCATGGCTTGACCCAGCATATGCACCTGGGCATTCCACCAGGAAAGTGCTACGCCTTCTAATGTCCCGGTGGCATACTTCACCTGATCAGTAGGCGGGCAGTTGCATTTTGCAAAGACAGACTCTGTCTTCTCAAACCACCTTACAAGCCTGGGGTTTACAATCCATGAAGGACTTGTAGGTACATGGTGGTGGTCCTGTTTTGACAATCCAAAACATTAGTCAGATATCCTAGGCAATTAACTAAAATAATTAGTTTAACCTCTTGTTATCATTTACCTGCTGGTTGTCCCGGTTGGGCAGCAGCCACTGCCACCTGAACATGTTCGTTAATTAATGTCGCCAATTCTGCAGGCGTCATGTTTATGGCTCCGGCTCCACGGCCTCCGGCGCCACGTCCACAACCATGCCCACGTCCTCTTCCACGTGAGTCCATATTTCACTTTACAATTCACAATTACAATAATGAGTAACATCCAACACATTAATCTCATCAAGGTACAGTAAACAATTAGAAATAATGTATTCACCACAACCACAACATTTATAACAGAAACAATAATCAAAGATAAATAAATTTCAATTGAGTCACAAAATATTCCATCAATGTCAAAATTTAAGTTTGTCAGTTGGGTGGCAAACAACCCTTCCCACATAGGTTTCAAAGAAAAGAGACACTACATAGTCTAAGTCATTTAAAAGTGGAATCAGTCCAGTACGTCAGATCCGTCACTGCCCTCATCCATCCCTGCTGGTTCTTCTTTGGGGGCTTCCTCGGGTTCCTCTTTTGGGTCTTCCTCATCAGGGTCCACCAAAGGTGCAGGGGCTTCAACAACCTGAAGTGCTACTAGTTGTGCCTCTAAATCAGCAAACCTATCATCGATCACAATGTTATGGTGATCCTGTGCGTCCATGCGCCCACTAAGTGCTACCACGTTGCCTGCCAGAGTATGATGCCCACCGATGGCCATCAAGAGTCGCTCCTGAAGCATCTCTACCTGGAAATGCAACTGACGCATCTCAGATCGTAATGCAGAGTTCTCATCAGTGAGTCCTCTAATCCGCTGTCGCTCTGTGTCCAGTGTGGCTACTAGGGCTGCAAATGCCTGCTCCAGAGGGATGCTCAAGGTAGGAAGTGTAGGCAAAGTAGAGGTGGTCGATGACCTAGTCCTAGGTCATGTAGGAGCTACTGGTGGTACGCGCTCTCTATATTCCATACGGTTTATGTAGGTGGGGTAGAAATCCCAGTTCCGCGGAGGATCGAGCTCAGGAGGTATGAAAGACTGATCCCAGTCTATCTCGCCAGGAGGATTAGGATGTCGGGGCCAGTTAAATCCCCTATCAGGTACGGGAGAAGTAGGAGGTGACTCAGATCGTGCATGTCTCTTGCCTAAATTCCTGGACGATGATGCCATGCTGCGAAGTACGTGTTGCGTATGCCAATGAGTATACAGTAAGGAGAGTAAGCGATACGTAACTAACAACTGTGCGGTTATAGTTTAGTGTGTGTATGCAACCTAGTTCCCTATAACCAATGGCTCTGATACCAATCTATCACACCCTCAAAATCCACGTGCGGGGTTTTACCACGAGGAGCGTGACATACCAGGATCTCAGTCATTAGGTACTAAGAACGACTCTATATGATTAATAAACAAGACCAGAGTTAACATTTAAAATACTGCGGAAGTGTTTTTAAAACCAGAAAACCCAAAACAAGTAGTATGTAAAGAGAATGCGCAAAACATACGCGCCCCAAACACAATTGTTTAATATGAAAATAGTCCCAAATTTGTAAACAAGGCAAATGTAGACAACTCAACAATGCTGACGTGCGTGCTCCTAGGCAACTGGCAACCTTAACCTAAGAATAGCATATTAAACAAGTCAACACATGGTTGGTGAGTTCAAGAGTTTGCGTTAATAGGTAAACCGATAAATAGTTTTCAAATCATAAGTAGTGTATTGCAATAGATAGCTAGTCTATTAACATAAAAATATTAATCATAGTGATTTCGCGATTGAAGCTGACTGTGATAGTTTGTGCCTCTCGTCATGACTTACCAGGTCATGACGAATATATGTTAGGACAAAATTGCACCCGTTTGACCTCGAGTCACACAGGTGGGGCTCGTCAAACCCAGTAGTACTACCCAAAATTTCCCGCTAGTCAATACTAACAATCCGAAAGTGTGAGGACTTTCCATGGTAAACAACACTATATTAATATTATACACACTCATATTTAAAAACGTTTGTGATCAACAGTATGCTATCTCCCCCAAAAGAGATTATGTAAAAAGAGTGGGGCAAGAACTCACCTGATGCGTGCAAGAATTAACTTAGAGCTTAACTTGAAAGAAAGAGGGGAAAGACAACCTTCAAAGGTCACCTAGAACACATGAGTACATAAGTACCTGTACACAAAATCAATATGAAACCCTAAGTGCTCTACAAACCAAGGAACTCAAGGTTTTTGAAAGACAAGACACGTTTGACCCAGTTGACCCGTTTGACCCGTTGGTGACATTATAGGTGATAATTCGTTAATACTAACACAACAGCATATCATACATAATCAACATACAACTTGATTACATATAGCACTTCATTAACCACATGTACTACCTAGATCATCATACAACTAGATATCATACAAGTCATGCGAATCTCAACTATTATCATGCTCATAACATCTAAAATGTTCATTCTTAATCAACCATCAATCCACAAAAGTCCTAGCTTACCTATATGACTCATACCATGATTTTTCCACAAACAGGCCAAAACAGGTAACAAACCAAATCAACATTCATATAACCTAAACAACACATTTAATCACCTTAGAAACCATCCATGAACACACTAGCATGGTCCTAATATCCCAAACATGCTCAAATCATCCAATTCAAGGATATGCACAAATAAAGTTTCCCTTTTGGGAAAGTACATCCCAAATTCATCAAACACACACTACATTCAAGAATTCATCAATTATATACCAATCCAAATCCATGACAACATTTAAACATGATCAACAACATCTAATTATCATGATTCATCAACTTTCATACCCAAAAGTTACTATCTTTAGTAAGGTATGAACTACAACATGCATTCTTGAATTCCTAACATTCATATCAACCATCTAGCATCTAATCATCATCATAAGCATATCCATAACACCAATTCATCATCAATTCAACATTTAATGCAAAATAAAGTTACTATTCTTAGTAACCTATGAACCATGAATCAAAATCGAAGTTTTCTTACGAAATCAACATTAACAAATATGCATACAACCTAACTAACATATTAACATCAACAAACAACCAACAACTAACATCCAATTTTAGATTTTCGAATTAGGGTTTCGGCCCTAATGTAAATCCCATAAGAACTTGTAAAAATCCAACCTTTATTGCATACTTGACGTTAATTAACATGTAATCTACCTAACAAACACATTAACAACAACAAACAGGCATCAATCGAGCATCAATTGCAGATTTCGAATGGAACTTTCGGCCAACATGAAAAATCATCAAAAACATGTAAAAATCTAACCTTTAAAAGTGTAACGGACAAGATTTGATGTTTCTTACGTGTTGTAATGCTTGTAATCGATCAAAACCGAAGCTTTCTTGCTTGTTCTTGCTGAAATTCGAAGTGTGTGTGTGTGTTTTTGGTGATCGCGGCCGAAAGGGGGTGTGGGGGCTAGGGTTGGGATTTTTGTTTTATTAATTTATGGTAATTACCCCTTAAACCCTCATAATTTGTATTTTATAAAAACTAGACTTTTAAATACTTTCTAAAAGGTTTTAACTTAATACTACAAACATTATTAACCAACAATAATAATCATATGTATTATTTTCACTAGCCACAAAAATACACGAATTAAATATACACGTTTCCACGTTAAGCGATAAAATTCACAACTAGCATTTAAATCATGTAAACACATAAGCACAACTTGATAATCAGGTAACCAGTTAAATTATAATTAGTTTATAATTATTAATTATTATTAAGTCACCAATGTTCAACGACAACTAGTGTGTGCTCCCTACACGTGTATGCAAGACTTAACGGAACTAACGGAGTTTGGTAACGGAAAATTACCGGATGTCACAAAAACTCACCTTGAAAAGTTATAGTTCAAATCCCACAATACGCAGAGTAAGCTCTAAAAATGTAATACACCAAAGGATTAATATAGCACAAATATAAACGACCAATATGGGTGTAATCCTTTCAGTCCAGCCCTTAACGCTAACCAAGGTTTTCCATTGTCCCACTTATTAAATTAATCCTTTTGTAAAGAGCTTTAATCAATATTATATGCAAAACTTGTCTTAATTTAGATTATTTAGTTCCATTCCTTACTTTTAAGTTTTAACAAGATAATTTAGCATACATATCTGATTGCGAATCAGTCTTGTATAGACTGTTAGGATATCGAAACGATAACGAATCGTTGCATAAAAGGTATCATTTGAAAGAAGAGACTTTAAATTAAACTCCAGAAAAAGAATAACGTACATTTGACAAAATATGAGGAAGTTATGACACGGAGAATACAGACTAATCTGCAGCCCAGATTCGTCAATTAACAACCCAAATATGTAAAAAAACTTTCATTCCAGTTTCGTGTGTCAAGAACTTCAATTAACCACTTAGTTTATAAACTTTTCCAGTCCCAAACAGTTGTTAGTTTCTTAGTCTCCCGGTTTGCAACTTTAAGTGATAGTTTCATTGTTTCGATTTGTTCAACCCATCAATTCTTTCAAGGAACAATTTAATTATTTCAAAACGTTTTATAGGTCCAAAATTTTGATTAAGGGCAGATCATCCAAGATTACAACCCAATATTTTAGATACGAGTCCAAGAATTAGGGTTTTTACCAAATGGCGAACCCGACAATCGTAACCCTTAGATCTTCACGATCTAGCACCAAAACCCAAGAATGAAAGATCATTAGATGAAGATTTTGAATTTAGATGATGAGTATCATCGATTCTAGAGTAAAACTAGAATTAAACTTCATCAAAAACGAATTTCGCTTACCGTAGCTTTGACGACGACTGTGTCTTGCTTGGTTTAATGCTCTTGGATGATTTGATTGTCAAAAGTCGATGGATGCACAAGAGATTTCAGGGTTTTTTGATGGTCAAGAGGAGAATAAGAGAGAATTTTGGAGAAGGAGGTGGCTAGGGTTTCAAGGGAAAACTAGAATTTGTGAAAATGAGACCAAGGCAAAGGGGAATACCCCCCCTTAATCCTTGCGGCCAAAGCATGGGAGGAAGAAGGGCCTTTGGGCCCTTGACCCATCTCGTGTAATCCGTCTCGTCCCGACCCGCACGTCGACTAATTTTTACGTTTTCAAATTCCGCGCGCAATAACGGTTCCAACGAGCTATCACATGCCCTAGGATTTGGATAGTTTATATTTTTTGAACCAATTTAAGTTTATTTACTAGGCTTTAGGCAAAGCCCATGGATGTAAGATTAGTTGGGTTTCGGTGTAACTTCGTGTTTTACTTTTTAGGAAAAACCTTGATTGGGCTCAATGCATAGGACCTCATACAATGACAAGCACAATAGTCACATAATGATATAAACTCCAGGTCCATCTTAAGAGTGTAGGCCCATTAAGCCAAGATTTGGGCCCAACCTGGAAAGAACCATAAATCAAGACCAAGCCCAAATGACAAAAGTCGAAGTCAAAAGTCAAAATCCAAAATGATGCCAAAGTCATCGTACCTATTTTGGTGACGGATGTCATAGAAGATCCAGATTTCCCTCATAGAGTATACAAGTTAGACAAAGCTCTGTATGGTCTTCACCAAGCACCTAGGAAGTGGTATGAAACTCTATTAAAGTTTCTACTACAAAATGGTTACATTATAGGTAAAATTGATCAGACATTGTTCTTAAAAAAGAAAGAACAAGACTTGTTAGTAGTGCAAGTCTATGTGGATAACATAATATTTGGCTTCACAAACACAAAGCTTTGCAAAGATTTTGAAACTCTTATGCAATCAAAATCCAGATGATCTCAATAGGATAACTCACATTCTTCCTAGGCCTATAAGTTCAACAATCAACAGATGGAATTTTTATCAATCAAAGCAAATTTGTGCATCAGATACTCAAGAAGTATAACATGACTGATTTCAATTCAAGTAAGACACCATTTGCAACTGGATTGAAGTTTGGACCAGATCCAGAAGGAACATCAGTTGACCAGAACCTCTTCAGATCTATGATAGGTTCTCTGATATACCTTACAGCAAGCAGACCAGAAATCATGTATGCAGTATGCATGTGTGCAAGATATCAAGCATATCCCAAGGAATCACACATAAATGTTGTAAAGAGAATCTTCTGATACTTGAAAGGCAAACCAGGTCTTGGTTTGTGGTATCCTAAAGATGGAGATTTCTCATTATGTGCATACATAGACAGTGATTACGGGGGATGTAATAACAACAGGAAATCAACCAGTGGAGGCTGCCTGTTTCTTGGATCAAGATTGATCTCTTGGCAATGCAAGAAGCAGACAAATGTCTCTGTGTCAACAGTTAAAGCAGAATACATAGCTGCTTCTGCATGTTGTTCTCAAGTGTTATGGATTCAAAACCAAATGCTTGACTATGGCTTTAATTTTCTTAAAACACCCATACACATTGACAATTCTGCAGCCATGTTTATCACTGACAATCCTGTTCAACATTCAAAAACAAAACACATAGAGATCAGATATCACTTTCTGAGAGATTGCTCAGAAAAGGGTCTGATCAAGGTCCATACAGGCAATCAATTGGCTGACCTCTTTACAAAACCATTTGACTCAATAAGATTTGAATTTTTGGTTCAGTCACTTGGTATGATCAACTATGAGTCAACAAATTAATTTTTTTCAAAACTGTAAAATCAAACATGCTTGATTTTGTCAAAGTCCAAGATTAACACCAAACTTACCTTTTTCAAAATCAAGAAATCATACAAATCATTCATTTTTAATATTGAATCACACATATATCTCATGAGAAATTATAGTACACTAGCATCATTCTTCACTTGAGTCCTTTTCAACTAATAATGACTAACAATACTTTGTTTGATATGTTGATAGGCTCAGCATGGGACACCTAACATCACATACAACAATGAAGAACTAAATTCTCATGATTGTGTGCTCAACAACACATCTTGGTTTATGGTGAGTATTAATCTATCCAATATAGGTTGTTTTTAAAGTAACTACAATACACCAAGTGAAACAGTTTATAAATTGCTCAATCATACAAGTGTCTCCTCTGTTATGATAATTATAGACCTGGAGTACACCTAGGCACTCTTTGTTGTGCTAAGCATAGACCTGAATGACCTACATCTTGATCCAAAAAGATTCCCAAAGAGGAACACATCCATCTTGGATGAATAACAAATAAAATCTTTATGACTACATTCCTTGTGAATGAATCAAAAGAATCCCAAAGAGGATCACCTTCCAAAGTGAAATGAAAAAGAATCCTAATGAGTATTAAACATCATGGATCAAATTGAGCATTTATACTCCTAAGTAGCTAGGTTTTATGTATTGAAAGTGCTTTCTAGCATATCTTGAGGAGGGTTGTACCAATCATACAATCAGATGTGGGGTACATACATCTAATGTCAATAAACTCAAAACATGATAATCACTCACTGTTTCAATCAATCATTAATACCATGCATGAGTTTAAGTGGATCACAATATCTGCAATCAACCTTGTACTTGTCTATGTCTATTCTCAAAACCATACAAACAACTCAGTGAGAAATGTAGACTAGTATGATCTCATGGTATGTGCAAAATATTCATGTGTAAAACATGATAAACATTCATTTTTAGTAAGATAATATCTTCTCTTGCTAAATGATTAACAAACAAGCAAATTGGACTTTGATAATTTCCATATTAAAACATATAAATTTTTGTCATTTTATAAAAGGTTTTTATAAATATGCAAAAATTTAGGTGGAGAATTTGAACATGGAATTATCAAAGGCAGTAGAATTATGCATTGTCATACATTTCAAAACTTAAAATTTTCAAATTTTGAGTAATAAACAAAGCCAAAGTCAAGCCAACACTAACAAACAGCAGGTTGGCACACATACATTTATTTATTTTATTGTACAATATTGCTTATGAGTGATATCAAATCATCCATATATTGAATATGTTAAAATTCAATATTTTAACATACATTTTAAATCAAATTTTAAAAAAACATTTTGATTTAAACAAAATTTAACATTCAAAATCTTCATTTGGAAGAAAAAAAAACAAATTTGTTTTTAAAAGAAAACAAAATTTCCTTTGAAAGTAAAATATTTGCTTCGGAAGAAAAGATTTCAAAACATACAAAGTTTTAAAGAAATAAAAAATAAAAAATTTAAATTTTTGACAACTGTTCACACAACGGATGAATAAATATAACATCCGCTGTGGGAACAGTACCACTCAACATTTCAAGTGTCCACAGCGCATGAATATTGTTCATCCGCTGTGAACATCCTCTCAATAACATTCAAAGTATCCACAGCGCATGAACAAGGTTCATCCGCTATGAATATTCATTTAAACATTCAAAGGTTCCATAGCACATGAACTTTGCTCATCCGCTGTGAACATATCAAACATATGATCCAAGGATTTATTCATCCGCCGTGAACAAACCATCAAATCATTCAAGTGTCCATAGCGCATGAACAAATGTTCATCCGCTGTGAACAATCTGTACAATGGTCCAAGGGTTTACAGCGCATGAACAAAATGTTCATCCACTGTGACTACAGTTGTCATACACAGCATAGAAGCTAAGTGCACAGTGCATGAACAAATTGTTCATCCGCTGTGTGCAAAGTACAACATACAGCGCACAGTGTAAAATGCACAACGAATTAACACTGTTCATACAACGGATGACCTAAAATTAATTTCATTTTTCCACAGCGCATGAACACTGTTCATACAGCGGATGTTGTGCACATCAACACTGTATCCATAGGGGATAGTCTTTTGTCCGCTGTGCATATAAACCATAGTTGCATATTTTTTCTTTTTCACCAGTAAAGAGAGAGAGAGTAAACAGTCAAAAATTTTCAAACACTTCAAAACCCTCGTAAACCCTAGTTACTCTGTTCAATCTAAACACAAACAAACTCTGATTTATCATTGATTTGTTGATCAAAAAGGTATAACAACACGACCGAAACATTAAATCATTCATTCAAACAACATCTGATTGACTTCTGATTTATACATTGTTCGACTCAGTCGAATAGTTTACATATAATCAATAATGAATAAAGTGATATTTTTAATCAAATTAAACATTAAATCTGTGTTAATAGGACTTAGTCGAATGTACTTATGTTGTTGATTTGGTGAAATTTGACTATGTGTTCATAATGATCATGAACAGTCATGATGTTTATTTGAAAAACCATTCAAAATCACTGTTTGATCATACAAGATGATTGAAATGTGTTATTACTTGATATACATCTTTAAAAGTCCATAACAAACATTCATAATCAGTTACTTTTGGCAATAACAAATCAAACAGACATTTAATGTATATGCATTGAATATGCATTAAATGAAATTTTGACTTATAAAAGTCAAACTAAAAACCAAAATCAAACTGATATAATGTATAATTTATGCATGCTTATGAACTTGTTAATTGTGGTAAAACATCAAAACTATTTAGAAATTAGTTTTGATTCATAAAGGAGTATATCAAACAAGTTTTCAAACAAACAAAATCATTCATCAGTTGTCTTGTAAAAGTCAAACTGATATTGTCTTTGAAAACACCCAAACCATTCATTTTTTAATCAAACAAGTTCTAAACATACAAAAGTTGTCATTATACAAACAAACAAATGAACACTTAATCAACTTTTCATCAATTCAAGCAATTATGCATATATCATACATAATCACTAACAATTTTTTCTTCTTTTATGCAGCTATGGCAAACTTGGTGTTTGTCAGGGATCACAACATCTGTGCATTCCTAAATCATGACTCTCCCAAGTCGGATATCTACCTGTTCTGGACTAATGCATACTTGGAAGAGATGAATGATGAACAAGTAGTAGTATCTACTATTCATGATCAGCAAATCATCATCTCTAAAGAAGTAATAAGAAGGGTTCTGCAATTAGGAGAAGTTGATACAGAAGGCCCTGTTGAGTTTGATGAACAGTATGTGTTGCATGTATTCAGAAAAATTGGATACACTACCACAATTGAAAGGAAACAGATTAAGAAATCCTATATTTGTGCTCAATTTAGATTTCTAATGCATACAGGAAAAACTGCACAAATACCTAATGGCATGGTATATAACATCACAGGAAAACTGGTTGGGATGCTACATCATTACGGGCTTCATGTGCCATTGCTAGCATTATTGTAAGGAGACCATTCAATTTTGCTGCACAAATACCTAATGGCATGGTATATAACATCACAGAGGTGAGGAACAAATTTCAGATGTTTCCAAAATTCCTACTTAGCCCACAATAACCATTCATCCCACAACAAACTCAATTCCCTTCACCACCACACAGCCCTAACCTCTCAGATCAACAAAGACTTTCATCTTTGTTAAGAGATATTCATATAACTCTTGAGCAACAATCAGATGAGCATGAGGAGGTTGGTAATTCTTCTTATGAACCAAAACCTGCTCAAATTTACACAACTGCTGAAGAAGTTGAACCAAGCAGTAAGGATTTAACCGAAGAAGACATTGAGCATTCTAAGGTGTTTCTGTTCACTGAGTATAATAAACTCATTGAAAGATCAAATAAAAGAGCTAAGAAATTAAAAGACAAGCTGAAGGAGAAAGAACAAGAGATTGATAAGCTTAAGACTGATCAGAATGCACAAAAGCTGATTGTTAAGTTTGTAGAACAACAGCTTGATCAAACACAAAGAAAATTAAAAGTCAAGGATGATGAACTTCTTATAGCCAAAGCTGAAATTGATTACTGGGCTAATCAATCAATAACAAAAGAAAGTGAAGTTGATAAACTAAAGAAGATAATAAAGGCTCAAGCTGAAGAAATCAAAAGGTTAAACAGGGAGCTTGAACATACAGACACTCAGCTGAATGAGGAAGAACAATTAGCAGATATTGTTGAACATTTGAGTGATTCTGAACAAGAAATTGGTGAAGAAGAAACACAGCAAAGCCAATCTGAACTAGCTGAACTAACACTAATCATCCCTGAAGAAACATACACCATGGATCAGCTGTTTAGTGATTCAAATCCTTATGATAACATCCATTATTCACCAATCTTGAGACAGCATTTTCATACACCTGATCCTGTGTCACAAGAAACAAGTATAGTTCCATATAATCCTCTAACTACAAAGCAAATGGAACTGATCAGACAGTTTGCTAAATCTGCCTCTATTCAACCTGAACAAGCAATAGCAGAAGCATCATCATCATCTCCTCAAATAATGACCTATGAGGGGAAAAGGAAAAGAACTTACTTAGGTTTTTCATCAAAGGAAATAGAACAAACAGTTGAGCCTGAATCACCAAAATCACCTCCATACAAGCTACTTAAGGTAAAGCAAGAACAACTTGAGTATGCTGAGCAAGATCAATTAGAAGAAGGTGAAATTGCACAGAGTTCTGATAAACAACAAATTATAATCATATCAGACTCTGAGGAGGAAAAAGAAGAAGATGATGATGAAAATCAAATCCAAAACATTCAAGATCTATTCTCAGATGATCCAGAAACACTCATGGTGATAGAGTTAATATCAAGAGGTTTTCCTTATGATGCTTTTATGACAATGAACTTATCCGAAGTAAAGGATCTGCTCAAAGACTTTCAAGAGGTTATGAAGAATGAAAGTGAGCAGACCTACAGAAGGTGTAAGGAAATAAAAGATCAGCAGGAGTTGCAGAAGAACCTGCCAAAGGATCCATAGATAGACAAAATGAATTACCAGCAAGTTAAGAGTTGGTTAAGTCATACAAGGATTCAATACAGATCTTATGCTGGGAGGTCATTGTCCCAAATGAAAGACATGGCCAGGGAGATATACAAGAACATGCTGTCAAATGCCCTGAAGCCACAGGGTTTCAAACCTCATCTTGTAGCCTCTCTTTCAACATACCACCAAGCTCCTCCTGAACTACATCCTATTGAAGAACCAAGAGAGTTCATGCCTCATAGGTTATGGCCTGAAGGAAATGAGGTCAGAGAGATGATCAGTGAGAAGACTAATTTTGTTAATTTTTATGACAAAATCTCTCTGACTACTGGGGCAAATGAAACAAAAATAGTGGCCTGGAAATATGATGAGGTATGGGATGCTGTGTTAATCAAGAGAGTATCTGGACTTGTCCAATACTTGTCATACATATCCCAGATAGGCACCCTCACATATGAAGATAGACTGGACCTTCTCCAATTGAGAATGGTTAATCATTTAAACAATCCAAGGGGAGCTGACTACTTCCATATCCACAGAACATACATGCACAAACAACATTATGAACTAAAGGCCAAAGCAGACAAAGAGGATAAACTTCACATTGAAAAATTAAGACGAGAACAAAGAGAAGCTAAGAAGGGGAAACAGCCACAAACAGACCAAATAGAACAAGTTGACCCCGAACTACTTGAAAGAGTAGGATGCCCTTTAAGACCTTTTGATCTGAGGCTGATAATAAAAAAGATAGAAGGCAACCAATACAATCATCCAATCACCCACTGGTACTATGATGAAAATCATTTTGAAGTGGTGTTGGAGAGAAAGTTAGAAGGAAAGATGGCTGAAGACATAAGACTGTTTGATCCTATTGAGATTAAACTACTTCACCCGTCTTATGTATCCTTTTTGAAGATAAAAACATTTCCAGCCATTCAGGATGTATTATGTAAGGGTGACTGTTGTTACTTTATTCACATGCTGAGAATACTGGGGACAATATATGTGAAGGCAGCATTGAAGCAGAGACTGGAAACAAAACAACAGCCACTTACACATATTGAAGGGATTACTAGAATGAGAATCTCTGAAAACAACAACTTAGAGAAAATGAAAGGAAAGCATGTTGTCACCACCTTGGTGAGCAACATTGATGTCCAGAGCCTTGACCAGTCTACTTTGGAGCAGCTGGTTCACTTGACCATTGAGCGAAAATATGATGATCAAAGAAGTGCGGTTGGCTATTTTGTTGAACACATAGTAAACAGCAGAAATGCTTTTAAGATCACAGCATTGAAGGATCAGGTGAAGGAAGCTGAAGCCGACCAAGCAATTAAGCAGGACATAGAAGATACTTTAAAAGCTATGGAAGAGGCTAAGAAGCAGACTGAAGAAGCTGGACCATCTCACTCCTGAGGTTTCTAAACACATCATTGGCAAAACAAACAAACAAACATATCCTTCCTTATAACTTTTATTTATTATGCTATCATACATTTCATACATACATATGCTCTTATGCATATGATAACATTCAAACATTCACACATGTGTTAATTAGCAATCACAAAGGAATCATTCAAGCATACAGGCAAACAAATCAATCTAATTACACTTGTGTAATCTCACAATCAATCAATCACTCATAACAAACAACTAAACATGCATAACATTCAAGACAAACAAACAAACAACTACCATTCATAATAAACACACACACACTCATTATTAACAGACAAGACAATAACAAGCAATCATTAAATTGATGCCAATATCATACTTAGGGGGAGTATTATTGGACTCAACAAGTGCATTAAGAATTCGTGCATAAAAGTATGATGCTTGCCAAATCAGACATATATCAAACATAATGTGTTCGAACATTCAAACAATCATTTACTAACACATTAGCATCATTATCATTCATAACAAACACTAATATGTGTTTAAATTTCTTTTTGAGAATCGTAGATAAAAGAAATTTTGACAAGTGTCTGCAGCGGATGAAGAAAGAGTCCACATCGGATGAAGATCATCAGCAGCGAATGAAAAATCTGTCCAAGTGTGTGCAGCGGATGAACAACAGCGGATGAAGAACATACAGCGGACAACAGACAAGCTAACACACACAACTGTCCACAGCCGATATTCATCCACAGCAGATGAACATTCCACAGCGGATGAACAAACACTGCACAATGGAGGACAAGTCTTCTCCACAGCGGATGAGATATCTTCCATAGCGGACAGCTATTCATCCACAACGGACAGCTTATAGACTTAGGATTATTTATGTAATATTCGTTTACATAAGGGTAGTTCAGTAATTGTATATAGCTTTTGTGTATAGGCTATAAATAGCACACTACCCTAATCCTTTGTAAGCTTTTTGAACAATCAATACAATCAAGCAGTTATTATTATTTTCGAGCATTCAAACACACACAAACACATACACACACACTGATTTCATACACTTGAATCATGGGTTTCCGCACCATGGTTCTTGTTTGTTGATTATTGAGAGATATTGAAAAGATCATTGGGGAAATCAACTTTTTATTCATGTTCATCATGAGTACAAGTTGATTTCATCAAACACCATCATTGCATCATCCTCCCACTCAAAGGTGTTTTATCAAAACAAAAGTGGGTTGGGAACCAATGAAATTGCTCCACCACACTCTTATGTGTCTGTTGGATAGCCAAGATGTGGTACTCATGAGCAAGAGGTTCCAACTGTTGACCTACTACCCAATGAGAAAATGAATGATGCAACTATGGTGACCAACACAGGGAAGGATAAGGTAGAAAGCCTCATTCCCACCGCTGATGTCCTACCCCTAACCACCAAAGAGAGAAAGAACAAAATCAAGGCAGTAAAGAAAACTGCCAAGAAGGTGACTGAGTCTAGGATGAAGATAGATCCCAGACAAAAGGGTGTATTCATTTCAGCCGGATTCCAAGTGGTTGAAAACTCTGACTCAGGAAAGGAATGTAGTACCAGCATTGTTGTCCAACTAAAGGATCAGAAGTTAAAGGGGAAAGCTTTTGAAGAAAAGGAGTGCAAGAACCAACATCCATCACGCCCCATCAAGAGTAACATTGAGTGCATAATCTGTGGTCTGCCTAACCACATGACTAAAGATTGTTACTACAATCCTGCAAGCACACATTATGCAACCAATGTTAAAAGAGAAGAAGTTAAGGAAGGCTTCATATTTGGACCTTATCACATTGTCCAAGTGACAAGGAAAGGAAAGCTTGTTTTCGAAGCTAAGTTGCTTTTGGAAGAAAATCATTCTTCTGAAAGAAATTAGCTTTAGAAGACAAGCCAAAGAACAAATAAAGGAATAAAAGGAATCCTTTGAATTCTTCAGAAAAGAAAGTAGTCTCTGAAGAAGGTCGTGCTCAATCCTCATCAGGATCATCTATAGTGGTCAACCATAGGATGGTATGGAAGAACAGAACAGATGCTGCCGCCAGTACCTCTTCTTCATAAACACAAATTGAACCCACTTGCCTATATTTTGATTCAATTAAATCATCCACATTGGAAGAACCCAAGACCAATAAGGCTTGGGTTTCCAATAGTAACTAATCATCTCACTTTATGTGCAGGGACATCGACATGACAAGAATGGAAATATATGGATTGTGGATAGTTGATGCTCCAGGCACATGACAGGGAACAGATCTCTTCTTCAATAATTTGAACATTTTGATGGAGGTCCTATTTAGTTTGGAGGTGAAGCCGAAGGATACATTTCTGGTAGAGGTAGTGTATCCAATGGTAAGTTAAAAGTTGACAAAGTAAACTTTGTCAAACAGCTTGAACACAATCTGTTAAGTGTTTTTCAATTCTATGATCAAAAGCACCAAATGCTTTTCACAGAACATGAGTGCATTATCCTCAAACCTAGGATGACAATTTCTCAGGAATTGGTGCTTCTTAGATCTTCCAGGAGAGGGGATATGTACAAGCTGGATATGAACAATGCTTCCCCACTAGGTGAAGTATCATGCTTTCTTTCCAAAGCCAATGGTGATGAGTCAACTCTTTGGCATAAAAGAATGTGCCATGTTAATTTTAAAACCATGAACAACTTGGTTAAAAATAATTTGGTACATGGTGTGCCTAAAAAGAAGTTTTTCTGTAAAGACAACTGTGTTGCTTGCCTGAAAGGAATACAACACAAGGTCACTCATAAATCCAAAGAGGTTAACTCTATCACCCTTCTATTACATTTATTGCACATGGATCCTTTTGGTCCCACAAGTATAATGAGCATTGGAAGGAAATCATACTGCCTTGTGATTGTTAATGATTTTACAAGATTCACTTAGGTATTCTTTTTAAGAACTAAAGATGAAACGACTGAAACTTTAAAATCTTTTATTCTTAAAATTTAAAATCAAAAGGATCACAAGGTAAAAATCATTAGAAATGATCAAGGGACTGAGTTTAAGAATCAAGTTCTTGACTCATTCTGTAACTAAAATGGGATTGCCAGACAATATAGTTCTCCTAGAACTCCTCAACAGAATGGTGTTGCTGAGAGGAGGAATAGGAAACTTATTGAGGCTGCAAGAACAATGTTAGCTGATTCAAAACTGCCTCTAACTTTCTGGGCAGAGGCAGTCAGTACTGCATGTTATGTGCAAAACAGATTTCTCATTGTAAAGCCTCATGGGAAGACCCCTTATGAATTATGGAACAAGAGGCCACCATTCATTGGCTTTCTTAGGTCCTTTGGCAGCAGGTGTACCTTACTCAACACAAAGGGCAATTTAGAGAAATTTGTTGAAAAGTTGGATGATGCTATCTTTGTTGGATATTCCTCCACCTCTATTGCTTATAGAGTGTATAATATCAAAACTCAACAGTTTGAGGAATCATCCATCATGTTATTAATGAGCACACTCTTTGTGTTAGATGGAATGGACCTGAATACATTTTTGATTTAGAATTGTTTCCAAACCATTCTAAACCATCTTGTGAGAATGTTTCAGTTGGAACAGGAACTCAAAGTGACCCATATGAAGGTCAACTGTTTGAGCTACCCAGACCTATTTCCAATTCTTCAAGAAGAAATAAAGAACAAGCTCCTACTGCTGAAAGTCCTGAAAGCATGAGTATCTCAGGAAACAAAAGAGCTTCAACAAATTGTCAGCTCACTGAGCCTCATAACCAAAGGTTGACAATTCAAGCACTCAACACCAAGCTAATGAAGATAGTGACATGGAGGAACAGGCAACTATTGATGCTGCTTCATAGCATACTGCCATTGATGATGTCACTCATTCATTCAATTAGTCCTCATTGAATGAGTGTGAGACATTAGCTGGTGAAGGTGTTCAAAATCCTGAGCAAAACTTCTCAAACTTGGATCTATCTATGTAACTAGATATGATTCCTAGGCTCAGGATACATAACACTCATCCAGCTAAAAACATCATTAGGGATGTATCAGAAGGTGTGAGCATTAGAAGTCAGACCCATAATAGGAATGCATGGTTTTACTCATGCTTTCTCTCTCAATTGGAACCAAAGAAGGTGGAAGAAGCCCTTAAGGACAACAATTGGATTGAAGCTATACAAGAGGAATTGCTTCAATTCAAGAGGCAAAAGGTATGGAACCTGTGTCCTTTGCCACCTGGCCAAGTCCCTATTGGCACTAAGTGGGTGTTCTGATAAAGGATTGATCATCATGAATAAGGCAAGACTTTTTGTTCAACGATACACACAGGAAGAAGTCATAGATTACACTGATGTCTTTACACCTGTTGCAAGACTTGAAGCTGTGCGAATCTTCCTTGCTTTTGTAGCATCCAAGAACTTCATAGTCTATCAACTTGATGTCAAATGTGCATTTTTTATGGGAATATAGACTGAGAAGTCTATGTGTGTCAGCCACCTAGATTTGAAGGTCCACAGCATCCCAACTATGTGTGCAAACTAGATAAAGCTCTTTATGGGCTGCATCAAGCACCTAGGCTGTGGTATGAGACTTTGTCTCAGTTTCTCCTCAAGAAAGGCTATACCAGAGGCACCATAGACAAGACATTGTTCATACAAGAATCTGGGAAGGACATACTGCTTGTTCAAGTCTATGTTGATGACATCATATTTGGTTCCTCAAATGACCAAATGTGGAAAGACTTTGAAAGCATCATGAGAAAGAAATTTGAGATGAGCTCCTTGGGAAAGATGGATTTCTTTCATGGGATTCAAGTGAAGCAGATGGAAGAAGGATTCTTTATCAACCGGTCTAAGTATGTTGAGGACATCTTAGAAAGATTTAAGATGAAAGATTGTAAGACAGCCAAGACACCTATACCCAGAAATCATAATCTATGTCTTGATTTCGAGGGGGAGGATACTGATCAGCATCAGTACCTGGCAATTATTGGATCTTTGATGTATCTCACAGCTAGTAGACCTAATATCATGTTTGCAACTTGCATCTGTGCAAGATATTAGGCTGCTCATAAGGTGTCTAACCTAATTGCTGTTAAAAGGATTCTTAGATACCTCAAAGGAGCTCTCAAACTAGGTCTCTGGTATCCTAAGAATAATGATTTCAATCTCTATGGGTACTCTGATAGTGATTATGGTGGTTGTAATATTAACAAGAAATCCACATTAGGAGGATGTCAATTTCTTGGTGGAAGGATTATTTCCTAGCAATGCAAGAAGCAATCATGTGTTAATACATCAACTACTGAAGCTGAAGACATTGCTACTGCGAGCTGTTGTGCTCAACTGCTATGAATTCAAAATTAGATGTTAGACTATGGATTCAACTTCATGAATACTCCTATCCATATAGACAACACGAGTGCTATGTCCATTACAGGAAATCCAGTCAAGCACTCCAAGACAAAGCACATTGACATCAGGTATCATTTCATTCTAGATATTCATAAAAACAATTGATTAAACTAGTAAAAGTTAATTCAAATGAACAATATGCTGACTTGTTCACCAAATCCATTGATGAACAAAGATTTAAATACTTAATCACAGCTATTGGGATGATTATCCTTGACTAGTTTTTTTCTTTTGAAAACCTTTTTAAAACGTGTCTTGTTTATGTTGTCTAATTACAATCTAAGCCCTGTTACTAAAGTTTTTCTTCTAAGTGGAAATTCTTCCGAAAAGAAATTTGCCCTTGGAAGAGATCTTTATATCTTCCGAAGGTAAATTCTTTCACTTTAGTACTCTCTTCCGAAGAGTTTTTACTCTCGGAAGAAAATTTGATCATAGATCAAATTTATTTCTGAAGATAATTAACTTCCTCTTGGAAGAAGTCTTTTCTCTCGGAAGCAACTTTCCCTTCGGAAGAAAACTTTTACTGTGTAACGGAAACCTTCGGGCTCCACTGCATAAAGATTAAGATCTTTTCGGAATGTTTTAAATTATCTACCTTGCCGCCGTACTCAAGTACACACCCAAACAGTCTTTTTACCTTATCGGTATGGTCTTTTACCCCCTATTTAAAACTTTTGACTCTCTTTCTTTACCTTTTTACCACCTCTGAAACCTAACACTCCCATTATCATCTTCACTCTCTCTCAAATTCCTTTAATCCAACAATACTTTCTTATAATGGCTCTCAATTCTCAACACAACCAAGTCGCCATCCTTGCTTTCTCTAAGGATGCTGACTTTGCCCCCATCATCAATTTTCTGTTCCACTCCACAAAGTTTACCGCCCTCACTGTAAACACCACCATATACTCTAATCAAATGACCGAATTTCGGGCAAATGGTCGTGGTGAAACTCTGAATGATGAGAGGGTCATCATGTTGAGAATCAGCGGACAAGAGATCATCATTTCTGAATCTACCTTCAGGGAGCATCTGGAGCTTCATGACGAAGGCGCCCCAACTGAATTCCCCAAATCTGAGTTAGCAAACACATACACTCAGATGGGATATGGTGGTGATGTGGACAAGTCCACTGTTTACAATTTTAATTTCACTTACAACTAAAAATTCTTGTTGCACATCGTTCTACACTGCCTATCCAACAAATCAAGGGGTTGGGATCAAATCCCATATGATCTGGACTGCCTAGTCCATGGAATGGTAAAAGGCCTCCACTTCAACTATTCAAGGATTATGCTAAACAATCTATAAGGAAGTCTTACCCGGGTATTCATTTTTCACGTATCCCCCGTTTATTCAGCATATCATCAACTGTGAGCTGGACCAGAACATAATACAACATATAGACACTCTAATGGTCCCACACATGAGTCAGGGCATCTTCAAGACCTTGAAGAAGGTGTCCACTAATTTCACGAGGAGATTCACTATCTTCTCCCAGGTATGCTTGAGCCAATGGCTCCTAGTAACATCCTACAAGCCCAACAGGTGATGAACCCACACCAAACCTCCCCACTCATATGCCAACTACTTCTTCCCACCCAATAAAAGTTACATACACCAGACGCCCTAAGCGAACCCCTGATCAATCTAATCTAATTGATCAGGTCCCCTCTGCTCACACTAAAAAGGCTCGAGTGGAACTCAGGGATCCCACTCAGCCAGAGGTCACACCATCCTCCACCATCAACCTCAATATCAGTGGTGAGTCTCCTTAGTTTCAACCTAATAAGCCCAAAACCCAAGCCGTTAGCCCTCAGGGTGAGTCCCAACACTCCCCTGAGCAACCAAAAAGGGACAGCCACATCATTGGCGCATCTGCTATTGCAGAAGAGCCATTAGGTGCTGACCAAGGTCCCAGGTCATTAGAATTAACCTCTTTATCCTTCACTGACCTTTTAGTCCAACCTGATGAGGATATCATGTTCCATCATGGCCATGATGTTGATCTACAATACCTCTCTCAAGATCAACTGAGCCCTAGGGAACCTCTGATATCTAGCCAACATCAGTTAAACCAAACTAAGGTGAGTCCAACTGGTGTGGAGGTGTCTCATGTAGACTCAGCCGTCACTACTGAGAGTGTCTCACTGGCCTCTCAGGAAAGTGGTGATATCAGTGAGACTGAGTCTACGACAACCTTGCCAATTGATGTTTCTGAAAAGGACATCAGTAGGGAGGGGTGTCCAGGGCGCTAAGAAACTATAACTGGTGGTGATGATGAACATGCTAGACATGTTATCTCATCTACTTATGATTTTACAAAAGAAGATGAGGGCAGCCTGCAACTCATTATCAAAGTCCTGATTTCTAAAGTCTCAAACTTTGAATCAAAGGTTAAGTCTTTAAAGGATAGGTATGCCACTCAGCAACTTAAGATTGAATATCTCAAGGCTAAACTAGCTGAGATATAGATTGAGAAGCCTGTCAGGCACGTACCTATCCAGGTTTCTTTAAGTTCTTCCTCCAGCTCATTTACTTTTCAAGATGATGCTACCAAAAAGGGGGAGAATGTACAGAAACAACATCATGTGGAACCCACTTACACCATAGCAATAACTTCTCCTAATGCCTTATCTATCTTTTACCTCCAACAGCATCACCCTACTACAGTGTTCCCTCAACCAGCTCTTATTACCTTTCAAGTGGACCAAAGGATGCTCATAGATCTCAATAGGTTTCTAACCAAATTTCTATTGAGCTCCTCCATTGAACATCCCTCCCCTAATCTAGCTGTCTTCTACTTTGGAGCTAAAGAGCTTCAAAGGCTGAATGCACCACCTAACTTTAAAGAGAAAGTTGGTCAACCTAAGGTCTCTACTGAACCCAAGATTAATTTTGAAGCGGATGTACAAACTGATGGCCCAGCAACTGTGTAGATGCTTCTTTAAACATTAACATTTGTCTGTATGTGCCTTGTATAGTTTTTGTCATAGTATAGGGACTTTTTATGTAAATATGTTCCTTTGTTTTCTTGATTAGTATAAATAGCATAGATATGTTTTGTGTAGGTAGTTTTTTTAATGTGTGAGATTTAGACATCTTGTAACTGTTTCCTACACTTTGTATTCTTCTATATGCTAATCAATGAAAACTCTATGAATTTCTGTTGATTTGCTTGTGTTGAATTGAATACTTGTGTGTTTTAGATTGAATTGTGTTCATATATCATCACAGATCGATCCATTTTGAGCTCATCAAATGGTATCAGAGCTTTCAGTTCAGTGATTAAAGTTCTTTAACTGTCGAACTCTCAAACTCATTTGAATCTGTGATTGATAAACAATTCAGTCATATAATTATTGAATTCAGTTGTGTTTCATCATCAGGAACATGATTTGATTTACAATTAGCAGTACAATTCGTTCGAATTAGTGAATTTGAGCAAAAAGCTCTTCGAACATGTTCTTCATTTGTCAAACCTGTTCTTGAATCAAAAGATCAATTTTGGTTGTTAATTGAAGAAATTGAAGTTGAAGGATTGATTATTGATCAATTTCCTACATAATTTGTGGATTTCAAATCAATTAATCAAGTTTTGAAGGAATTCAAAAAATTTAAGTTCATATGAAACTGATGAATGTGGCGAATTATGTCAAAAACACTACTGAAAATTGCTTAAGTGTTAGGCGCATAACAACTATTTAGGCGCATTTCCACTATTTGGGCGTTTTTCAGTTAGGCGTTTTTCTACTGTTGTGACACGTTTCAACTGTTGGGACACTTTGGAAGTTGACAGAATCCAAGGAATTCCAGGCATTTTACAACTGTTGAGGCGTTTTTGAACTATTTAGGCGTATTACCAACCAGGCGTCTGACAACTGTTCAGGCATTTTGATACTGTTCAGACACTTCTCAACTTGGTCATTTTGGAGTTTTTCTAAGGCAATCCCTTAGACTTTTCGAAATCACAGTCAAAGGAAGTACAACTGTTTTGGCGTTTTACCACTAATTGGACGCATCAGCTTTAACACTTAAAACAATTTTGAAATTTTTCAGAAACTTAAAAAATCCAAAAATATTTTTAATTCATTGTTTTCATTCAAAACATTAAAAACAACAAAAACAAATTTCTTTTAAAAATCAAAAACTAAAAATAGTAAAATCAGAAGACTCAGAGAACAGAGTTCCCAAGCTAAAGAATATAGCAGATTTCAAGAATTGGTCACTGAGATTAAAACTTTACTTGAATTCTATTGATACTGGTCTATGGAAATCAATAGAAAAAGGACCTCATATTCCTATAACTTCAGATGGTCCTGATAGAGGTTTTGTTTACACCAAAGAATCTCAAGAACCATATCCTGGAGATGGATTACCGGGTGATGATATCAGGAAAGTTAAAAATGATATAAAAGCTTATTCTTTGATGTGCAAAGGACTGCCACTAGAAGTCTTTACAAGGCTTGATGGTTATCAGACGGGATACACCATGTATAAGGCATTGAAAATAATATGTGAAGGTGGAAAGGAGATCCAGGATCTGAAAAAGCAAAAGTTAAAGAGACAATTAGAACTTTTTGAACATTTATCTAGTGAAACAATAAATCAGATGATGAACAGATTTGTTCAACTAACTACTGAGATGTCGACTGCAGGCATCAAGAATGATTTAAAAGATCTTAACTTCAGGCTTCTCAATTCTCTTCCATCTTCATGGAAGCAAACAGTGACTCTGTTAAAGAGAAATTCCCAATGGATCTTGATCTTTTGATTGCTAAAATAGAATATGTTGAAATTGATGAAAGTTCTAGAAACAATGACAGAGCAGCTTTGATGTCACAATATAAATATGTTACTTCTCGAGCAAGTATTGTAGAGAATGCATTCATGGCTAAGAATGAAACTTCACCAGAAGATGAGGGTGATCTATTTGTTGGCGCAGAGTTCTTCACTGATTCCACTTACACAAGTCCTCCTGCTTATACAACTCAAAATCAACCTCAATCTCCTCCTATGCCTAAAAGTTCTAAATCTCAAGCAGAGACTCCATCTGCTAACTCTGCTAAAACTAGCAAAGTTAACGATGTAATAAACATCCTATTACATGATAAAGAGTCTAAAACTGCATTCACTGCATTTATGGCAAGCTTTCAAGCTTATCAAGGTAGTCATCTAACTCAACTTGATCTTGTTTTGCAGGATTTATTTGAAATGGATCCAGAAGATGTAGAAGAAATGGATCTCAACTGGCAAATGGTTATGATAGCTTACAGGACTCAGAAACACTCGTATGTCAACAGAAACTACAAGCCAAGTGCAAACAAGTCTGTTGGATTTGTTAAGTCCAAATCTAGGTGTTTCAACTGTAACAACTATGGTCACTTTTCAAGAGAGTGCAAAGCTCCATGAAATAAAGGAGGAAATGGCCAATCAAGCTCAAGTAATCAAAGGTTTCAGCAATCTTCACAGAAGACATTTCAGAAACCTTATAAAAGCCTACCAATGCCAGAATTGAAAGATGAATCTAAATCATCAGAGGAACCCAAGAAAGCTCTTGTTGTTAACATTAAAGATGGTTATGATTAGAGTGCATACGCTGAGCAATTTACTGCTGATTTAACCTCCAATTTATCTCTTGTTGTAGAAATACAAAAAGAAGATTGGTCTGAATTTAATGATCCAAAAGATGATGGAAACTCTGAGAACGAGGAAGAGGATTATGACTGGAGTGACAAGTCTGATCCCAATGAAGATTCAGAGGAAGTTGCATTGATGACAAAATCTGATCAACCAAAGGTTGAAAGCTCTAACTCTGAAACATCTCCTCCTAAATATTCTGAAATTCCATCGGAAGTCCGAGAAAAGTTACGTACAAAGTCTTGCTTCGAGCATGTAGAATACTACATAAATTATTCTTACAGATTTGTGAAAAACTTAAGCAAGAAGAACTAATGCATACCAAACTTAAAAATGATCATAAAGTATCTGATGAAAAGATTATCTCTCTTCAAAATTCTTGGAACAAAACTCTAAGAGAACTTGAAATTGTATCAAAACAACTTGAAGAGATGACAAAAAATCTTGAACTGGAGAAGATAGCTCATGCAGCTACTCAAGTTGATCTTGCCCAAGTTAAAAGTTCTAAAACCATTGTGGAAAAGCTGGTAAATGAACGAAAAGATAAAAAAAAGGCAGGATTGGGTTTCACTCATGAACCGATGCCTGAATCAATAACAAATACCTTACCAGAAAATTTTAACACTCATGATCACTCTCCAGAAAACAAGGCAAAGTTAAAAGCTTTTCAAAACAAGACCAAGATGTCTGATGCTGAAGAAGAGAAAACAAATGTGGAAATTTTTGAAGAAAAAGATAACGAAAAGATAAAAAAATGGTCATCCTGTTAAAGTAAAATCTTATGAACCGAAGCCTAAAACAAAGAAAGTTTTTGTTCCTAAAGAGTCAGTTTTGGAGGAAGTGAATATTATAACTAATAACCAAAACTTAGATTTTCAAAACAAAAATGATGAAGAAACATCAGAAGATTCAAGTTCATTTGGTCTAAATAACCCAAAATTTATTAAATGGCAAAAAGACCAGAAAAAGAAAGAATGTGAAAAAGAATCTTCAACTGAGGATGTTCAATCTAAACCAAAAACTGGATCTACAAAATCAAGGAACCAGAGAAGAAGAAGAAATATAAATACAGCTAAACATGAACTAATAAAAATTCAAGAAAATCAGACAAAAGAAACAAATCAAGCAACAAAATTAAAGCCAATTAAATTTGTATCTGCTGGTTTGTTGAATGTGAACTCCATTCAAGATGTTAAAGAAAATCCTAAGAACAAATCAACCTCTGATCTAAAAACAGGTTCAGATTCTAAGACTTCCGCTGTAGCTACAAGATTTGTATCTAAGGAAAAAAAGAATGAAATTCATGTTCAAAAACAAAAACAAATTGTGTAAAAGAAAAGTGGTTTAAATCAAAAGCATAATTCTTCAAATCAAAAAACAACAAATTAACTCTTTGATACCTAAAAGTAACCAAGTTTCTAATGTTACGTCAATGTCAAAGGCTAATGAGCAATTATTCAAGACTCCACAGAGGTATTGTAACATATGTGACATGTATAATCACAAAACATCTGAATGTTTTTTTAACAAATACTGTCACATTTGCGATATGAGAAATCACTCAACTTCAGAGTGTTATATTAACAAATATTGTACCTACAGTGATGAGCAAACTCACAACACTAAAGATTGTTACTTTATAAAAAATTCACAAAGGAGAGGATTTGCCACTTCAACATTGAGCAAAGGTTATGTTAATCCGCTATATAAAAGAAACCAAAACGTTGATTTTCAAAGATTAACACACCAACCCTTCTTAGGTTTGAACACTTTCAAAAGAAACAATTCAGTGAGACCTAACAATACTTCAATGATAATTTCATTCCAAGATTAGTGAGAATTAATAACAAAAGTTTTGAAAATAAAAGATTTTCAAACAATGGTCAGTCAAAAAGCATGAATTTTCCAAACAAGCATAATTTTGTTACAAATAATAGAATTGGTAAATTCATAAAAAATAAACCTGATGTCAACAAACTTCACTTTAAACAATTTACTATTGTTTACAAGTTTGGAAAACCCAAGACCATTTTGGCTTGGGTAGATAATTCAACTTAAATTTTTTTTTTGTTTTGCAGGTACGCCCGAGAAGACCAATCAATACTTGGTATGTGGATAGCGGGTGTAGCCGGCATATGACAGGCAATCAGGCCTTATTACAAGATTTTAAGTTAAATATGGAACGCATGTCACCTTTGGTGGTGATGCAGGAGGAAAAATAACCGGAGAAGGAACAGTATCCAACGGGATTATAAGCTTTGATAAAGTCAACTTCTGTTCACAGTTGAACTTTAATTTGTTAAGCGTATCCCAAATTTGTTATAAATCCTACTCTATACTTTTTGATGATTCTTTCAGTTATATCTTGAAGCCAGGATTTCAGATAAGCAAGGATTGCATGGTTGTTAAAGCTGTCAGAGACCGAGACGTATACAAACTCTATATGTCTTAAGTGGACTCTTCTACAGAAACAACTTGTCTCTTTGCTAAAGCATCAAATGATGAAAGCCAGCTTTGGCATAGACGTCTCGGACATTCCAACTTCAAGAATATGAACAAGCTTGTAGCAGGAAATCATGTTATTGGCCTTCCATCAAAGAAGTTTGCCACAACTGATTTATGCTCAGCATGTTTAAAGGGGAAACAGCACAGAGCGTCTTATAAGTCCAAGCTGATAAACTCAAATTCCAAACCCCTTCAGTTGTTGCATATGGACCTTTTTGGACCAACCAACGTTAAGAGTATTGAAAGAAAATCTTACTGTTTAGTTATCATTGATGACTATACAAGATTTTCATGGGTTTTCTTTCTAAATGCTAAATCTGAAACAACTGAATTAATAAAAGAATTTATCAAAAAAGTAGAAAATCAACTTGATCAAAAAGTAAAAATAATTAGAAGTGATAATGGGACGGAATTCAAAAATCTAACTCTTGACATGTTTTGTGCAGAGAAAGGAAAAGCTCATCAGTTCAGTGCTCCCAGAACTCCTCAGCAAAACGGAGTTGCTGAAAGGAAGAACCAAACATTGATTGAAGAAGCATGATCCATGTTAGCCGATGCTAAAATTCCGATCACATTCTGGGATGAAGAAATATCAACTGCATGTTTTGTTCAGAACCGTTCGTTAATTGTTAAAGACAAACTGAAAACTCCATATGAGTTAATGTTTGGCAGGAAACCAAACATAGATTTTCTTAAATCTTTTGGTTGTCCGGTTATGATTCTGAATTCAAGTGATTATTTAGGAAAATTTGAATCAAAATCTGATTATGGATTTTGCGTTGGATATTCATCTGTTTCAAAGGCCTATCGAGTTAATAACTCTAGGACTAATGTTATAGTTGAAACATTCAATGTTAAATTTCTTGAAAACTCTTTTCCATCAGTGTCAAATGGTCCTGCATGGTTATTTGATTTAGATTCATTGTCAAACTATTTTCAATCCAACTTGTTTAATCAATCTAACTTGCTTGATTCTACAGGTGAAAAGAAAATTCAAGGAGTTCTCGGTTCATTCAGTGACAATTCGGATTCTGACGATACAGATGATTCAAGCTCAGACTATCCCTTCTTTTCTTTTGTTAGAGATTCTATTATTCAGTCTAATAATGATGATCAGCCGCATCAAGATAATGATCATTCTGTTTCACAAAAGCAAGATGTGTCACAATCAAATCCTAATGATGGTACAGAAATTGTACAACCTGAGTCTGGAATGTCATCTATTTCTGGTGATGTAGTTCATTTCGGTAATCTTGATTACTTTATCAATTCACCGACTCAAGTTTCTAATTTCAATTCACATTCTTTAAGCCTATTGCATCAGCTTTCCAACTTGAATCAATCCAATCTAGATGTTCATGTTCAAGGAGATAAGATTCTGACATCTCGTATTCACAAGAACCATCCCACATCTCATATTATTGGTCCTTTGAGTGAGAGAATGATGAGAAGTAAATCAGAACAAGCAAACGTCTGCTTATACTCTTGCTTTCTTTTCAAATTGTTCCTAAAAATGTTTCCAAAGCATTAAAGGACAATGGTTGGATCAAGGCTATGCAAGAAGAATTATTACAGTTCCGCAAACAAGAAGTGTGAAATCTGGTGGATTTACCTGAAGGAGAAAATTCCATAGGCACAAAATGGTTATTCAGAAATGAAACTGATGATCGAGGAATTGTTATCCGAAATAAAGCGAGATTAGTTGCACAAGGATACACTCAAGAAGAAGGTATTGATTATGATGAAGTATTTGCTCCAGTTGCAAGACTTGAATCTATTCGTGTCTTCCTGGCTTATGCCTCATTCATGAAATTTAAAGTGTATCAAATGGACATAAAGGGTGCCTTTTTGTATGGTTCTATCACCGATGATGTGTGTGTGAAGATGCTACATATCCACATCGTGTGTACAAATTGAGCAAAGCTTTATATGGTCTACATCAAGCCCCTAGAATCTGGTATAAGACATTGTCACAGCACTTAATCCAACATGGATACACGCGAGGGAAAATTGATCCAACTTTATTCATAAGAAAGGATGCTGATGATCTCTTATGTGTACAAGTGTATGTTTATGATATGATATTTGGTTCTACAAGTCTAAAACTGTGCAATGAATTCAAAGAAATCATGAAATCTCAATTTCAGATGAGTTCTATGGAAGAGATAAATTTCTTTCTTGGACTACAAGTTAAGCAATCTGCAGATGGTATTTTTATCAACCAAGAGAAGTTCGTCGACAAACTCTTGAAGAAATTTAAGCTGCAAGATTGTCAGTCAATTAGAACTCCAACTGATGTGAACACCAAGATTGAGCCTGATCCGAAAGGAAAATCAGTAGACCAAACAATATACAGATCGATGATTTGTTCTTTGATGCATCTCACTGCATCTAGACCAGACATTATGTATGTTGTTTTTGTCTGTGCAAGGTATCAATCAGACCTGAAAGAATCCCACTTAATTGCTGTCAAAAGAATATTCAGGTATCTCAAAGGTAAACCGGCTTTAGGGCTATGGTATCCTTACGAAGGAAACTTCGAGTTACATGGGTATACTGATAGTGATTATGGTGGATGTTATCAAGATAGAAAATCAACAACGGGTGGGTGTCAATTTTTAGGACCCAGATTAGTCTCGTGGCAATGTAAGAAACAAACAAATGCCTTTGTTTCTACTGTAGAAGCTGAGTACATTACTGCTTTAGCAGGATGTTCTCATATCCTTTGGTAACAAAACCAACAGATGGATTACGGGTTTAACTTTCTTAAAACACCTATTTACATTGATAACACAGCTGTGATGTTCATTACAGCTAATGCTATCCAACATTCTAAAACAAAACATATCGAAATTCGATATCATTTTCTCAGAGATAACTCTAAAAAAGGTTTAATCATTTTGATTCGAATTGCTACTGAAAAACAGTTGGCCGACCTTTTTACTAACGCCTTCTTACCAGGACGGTTTGAGTATTTGGTAGAGTCAATTGGTCTTATTAACCACATGTAAAAATTGGTTTTTGAGTATTTCAGTTAATTGAGTCTAAATATGATCAGAACCCTCTCTTATATGAATAGGACACAGTAAGAGAACCTGTCAAAGTTAATTGCCTGATTGTATTTTTGTGTGTGCATATTTATTAGAACAACAAAAATCAAATACAAAATTGAAAATTGAAAAACAAAAGATAAAAATACAAAACCAAAAATCACAAAAAAGTGTCTTTCCTTATTAATTATATAGGAATGAATTTGTTTTGCAATACATGAGAAATGATAGTACATTAGTATGATCAGTTTCATACTTCGCTTACGACTATAGTCTGACGTGATCAGATATGATGTGTAGGTAAGCTCATGCAATTATACTAAACAAGTAAACTCTTGAGATCAAACTAAATAACTCATGCATTAGTGTTTGTCCATTTCAGTACCTATGAGTAGTATTGACTTCTCAAATTGATTGCTTGTAAAGTCACAAACTCACACCTGATAGTGATATAAAAAACCATGAGATCTGTTTATATCATTAATTTAAAGCATCTAACACTTCTCTGTTATGAGTCATCATAGATCTGAAGTGACGAGATATCCTTTGTTGTAAGTCATTACAGACCTGGATATTCTCATCTGATGCAAAAAGATGCCAATGTGCACAAACTAAACATGAGATCTGGTTATAAGTATATGTCAGGTTTTCAAGTTGAGAAAAGTGATTTCTTGTATATCTTGACAAGGGTTGAGCTCTCTAAGTCTAAGTGTGACTCATATAATGTCATATCTAATCGTACCTTAAGAAATCCAAGAGTTGAAAAAGTAAGTGTGCGGAGTACCTTGCCAAAAGCACTCTTTTTCTGTCCTTAGATTTAGTGTCTCCTTTGCTGCAGAAATACTGACCTGGAACACACTTGATTAGGATTTAATCACTGTCTGTGACGATCCATCAATTTTTTTATTTTAATGTGCTGATCATTGCTAATATGATCTCATTGCAGACATGATTCATTGTGAATATTAGGATTTTATTCTGCTTTAATTTTTATTTTTGAATGTTTTTCTGTGTGCAGGCATATTAACAATGATTAGTGTACTCTTCATGTGACTTTCAAGAAACTTCTAAGTTTTCTCAAACTTAAAAGTTTAGGGGGAGTAAAAAGAGTTAAAATTGATTGTCAAATTTCAAGATATGTAAAATCATGAAAATCAAAATCTAATGGTTTGGATGGAAAGGATGATGCTACATATGTTCAAGCATGAGTGTGTAACAAAATGTAAAATGAACCTGAAAAACATGTTAAATGGAAAAGCTTCATGCAAAAGTTAAATGAGATTTTTTTTTGTTAAAAATTAGAGACTAAAATAAAGGGAAATTATTTTGAAAAATTAAATCAAAAATAAAAAGGTCAAAAAATAAAAATTAAAATTTTCAAAATAAAAATAAAAATTTAAAAGTCAAAAGTTCAAAATTGAGGGTATATTGTGAAAATTTTGGGTGAAAATCAAAATTTGACTAATTAAAGTCAAAATTTGATTAACTGTTTTAATATTAGTATGTAAACAGTGCTAATATGTCTAAACAGTGTACAGGTGGAAGATCTAAAAATTACAAGTGTTGGGACACATGAAAGTCATCTCATGCGCCTAAACAGTGTTCATAAGCCCAGGATTAGGAGCATGATGATTTTTCAAGATTTGTACAAGTGTTGGACATTTCAGACAACCTCATGCGTCTAAACAGTTGTCATGCGTCTAAACAGTTGTCATGAGTCTGGGAATGTGGTTAAGTGTTGGGCGTTTTATCTTTCCCATACGCCTAAACAGATCCCATGGTTCCAAGTGTAAACAGCGTGTATTGGGCGTTTCAGCTAAGCTCATACGCCTGAACAGTGCAAAAGCGCCTACACAGTGCTTATGCGTCTGAACAGTGCTCATGCGCCTAAGTCCATGCGCACAAACAGTGCTCATACGCCTGAGTCCATGCGCACAAACAGTGCTCATGCGCCTAAAATTTTTCACTTAGTATATAAACAACACTTTGTGTTTTTAGATTTCATTCTCAAAATTCCCCTGATCTCTTAAGCCTTCGAACCCAGTGTGCTTCCGATAAACCCTTATTCCTTATTTTGATCGATTTCTGAGTTACTCTTGTATTCAAAGGTCTTTGTGCTTAGTTCTAAGTGTAAGTTCATGATCAAAATCACTGATATCGTTGATTTACAGGTTATTTAAGCTGGGTGTTTTGACCCTATTCGGGCTTTTGAAACCCTAGATTGTATGCAAATCTGTAAATTGATGGTTAAAATGACTAAATGAACTAAAATTGATGCTTGAATGATAATATGGTCTTGATTTCGACTCAGTTTGTTCATTCAAATCGAAGTTCTCATCATCTGTTGATTGTGTGTTGATTTTCATCTCTGATGATAAAGATGAATAGTCACAGAATATTTTTTTTTTTAAAAAAAATTTACACAAAAATTCATATTGAAGATAAGTTTTTAAATCAAAATTGAAATCTAAAATGTGTTAAATAATCAAAGAAATCAATTTGTTTGAAATATTTGATTTTCAGCTGAATGAATTTTTAAAAATATTGATTTTAATTGTTAAAACTTAAAATTTTAAATGTCTTGTGTTTAATTTTGCAGATGGCTGATTTAAAGTTTGAGCCGAAATACAACGTTGCTGCACTATTAAACGAGGATATTCAAAATGCTGTAGGATACGAAGATATGATCAGATTTCTTTTACGGACGAAGTATGTATATGCCATGTGCTACCAACCGGTTATCTATGCACGTCTGATCAAGAAGTTCTGTAGCACGGCATATGTTGATGTTGATGATAATGGAGCTAAAGTGGTCTGAGTCTTTATAACGAATTTTAGAATGATTGAAGTCTCTGAAGACTCAATTAGACAAGCCTTGAGGTTAGGACCTAATGATCCAGAAGATTTATCCGAGTACACAAACATTCATGGAAATGGGACACCCTGACCATTTTCCTAAAAAACAATTTTTTCGTGCTCGTGTGTATAACCATTGGAAGCTTATATGCAACATTTTCCAACATTGCATGTCAAAACGAAGAGCGGGATGGAATTCTTCCCCAGTTGACATTGCATCACCCATTGTAGCACTGACTACAAATAGACGATTTAATATGTCAAAGTGGATTTTGAATTGGTTTATTTTTAATTTGGAAAAGGGCATAAGGAACAAATACTTAATGTATCCATGTTTCCTTCAGATGATTATCAATGAAGAACATCCAGACATTCATATTGATGGTGTAAGTGGTGATACATTGATATTGGAGCATATGTCTGATGTATCTTATAAGAGACTGGCAATGGTTACTGGAGCTCAGAATGTTCCATTATTTGATTATATTCTTAATGTTGCTAATGATGAAGTGGATATCACTATTGATCATTATCATTTAACTGAGGATGAGCCTATTGACCCAGCTGATTTGATTGAGGAAGTACCAGCTGAAGAGGATGAAGAAGATGATGATGATAATGAAAACATTGATAATGAAGAAGATAGTTCTAGCTCATCTAATTCTAATGATCATGATGATGGTGGTCATGATGGTGATGGAATGGGAATAGATCATGATGATGATATATAAGAAGCTGAGCAAGTTATTGAAGAAGATCATGAAGATATGCATGATGATGTAGATGAAACTGAGCAAGTTACTGAAGAAATTCATGATGAAAGTGAGGAAGATGTACAAGAAATTGAACAAGCTACTGAAGAGATTCATGATGAGGATACTGAAGAAATTAATCAAGGTGAAGAACAATCTATTGAAGAAATTGCAAGTATGATTGAAGAAATGGTAGAGCATAATGATCAGTTTGCATTAACTGAAGAAGAAAATTTACAAAAGAAGATTGATGAATTTAATGAAGAAAAGTTAAATCAATTAAAGATAATTGAAGAGTTGAAAGCTGTCAATGAAAGTTTGATTGAAGAAATGAAAAAGAAAGACAAGGTAATTGATGAGTTGACAAAAATTCGAGATGATAATATGAAGACATTTAAGGTAATGATGACAGATTTTGATTCAATGGAAGAAAGATTAAAGAAAGTAAATGAAGCATTGAAAGAAGAATTAGAAAAGTTGAAAGAAAAGCACAAGTCTCCATCTCCTGAAGTGATGATTATTTCTGAAGTTACTCCTATTAATATTGAAAGAATACCTGTTTTAGATAAAGGAAAGAGGAAATTAGATGATATTGATGTTTTAGTACTACCTGAATCATTATTCAAAGTTCAAAAAGTGATTGATGAATATGCAAGTATAGATGAAGAAGATTCGGATATACAAGAAAGCATTAGAGCTTTAGATGAAATAGAAGCTGAATTTGATGATGAATGGTATAATGAAGTTCTAGATGATGAAGATCTGATTGAAGCCAATGTAGATGAACATTATTCTTCAATTGACATAAGTCATGATGATGCACCTATAAATGTGGAAGAAAGATACAATTATCTCATAAGAATGAAGTACAATAGAGTGTTTCTTGATGGGTTGACCGTATCACAAATAAATGAAGAATTTGAGAAATGTATAATGGCTGAATCGGTTGCTCAAAATTGATCCAAACGAGATCATAGTAGAACATGGGGAGTGGAACCCATTACAAGAAAGCATTAACATTGAAGAACTGTCTACATCTGAGTTGCAGCATCCTAACCCTGATGATATGAGCATTACTGCACTCAGAATGTGGTTACAGTCGCGTAATTATCCACGAAAGAAATTGAATAGATTGCAAGGTGAAACATTAAGAAACTTAGTAAGAAGTTTCCAAGAAACTAAAAGACAAACAAACAAGATGATAGTGCTGGATATGGACAATCCTCAATATTTGGAAAATACAAAGAGAACAAAGATTTTGATGCCTCATGAGATTAAATCTATAGCAATGGAAAGTTCAAGATATGAAAGAAGAAGAGAGCTGATCAAGATGTTTCCGGAGATTGATAAAGAAAGTTATCAAGTTTCTATTGAACAGAAACAATTATGGAATAAAGCAAGATCTGCAGGAGATTTGATTAGAAATGTGTTACAAAAAGGACAATCAATCTCTGAGTTATTGAATGCTATGATTGTTCCAGACATGACAAAAGAAGTCAAGATTGTTGCATGGAAGTATGATGAAGTTTTTGATGCCTTCTTAATCAAAAGAGTGAATGCAATATGTGACGTGTATCATTTCTTTTCTAGCAACATATCACTTCCAGTGCAAGACTTAAAAGAGTTGAATAAACTTCCGTTGATAAATCATACAAAAGCTAAAAGAGGTGAAATGTTTGTAGAGTTGCTCAACAGAGGAATTAATAGAAGAATAAAGGGACTGAAAAGGAAACTGGAAGAGAAAAATTCCTTGATGATTTCAGTGATGAATATTTTGATAAAGTTACAAATCCACGGCTAAAGGTGATAGATGGAGCTCAAAAGTCAAAACCGATTCTAAGATGGTTTTATAATTAGATACTTTTGAATTAAAGTTGGTGAGAGATTTAAATGATTGGAATAATGACATGATTTCATTATTTTGAGTCTTTGAGCTGAAATTACTACATCCCAGTTATATTTCTTTCTTATCAATTCAAAAGTTTGAGAAAGTGATTCCAGAGACAGCAGAGAATGACAAGAAGTACTTCATGTCAATAATTAAAGTGATAAATGCTGCTATGGAAAGAATTTCACTAAGGAAGGCATTGGCTTATGCTAACATAGTGAAAAAGGACATAAAGGATATTGATTTTATGCGAATTTCAAGTAAAGGTGTTTTGGAGATCCATTGCAAAGATACTGCAAATCCTATTGAATGTTATGCAAATATTGATATTGCAGGTCTTTCTAAGCAAACTTTGGAAGTAATGAACAATATGAAGATCAAAACAAATGAAGCTAAGCCTGAACAAGGGATTTTAGCAGGAAAATTCAAGTCAACTAATATAAGGAAAAGCCAGTTTTCAAGATAAAAGAAGAACCAGAAGACTTCTTTGCCTTATGAAGACTGAAGATCAAAGCTGGAGATAGAGAATGGAGATTGAAGAAAGAGATAAAGAAGAAGACTTAAGATTAAAGAATGAAAATTAAAGAAGTTTGAAGACAAAGTCAGAAGAAGGAAGATATGAAGACAGAAGACTGATTTTGAAGACTGAAGACCATGTGAATCTTAAGGGGAGTATTGTAGATGCTTCTTTAAAGATTAACATTTGTCTTTGTGTGTCTTTTACATTTTTGTCATAGTATAGGGACTTTTTATGTAAATATGTTCCTTTGTTTTCTTGATTAGTATATATAGCATAGATATGTTTTGTGTAGGAAGGTTTTAAGTTTTAGAGTGATTGAGACGCTTTGTAACTGCTTACTACACTTTGTATTCTTCTATATGCTAATCAATGAAAACTCTATGAATTTTTTTTGATTTGCTTTTGTTGAATTGAATACTTGTGTGTTTTTGATTGAATTGTGTTCATATATCATCACAGATCAATCCATTTTGGCTTATCAAACTGGTTTGGATGGGACAGGTGATGCAGTTCCACTTACTTCCGAGGCAGAAATCCAAGCTGCCGAATGAATAATTGGACTGTCTTCATTGTCCAGTGATCTATTCAACATAGAGGCAATCCTTGAACTAGCCTCTGAGATTAATAGTGAGGACTTCCTTACAACCCCTCTCTTACAAGAACCACTACTTCAAACACCCTCACTCCAACCTAAATCTTCTGAACCTGATTTCCCAAAGGCTGAATCTTCCTCTGATCCTAAGGGGAAGAAAAAGCTTACTGCTGAGGAGCTTCTAGAAGAGCAAAGATTGGAGAAGCTAAAGAAGAAGGGCAGACTTGATACTGGAAAGTTGTTGGCTGCAATTAGCAAAGCAGCAGCAGCCGCCCAAGCAAGTCTCAATAATAAAAGGAGGGTGGAAATTATTGATAGGCTCATCAGCCTTGGAGTAGCCAATAAAGAAACACTTCTACTCCCAACTGATGAGCTTGTGAAACTAGAAAAGGCAACCTTGCTGCACAAAGAAAAGGAAGAAGCAGCAGGTTGGCCAAAGAGGAGGAAAGAAGGAAGAAGAAAGAAGAAGCCCTAGAAAAGGAGAGGATAGAAAGAATAGCCTTTCTCTGCAACAAAGGCTATTCTTAAGAGGAGCTGGCACCTCACAAAAATGACATGATCTTATTTCTTTTTCACAAAGAGCAAGATCTAATCAACAAGGAGAGGAAGAAGGCTGCAAGAGAGAAGCTGAAAGAGAAGAGAAAGAAAGAGGTAGAGGGAGAACTTGCGGCTACCAAAAAGGAAGGAGACATGGATTGGATGATTTCTATCTCCGAGCTCATGGCTTATCTGGCAGGCAAGTGGGTCCCATGTCATTCAAGACCCTACAGCGACATGTCAGGGACATCAAGGCTGACATTCGCTTAGGAAGATGGCAGGAGGTTGCTCAAACTCCTAGTGTTCAGAGGATGGCACCAAAACCAATACCCAAACCACTACCCAAAACATAACCTACACCTTCTCCCTCCCTCATCAAAACAGAACCTTTCACCCCTGAACCTTCATCTTCAACCTTACCTACACCCTCACCCACAGCTTCCCACCAACCACCACCACCACCTATCGTACGACCCAAAACACAACCAAGAACCCACTCAAAAACCAAACCATCCTCTGATCCATCAAAACCCCTGACCTTGGAAGAATTCAAGGAGATAAAAAGGAAGCTCATAAATTGCACAACACTGAGCGATATCTATTGTCAGGAAGAGTCCATCCAACTGACTTTCATTGATGGCTCTTCCAGTTCCCTCATAAGAGATGCATTCCTTGATCTTCCAAGAGGAACACTGGACCAAGCTCTTCAACTTCTTGCAACAAATTCAGATACTTAATGAAGTCAAGAAGAAGTTAAGAAGGATGCTGGTGACTCTGCTGGATACTAGGAAAGGGGACAAACTACCAACAAATCCCCTCAATCCTAGAAATCAAATTTTCCAGTGGAGGATCGATGAAGATTCCCACAGCTTTGCTATGGAAAGGGAGAATGGTGATGTTACCAGGGCTGACACTTCATCTCTGCTACATTCTAGTAGATTTGACATTGCTGAGTTAGCAGAGAAGCCATTCTCCAATCCCTCCAACTTTAAGATAGCCGCTCACATCAGAAATCATTTAAGCAGCCTTCATCTATAAATGGTTGAGGGCTCCACATTGCTGAGTTACAAAGAAGGCCAAGATTAAAGAAGAGTTGGAAAAGAGAGCACACGATGCAGAAGAAGGCACAACCATAAAAGGGAAGACCTTTCTATAAATGGTTGAGGGCTCCACTTTTATTTTCGGCCACCACCATTGAAATTAACTTCGGAACCGTACTGACCCTAACACCGTAAATCGTCACCGGACTCCCATCAGACGCGGTCAATCGAATCATCTTCTTGTGACACACAATATTTTCCTCATAAGCTACTGTGCAACCCATCCCTAGAACCACATCGAGTTCGCCTAGGGGCGCCATAAATAAATTGCAGAGAACATATGGCCTTCCAACTCTATGTCACAATCCTCTATCAGATCAGAAGTCCTCGTAGACTTACCAATGGTAGTTTCTACATCGAAGGGCTTATCAATACTTCTACTTCTAATAGGAAACTTAGCACAGAAGGTAATACATATAGAACTCTTAATAGCACCAGAATCGAAAAGCACAGAGACACAAATTTGGTTTACTAGAAATGTACCTGACACCGCATCGGGGTCCACCCTAGCCTCCACCCAAGTTATAGAGAATGCTCTAACCTTCGCCCTCCACCCGCCTTCTCAGTCCCCTTCTTCACCCTGAAGCTCTCAGCCCTCGGCTTCTTGCAGTCCTTGCATATATGCCCCTTCTCGCCACAGTGGTAAAATTTCACCACACGACAACTCCTTGCCATGTGGCCCTCCTTCCCATACCGAAAGCAGGCGTTCGATCCCCACCTATATTCTCCTACATGCCCCTTCCCACACTTCTCACACACCTTTACTCCTAACTCAGTTGCCGTTTTATTTTCCAATTATTTCTTTGCGGCCCTCTACCTTCTCCCTTTTGCCCTTAGAAGGGAAACCGCCACTACCAGGACGTTTTCTACTCTAGTTCTCCCTTCTCCTCTCATCTTTCCTTATAGCCCTGATGACCCCAGTCACTACAGATGGCAATATCATGTGCATGATTTGGTCAACTCCTTCAGGCATAGCCTCCTTCACTATGGCCGTCAAATTAACATTCTTATCCCCACTTTCGTGGTGATGAAGCGCATGCTCTTTAGGAGCTGTTTCAACAGTCCTAGTCAAGTTCCTCATGACATGTCGCTCAACACCACGACCTCCACCAGCCATCTCTAAACACTATAAGATTCAAACACCAACACAGTCATTCAAGGTAATAGCTTAGATTATGTCAAGTACAGTAAGTCCCTTATTATAGTGGCCAGTTGTAATTAGCCACTTACTTTACTCTTCATCCCCTAAGCATTCCCTATCTAGACTACATCAGTATCCAAATCTACTAAGCACATAAGTCAAATAGCACACGCACGTAATACCGGTTAACTTTATGAAAAAATTACCTGATGGCACGTAGCTACTTGGGCTGGAATCCTTCCATTCGTTCCTATTCTCAGTTTAAGTTTAGGTTTTGAAAATAATTTACCTAATTCTCTTAAACTTTGGCTCTGATACCAACTTGTAAGGCCCCAATCCCAGAGACCCTACAGTTGATCATTCATAGCATCATTCATTATTAAAACTCATTTAAAACGTATAAACATAAGAGAATATTGCAGCAGAAGAATTATCAAAACCATTTCATGCATTGATAGTTACTTTTGCCAAGTAATACATTGTTGATTAAAATCACAAAAGAGTACTTAGTTGTATTACAAAACAACAACATTATTCTTGCATGAGATGGATGCCAGTCTTTGCTTGCCTAGTAGCTTCAACTTCGTGCCACCCTCAGCAACCACATTACCTGCCAACTGAAAATGCATATAAAAAGTCAGCGTTGCTGAGTGAGTTCTAGTTTAATAATATAGAAAATATACTTTTGTAAACTTCACTTGGTGATCATTCATCATCATACTTAATCAATCATTAAGGGATTCTTTATCTTTCTTTCTTTCATTATCTTTCACTTTCATTATCTAGGTTTGCACAAAGCAAGAGCCTATATTGTTGGTTGGTAACAAATGCCGAACCCCTATCGACAAACAATTTTTGGTAGCTAACCCATTCGATAGTTGATCCACACTGCTAAGCACGAAGCCTGCTCATGAACTTGGATCCCATTGATTTGGTCAATCCCCTGGATTTGACCCCAGATGTGCATCCCGAATCAGTCACACTTCAGATGAGCTAACGACAACAAGGTCGTGCACCTCATTCCATTTTGCTTGCAAGGCTTTTCCATTGATTATAAGGGCCTGGGGGTAACATTCATTACGTTCCACTATCTTCTTTTATTTCTTTATGTCCACTTGGTTGTGAATAATACTTTTAAAATATTCACTGTTTAATAATCACATATCATGAAGTATAATAATAACTATCCATAACAAGCAGCCCATAAGAAGAGAATCAAACATTAGAAACATTAAACAAGCATAATCTTTCCTTATACAAAAGTACTTAACACTTAAATTCTAATCTCAAAATTTCAGAATAATTCCATGTCCCCAAAGAAATACAGATGAACAATACTAAATGTGGATGAACAAATGTGGATGAAGCCTTTGAAATATTCAAAGTGTCTAAAAGTATGCGGTTGAACCAAATACAGTTGAACAAGTCCAATACGGATGAACAAATGCGGATGAACACTGTAGCAAATGCGGATGAACAAATGCGGATGAAAGTCTTCAGAAAAAATTCTAAGTGTCCAAAGAAATGCCGGTAGAACAAATGCGGATGACTGTAGAAAATACGGATGAACACTGTAGCAAATGCGGATGAACAAAAGACTTAAACTACTGAATGCGGATGAACACTATAGCAAATACGAATGAAAAAAAGACCAGCAAATACGGATGAAGGCCAGCAAATGCAAATGAACACTTGATAAATACGGATGCACACTTGACAAATGCGGATGAACACTTAACAAATGCAGATGAACACTTAACAAATGCGGATGATTACTTAACAAATGCAGATGAACACTTAACAAATAAGGATGATCACTTAGCAAATATGGATGAACACTTAACAAATGCGGATGAATAAATTAACCTGCAATGAAAGTTATGCTATTTCCAGTTCCCAATCATCATTCTAACATATCCTTAGCATAGATCTAGCAAGCTAAACACTTAGAACAAAGCTTACAATTATGCAACATCAAAGAAGGCATTTACAACACACATCTCATACACATCAGATGCAAATGCGCAGAAAACTCATGCCTCGATTGTAAAAATTCAGTTAATAAGAATTTCAGCCCTAAACGAGTTTAAAACAATAAAATAGGGGAATCTAGAACTCACCTCTAACTGCTTTCAAGCAAACTCCTCCAAACCCAAGAGTAAACAGGAGTTCAAGCACCTAAACACACCAAAGCAAGTATCCAACACAAGAAACACATAAGAATCGGTCTAGCAGCTCGAACACAGCTGAAAACCAAGCAGAAAACACAAGAAAACCTCACCTACAAGCAGATCTTCCAACTCTCTCTCTCTAGAAACCGATTGCAGCTTTTTCTCTCTTCTGCAGCTGAGAGCAAGATCTGTAAAAGGAAGAGGTGTGGACTGCCATGCTTCTTTTAAATCCCATAATGGGCAAGTTTGCCACTTACATAACTTTAACCCCTTGACTTGGGATATTTCACCTTTCTTTCTTTTTACTCTTCTTTTCTTTCCCTTTTAGTAAATTTCTTGGTGTTACAAAATTCAAAGTCAACCCTAATTCTAAGAAATATAATTTAAATTTTGTAAATTTTCCATTATAGGATCATATTTGTAAGAAATTGATTACTACATCTTCTGGTTGTCTTTAGAATAATACTGGTTAAGTTAATTGGCAATAAGTTTTGTTCAAAATTTAAACTCAAACTTCAGTCTTTACTAAGACAAATATGTTTTGATATTTATCATGTTTTAAATTCTTATTATGAAATCAATGTCCTACAATAAAAAAATCCTGTTGAACACCTACCCAGTTTCAAGACACTTTTGAGATTTCTAGTCACCCCAATTTCTAACCAGTGTCTTTGTTATTATTACTTTGAATTCTAACTATATATATTTGAGCATAACTATCTAGAGAAATATTTCAGAACATACAATATTAAGAAGTTTTAGGACTTATTAATTGTCGGTCGGACTTACGTTTTTCCCTCTCAAGATCTCTAAGACTTACATGCCAAACCAGACTTACAAGCCCCATATTTTGATTTTTCCTCCTATTTTAGAATATATTCTCAAAAATGAAAATATTTATCATATAATATTGCAGGACCGGTAGAGGGTAATACAACAGTTTCATAAGGTTAGAGAGAACAAATAACACTAAACAGATCAAATAGGGAACCGGCTTATGAAACAAAGAACAAATGTAAGAACACAAGTAGAACACAAGTAATTAGTTTTCAAGAATGATATATATTTTTCTAAAGTGATTTATAATTGTTACAAGGCTTAGTCTTAAGGACTGGTTCTTGATATACTTTATACAACATCCTATAGTCGGCCATACTTTGAGGGCAACTGGAACACTAATCTAGATAACAAGATCAATGTAAAGTCAAAAGGCAGATTGCCTTTTGACTAGTGACTATGACATTCCATAGCTCACATCCTTATCTATTACCAAAAAGGATAAAAGTACAAAGTAGAAAGTTATAGACTCTAAGACCTTAATCTACAGTTGACAAAAGTATGAAGATATCACCAACTTGTATAAGTTGGTGAGTCTTCAGATATGGTGCAGAAAATGGTTCAACTTTTATCAAAAGCATGTTTAAAAAAGCATGTCTTCTTGTCTTCAAAAGAAATCAGTCTATTGGCTTTGGAAGATTTTGTCATGATGCTTCGGAAGACTTCATCTTTGGATTCTAAAGAAATGGTCTTTGGCTTTAGAAGATTTGACACTTAGAGTATTTCTTAGTGCTTTTTTCAAATCTTCTGAAGTGACTTCCTTGTACTTCTGAAAGCTTGATGAGAGCTCTATGGTTTGCATCTACCACTAATTTAACTCTTACAAACTCCCCCTAGGTTAATGCTACCAAAACTTAAGTATGACTTTCAGTCTTGATCTTCATTTGTTAACAGTCTTCTTTACAACCATTCCCTTCTTTATCAGTTTGTCTGGATTCCTCAGACTCTCAATGTCATTCCTCATGTCAAAGAGATCATGCAGAGGAAGGTCAAGCATATTTTTCCAGAAGTATATGTCTTGACCCCCTTGATCTCTTGTGACATACCATCTGTTTGGGTTTGTAGAGAAAGACCAGGATAGGATGAGTCTCTCAGCAGCAAGAGGCTGTACATGAAGTGGAGTTGGTTGAACAACCTCTTCTTGTTCACCCTTAGGTTGTTTTGACTCATCCTGAGGTGTAAAGGTGGATGCCTTGGAATTCTTCTTCTTCTTCTTGTCCCTTCTGATAGCCATCCTATTCCTCTTTTTGTATTTCAACTGAGAAGGTTGGTCTTGAGTAACAGATGTTCCGTCTTTATCCTCCTCAGTTTGGTCCTTTTCCTTCATATGTTCATAAGGAGAAGGTTCATTACCCTACTATGGGTCAAAAGACGAAGCTGGCTGAGATGTAGCACTAGGTCTAGGTTGTGTTGTCTCTTGGGGGACCTTGACCTTAACTTCAGGTGCAGCCTGACTTGGTTGAGAATGCAAGTCTACCAGCTAACACTTCTGAATCTTCTACTTTATCAATCTAATGTGCTCATCCATTATGGATAGAGACATTGGACCAAGTCTTCTTTTGGAGAACCCATACAACTTCAAGAAGCTCAACATCTTCATTTTGTCAGCTGACTTCTTTTAATTGGCTCTGATGGTGGCTCTTGACTGTGCAACCTCTTCCCTCATCTTTCTCTTAAGACTTCTTGCTCTTTGTATAATCTTTTTTTCTTCCTCTCTTCTTTGATATTAAGGAGCAATTCTGCAGCCTCAACCTACTTTCTCTCTTTTAACACTTTAGTGTTAGCAAGTTCGTTCAACTCATCCAAGGGAAGAGAGATTATTTCATCAATGTTGTAGTTCCTAGACACCAGATAGTTCAATCTTGCTTCCCTTAACTCATCCTCCTGAGTATTTGGCCTAGGGGCAGCCTTGATTGCAGCTTGCATGAAGCTGGGGGTCTCTATTGATCTCTCACCCCTTTCCTTTGTCATCCTCTTCCTTTTCTCCTCCTTAATCTCTTTAGAGGTAAGAATCCTCTTCCCTTTGTCAATCACTGGCCTGTGTGACTAAGGGTGGAGAGAGCTTTGGCATTCTTCACTTGGTGCTGCAGGGAGAGCCTGTGAGACACCTTCACCAGCTGGTGTCTCACTCAGGTTACTTGGTGCTAAAGCAGTTTCAGTCTCAAGGTTTACAGGTTTAATTGATAGGCCTTCAACTAAGGTTTCCCCTATGAAGCTAATCTTAGGTGTTGGTCCTCATGATCGATATAACACTGCAATTGATGAATTAACTAAGAATGAACACTATTCAATAAACACAAAACAAAGGCTCAAAAGTAATAACAATAGGCTTCCAGCCGAAAACACAGAGTTGCAACAATAATATTTCAGTATTAGGGTTTTGCAAAAACCTGCTTACAATGATAGAACATGACAATATATAAGTAGTGTTAGTTTCACTGACAGTTTGGCTGGATAGCTAAACTGTCTTGACCATCAACTAGATTCACCCGACAGCAAAAGTCAATTTCATCGTGTGACCTAAGACAGCAGACAACGAATTAAACTATAGGTTCGCTCGTAGTTTTGCTGGGTCAGAGAAACTAAACAAATACAAAATACATGGAAATAAACTAACATTCATCCTATTACATAAAAGACAAAATAATCCTAACAACTATGGTGAGTCCAACCTATATTAAATCATCAATACTCCCCCTACGTTGGACCTCACCCTTGATCTTCTCCTTCATTTTCCACTTCCTCAGCAGCTTTATCTGAAATTTCCTAATCAGTTCTAGCTGTAGTTTCTTTAACTCCCCTTGCACTAGCCTTTTCAAATTTTTTTGTTAGCTCCTGCACATCCATCCTTAACTCATCAGCTTGAAGTATTTTCTCGGTAAGCTCCCTGACCTCAGCCCTTACACCACGAGCCTTGTTAGCTACCCTCATGAAAAGGCTAGCTTCATTTTTGGTTTTCAAATCCGGCTCCAGCTTTAATATGGTTCTCACACAAAATCACCAAATCTTCACCACAGAAGGAGAATACTTCCATAGGATCAAACAATTTAATTTCTTCTCCACCTTTTAGTCTGATCACAGCTTCCCCTGTATTATTGTCATAAAACCACTTCTCAAACTTTTGTAATCTTGGGGGATGTGGATTGGGCACTCTTACTCTGTTAACAGTTTTTGCTGGCTTGAGCTTCAGCACAATCTTGCCCTTGCCAGTAGCCCAATCCAAGTCTTTCTTTGATCTTCTCCTCTCAGTTTTCATGTACCCAAATGCCTTAAAGTTGTCCTTAAGATCGTTTCGTATCTCATTCTCTAGCACTATTGCCCTCTAACTTAGTGTAACACCCCAAATTTTATTAAAAAGAAAACGAAAAGAAAAGTATCTAGAAGGAAAAAAACAATGGATACAAAAGGAAGGGGGCAAAGTGCAAAAGTGCACAAACTTCATTATTTTAACAATAAAAGGGGCATGGCCGCCCTTAAAGCATGAATCTGCTTTTTGGGCTCTCGGCCAAAAGAAGAAGAAGAAGAAGAAGTTGGGGATTTTTTAGAAGAAAAAGGGAAGAAGAAATTGCAAAGGTGAGTTTCTTGAACATAAGTTCAGTTTCAGCTGGGTTTTTGAGTTCTAGACTGAGATTCGAGGTGCTGAGTGCTTGTTTTTATGAGTTTTGGAGGCTGAAATCGCAGGTGGGTCTCGAATTTAAAGTGTGCTACTCAAAGGTTGTTCAAGCTGAGTTCTAGAACCCCTCTTTTATGGATTTTTAAAGTATTTGGGGCTATTATGCATACTTGGTAAACCTTTTAAAGTTAACCGAATGTTTCAGTTGTGTTCGACCGTATTCGTTGTGGTAGATCTGTGCTTGGGTAGTGTTAGAATGCCTTTCGGATGTTTTTGGCAGTTTAGAAATATTTCAGAATGATCCCATGCGCTTAATTGATTTTATGCTAAGTGTCCTCATGAGCCCAAGGTGGTGCGCCCAAATAGTGCTGATGCGCCCAGCTCATGCACCCAAATAGTAGCCATGCGCCTAGCACACTGTCCAGGTGACTAAGTGTTGGCCATGCGCCTACATAGTGCCCATGCGCCTAGAGATTCTTTCCTGCGACTAAGTGTTGAGGCGCCTGAATAGGGCTCATGCGCCCAAATAGTGCTGATGCGCCCAGGAGCTTTTATACTTGGAATTTTCTGCTCATGCGCTTAAGATGTTCCATGTACCTGATTTTGGGCTTAGGGGTTTCTAATGGGTTTTAGGATGTGGTTGTTTGAGATAGGTTCCTTGGTGGTGTGATGGATTGTGATGATTTTTATGTTGTGATTGTTGCTGTTGTATGTATGTGTTATCTTTCTTCGTTAAACGGTTTCAAAATGTATGTATTATGTTATAACGTACGTTGTGTATTTTGTTGTAACTTTATGTGGTATGATGTATGAATGTGCATATGTAAAGTTTTATGTAACAAAGTGGAAGATAACGATAATGAAAAGTGGAACGTAACAAAAGAATGAAAGACTTGCAAGCAAATTAAAGGGAGGTGCATGACCATGTTGTCATTAGCTCAACTGTGTGCAGTTTAGCTAACCCAAAGGATGCACACGAGGAACCTATCCTTGAGATAGACTCGAAGGGAGTTCAATCATTGAGATTGGCTCGAAGGGAGTGCAATCATTTAGATTGGCTCGAAGGGAGTTCAATCATTGAGATTGACTCGAAGGGAGTTCAATCCTTGAGATTGACTCGAAGGGGATCCTTGTCATGTACCCTGGTACTGTATTCGTTAGGAAACTGGGGTATTGCATGTGACAGGATCCATATGAAGGTATACGATAATAATGAATTAAAGAAGGAATGAATGAACGATGATGAAGATAATAATAAATATTATCAATGTGTACGTATTATGTGTGATCGCGTACGATTGTGAAGGTTATGATTTAATGAAAGTAAAGTATTTTATTTGTAACACTAGAGCTCACTCAGCGTCACTAACTTTTTGTATGCATAATAGTAGGCAGATATTTTGTTGATGCTGAGGAGTTGCAGGCATAGATGCATAAGCTACTGGGAGTGTTTCAAGGATGGCATCCACGTTTTGACATGTTAATGTATTCTGAAATATAAACAAGTGTTGTAATGTAATGTATTAATATGTTTTTGTTATTATTGAAAGTTTTTAAATTCCGCTACAAATGTAATATATGATTTATTTAAAATGTTTTATGCGATGACGGTCCAGCTGTAAGCTTCCCGGGAACGGGGCCTTACAAGTTGGTATCAGAGCTAAAGTTTAAGAGAATCGGGTAAATATTTTCAAAAACCGAATCTTAAACTATGAATGGGACGAAAGGAAAGGGATGCCAGTCCTAGTAGCTACGTGCCTGCAGGTAAAAGTTTTAAGTAAAGGTTTTATGTAAGTTAATCTTAACCGGTATTATGTGCGCATGTTATGTGGCTTGTGTGCTTTTGTGTAGATTTAGATACTGATGTAGTCAGGATAAGGAATGCTTGGGGGATGAAGAGTAAAGTAAGTGGCTAATCATAACTGGCCACTGTAATTAAGGACTTACTATACTTGACATAATCTGAGCTATTACCTTGATTGACCGTGTTGGTGTTTGAATCTTGTCGTGTTTTAGATGGCTATCGGTAGGTCTTCTGAGGCTTCGCGAGGTGAAGGTAGGGGTGGACGTGGTGTTGGACCACGTGTCACGAGGAGCAGGGCTTAGATTGCTGAGACGGCACCTGAAGTGCCAGAGTTTCATCACTAGGATGGTGAAGACGAGATTGCCAATCTAAGAGCCTCAATGAAGGAGGCAGTAGCAGAGGAAGTCCATCAGGTCATGCAGATGATTCTGCCGACTGTAGTGACCGAGGTTGTTAGGGCAGTGAAGGAGGATGAGAAGAAGGAGGTTGAGAAGATGAGGACCGCTAGACGAGGAGGCGAGGAAGGAGGTTCAAAGAGAATGGAGCAACCAGAGACTGATATGGTTATTTCCAGTGACGATGAGGAGGAGGAGGAAGCTTCATGGAAGACTATGAAGGGATGCAGCTATGGAGCATTCCAAAGGTGTAGGCCCCCTATGTTTGATGGAAATAGGAGTGCTGCTGTTGCACAACGTTAGGTGAGAGAGATGGAAGTGGTACTTGACATCAGGGAGTGCCGCGAGGATCACAAGGTGAAGTTTGCTACCCACGCATTTGTGGATTCAGCCTTATGCTGGTGGGACAACATTGTCCAAGCCGAGGGTACAAGAGCAATCGGGATGATGAGGCGGAAGGAGCTGAAGAGGTTGGTACTTGAGGAGTTTTGCCCTCATAGGGATTATGACAAAGTTGAGAGAGAGTTCCTGCAGTTGGAGCTGGAACGATGATGCACCAACAGTACACGACGAAGTTCAACGACATGGCAAGGCTGGTACCAGATCAGGTGACGCATGTGTCACAAAAGATCAAAAGGTATATTCAAGGTCTGCCAGCAGATATCCGCAGACATCTGATCGCTGCCCGGCCAGGTACGTTTAGGTCGGTGGTCGATTTTACAGGGAGGTTGTACGACGAGCGAGAGGCGGTGTCTATAATGGATGGAGAGGAGGAGCGAGGTTATGATAAGAGTGGGAGCGGAAGGCGGAATAATGATGATGGTGAATTTGTGGCTGGAGGTAAGACGATGAGGTTCGATGATCGGAAGAGGATAACTGAGAGGGAAGAGGTATGCAAGAAATGTAGGAAGGGGCATGCGGGAGAATATAAGCAGGGATCGAATCTCTGCTTCCAATGCGGGAAGGAGGGCCACCTGGCAAGCGATTATCGCGCGATGAGATGCTACAGGTGTAGTGAGGGTGGACACAGGAGCAGAGACTACACAAAGTCAAGGGCTGAGAGCTCTAAGGCAAGGCAAAGGGTTTGAAATGAGTAGAACAGAGGATGAAGGTTAGAGCATTTGCCCTGATCGGGAGGAGGCTAGAGCGGACTTCGATTTGACGTCAGGTACGTTTTTGGTAATTTAAATTTGTGCATCTATGCTTTGATGGTGGTGCTAGTAGTAGTTTCATTCCTACCGCCTTACGTCAAGTTGCAAGTTATGAGTGGGAAGATCGATATGCCCTTCGATGTAGAGATTGCTATTGGTAAGTCCACTAGGTTGCCTGATTCCATAGAGGATTACGCGACGGAGTTGAGAGAGCACGTGTTTCCTGCTAGACTGTTCAGGACAGACATAGGTGGATAGACGTACACCTTCGGATGAATTGGCTAGAGTCTATGAGCCAAACATCGAGTGTTGCAAGGAGATGGCTTGATCAACCGCGCCTGACAAGAGTTCGGTGCTGTCATACGGTGATGAAGTAATGATGAAGGCCTTGCCTTGGTAAAGGATCATTCGAATCAGGAAGCGAGGAAAGCTAATGCTAAGGTATAGATGGTCATTCCGAATCATTGCTCAGGTAGGAGAAGTGTCACATCGACTGGAGCTACCCTACTTGTTAAGTGGAAGTCATGCGATGTTTCATGTATCTCATCTAAGAAAGTGCTCAACTGATGGGGATGTGATCGTGCCACTAGAGAATACTGGGATAGATGAACGATTCAACTACGTGAAGCAACTAATGGCCGTCTCTAATAGAAGGAGAGGGGAGCTAAGAGGAGAATGGTCTCACTTGTGCGAGTATAGTGGAGCCCACAAAGGGACTAGGTCTACATGTAAGATCAAGGAAGAGGTGAGACAGCTTTACCCGTAACTGTTCGAGAAGCGACAGGTTTCGGGGACGAAACCTATATAAGGGCGGTGGACTTGTAACACCCCGAATTTTATTAAAAAGAAAATGAAAAGAAAAGTATCTAGAAGGAAAAGACAATGGATACAAAAGGAAGGGGGCAAAGTGCAAAAGTGTACAAACTTCATTATTTTAACAATAAAAGGGGTATGGTCGCCCTTAAAGCATGAATCTGCTTTTTGGGCTCTCGGCCAAAAGAAGAAGAAAAAGAAGTTGTGGATTTTTGAGAAGAAGAAGGGAAGAAGAAGTTGCAAAGGTGATTTTCTTGAACTTAAGTTCGGTTTCAGCTGGGTTTTTGAGTTCTAGACCGAGATTCGATGTGCTGAGTGCTTGTTTTTGTGGGTTTTTGAGGCTGAAATAGCAGGTGGGTCTCGGATTTATGTTCAAGGAACCCCTCTATTATGGATTTTCAAAGTATTTGGGGCTATTGTGCATACTTGGTAAACCTTTTAAAGTTAACCGAATGTTTCAATTGTTGTTTGACCGTATCTGCTGTGGTTGTGTGCTTTGTTGTTGTATAGAGGTTAGAATGGTTGCTAGCATGTTTTAGATGCCCTAGTAGGTTAGATTTGTGCTTGGGTAGTGTTAGAATGCCTTTCGGATGTTTTTGTCAGTTTAGAAATATTTCAGAATGATCCCATGAGCCCAACTGATTTTATGCTAAGTGTCCTCATGCGCCCAAGGTGGTGCGCCCAAATAGTGCTGATGCGCCCACGTCATGTGCCCATATAGTAGCCATGCGCCCAGAAAACTATCCAGGTGACTAAGTGTTGGCCATGCACCTACATAGTGCCCATGCGTCCAGAGATTCTTTCCTGCGACTAAGTGTTGAGGCGCCTGAACAGGGCTCATGCGCCCAAATAGTGCTGATGGGCCCAGGAGCTTTTATACTTGGAATTTTCTGCTCATGCGCCTGAGATGTTCCATGTGCCTGATTTTGGGCTTAGGGCTTTCTTATGGGCATTAGGAGGTGGTTGTTTGAGATTGGTTCCTTGGTGGTGTGTTGGCTTGTGATGATGTTTATGTTGTGATTGTTGTTGTTGTATGTATGTGTTATCTTTCTTCGTTAAACGGTTTTCAAAACGTATGTATTATGTTATAATGTACGTTGTGTATTATGTTGTGACTTTACATGGCATGATGTATGAATGTGCATACAAAAGAATGAAAATTATAAGATAACGATAATGAAAAGTGGAACGTAACAAAATAATGAAAGCCTTGCAAGCAAATTGAAGGGAGGTGCACGACCATGTTGTCGTTAGCTCAACTGTGTGCGGTTTAGCTAACCCTAAGGATGCACACGGGGAGCCTATCCTTGAGATAGACTCGAAGGGAGTTCAATAATTAAGATTGCCTCGAAGGGAGTTCAATCCTTGAGATTGACTCGAAGGGGATCCTTGTCACGTACCCTGGTACTGTCTTTGTTAGGAGACGGGGGTATTGCATATGACAGGATCCATATGAAGGTATACGATAATAATGAATGAAAGAAGGAATGAATGAACGATGATGAAGATAATAATAAATATTATCAATGTGTACATATTATGTGTGATCGCGTACGATTGTGAAGGTTATGATTTAACGAAAGTAAAGTATTTTATTTATAAAACTAGAGCTCACTCAACGTCACTGACTTTTGGTATGCATAATAGTTGGTAGGTATTTTGTTGATGCTGAGGAGTTATAGGCATGGATGCATAAGCTACTGGGAGTGTTTCGAGGATGGCATCCATGTTTTGACATGTTAATGTATTCTGAAATATAAACAAGTGTTGTAATTTAATGAATTAATATGTTTTTTTTGTTAATGAAAGTTTTTAAATTCCCCTGCAAATGTAATATATGATTTATTTAAAATGTTTTATGCGATGACGGTCCAGCTGTAAGCGTCCCGGGAACGGGGCCTTACACTTAGGCTTGAATCTATCAAGGGAATCTCAGGCAACCTTCTCAAATCCCATCTCGGCAAGGTCTTGAATGCCTTCCTTTTGTGTAAATATGAGATTTCCCCTCCTCTTCTTTTAATCATAAACATTTTCAATTCATGATTATATTTCCAACTAATTATCTTCTTATCAGATTCTTCCTAATTGGTTCACTTATGTTTTGAAATAATGGAGTCAGATGTTCTGGTTCTGTCTCCTTAGCAAACCAATCCTCCTTGTTCAATTCAAACACATCTCCTTCAACAGAACTCCTCTAAGCCACATAAGTCATTGGACGCTCATCTATTTCATAGAATTCAGGCTCAGAGTCGTAATCAACCAACTGTTCTTCATACCTCTCTTCTTCATCTATCAGATTCAGCTCACCTCTTTTCTTGCCTTCTCCATCTGCTTTTTCTCTAAAAACCTCATCACCAGTCAAATCATTTTGTATATCAAGCCCAAATCTATAAACCCTGCTTCTATAACCCTTTCCTTATCTCCTTTAACCCCTCCTGCATCACTTCCTTTCTCAACTCCAGATCCAACAATATCATCCACTTCAACATCAGGACAACCTTCACCATTGCCACTAACACCCGCTCTACCAACACCAGCATCACTTCCATCAACTCTAGCTCCACTTGTGTCTCCTTGAATCCCGGTTGAACTCCCCAATATCAAAAAGGAATACTTAGAAGTATCTGTAAGATCATCTATCTCATCTTGAGTTAACTGGTTGGGTAGACCATCATTGGCTTTTAACTCATTTACTTCCTTGAGTAATCTTTTGATTAAGGCTTGTTGATCTATCATCATTTTCTTCATTCACTCCATTTCCTTATCTTTCTCCTGCTCTCTCAATTCTTGATTCACCAACTTTGTCTTAATCATCCCCAATTCATTTACCAATGATGTATTCAAGTTTCGAATAACATCTTGATCTAGCTCTGACCTTGCATCCCTTCTTTCAGGGGCTTCAGAAAAGGTTTGATGTTTGTGCTTAGTTCTTCTTTTAACAACATTGGCAGGTTCACTTTGATCAGGTTTCTTTTTAGTCCTCCTCTCCCTTTGAGTTCTTAATTCCTCCCCAACTTCATCAGTTTCTGCTTCAAAATCATACTCTTTCTCCTTTGCATACCTTTTTCTTTTCTTTATTGCTTCATTCTACTTTTCCCTGTTCTCTTTAGCATTTTTATTTTCATTTTCAATCAATCTTTAGATGTAGCTCCATCTCTCAGCAGACTACATATTTTCCAATAGATATGTTATCTTCCCGCTAAAGTCATGTCTCACTGCTAAGTAATCTATAAATATTCTTGTATTCATTTGCACCAGTCTTTTAATTTCTCCATGTCTAGGCAGATCTGGTTTCAAATCATTGATCAGAATCTGTACAAACCTTGGATATAGCAACCACATATCCTTTTTTCAATGCCAATGTATTATTAGTCATGTAATCAAAGATCAACTTAGCAATATTGGCTTTCTATCCCTTTCAACATACAATCATAGCCTTTGCCCAATGCTGATTTAAACCATCTGACCCTCCTTTCCTATGATCAAGGCACATAATAAATACGTGGGCGATGTATCTCCACTCCTTAGATAGGAGAGACTTCTTGATTTCTTTCTTTGAGCCAAAAGAGGGTGCCTCATACCCAATGCTTCTAAATGCATTCAATACTTCTGCATCAGACATTATCACCTCATCCCCATAATCTTCCTCCAGCTTTAATACCCTTGCCACAGTCTCAACAGTAATAACAACATCATGCTCAAGGACTCTAGCATATTAGACCCAACACATACTCTACAATTCTCCAAAAATCTCTTACATGAAGATCATAGATCGTGGGTATGTGTGATATAGCATAACTGATTGGGACTGCTCAGCCACTTAATACAATCTCTAAAACCAATGGTTTTCAGGTTGCTCTCTCATCAAACTTTAGATTTGCCATCTTAACTGAAAATTACACAAAAATAGGTTAGTTAATACATAGAGGTATGAACAAACAAAGATATAAACAAAGTACAAGAAAAAATGCAGAAATTCAACTGTTTCGCTGACAAGTGAAACTGTAGTTTTGCTAGAGGTACATATTAACAGTTTCGCTGTTGGTTAAACTGTAATTTCATTCAAGTGAAAGTATAGATTCGATGAAGCACAGGCACAAACTCATGTGCCTGAGAATTTTATAAATTCACTGAGGACGAAATTATAGTTTTTACTGCAGAGAAATTGTAAGTTCGCTGAGATCCAGACACACAATCTTGTGCCTGAGCGAATCTATAGTTTCTCTACAATTATCCAGGCGAAACTATCAAGTATGCTTGAGCAGCATGACTGGACAGTTTCTCTCAGAATACTTAAAATTTCGTTCAGATTCGCTGGTTAGTTTCTCAGTTTCGCTGTACGAATCTGCGAAACTACCGACTCAGCGAATCAATCAAAAACTAAGGTCCAACGTTTAGAACCTCAATTAATGCATAATAACAGGTTCGAAACACCCATCTAAGCACTTTGAAACTGTAACACCCCGAATTTTATTTAAAAGAAGAGGAAGGGAAAGTAAATAGAAAGAAAAGATAATGGACACAAGTGCAGGGGGTAAAGTGTACAAAGTACAAAACCTTATTATTTTAAGGTTTTAAAGAGCATGGCTGCCCACTATCTTTTTCCACCCACCATTCTTGGCTGAAAAGAAGAAGAGAAGAAAAGATCCCAGTTATAGAGAGAGAGAGAGGGGAAGAAGAAGCTGTGAAAGGTGAGTTTCTAGAACCCCTCTTTTACTGATTTTCTTAGTTTTGGGGCTGTTATGCATACCGAGTGAAAGACTTTTAAAAACTACCGTGTGTTTCAGCATGTTGTTTGTCTGATGTTCTGTGTATGTATGTTTTAGAGTTTGTTTATGGTTTAGGCATGATGTTTAGCATGTTTATGTGCCTTTAGTATGGTAGATCTGTGTTAGGAAGTGTTAGATTGGTGTTCGGGTGTTGTTTGTAGCATAGATGATAATTTCAGAATGTTCTCATATGCTTACTGCTAAATGACTAAGTGTTGGTCATGCGCCCAAGGTCATGCGCCCAAATAGTAGTCATGCGCCCAGCATGATGCAAATGCGCCTAAGTGTTGCTCATGTGCCCAAGTGACCTCATGCGCCCAAATTGTAGTCATGCGCCCAGAAGTGTTGCTCATGCGCCTAAGTAAAGGTCATGCGCCCCAATAGTGCTAATACGCCTGAAATTGTTCCTGCGCCTAAGTGTTAATGCTCCTAAGCAGGGCTCATGTGCCTGCATGGTGGAAAAGCGACTAAGTAAGGCTCATGCGCCTGCATAGTGCTAAAGCGCCCAGGCTGTTTTTACTTAGAATTTTTATGCTCACGCGCCTGGAATGTTCAAATGTGCTTCATCTTGGAATTAGGATTTCCTGAGGATTTTATGACATAGTTGGTTGAGATAGGTTCTGTTATGATGTGATGATGTTGATGATGATGTGATTGTTGCTGTTGTATGTGTTATCTTTCCATGTATAAACGGTTTTCAAAACGTATGTATTATGTTATAACTTTGCATGGTATGATGTATGAATGAATGAACTTAAAGTATTATGTAACAAAGTGAAAGATAATGATAATGAAAAGTGGAACGTAACAAATGCATGAAAGCCTTGCAAGCAAAGTGAAGGGAGGTGCAAGACCATGTTGTCGTTAGCTCAACTGTGTGCGGTTTAGCTAACCCGAAGGATGCACACGGGGAGCCTGTCCTTGAGATAGACTCGATGGGAGTTCAATCATTAAGATTGACTCGAAGGGAGTGCAATCCTTAAGATTGACTCGAAGGGAGTTCAATCCTTGAGATTAACTCGAAGGGGATCCTTGTCGCGTACCCTGGTACTGTCTTCTTTAGGAGACGGGGGTATTGCATGTGACAGGATCCATATGAAGGCGTACGATAATAATGTATTAAAGAAGGAATGAATGAACGGTAATGAAGATAATAATAATTATTAGCAGTGTGTACGTATGTTGTGTGACCATGAATGAATGCAAAGTTTTGGTTTTCAAAGAAAGTAAAGTATTTTATTTATAAAACTAGAACTCTCTCAGCGTCGCTGACTTTTTGTATGCATAATACATGGCAGGTATTTTGTTGATGCTGAGGAGTTGCAGGCATGGATGCATAAGTTACTGGGAGCGTTTTGAGGCTGGCATCCATATTTTGACATGTTATTGTATTTTGTTATGTAAATGAATGATGTAATGTAATGAAATGGCATGTTTTAATTATTAATGAAAGTTTTTGAATTCCGCTACAAAAGTAATGTATGTTTTAAAATGTTTTATGCTATGACGGTCCAATTTGTAAGTGTTCCAGAAATAGGGCCTTACAAGTTGGTATCAGAGCCAAAGTAATAGAATTGGGTAAATATTTTCAAAAACCTAATCTTAAACTGAGAATGGGACAAAAGGAAAGGGATGCCAGTCCTAGTAGCTACATGCATGCAGGTAAAAGCTTTATGTAAGGGTTTTATGTAAGTTAATGTTAACCGGTATTATGTGCGCATGTTATGTGGCTTGTGTGCTCTGTGTAGATTTAGATACTGATGTAGTCAGGATAGGGAATGCTTAGGGAATGAAGAGTAAAGTAAGTGGCTAATCACAACTGGCCACTATAATTAGGGACTTACTATACTTGACATAATCTGAGCTATTACCTTGAATGACCTTGTTGATGTTTGAATCTTGTAGTGTTTAGAGATGGCTGGTGGTAGGTCTTCTGAGGCTTCGCGAGATGGTGGTCGCGGTGGACGTGGTGTTAGGCCGCGTGTCACGAGGAGCAGGGGTAAGACTGTTGAGACGGCTCCTGAAGAGCCAGAGCTTCGTCACCAGGATGGTGAGGATGGGAGTGCTAATCTGAGAGCCTCAATGAAGGAGGCAGTAGCAGAGGAAGTCCATCAGGTCATGCAGATGATTCTGCCAACCGTAGTGACCGAGGTCATTAGAGCTGTGAAAGAGGATGAGAAGAATGAGAGTGAGAAAAGGAAGACCGCTAGACGAGGAGGCGAGGAAGGAGGTTTAAGGGGAAGGGAGCAATTAGAGACCGATATGGTTATCTCCTATGACGATGAGGAGGAGGAGGAAGCTGTGCAGGAGACTGCGAAGGGATGTAGATATGGAGCATTCCAAAGGAGTAGGCCCCCTATGTTTAATGGGAATGGAAGTGCGGGTGCTGCCCATCGTTGGGTGAGGGAGATGGAAGTGATACGGGACATTAGCGAGTGCCGTGAGGATCAGAAGGTGAAGTTTGGTACCCACTCATTTGTGGACTCGGCCTTGTGCTGGTGGGACAACATTTGTCCAAACCGAGCGTACCAAGGCAATCAGGAGGATAAGGTGGAAGGAGTTGAAGAGGTTGGTAATTGTGAAATTTTGCCTTCATAGGGAGCTTGACAAAGTTGAGAGAGAGTTCCTGCAATTGGAGGCGGGAACAATGACGCACCAACAGTATACGACGAAGTTCAACGAGATGGCAAGGCTGGTGCCAGATCAGGTGACGCCTGTGTCACAAAAGATCAAGAGGTACATTCAAGGTCTGCAGGCAGATATCCGCAGACATATGGTCGCTGCCCGGCCAAGCACGTTTAGGTCGGTGGTTGATTTCGCGGGGAGGTTGTACGATGAGTGAGAGGCGGTGGAGATAACGGACGAAGAGGAGGAGCGGGGCTATGTTAGGAATGGGAGTGGAAGACGGGATGATGATGGTGGATTTGAGACTGGTGGTAAGAAGGTGAGGATAGATAATTGAAGGATGATAACCGGCGAAGTGAGGGCATGCAAGAAATGTAGGAAGGGGCATGCAGGGGGATGTAAGTAGGGATCAAATCTCTGCTTTCAATGCGGGAAGGAAGGCCACCTGGTGAGGGATTGCCGCGCGATGAGATGCTATAGGTGTGGTGAGAGTGGACACAGGAGTAGAGACTGCACGAAGTCAAGGGCTGAGAGCTCCGAGGCAAGGCAAAGGGTTCAAAATGAGGAAAACAGAAGATGAAGGTTAGAGCATTTGCCCTGACAGGGAGGAGGCTAGAGCGGACTTCAACTTGACGTTAGGTACTGGTAATTTAAATTTGTGCATCTATGCTTTGATTGCGGTGCTAGTAGTAGTTTTGTTCCTGCTGCCTTTGTGTTAAGTTGCACGCTAGGAGTAGGAAGATCGATGAGCCTTTGATGTAGAAATTGCTATTGGTAATTCCACTAGGTTACCTGATGCCCTAGAGGATGGCACAATAGAAGTGAGAGAGCGCGTGTTTCCTGCTAGACTGTTCAGGACAGACTTAAGTGGTTAGGCGTACACCTTAAGATGAATTGGCTAGCAGCCTATGAGGCAAACACCGAGTGTTGTAAGAAGGTGGTTTGATCAACCTCGCCCGATAAAAGATCGGTGCTGACCTACGATGATGGAATAATGATGAAGGCCTCGCCTTGGAAAGGGGATCATCCGAATCAGAAATCAATGAAAGCTAATACCAAGGTATATAGGAATATTCCAAATCGTTGCTCAGGTAAGAGAAGTAGCGTATCGACTGGAGTCACCCAGCGAGTTTAGTGGGATTCATCTGACGTTCCATGTATCTCTTCTGAGAAAGTGCTCAATCAATGAGAATACGATCGTGCCACTAGAGAATACCGAGATGGACGAACGACCCAACTACGAGGAGCAACTGGTGGCCATTTCTGATAGAAGGAAGAGAAGGGCTAAGGAGAATGGTGGTTTCACTTATACGAGTACAGTGGAGCCTAGAGGTGAAGAAGCCTACGTATAAGATCAAGGAAGAGATGAGACAGCATTACCCGTGACTGTTCGAGAAGCGACAGGTTTCGGGGACGAAACCTATTTAAGGGGTGTGGACTTGTAACACCCGAATTTTATTTAAACAAAGAGGAAGGGAAAGTAAATAGAAAGAAAAGATAATGGACACAAGTGCAGGGGATAAAGTGTACAAAGTACAAAACCTTGTTATTTTAAGGTTTTAAAGAGCATGGCTGCCCACTACCTTTTTCCACCCACCATTCTCGGCTGAAAAGAAGAAGAGAAGAAAAGCTCCTGGTTCTAGAGAGAGAGAGGAAGAAGAAGCTATGAAAGGTGAGCTTATAGAACCCCTCTTTTACTGATTTTCTAAGTTTTGGGGCTGTTATGCATACCAAGTAAAATATTTTTAAAAACTACCATGTGTTTCAGCATGTTGTTCGAGTGATGTTCTATGTATGTATGTTTTAGAGTTTGTTTATGGGTTAGGCATGATGTTTAGCATGTTTAAGTTCCTTTAGTAAGATAGATCTATGTTAGAAAATGTTAGATTGGTGTTCGGGTGTTGTTTGTAGCATAGATGATAATTTCAGAATGTTCTCATGCGCCTACTGCTAAATGACTATGTGTTAGTCATGCGCCCAAGGTCATGCGCCCAAATAGTAGTCATGCGCCCAACATGATGCTAATGCGCCTAAGTGTTGCTCATGCGCCCAAGTGACCTTATGCGCCCAAATAGTAGTCATGCGCCCAGAAGTGTTGCTCATGCGCCTAAGTAAAGGTCATGTGCCCTAATAGTGCTAATGCGCCTGAAATTGTTCCTGCGCCTAAGTGTTAATGCGCCTAATCAGGGCTCATGCGCCTGCATAGTGGAAAAGCGCCTAAGCAGGGCTCATGCGCCTACATAGTGCTAAAGCGCCCAAGCTGTTTTTACTTAGAATTTTTATGCTCATGTGCCTGGAATGTTCAAATGTGCTTCATCAAGGAATTAGGATTTCCTGAGGATATTATGACATAGTTGGTTGAGATAGGTTCTGTTATGATGTGATGATGTTGATGATGATGTGATTGTTGCCGTTGTATGTGTTATCTTTCCATGTATAAACGGTTTTCTAAATGTATGTATTATGTTATGACTTTGCGTGGTATGATGTATGAATGAATGAACGTAAAGTACTATGTAATGAAGTGAAAGATAACGATAATGAAAAGTAGAACGTAACGAATGAATAAAGCCTTGCAAGCAAATTGAAGGGAGGTGCACGACCATGTTGTCGTTAGCTCAACTGTGGGCGGTTTAGCTAACCTGATGGATGCACACGGGGAGCCTATCCTTGAGATAGACTTGAAGGGAGTTCAATCATTGAGATTGACTCGAAGGGAATGCAATCATTGAGATTGACTCGAAGGGAGTTCAATCATTGAGATTGACTCGAAGGGAGTTCAATCCTTGAGATTGACTCGAAGGGGATCCTTGTCGCGTACCCTGGTATTGTCTTCGTTAGGAGATGGGGGTATTGCATGTGACAGGATCCATATGAAGGTGTACGATAATAAGGAATGAAAGAAGGAATGAATGAACGGTAATGAAGATAATAATAATTTTTAGCAATGTGTACGTATGTTGTGTGACCACGAACGAATGCAAAGTTTTGGTTTTCAAAGAAAGTAAAGTATTATATTTATAAAACTAGAACTCACTAAGCGTTGCTGACTTTTTGTATGCATAATAGTTGGCATGTATTTTGTTGATGCTGAGGAGTTGCAGACATGGATGCATAAGTTACTGTTGTATTTTGTTATGTAAATGAATGATGTAATGTAATAAAATGGCATGTTTTAATTATTAATGAAAGTTTTTGAATTACACTGCAAAAGTAATGTATGTTTTAAAATGTTTTATGTTATGACGGTCCAATTTGTAAGTGTTCCGGAAACAGAGCCTTACAGAAACAAATAATCGCTACGGAAATCGAATTAAAAGAATATGGGTATTAATGCACAGAGAAACTCGGGTTTACTTTTATAATACCCAAAAATAATAATAATAATATGTATGCATATCAAATAAACAAAAACAAATGTTACCTGCAAGTGTTTTGAAAAAAAAAAAACCAATATATATAAACAAACCATTTAATTGCAAACGTTAAGGAGAATCATGCGGATTCCCATAAGACCCTCACGCAAATCTGAATTCACGTCGATGGAACACCAAATCTAGATCGTGGCTTTGTTTGACTTAATCCCCCAGCCTTTTTTATTTCATCTGGCTCAACAAACTCACGAAGGAACCGGGAAGTCAATCCCTTCCGAACCCATGTTTCGATCGGTTAATTTATACCACACTAAATCCTCAAGTGAACCTCGCAAAATCTCTGTTTCACAGCCTCTAAATTGGTGTTCTCCTTCCATTTCTTGAGTGACCATCGGCACCATCGTTACCCACCGTTGCACCACACCATCATATTCATATCAGTCATTGCCTGCTAAGCTCCACCGTGCATCACCGGTTAAGACCAACGAGGGAGAATTTGGTTCCGCTTTGCATCAGGTAACTAAATCTTATATATTTTCAATCGAAACCGGTTTGTAGTTACCTCCGACTTGAGTTTCTGATTTGTTTCGTCGACATATGCAGACACGAGTTACGTGTTGTGTGCCTCCACTCTTGGCTTAGTTGCTGACCGGTCTCTGTTTCATTGTTGAGGTAATAAAACCGGTACCGGTTAATCGCTTTTGTTCGTTATAAGTGTTGGTATAATCGGTTTGAATATGGCTATTGTTATCATTGTCTCCGGCGACCAAAAAGTTATTCGTATTGTTACAAATCCGACTTTTCAATTACATCATAATCTACGTCATATTGAGTACTTGTTCGTGTGATGAAAATTTGATGCTACACGTTCAGGTTATAGAATAAATTGAATTTTGAAGGCTAGGTGGTTGAACTCTCATGGATCAACGCATGAAAAAAATAAAGAGGAATATTAATTAAATATTTTTAGTAACCAAAGTTTAAACAAATTAATCAGGTTAAACATCTCAAGTTAGTAGCCGTAGTTGTTCATCTCTCTTCCACCGAGTACATATTACAATCGGTCCATCGACCCGTGTGGTAGATAGTTTGACCTCCTAACATATAGTAGGTCAAATAAGCATGTCATGTTACGTGAGCTATTTAAAAGTGTATGGACATATATGTATATTTTAATATGCTTAAAGAATTTCAGAATGATAATACTTGCACACAATTCTCGTTCCAGTGAATTCATTGTTTTAATAAAACCTACTATTGGAATATTATGACAAACATATCTATGGGAACACAATACATAAAATACTTTTGGAATCATCTCATAATGCACCATTGAATGCTAATAGTAGAAGGAAAACTTACTCATAGAAATTTTAATACAAGAATCTTTCGATGATAGGCATCTAGTAATTAAACATGAATCTATGAGTCTCGTCGCCGGAAATCAATGAGCCAACAAACCAGAAAAGCTATATAAGTTTAGTAGTGTAACTCAAAACATAAACGAACTGTAGGATTGCGTACTTGTTGAGGGCGACTTGGTTTGTTTGCCTTGCCTGCTAAGCTTGGTATGGATTCCTGATTCTTGTCTAACATCTGATTCTCGTTTATCTCTAGTTTTGATTCCTGTTATTCCTAGCTAGTTTGTTTTTTTTATTCTGCTGTAAGTAGCTAGACTACTTTATATTTCTTTAATTTGTTACCCGAGCTCTCCCTATCTTGGGGGTGACCAAGACGTGTTATTACGGCATCAATAACGTGGCACCAACCGTGATGGTGAGCTGAGATCACGGCGTCTCTAGAAGAGGACTCTAAAATTATATTGGTCGTCCTATTATATTATTATTTCCTCAGTGGCGTATGGATCGATCCTAGGTTAGTCCTGTTATTTCCTGATGGATGGTTTTATACCCCTTCATTTAGGACTCTGGTGAATAGTTGTATGTCTGCCCATACTCCATTTCACATTGGTTCACGGGCTCGCTACCTGTGTTCCCTCTGTTCAGTTATGATATGATATGATTATTAGCTCGGGTTATGTTCTGTTTGATATGTACATTATGTTATCATGTACTATGTTATCGTTACATTTGTTTGTTCCGTTATCTGTTATTTCGTTCACTGAGCGTTATGCTCAGTCGTGCTTTTGTTTTCATGCACGTCAGGTCAGCAGGGTCATCTAGGAGGGGAGTGAAGAGTGGAAATCTGGATAATGAAGACTTATATATATTTTTTATTTAACTTTGATTGGGTTTTAGGCTAATGTTTTATTTTCTGGAATTTGACTTTTAATTATCATTAATTATGGAATTATGTTTTGGATTTTGATTACCGTGATGGTGTCACGTCAGCCTTATCGGGTTGGGGTGTTACAGTTATGGTATCAGAGCCAAGGCTCTTTCCTGTAGAAACTTAAAATCTTAAAACTAAATATGTGAGGTATTGGGTAGACATGGGGTTTAGGTTCTAATCTTCTGCTTAATCTTTACATATCCGCTTACACGTAAATCTAGATTTTCAGTTATCATGGCTCGTAATAGACGCACGAACAACCGAAATATTTGGAATAACTCTTCATCTGATACTCCTCTGGAAACCCTCGTTGCTAATGCCGTATATGCTGCTATTTCCGGATTGCTCCCTAATTTGATGACTCAAACTGCTCAAACAGTCTTCTAGTAGATGCAACAGGCGAATTTGGGTTGAAATAACATGGGACCGTCATCCGGGGGAAACAACGCAGGACCTCCACCCGGTGGAAATAACTCATGGCCACCTCCTGGTGGGAACAACGCCTAACCACTTCCTGGTGGGAATGCAACACAACTTGTGGCTGAGATTCATGTTTGGCTTGAGCGCTTTATGAAGCAAAGACCAAGATCTTTTAGTGATGCTGCTACACCGATGGATGTTCAAAACTGGATGGCCCATGTGGAAAAGATTTTCAAGGTGCTACGAGTGGGTGATGTATTTAAAACCAGGTTGGCTTCTTACAAACTGGAGGATGATGCTCTGGTTTGGTAGGAAGGGGTTAAACTTGCACATGGTGGAGAGGGTTATGCTGCTACCCTTCCTTGGGTTGACTTCCGCACTATATTTTTCCGAAAGTATTTCTCTGAAGTGGAACGAAATGAGTATGCACGGGAATATGCATCAATTGAGCAATGGGATGATGAACCTTGGCAAGAATTCATGGCTAGATTCTGTAGGCTGGCTAGTTTTCTTGGGGAAGCTGCAGGTAGCCCAGTGGTCCAAGCAAAAAAATTGAAATGGGCAGTTCATGAGAGAACTCGAAGATGGATAGTGACCCAAAAGTTTAACAACATCAATGAAGTAGCCGATGCCGTGAAAACACTTGACATGGAGAATAAGAAGAGGTTAGCTAAAGTTGAGGAGAGCCGTAAGAGAAATCGTGAAGGGAACCATACCGCACATACTGGTCAATCCTCGAACCAGAATCACAATATAGGAGATCGGAAAGCCAAGTCCAACAAACATAATAACCGCCAAGGTAATCAATGGAAAACAAAATAGCAAAACTCTAACACAGCCCAAGACCAAGGTCAAGAACAAGCCCCGGTATGCACTACATGTGGGAAACGTCATTTTGGCGTCTATCGTCGAGCTTCAGGAGCCTGTTTCAGATGTGGAAAGACTAGCCATTCACTGAAAGACTGTCCATATCCTAATAATAATGGAAAGGCTGGAGGTAACACTAAACAACCTACTAATGGAGGATGAGTGTTTGCCTTAAACGTAAAGGATGCCGCAAACACACCAAGTATGATTCTTGATATTCCTCACATATGTGAACCTGTCATATCTGAATAATCTAAGATTCTTACAGTTCAACGCTTGTTATTTGTTTACTAAGTGTATCTTGGTATCATAAATTCTTTAGGTACTATTTCTGGTACTCTCATGTTAGGCACTCGTGATGTTCAAGTCTTATTCGATACCAGAGCAACACACTCCATAATTTCTCAATCTTTTCTTAAACATCTAGAAATAAGCCCAACATTATTAGAAAATGCTCTGATTATTATGACTCCTATGGGAAACTCTATCACAATCTCTCACGTATATGAGGATTGTCCGATCCGAGTTGAATCGCTCATTTTGACAGCGGATCTGTTACCCATGAAAATGGAAGATTTCGATATTATTTTGGGAATAGACTGGTTAACTCGACATCATGTCACAATTGAGTGTTAGACTCGTCGCATTCTGTTTGGAGATCCCAATCATCCTGAACTCGTTTATCAGGGGACTAAACCTCGAAGAAGACTTCAGATAATTTCAGCACTTAAGGCCCATAAATCCCTATTGCACGGATGTGCCGGATTCCTTGCTTCAGTCAAAATTTCATCTTTTAAGGAGCGTAATATTTCTGATTATCCGATTGTTTGTGACTTTCCCTATGTTTTTCCTAAGGAGTTACCTGGACTTCCACCGGATCGCGAGGTGGAATTCACTATTGATCTTATTCCTGGTGCTGAGCCGATTTCCAAAGCACCATACCGTATGGCACCACTTGAACTCAAGGAACTGAAGGAGCAATTACAGGAGTTATTAGATCTTGGAATTATTAGACCAAGTGTCTCACCTTGAGGTGCACCGGTTTTGTTTGTGAAGAAGAAAGATGGAACTATGAGGCTTTGTATTGACTACCGGGAATTAAATAAGATCACTACTTGAAATTGTTACCCTCTACCTCGTATCGATGACTTATTTGATCAGCTTCAAGGCGCGAAGTGTTTCTCTAAAATTGATTTGAGGTCTGGGTACCATCAGTTAAAGATTAAAGAATCTGACGTTCCGAAATCAGCTTTTAGTACGCGATATGGTCATTATGAATTCTTGGTTATGCCATTCGGGTTAACTAATGCCCCTGCCATTTTCATGGACCTAATGAACCGAGTTTTCCATGATTATCTAGATAACTTCATCATCATTTTTATAGATGACATTCTGATCTATTCTAAGAGTAAGAAGGAACATGAAGACCATCTTCGTATCGTGCTTGAAATTTTAAAAAGAAGCTTTATGCTAAGTTTTCAAAATGTGAATTCTGGTTGAGTCAAGTAGCTTTTCTAGGTCATATGGTTTCTGCGGATGGCATTATGATGGACCTAGCAAAGATAGAGGCAATCACTAAATGGCCGAGACCTACTTCAGCCACAGAAGTTCGAAGTTTTCTTGGTCATGCTGGTTACTATCGCAGATTTGTCGAAGGTTTCTCTGTTATTGCTCTACCCCTTACACAACTTCTATGGAAAGGGGTTAAGTACTCTTGGAATGATGAGCGAGAGAAAAGTTTTGAAGAGCTTAAGAAGAGATTGGTATCTGCCCCGATTCTTACACTTCCCTCGGTACGGGTGGATACCTGATTTATAGTGATGCCTCTAAAAAGGGACTCAGGTGTGTGTTGATGTAGCATGGTAAAGTCATTGCTTATGCTTCACGACAATTGAAACCTTATGAGGCTAATTATCCTACACATGACCTTGAGCTTGCTGCTGTGATTTTCGCGTTAAAGATTTGGCGCTACTATCTTTATGGAGAGACTTGTGATATCTTCACCGATCAAAAGAGTTTGAAGTATATCTTCAAGCAGAAGGAATTAAACATGAGACAAAGGAGATGGTTAAAGCTATTAAAAGATTATGATGCTAACATTTAGTATCATCCAGGAAAGGCTAATATGCTAGCTGATGCTCTTAGCCGAAAGAGTTCAGGGACAGTAGCCTCGTTACAATTACAACCTCAGATTATGACAAATCTTGACAGAATGGGCATTGGCCTGCATATTGGTAAGAGTAACGGATATCTCGCCAGATTTCAAATTGAGCCAGATCTAGTATCTCGGATTAAAGCCGCATAGAAAGACGATGGTAAACTATGGCCAATTTTACAGAATTTGGAGGAAGGCAAATAAACAGAATTTAGAGTTGATGATCATGGAGTAATATGGTGTGGCAAAGGTTTGTGTGTGCCTAATGATTCTTCTCTTCGAGAATCGCTATTAGCCGAGGCACGTAGTTCTCCGTTCTCTATCCATCCTAGATCTACTAAGATGTATCGGGATCTTCGTCAAAACCTTTGGTGGAATGGAATGAAAGAAGACGTGGCTAAGTATGTTAGCCGTTGTCTTACTTGTCAGCAGGTCAAGATTGAGCATCAGAGAGCTAGCAGTTTGCTTCTGCCCCTACATATTCCTGTATAGAAATGGGAGGATATTTCCATAGATTTTGTAACAGGGTTACCAAGAACATTCAAGAAGAATGACACGATATGGGTTGTGGTCGACAGACTATCAAAGTCGGCTCATTTTCTTCCTATTCAGCAGGGATTTTCAGTTAGCAAACTATCTGATGTGTTTACGCAAGAGATTATTAAAGTTCATGGCACTCCAGTCTCTATCGTGTCAGATCGAGAACCGAGATTCACTTCTCGATTCTGGAAAGGTTTGCAAGTTGCGTGGGGTGCTAAGTTGAGGTTTAGCACAATGTTTCACCCTCAGACAGATGGGCAATCAGAACGTACTATTCAGACACTCGAGGACATCCTTCGAGCGTGCGCCTTAGAATGGACTGGGAACTGGGATGAGTATTTGTGTTTGGTCGAGTTTGCCTACAATAATAGTTGGCAAGCTAGTATTGGCATGGCACCTTTTGAATTGTTATATGGTCGTAAATGTAGAGCGCCTATCTGTTGGGAAGAGGTCGCTGAAAAAGTTATTGAAGGACCTGAGTTAGTACAAATTACCAATGACAAAGTTATTACTGCTCGAAAAAGGTTAAAGGAAGCTCAAAGTAGACAAAAACGTTATGCAGATCGACATCGTCGACCTTTGGAGTTTGATGTCGGTGAGAAAGTATTTCTACGAGTTTCACCCTGTAGAGGGGTACATCGTTTTGGCATCAAGGGGAAGCTCAGTCCAAGATTCATTGGGCCATTTGAAATCCTGGAAAGAGTTGGTGAAGTATCTTATCGTTTAGCATTACCACCTCAACTGTCACATGTGCATGACGTCTTCCATGTATCTCTTTTAAGGGGATACAATTATCAACCTCTTCACGTTGTGAATTATCCGCTTCATTTGATTCGTGAAGACTTATCGTTCGAGGAAGAACCAGAATCATGCATAAGAACGCATCATGCGTAAGAAAACTATTCCTATCTGAACGTGAAGCTACATGGGAGATGGAAGATACGATTCGTTTTCAATATCCGAATCTATTTACCTCTTAATATTTTGTATCCAACTTATCTACTTTTGACACGTTTCGACTCGGAGTGATGAGGCTACAGTTTTTCATTTCAGTTATCGGTGTGTTCTAGATCTGTTTTATTAAAATTCCTTTAGTTGTCCGTACCTAATAATTTCAAGACGAAATTTTTTAAGGGGGATAGAATTATAATACCCGAAAAAAAAAATAATAATAATAATATATATGCATATCAAATAAAAAAAAACAAATGTTACGTGCATGTGTTTTGAAAAAAAAAACCAATATATATAAACAAACCATTTAATTGCAAACGTTAAGGAAAATCATGAGGATTCCCATAAGACTCGCACGCAAATCTGAATTCACGTCGATGGAACTCCAAATCTAGATCGTGGCTTTGTTTGACTTAATCCCCCAGCCTTTTTGATTTCATCTGGCTCAACAAACTCACGAAGGAACCGAGAAGTCAATCCCTTCCGAACCCATGTTTCGATCGGTTAATTTAAAGCACACTAAATCCTCAAGTGAACCTCGCAAAATCTCTGTTTCACAGCCTCTAAATTGGTGTTCTCCTTCCATTTCTTGAGTGACTATCGGCACCATAGTTACCCACCGTTGCACCACACCATCATATTCATATCAGTCATTGCCTGCTAAGCTCCACCGTGCATCACCAGTTACGACCAACGAGGGAGATTTTGGTTCCGCTTTGCATCAGGTAACTAAATCTTATATATTTTCAATCGAAACCGGTTTGTAGTTACCTCCGACTTGAGTTTTTGATTTGTTTCGTCGACATACGCAGACACGAGTTACGTGTTGTGTGCCTCCACTCTTGGCTTAGTTGCTGACCGGTCTCTGTTTCGTTGTTGAGGTAATAAAACTGGTACCTGTTAATCGATTTTGTTCGTTATAAGTGTTGGTATAATCGGTTTGAATATGGCTATTGTTATCATTGTCTCCGGCGACCAAAAAGTTATTCGTTTTGTTACAAATCCGACTTTTCAATTACATCATAATCTACGTCATATTGAGTACTTGTTCGTGTGATGAAAATTTGATGCTACACGTTCAGGTTATAGAATAAATTGAATTTTGAAGGCTAGGTGGTTGAACTCTCATGGATCAACGCATGAAAAAAATAAAAAGGAATATTAATTAAATATTTTTAGTAGCCATAGTTGTTCATCTCTCTTCCACCGAGTACATATTACAGTCGGTCCATCGACCTGTGTAGTAGATAGTTTGACCTCCTAACATATAGTAGGTCAAATAAGCATGTCATATTACGTGAGCTATTTAAAAGTGTATGGACATATATGTATATTTTAATATGCTTAAAGAATTTCAGAATGATAATACTTACACACAATTCTCGTTCCAGTGAATTCATTGTTTTAGTAAAACCTACTGTTGGAATATTATGACAAAGATATCTATGGGAACACAATACATAAAATACTTTTGGAATCATCTCATAATGCACCATTGAATGCTAATAGTAGAAGGAAAACTTACTCATAGAAATTTTAATACAAGAATCTTTCGATGATAAGAATCTAGTAATTAAACACGAATCTATGAGTCTCGTCGCCGGAAATCAATGATCCAACAGACCAGAAAAGCTATATAAGTTTAGTAGTGTAACTCAAAACATAAACGAACTATAGGTTTGCGTACTTGTTGAGGGCTACTTGGTTTGTTTGCCTTGCCTGCTAAGCTAAGGTACGGATTCCTGATTCTTGTCAAACATCTGATTCTCGTTTATCTCTAGTTTTGATTCCTATCATTCCTAGCTAGTTTGTTTTTTTTATTCAGCTATAAGTAGCTAGACTACTTTATATTTCTGTAATTTGTTACCGAGCTCTCCCTATCTTGGGGGTGACCAAGACGCGTTATTGTGGCATCAATAACGTGGCACCAACCGTGACGGTGAGCTGAGATCACGACGTCTCTAGAAGAGGACTCTGAAATTATATTGGCCGTCCTGTTGTATTATTATTTCCTCAGAGGCGTACGGATCGATCCTATGTTAGTCCTGTTATTTCCTGATGGATGGTTTTATACCACTTCATTTAGGACTCTAGTGAATGGTTGTATGTGTGCCCATACTACATTTCAAATTGGTTCACGGGCTCGCTACCTGTGTTCCCCCTGTTCAGTTATGATATGATATGATTAGTAGCTGGGGTTATGTTCTATTTGATATGTACATTATGTTATCATGTTCTCTGTTATCATTACATTTGTTTGTTCTGTTATTTGTTATTCCGTTCACTGAGCGTTATGCTCAGGCTTGCTTTTGTTTTCATGCACGTTAGGTCAGCAGGGTCATCTGGGAGGGGAGTGAAGAGTGGAAATTTGGATAATGAAGACTTATATTTATTTTTTATGTAATAGACTTTGATTGGGTTTTAGACTAATGTTTTATTTTCTGGAATTTAGACTTTTAATTATCATTAATTATGGAATTGTGATTTGGATTTTGATTACCGTGATAGTGACACGTCAGCCTTGTCGGGTTGGGGTGTTACAACTTTCTCCAACAAGTGCGTGAAACTGATTTCATACTGTGCAATATATGGACACTAGTTGCGCTAGCAGCGAAACTATAGTTTCGCACGACATCATAGATGAAATCATGTATCCGAGTAGAGCGAGTTTGCAGGCGAATCTATAGATTCGCTTAGCGAAACAACCATCTTAACTTAGTTTCGCTGAAACCTAACACTTAGTAATTTTTAAAAATTTATTATTTTTCTTTTAAAAAATAAAATAAAAAATAATGAAAACTAAGTCTTATATTTACAAAATCTTTCATTAAAACTTCTTCGCTCCACAAAGCCAACACAAACAAAATAAGAATAACAGAAGAGAAAAAAAATAATAAAAAATATTAATATAAGAAATAAGAGAAAAATTAAGAATAAAAGGATATAGACACTTCCTTTTCAAAAGTTAATCATCTTAATAGCTGATACAAAATAATTAAATCTCTGCTAATCAAAATCTTTTATAAACAGATTAACATATTGTTCATTTATGTTAACTTTGACTAGTTTTATCAATCCTTTCTCAAAATTATCTCTTATCAAATGATACCTGATGTTAATGTGCTTTGTCATTAAGTGCTGCACTAGATTCTTTATGATAGAGATAACACTATTGGTATCAATGTGAATATGAGTCTCCTTGATGTTGAATCCATAGTATAACATCTAATTCTGAATCCAAAGCACTTAAGCATAGCAGCTTGCAACAACAACGTATTCAACTTCAATAGTTTATGCAGACACACAAGATTGTTTCTTGCAATGCCATGAGACTATCATTCCACCAAGAAATTGACATCCCCCTAATGCAGACTTTTCAATCATGTTGCAGCCATCATAGTCACTATCTATATACGTATTCATATTGAAGTCATAATTCTTTGGATACCAAAGTCATAGCTTAGGAGCTCCTTTGAGGTATATGAGAATTCTCTTGACAACAACCAGGTATGACATCTTGGGGTTGGCTTGATATCTTGCACATATGCATGTAACAAACATGATATTAGGCCTGCTGGCTATGAGGTATATAAGAGACCCAATCATAGCCCTGTAGAGATGTTAATCAACACACTCCCCCGCAAGATCAGGTCCTCAGGAGTGGTTTCTATGACATCCGGTAATTTTCCGTTACCAAACTCCATTAGTTCCGTTAGGTCTTGCATACATGTGTCGTTAGCACACACTAGTTGTCGTTGAACGTTGGTGACTTAATAAAAATTAATAATGATAAACAGATAATTATTTAACTAATAATGTTGGTTATTAGTTGTGCTTATGCGATTTAAATATTATTTGTGGATTTTATCTTGTGCGTGCCAACGTGTGTATTTAATTCGTGTATTTTTGTGACTAGTTAAAATAATGCATATGCTTGTTATTGTTAATTAATAATGTTTATATTAGTAAGTTAAAACCTTTTTAAAAGTGTTTAAAAGCCTAGTTTTTATAAAATATAAACAAAGGGGGGTAAGTGTAATTTCCAAAAACTAAAACTTAACAAAAATAAAAACATAACAACCCAACCCTAATCCCCCACACCTATTCGGCCACGACTTGCATCCCTACACACACACATTGTGATTTAACAAGCAATTGATCGTCGATTTTGGTTAGTTCCAAGGATTACAACACGTTAGCAACACCAATTCCTGTCCATTACGTGATTAAAGGTTAGTTTCTTTGTGGTTTTTCATAGTTTGTTGATTATGGCCAAAACCCTAGTCGATCTTGATGTTCAAAATGTCGACTTCTTGATGTTTGATGAATGTATGATGTTAGTTAGATAGTATTGTTGATGGTTTACGTGGATTATGCAAGAAGTTCATGATTTTGATGCATTGTTCATACGTTACTAATAATAGTAACTTTAATTGCATGAATATGGTGATTTGATGATGAATTGATGTTACTAAGGTATTTATGATGTTGTATGGATGTTAGAATGATGATGATTGTGCTAGGAATCCAAGAATTGATAATGTAGTTCATACATTGCCAAAAGTGGAAACTTTAATTTATGAAGATTTATCTTTGGGTAAATTGCAAGTGCTTGATGGTTGATCATGATCTTTATGAACTAGATAGGGTATGTTAGTGATGAACATGTGTTGTAATTCATGAAAGGATAGATTTTAGGATGCACTTTCCCAAAAGGGAAACTTTATTTGTACAAAATCTTGGATATGATGATTTGAGCATGTTTGTGACATTAGGATCATGATAGCATGTTCATGGATGATTTCTAATGTAGTGGAATGTATTGTTTGGGTTGTATGATTACTTGTTTGGTTATTTGGGGATTTGATCTCTTGATGGTTATATATGGTGATGGATCATATGGGTTATGATAGGACTATTGTTTGGGGTTGTAATAGATCACTGTTGAATGTTCTGGTTGGCATGAATTCTGTTGATTAGTGGGATGATGATTGTCATACACGCGTGCGAATCTAAGGCCCCTACTTCGTAGGATTGGTAGGATTTAGGGTGTGAAGTCGTGAGTGGCTTCACATGGCATGTTGTGCATGATTTGATTCTTTGTATGATGCACTAGTGATGGTATAACTATGTTGAGCATGATGATTACTTGAGATTCGCATGACTTGTATGAAAATCTAGATTGTATGATGATCTTGGTAGAACAAGTGGTTAATGATGTGGCATACATGAACAACTTGTATGATAACCATGTATGATGAATTGTTAAGCTTGATTAAATGTAATTTCACTTATGATGTTACCAATGGGTCAAACAGGACAACTGGGTCAATGTGTCTTGTTTTTCCAAAACCTTGAGTTCTTTGGCTTATAGAGCACTTAGGGTTTTATAATGGTTTTGTGTACACGTACTCATGTACTTGCGTGTTCAAGGTAACCTCTGAAGGTTGTCTATCCTCCCTTTCAAGTTAAGCTCTTAAGTTCTTTCTTATGCCCACCAGGTGAGTTCACGCCCCACTCTTTTATACACTCTCTTTTGGGGGAGATAGCATACTGACTTGCAAATGCTTTATTATTATACGATATGTAAAGTATGATGTAGTGTTGAATACCATGAAAGTCCTCACACTTTCGAATCGTTAATAACAGTAACTAGCGTGAAATCTTGGGTAGTACTACTGGGTCTGATGAGGCCCACCTGTGCGACTTGTGGTCAAACGGGTGCAATTTTGTCCTACCGTAAACATTGTCAAACCTGGTAAGTCATGACGGGAGGCAACAAACGAAACACAGTCAGCTTCGATCATGAAATCACTATGATTATTACTTATGAAATTAGACTAGCTATCTAATTCATGCACTCTTATATTGTACTCTTATATTTTATACTGATACTGTTATGTTTTACTAAAACTCTTGAACTCACCAACCATTATGTTGAGTCTTTTAGTATGCTATTCTCAGGTTGAGGTTACCATTTCCTAGGAGCACGTGCACGGGTTAGCATCATTGTAGTTGTCAGCATGATTGAAATTCAGTATTTGGTTTGATTGTTAAACATTTAAGTCCTTGTTGGTACTACTTTGGGCGTGTGTGTTTGCGCATTTTACATTATGTTACTTTACTTTGGTTTCTCTGGTTTATTAAACGCTTCCGCATCGTTTTAAAGTTAAACTCTGATTTTGGTATGTTGGTTCATATAGAGTTGTTCTGAGTAACTAATGACTGATATCCTTGTATGTCACACACCTCGCGGTAAAACCCCGCATGCGGATTTTAAGGGTGTGACAGATTGGTATCAGAGCCATTGGTTATAGGGAACTAGGTTCAATACACACACTAGACTATAACCGCATAGTTTTTAGTTACTTGTTACTTATTCTTTACTGTATACTCATTGGCATACGCAACACGTACTTCGCAGCATGGCATCGTCATCCCGTGATTTGGGCAAGAGACCGGCTCGACCTGAGTTACCTCCTACTTCTCCCGTACCTGATAAGGGATTTATTTGGCCCCAACATCGTTATCCTCCTGGCGAGATAGACTGGGATTAACCTTTCATACCGCCTGAGCTCAATCCTCCATGGAACTGGGATTTCTACCCCACCAACATACGTCGTATGGCTTATAGAGAGCGTGTCCCACCTGTAGCTCCTACCCGACCTAGGACTAGGTTATCGACAGCCTTTGCATTGCCTACTCTTCCTACCTTGGACATCCCTCTCGAGCAGGCGTTTGCAGCTTTAGTGGCAACTCTAGACATGGAGCGACAGCTGATTAGAGGACTCACTGATGAGAACTCTGCCCTACGATCTGAGATGAGTCAATTGCGCTACCAGGTAGAGAAGTTCCAAAAGCGACTCTCGATGGCCATTGGTGGACATCATACTTTGGCAGGAAATGTGCTAACGCTTACTGAGTGCATGGGCGCATAGGATCATCAGAACATAGTGATAGATGATAGGTTTTCCAAACTCGAGGCACAGCTAGCAGCACTTCAGATTGCTGAAGCCCCTGCACCTAGGGAAGACCCTAATGAGGAAGAACCAGAAGAAGATCCGGTGGAAGAACTGGATGAAGTCCAGAAGTTGGAGGCTTTCTGGAAATTAAAGATGGAAGGAATCTGAGATCGAGGTTTACACCACGAGGCCTCATGAGTTGGCAATGCTTTGCCCACTGCATGATCGACACACCGATTAAGCGGATTGAGCTTTATCTACGTGGCTTGGTTCCGAAGATTCAGAGTATGGTGACTGCTTCCAATCCTGACACCATACAGCAGGCTATCCAGTTGGCCCATAGGTTGACTGACCAGGCAGTACAGCAGGGAAGATTACCCAAGCGGGGCGTAGTGGCTAGCGTACCCGATAACAAACGTAAGTGGGAGAATACTGGTGATAAAGGCTCATCCTCCAACAACCAACAACAACAACAGTAGCAGTACGTTCAGAAGCACCAACCTCACCAACAGCAAAGAAAGTTCGATAACAATCGTAACAATAATCAGTCATCTTCAGCAGCACAGGGACAAGTAGGCTATGTTGGAAAAAATCCCAAATGCAACCGATGCAATTACCACCACATCGGCAGGTGTGATAATTTTCGATGCCAGCATTGTGGTAAAGTTGGACACGTAGCGAAGGATTGTCGTGGTGAATTAATGTGGAAGCCTCAACAACCTCAAGAAACGCCAAAAGGGTGCTTCGAGTGCGGAAAAGAAGGCCATTACCGGCGCAATTGTCCACAACTCAGAAGGAATCGAAATGGTGGGAACAACAATGGCAACAACAACAACGGGAACAACAACAACACCGGAAATGGCAATGACAATGGTGGTAATAACAATAGAGCAAAAGGAAGAGCCTTCGCCATTAGCTCAGGTGAGGCTCTAAACGACCCTACAACTGTAACTGGTAAATTTTCGGTTAATGGTCGTTTTGCTACAGTATTATTTGATACTGGAGCTGATAGAAGCTTTATTTCCACTAAGTTTAGTAGTCTTTTAAGTGACTAGCCCTACCTGATTCATTGAGTGGAATCCATGACGTATTCCATGTTTCAAAACTAAAGAACTGTTTAACGGATCAAACGATGATCGTATCACTTATGGAAGTCCAAGTAGATGAACAATTACGCTTCATTGAGGAACCAGTCGAGGAGATGGATCGTGAGGTAAAGACACTTAAGCAAAGCAAGATACCCATAGTTAAGGTTCGTTGGAACTCGAGACGTGGACCGGAATTCACGTGGGAACGTGAGGACCAGATGAAGCTTAAGTATCCTCAGCTATTCAAAAGACGATGCTAGCCGGCGAAGGTATTGATTAAATTACGGGACAAAATTTCTTTCAACATGGGGAAGATATGACAACTCACCCGAAACTCACTCGATTACTTTGTACCAATACAGTAGACCAGTGATGGAACACACAACACACCATGTAACGCAATTTTCGGGATGAAAATTCTTTCAACATGGGGATAATGTGACATCCGGTAATTTTCCGTTACGAAACTCCATTAGTTCCGTTAGGTCTTGCATACACGTGTTGTTAGGACACACTAGTTGTCGTTGAACGTTGGTGACTTAATAATAATTAATAATTATAAACAGATAATTATTTAACTAATAATGTTGGTTATTAGTTGTGCTTATGTGATTTAAATATTATTTGTGGATTTTATCTTGTAACGTGCCAACGTGTGTATTTAATTCGTGTATTTTTGTGACTAATAAAAATAATGCATATGATTTTAATTGTTAATTAATAATGTTTATATTAGTAAGTTAAAACCTTTTAAAAAGTGTTTAAAAGCTTAGTTTTTATAAAAGATAAACAAAGGGGGGTAAGTGTAATTTCCTAAAACTAAAACTTAACAAAAATAAAAACAAAACAACCCAACCCTAATCCCCCACACCCATTCGGCCGCGACTTGCATCCCTACACACACACTTTGCGATTTTGAGCCTAGAACAAGAAATTGATCATCGATTTTGGTTAGTTCCAAGGATTACAACACGTTAGCAACACCAATTCCTGTCCATTACGTGATTAAAGGTTAGTTTCTTTGTGGTTTTTCATAGTTTGTTGATTATGGCTGAAACCCTAGTCGATCTTGATGTTCAAAATGTCGAATTCTTGATGTTTGATGAATGTATGATGTTAGTTAGATAGTATTGTAGATGGTTTGCGTGGATTATGCAATAAGTTTATGATTTTGATGCATTGTTCATACGTTACTAATAATAGTAACTTTAATTGCATGAATATGGTGATTTGATGATGAATTGATGTTACTAAGGTATTTATGATATTGTATGGATGTTAGAATGATGATGATTGTGCTAGGAATCCAAGAATTGATACTGTAGTTCATACATTACCAAAAGTGGAAACTTTAATTTTTGAAGATTTGTGTTTGGGTAAATTGCAAGTGCTTGATGGTTGATCATGATCTTTATGAACTAGATAGGGTATGTTAGTGATGAACATGTGTTGTAATTCATGAAAGGATAGATTTTAGGATGCACTTTCCCAAAAGGGAAACTTTATTTGTACAAAATCTTGGATATGATGATTTGAGCATGTTTGTGACATTAGGATCATGTTAGCATGTTCATGGATGATTTCTAATGTAGTGGAATGTATTGTTTGGGTTGTATGAATACTTGTTTGGTTATTTGGGGATTTGATCTCTTGATGGTTATATATGGTGATGGATCATATGGGTTATGATAGGACTATTGTTTGGGGTTGTAATAGATCACTGTTGAATGTTCTGGTTGGCATGAATTCTGTTGATTAGTGCGATGATGATTGTCATACACGCGTGCGAATCTAAGGCCCCTACTTAGTAGGATTGGAAGGATTTAGGGTGTGAAGTCGTGAGTGACTTCACATGGCATGTTGTGAATGATTTGATTCTGTGTATGATGCATTAGTGATGGTATAACTATGTTGAGCATGATGATTACTTAAGATTCGCATGACTTGTACGAAAATCTAGATTGTATGATGATCTTGGTAGAACAAGTGGTTAATGATGTGGCATATGTGAAAAACTTGTATGATAACCATGTATGATTAATTGTTAAGCTTGATTAAATGTAATTTCACCTATGATGTCACCAACGGGTCAAACGGGTCAACTGGGTCAATGTGTCTTGTTTTTCCAAAACCTTGAGTTCTTTGGCTTATAGAGCACTTAGGGTTTCATAATAGTTTTGTGTACACGTACTCATGTACTTGCATGTTCTAGGTAACCTCTAAAGGGTTTCAGTCATCTCTTTCAAGTTAAGCTCTTAAGTTCTTTCTTGTGCCCTCCAGGTGAGTTCATGCCCCACTATTTTATACACTCTCTTTTGGGGGAGATAGCATACTGACTTGCAAATGCTTTATTATTATAAGATGTGTAAAGTATGATATAGTGTTGAATACCATGAAAGTCCTCACACTTTCGAATCGTTAATAACAGTAACTAGCGTGAAATCTTGGGTAGTACTACTGGGTCTGACGAGCCCCACCTGTGCGACTTGTGGTCAAACGGGTGCAATTTTGTCCTACCGTAAACATTGTCAAACCTGGTAAGTCATGACGGGAGGCAACAAATGAAACACAGTCAGCTTCGATCGTGAAATCACTATGATTATTACTTATGAAATTAGACTAGCTATCTAATTCATGCACTCTTATATTGTACTCTTATATTTTATACTGATACTGTTATGTTTTACTAAAACTCTTGAACTCACCAACCATTGTGTTGACTCTTTTAGTATGCTATTCTCAGGTTGAGGTTACCATTGCCTAGGAGCACATGCACGGGTCAGCATCATTGTAGTTGTCAGCATGATTGAAATTCTGTATTTGGTTTGATTGTTAAACATTTAAGTCCTTGTTGGTACTACTTTGGGCGTGTGTGTTTGCGCATTTTATATTATGTTACTTTACTTTGGTTTCTCTGGTTTATTAAACGCTTATGCAGCGTTTTAAAGTTAAACTCTGATTTTGGTATGTTGGTTCATATAGAGTCGTTCTGAGTAACTAATGAATGAGATCCTGGTATGTCACACGCCTCGTGGTAAAACCCCGCACGCGGATTTTGAGGGTGTGATAGTTTCTGGCTATGGGAGTCTTCGCAACCTTGTACTCAGTCAGATGAAATCTGGTTAGTATGTCTTGCACATACTTTGACTAGTTTATGAAGATGCCATTCCCAAACTACTTCATTTGAATTTCTTGAAAGAAATTAAGTTCCCCCATGGCACTTATTTCAAATCTATTCCTCATCATCTTTTCAAACTCTTTGCAGAGCTTTGGATTGGTTGACCCAAAGATGATATCATCTACATAAACTTAAACAAGCATCATGTTATTCCCTGATCCTTTGATGAAGAGTGTGCTATCAATAGTACATCTCTTATAACCATGTTGGACTAAGTACTATGATAGTATCTCATACCACTTCCTTGGAGCTTGATGCAACCCATAAAGAGCTTTGTCATGCTTACAGACATAATTAAGATGATCTGAGTCTACAAATCCAGGTGGTTGCTTGACATACACTTCCTCATCTATCACCCCATATAAAAATGCACACTTGACATCAAGTTGGTAGACCTTAAAATGCTTGGATGCAGCAAACGCAAGGAATATCCTAACAGATTCAAGTTTTACCATAGGAGTAAAAACATCTATGTAGCCAATTCCTTCTTCTTGAGTGTACCCCTTGAATAACTAGTCTTGCCTTGTTCTTGATGACAAGTCCTCTATTATCCTTCTTATTCCTAAAAACCCACTTGGTACCTATTGTCATCTTCCCATGAGGAAGAGGACATAGGTTCCAAACCTTTTTTCTTTTGAATTGAAGAAACTCCTCCTGCACTACTTCAAACCAGCTTCCATCCTTCAAAGCTTCATCAACTTTATTTGGCTTAATGTGGGACAAGATTCAAGAGTGTAGACAAATATTTTTATCATGGGTTTCTGCTCTTGTTATCACCCTAGTCTTAACATCTCAAGTGATGTTTGTGGTAGGATAGGACTTGTGGATTCTTAGTTGAGAAATCATATCAAGTTGGTTTGATAGATCTAAAGTAGTGAAATTTAGATATGGTGATTGAGTATCACCCACCAAATTAGCACACTTATCAAGTGTAACTTGATTCAATGAGTGTGTGACATCATTGATGTTGTCTTCAGTGGAGAGGTAGTCAGCATCATGAAATTCTTGATCCATTTCACCATCTCCATCTCCTCCTACATTAGAAATCTGTTCATTTGAGTTTTGTGCCTTATTGTTGAATTGGTAGGATTTCCACTTGTAGGGTTTGTTACCACTGGAGCTGAAGGAATTCTATCATTTGGTATTCTCAGCTCAAATCTAAAATCTCCACCTAATGTAATACCTGTAGATCCTAAAACATCTTCATAATATTTGTTAAAACATTTGGTAACTAAATTAAGATCAAATAGCCAATCAGGACCAGAACCTTTCACACTGGGAGTGTGCTTATTAAAGGTCACATTGGCTAACTCTTCAACTACTTTAGTTTTGAGATTATATACTCTATTAGCCTTAGCTTTGGAACAGTATCCAATGAAGTGTCCATCTTCTAATTTCTCATCAAATTTGGTTATATGATCTTTGGTATTCAAGATGGTGCATGGAAATCTAAATGACCTGAGTAAACCAATGAAAGGTATACTTTTGTGCCATGGTTCATAAGGAGTCTTATCATGAGTTTTAAGTACTAAAACTCTATTTTACTAATAACAGGCAGTGCTGAATGCCTCTTCCTAGAAGGTGATGGGTAGTTTAGAGTCAAAAGGTATGGTCCTTGCAGCCTCAATAAGTGTCTTATTTCTACTTTCAACAACACCATTCTGTTGAGGAGTTCTAGGAGCATTATATTGTCTTTTAATACCCATTTCATCAAAAAATGTATCAAGAACTTGCTTCTTTAATTCAGTTCCTTGATAAATCTAATGATCTTGACTTTGTGATCATATTGATTCTTAATTTTCAAAATGAAGTTCTTCAAGATTTCAGGGGTCTCATCCTTAGTTCTAAGAAAGAAGAGCCAAGTATATCTTATGAAGTCATTTGTGATCACAAGACAATATGAAGTTCTTGATAGACTCATTACACTGGTGGGGCCAAAGAGATCCATATGAAATAAGTGTAGGGGAGTACTGACGGATTTCAATTCCTTTGGCTTGTGAGACACCTTGTGTTGCTTTCTTTCAAACATACAACATAATGGTCATCACTTGTAAAATCTTTCTTTGGCATTCCAGATACCAAATCATCTTTTAATTATTTAATCATGTTCTTCAAGTTTACATGGCAGATTCTTTTATGCCAGAGGAAAGACTCATCACTATTGGCTTTAGATAGAAAGCAAGAGACTTCTCCTGATGGGGAGGTCTCCTATCAACCCATCTTGTACATGTTCCTTTTCCTGGTGGCTCTGAGCAGGATATGCTCTTGAGGAATAACCACCTTGGGCTTGAGAATATTGCACTCATACTTAGTGAAGAGCATGTTATGTCTCTGATCACAAAATTAGGATACAGTCAAGAGATTGTATTCAATCTCTTTGACAAAGTTTCTCAATACTGAGCTTACCATTTGTGACCCTGCCTTTCCTATGATGTAAACACCTGATTCTCCTCCAAAACCAACTGCACTCCATTAATTTTATCGAAGTTTTGAAGCAAAGAGCCATTACCTGTCATGTGTCTTGAACAACCACTATCAATGATCCAAACATTTCTTTTGGTCTTTAGCAGTTGAATCGGCGTTTAATGCGGGCATTGTTGCAAGTAGGCATTATAGTAGTAAATGGACATTACAAGTAGTGGAGAGTACAGAGTACTACTCCAAGCGAGACTCGTCTAAGGGTTCAAAACCTGTGACAGTGGATGCGGACGGTACTGAATGGCGGGTTGGTGAACCAATAGGAAGGCCAGGGGCATACGGATCTTTTTAACCGAAAGAGAGGCTGAACCAAGGAAGCAACCATACTGACTGAAGCCAGAAGAAGCGCAGGGACTGACTATCAGACAGAACGGAAGAGAGGGAAGGGAGCTCAACCGGTAGATCAGAGGACGCTCATACCTGGCCAGCTAGCCTATTTCATTCCGTCCATCTAGGTGGTTCATCAGAGCAGCTAGAGCCCTAGCCCTCGCCCACAGATAAATTAGGGGTGTAACAGGGAATACAATACCAAAAGAATCACTTTTCGATAAGCCAACAATGGATCAAACTCCAGAACAAGCCAAGCAAACTCCAGCCCGGGAAACTACGGCCAAGCACAGGATACGGAGGCCTTTTTATAGTATCTCTTATCGTAGTACGAGATCTTTGATTTGCAACATCAGTCTCTCTCCGGAGAGCCCTCTGCTGACCGAACCTACTGTTATGAAGGCAAGCAACCACAATAGAGTAGGGCTTCTAAGTGCGTAGTCTGTTTCCAAGCTCTGATAAGCGAGTCAAGCTTTCTCATCTCAGGAATAAGTCGACTAAGGCGATGGGGCATATCCGATCTTCCAATCGTTGATCTAGTTGAAAATGAGCAAATGACATTTCTCTGTAAATAAGGAAAGAATAGTCCTACTGACACTGAACCTGGCTGGGGTCCCTCCCCTCCAATCCCTCGGCTGAACCTTCTGAGGCCGTGACGACCTATGGATGAGAATTTGGAATTTGAAATGGATAATGCTGTTTGGACTCCTACCGAATGTGGGACTTAAGCCCAAGGCATGGATCTGGTTTGAGAAAAAGTGGACGAAGACTTGGTTGAGCCTGAACCCGATCCTTTGAGGGATCCCTAAATCCTTAAGTTAAGTCCCAGGATACGGACCCCTCTCCCCTTGAGGATTGGATTGACTTGGTTATTGTGGAACCAGCGTTCTCACTTTGCCAACTTTGAAAAGAGAGATCTATGATCCCCATAAAGGAAAGATAAGAAATATAGAATGTCTATGAGCCCTATGACCTTTCACTCCCGGAATGTGCTTTAATGCAAGAAAGCACTTCCCGAACATCTATATCTAGTTTGAAACCTGATATCCTTCTTTTTTCTATTTGGGAACTTCATTCTATTAAATAAAGGCACCGGTAGGTTTGAGCAACATAGCTATTCTAATCATTGCCAGCAGCACAGCCGTTGACAAATCCGCCTTACCCTCAGGTAGTTGATACTTTCAGGGGGAGCAGGATCATCATTTCCACTAAAGTCGTGGAACCGGCTTCCATCTAAAAAAAAGATGATTAGTTTCATCTATATAAATGGATCATTCTTAATTGGCTGAAGGCAAACGACCTAATGAACCCAACTACGGCAGAGAAGCCTTTATTTTGGGTGTAGGAATGAAAGGTTACCTGGCTAGAAACTTCAATCAATCCTATGGCATTGTGAAATCTCTAATCGGAGGCATTAGCGGTTCAACCTATAGGGACAACGCCAAGCGGAGGAGCCTGCGTTGGAAAAGGCAGGATCTATGGATCCCCCCAGCATCCAAGCGAGACCCCATCAAAATCTGCCACTCGTTGGGCGACGCCTTCTTTTCTACGAACACCCTACCACTGAATGATGAACTTTGCCAGTTTTCGCCTCCGACCCGAGAACACAGGGTCAAGCCAAGCCCTTACCCGCCTGAATGGAATTCATATCTCCTTCGTCTGGTCGAGATGGGAGAAAGCCCATGGAACTGGACTGTGACTCTTCTATTACATTATGGAGAAGCCCATTCTCGTCATGGTCGATCCACGTCCTACCGTAGTGCCCGGAGAACCAGGCTTGCTTAGCTTACAAAGCAAGCGCGAATCCTTTTTTATTGATTGCACGAGCTAGCCAGCAAGCCAGCAAAGCCCCCGACGCTTAATCGCTTCATTTAGGCGCCTACTGACACTAAAGCCGTTCCACTCGTGCTTCTCTAACGAGAATCACTTCGTTCCACTCTCCTAACAGGCCAACAAGCCATTCCTAGCGGCTTAGCCCTTGTTAAAGGCTAAAGAACGTACTGAACACTCACCCTTTCTCGCCAGCAAGCCAAGCTCCTAGTCCTCTTAGCCGGCTTACCTTTAACCTAACTCTCTAGTTTATGGCGGGAAAACACTACTTTTTCTTTTTTATTTTTTTCCTGTTTTTGGCCGTCGGGACTCCTTGAAGCTCAATCAAAGTACATTTTCCGGCCCCTTTTTATCTCGGTCTGCATAACTTCTTCATCTGGTAAGTCTGTTGCCAGAGGTGAATCATCGGGGATAGGATGTGTTGCGAGGAAGTCAGCCAAGATGGTTCCATAGATGGGTACAGAATATAATCCATCCTTAGGTACCTGAGACAGATGTCGAGAGCCATCACATAAGGAAGATATTGATAAATAAGCTTCAAGGGCACTCCTGCCGGTGCTTGCTTCCTCAAGTCAGGTATCCGTATCAGTGGCTGTTGGCAATTTTGTTAATGGGGGAAAGACTTAATAGGAACCCCCTGCCGACGTCAATCCGACACCTTTTTTCTCGTTTTTTCATTGATTTTCTTGCTTTATTTCCACTATTAACATGGAAGGGAAAAGGTACCACTGAACACAAACTGAATCTATCTTTTTTAGCTGAAAAACATTTTTGAAAGGTGAATTTAGGATGTTTAAAGAAGAGTTTTATATTCCAGGTTTTTCGAGTTAGGTTCCAGTATTGCATATGGTTTATATAATGTTAGTAGTTAAGGCTTTGTTAAGAAGTTTCTTTCTTTGCGCCTTTAAACCTGAAGGAAGAGATTTGATTCTTAGGGGGGCAAGGAAGAGGCTGTTATGTTAGTTGTAGTGCGCCTTCCCTCTTTATAACACTTCGGAAATCTTTTTGCATTGCATTTCTTATGATGACCTGGTCGAGAGAGCACGATACATCGGTGTAAAAGATTGATCCCTTTGGATCTTGGTCCATGATGGCCTTTTTCTTAATAGAACTGGAATGAATTAAGAAAATAGTCTGGCAGAATCATATGATTATACGACTAGAGAATAGATAACCAGGAAAGACAGAAAGGGAGAATCGTCTAGCTAGGGAACTCTTCATCAGACGATTTCTCATATGATTATTTTCGTAAATTCGACGTAGAAGAAGTTCGTCTTGCCTCCCTTTATTAATATTTAGTACTGGGCTAAGGGCGGGCCCCTCCTTCTATCTGGGTCCTAGTCTCGTCCCTTGTTAGTGCAATAAATAGAAGTGTATTCAATTCCAATTCCTTTCCGCCCTTCCTAACCTTGCTCAATCCAATAGCCCGATCCTAGCCCACTCACCTTTCTCCAAGATTGAAGTTAGAACTAGGAGTCCTAAAATCTTAATGAAAAGGAACTTGGCATCTATGTGTTCGAGAGGTAGAAAACTACCTCTGTGGCGGTTTCTTGTCTTCTTTATGGGTTAGCCATCAATGCTTGATTTGGAGAAACATCCTCTACCTGAAAGCTCAAGTCAAATCCTCCTTCTTTAACAACAATAATAGCTTGTTGTTTTGGTTGGCTTGGCTTCTCAGATCTGGGAGCTGCATCAGTATAGCTAAGTCTGGATTATGCTTGGCCACCATTTGTCCTTGGTGCCTTGCCCTCCCTTGCAAAGTGTCCCATCTAGTTACAGTTGTAACACTTCTCTTTGCTTTTATCCAGTCCAAACTTTCCATAGGTTACATTGCTAGGAAACTTTCTTCTGGTACTCTTGTAGAACTTCTTGGCTCTATAAGTGAGAAGAGCCATTTATTGGACTATCTTTATATAATCTAGGTCATCTAGATGGATACAATCCAAGTCTTCAAGAGTGAAAAGAAAGTTGCCATAACTTTCATCAGAAGACACAAAGGCTTGAGATAAGCTTGTATCTTGGAATGGGCTTCCTTGGATGTAGCTCTCCCTTGGAGTCTCTGGGAAGGTGAGGAAAAGGCCCTTTTATGAGTTGTCAGGGAAGCAGATAAGATGATGTTGTGGTTCTCTACTATCCCTTTCAACAACATGTAGGGCAGAACTCTGTTGATTGCTGGAAGAGTAGCTGGATGGTTTCTGCATGTTCATCACCATCTGGTAACCATTTAGGATACCATGCAACTTTATGAGAGTAAGGGAGGAGAGGTTTTTAGTTCTCTTAATGGCCATACACTAGTGATTCCATTTTCTAGGAAGAGAGAACATGAAATTCATCATAATGTCCATATTCTCAAGCTTACCTCTAACATCCATCAAAGTATCTACAATCTCAACATACCTAAAGTATTGTTGAGTCATAGTTTCACCTGATCTGTAGGTAAATTTCTCAAACTATTGATTCATAAGGTCCTTCTTGTTTTCTATAGCTTCATCAGACCCCTCAGACATAAGCTTCAGTGCATCCTATAGGTGCTTTGCTGTTTTGCACTTCTTGAAGCCTTTATAGATAGAGTTAGGAAGAGCAGTTTGTAGAGCGATCACCATCAGATATCAATCTTCTTCCAATCTTCCTTAGAATAGTTAGCCACTTCCTTTGGATTCTCTTGAAATCCAAACAAGTTGATTATGAACTTATGAAAAAGAACATAAACAGATGGATTCCCCCAAGGATCTTTTCAAATCTCTCAATATATATAACAACATATTGTTATATTGTATTCAACAATCAATAATATGGTATGAAAACCCATGATTAAAGATATGATATCAGCGTGTTTGTGTTTATGATTGTGTGATTGCTAGTGATTGAATGCTCAAAAGAATATCAAAAATGCTTGTTTGTATTGATTGTTCAAAAGCTTACAAAGGATTAGGGTATACTGCTATTTATATCCTATACAAAAAGCTATGTACAGTTACTAAAATACCTTCATGTAAAACAAAACTACATAAATAGTCCACTGTGAATATTGATCGTCCACTGTGGATGACATGCTGTTCGTTGTGGATGGTAAATGAGCTATCCGCTGTGCCTTGGATGTTGTCCTCTGTGAACACTTGTTTGAATGTTTGTCTTGTTAGTTGTCTGCTGTGGAGTGTTCATCCGTTGTGGATGAACATCCATTATGGATTGTTCATCAGCTGTGGACATAGTTCATCCGCTGTGTGTGCTTGTTCATCCACTATCTACAGTTAGGACTTCATTCTTCATCCGCTAATCACAGATAGTCATCCACTGTAGACTTTCTTCATCTGCTGTGGACACTTAGTAAAAATTCCTTTTATCTACAAACCTGAAAAAGAAATTTAAACTAAATTAGTGTATGTTATGAATGTTAATGATACTAATGTGTTAGTTAATGATTTTTTGGATGTTAGAACACATTATGTTTGATTATGGCAAGCATTATCCTGTTAATACACTTGTTGAGTCCAATAATACTCCCTTTAAGGATGATGTTGCCATCTTTTCATGCTTGCTTGTTACTGTTGTGTTTGTTAGTAATGATGTGTGTTTGTGTTTGTTATGTATGATTGCAATGATTGTGTGATGGACTAAGATTGTTTGATTGACTGATTCAGTGTTATGCATGTTTGCATGATTGAATGATTGTATGTTATTCTGATTACACATTTGTAATCAGATTGTAATATATGCTCTGATTTGTAAATGTTTACTTGTATGAAAAATTACTTGCATGATTGTTATTATGTGTGTTTATATGCATGATATTAATGTATGATTGATGTTCTATTGTGTTTAATATGCTAGTTATGTTTGGTTAGATGTACATGATTATTTTTTTGCTTGTTTGATTGTTAGAAACCTTTAGGAATGAGAAGGACCAGCTTCTTCTACACTCTTCTGAACTTTAGAAGTAGCCTTCAAAGATTCTTCTACATCTTTCTCAATGGTTTGGTCCTTTTCAACTTCTTTCACTTGATCAGACAGTGGTGTCATCCTCAGAGCATTTCTTCAATTATTATGTGCTCAACAAAATACTGTACAACACTATTCTAATCATTATATTTGCTCTAGATTGATAGATGAACAATCTATTCTAGGGTTGATTGGTCTAAGCTTTGCATATCAATGTTGCTAACCAATGTAGTTACAATATGATTGCCCTTTAGAACTTCAAGGTTATTGTTATATGATATCCTCATGCCTGTTATACCTTCAATGTGTGTTAATGGTTGCTGATTAGTTTCCAATCTCTGTTTGAGTGCAGCATTCACATAAACAGTGCCCAAGATTCTCAGCATATGTAGGAAGTAACATCAATCTCCCTTGCATAGAACATCCTTTATTGCAGGGAATGTTTTGGTCTTCATGAATGATACATATGAAGGATGAAGGAGTTTGATTTCCACCAGATCAAACAGTCTTATGTCTGATGCTTCCTTCCCTTCAAGTTTTCTTTCAAGAACAACCTCAAAATGAGTCTCATCAGAATACCATCTTGTGATAGGATGATTGTACGGATTACCGTCTATCTTCATCATGATAAGCTTCAAATCAGAAGGCCTCATCTGGTAACCAACCCTTTCTAATAATTCTATGTCAATTTGAGTGGGTGGTTCTTCACTTATCTGCTTTTGTTTTCTTTCCATCTGTTGTTCTCTTCTTAGCTTGACCAAGTGAATCTTGTCTTCTCTATCTGCCTTCAACTTCAGCTCATGATGTTGTCTGTTCAAGTATGCTCTCATAATATGATAGAAATTTGATCCCCTAGGATTATTAGTGTGATTGACCATCTGCAATTGAACCAGGTCCAATCTGTCTTCATAGCTCAAAGATCCCAGTTGGGATATGTATGATAAGTACTGGACAAGGCCAGATACTCTCTTAATTAAAATAGCATCCTAGATCTCATCATATTTCCAAGCTATTATCTTTCTTTCATCAGCTGAGGCTGTGAGAGTGATTTTGTCATACAACTTGACAAAATTTGTTTTCTCATTAATCATCTCTCTAACCTCATTTCCTTCAGACCATAGCCTGTGAGGCATAAACTGTCTTGGTTCTTCTATTGGATGAAGCTCAGGTGGAGCCTGATGATATGTGGATAGAGAAGAAGCAGGATGAGGTCTAAAGATATATGGGTTCAATGCATTTGCAAGCATATTCTTATAGATCTCTCTAGCCATTTCCTTCATTTGAGATAGAGATCTGCCTGCATATGACCTATAAGGCATCCTTGTGTGACTCAACTAGCTTTTGACCTGAGAGTAGGTCATCTTCTCTATCTGAGTATCCTTTGGTTGATTCTTTTAAAGTTCTTATTGATTTTTGAATTCCTTGTATCTTTCGTATGTTAGCTCTTTTTCATTCTTCATGACTTCTTGAAAGTCTTTGAGCAAGTCTTTAACCTTAGATAGGTTAAACTGCATGAATGTATTATATGGAAATCCTCTTGATGCTAACTCAATTCCCATTAAAGTTTCAGGATCATCTAGGAAGAGTTCTTGTATGTCTTTGTTGGGTCTGAAAAGGATAGTCTACATTATCAACACAGTCAAAGTCAACAAATGTCAACATCACTGTCAAAGTCATCGGAAAAGTCAAACAGACGCGTTCGAGATGAAGAACCGAGACGAGACGTTGAAGATATAAATGACTAGGAGTTTATTGTTAATAAATATATTTTCTGTCAACAAAATATATTTATTTATGTTTAAGTCATTTTTATGTTTTAATGATAGTCTAGGGGGCTAATTGTCATTAAGTCTAATTGTCATTAGACTATATATAGCTAGAGTCATTAGTGTGTTTAGTAAGCTGGAATAGGCTAGATTTGAGGGTTTCCATGTAAACAATATCTTATGCAAATCAATATAGATCAAACAATGGTTTTATTGAATGTTCTTGAGGTGTCATCTTGTTCATCCTTATTTTATAGTGTTTGATCTATTTTGTACACAAATATCATTGATATTTGTGTTATCAGTGGGATTTGTTTGTGTTTGTCAATCAAGTGCACTGTATCAACGATCAAGTGGACCAACAATATGGTATCAGAGCCATTGTGCTCTTGATTATTCGATCTTTGTTTGGTTTCTAGTTCAAGTCACTGTTCTACTCATTTTCGATCTGATGTGCATGTTTTGGATATGGAAATTGATTGAGGATTGCTCAATTTTAGTGTGGGAAGCTATAGGAATCATCAGATCTCAAATTCATTGAGATTTGGATGAGTTTGAGCTGATTTCGTGCTGAAAAAGGCTGTTCAGATACGTTGGGTGAATTTACAGCTCGTCCAGCGAAATTACAGCTTCAATCAGCGAAACTATATAGTTTCGCCTGGTGAAACTTGGGCTCCTTCAGTGAAACTAAGCTGCCCTTGGTTTTTGTATCTGGTTTCTTCGTTCCAGCGAAAGTACATGTGTTGAACGGAAGTTCATAGTGTTTGTGTGCCAATCCCAGCGAAATTGCTGTCAAATTGTTCTCTGAACGAAAGTTCAACTAGTTTCGTGCGAAACCATCCAGTGAAACTCGCATCTGTGTGCCATTGCTGGGCCAAACTGCTGCTGAAATTACCAGCGAAATTAGGAGAGAAATGGCTAGCGAATTTGCCAGCGAAATTATTGAAAGTTCAGCGAAATTATTCTCTGATCTTTTCTAAAAAAAAAGTATTTTTTTGGGGGGAGAATATCATTCAACAATTTTTGGAAAAATAATTTTAGTTTTCGGTGTTAAAGTGAATTTTAATATTTTAAAAGAAAATGTCGTTTTCTGCTGATTTCGAATCAGACAACGCGAAAATGGCACAAAGTCGGTTTGATTCTTTTGCAGCCATGAAAGATGAAAAGATATCTGATGTTGTTGATCGATTTCTGATGGTGGCAAACCTTAAGAAGTATGATGACCAGCTGGGAAACCATGAACAAGTCACAAAACTTTTGGACTCTCTTCCTCCACAGTGGAGTCCACAAGTTAGGTTGTTAAAACACGAAAGAAAATTTGTTGACTAGAAACTCATGGAAGTTATCAACAAGTTGAAGTCATTTGATTTGGATATGAAAAGAAAAGAATACAATCAATTCATGTATGGTGGTGTATCTTCAAGTGTTGAGATCAAAGAAACTAAAGAAGAAGTCAACCATGTATTGATGGCTGAGGTGGTAAACAGTGATGATAATTATGTTGAGGATTTTGATCCTTTTAAAGAATTCAGCTGTGATACTCAAGGTGAGAGTGTTGGTGATGTTGATGCATGTGCAAGCTGGTGTAAAATTCAGAAGCTACAGGATAGTGAAATAGATAAAGTGAAGCAGGAGGTTCAGGATGAAGGAAATCTAGAGGGAGATGAAGCTGAGGAAGCTAAGAAGAGAGCTGCTAAGGAGGAAGAGAACGAAAAGAACACTCTCGTATGTCAATGTGAAAAAGCCCTAGCTACTGAAAAGATAGTTATGGGACTCCCCTATGAGATAGTTCAAGACATGTGTTCTCCTCCCTGCAATTAGAAAATGAAAAAGAATTAAAACGAATAAACAAAGAACTTAAAATCAATGAGTCCAAATATTTTATTAAACTAAGAGAAGCCTTAAAAGAAAATGATCTTTTAAAAAGAAATCCTTTAGAAAAGAATGTCGAGATTAGTGTTTTGAGCGTTCGAGTCACATTAGCAGAATTTGAGACTAGGAAGCTTAAAACTAAACTTAATAAATGGATGATATCAGGGATGAAACAGGAAGAACTATTGTCTAAGCAAAGGGGAGCTAGAATCAAAACGGGGTGTGGGATGTGGTGAAACTTCATATGTTTATCCTCCTCCTAGCACTTACTATTACTCTTCTATGCCTCAACCTCATCCATCTAATGATTTAATTGAAGCTACATATACTAATAGTTTACATGCAGGTTTAAGCAGCGTTAATCACAAAGAGGTTCGAGATGAATATGATTTTCCTGCAGGTTTGGGGCACATCAAGCAAGGATCTGATCTGTAAAATGATAATTCCACCTCTGATGCTTCAAAACCAGTATCAGTTGTTTCCAGTAACTTCTTTAACAAATTCAAGATAGGTAACATCCCTTCATTTGTTCCTGACAAGTTTGTCAAAGAAATAACAACTGTGGAATCATCAAGCAATCAGAACTCAACAACACAAACTGACACAACAAGAGTCATCAATCAAGATCCATTGGAAGATGACTTGTGTATACAAGACTAGACAAGTTTTGATGATGAACCAGAGATCATCAAGTCACCTGAATTTATCAAATGTCAAAAGCTTCCAACAATTGAATCAAGACCTATATGGATCTCATCTCCAACTGCTAAGCAAATCAGTAGTTCCTCCAAAGCTCAGCAGAAGCACTCACCATCTTCATCTGCTATCCATCAAGCTCACCACAAATCTGCCTCCAAGTCTACCAAATCACCAGTCATACAAAAGTGTACCCAGAAGAATGTTTAGATCTCAGCTCTTGGAACATCACAAATCAAATCACAGCCTAGTTCAAAATCCACATTGACAAAGCCTCAAAAGGTTCAATTTCCATATATCCAAAAGAGGAAGCATTAAGGTTGTCAACAAGCTGCATCAACCTCAAAGCCGACTCCACCCTCTCCTATTCTCCACGGGACTACAAAGAACCAAAAGCCTTTCAAGGCTTGCTTTAGATGTGGAAAAGAAGGTCATGTGCTAAAGAAGTGCCCTCAGGTTCAAAGGCAAGCTTCGGGAGGTAAAGATAACATAAGTTGTTTCTCGGGTTTAAAAGGTAAAAAGCACATATCTTTGAATGGTTGGATGAAGAACAATCTATCCAAACCTTCTCATATGAAGTCGGTTTCACATGATTCAAATATGAAAAAGACCAATGTTTCAAAATTAAAATCTCTTCCTTCGGGTCTTATACAAAAAATGATTTCCAAATTCAATTCTTTCAAATCAAAAGTAATTGAACAGAAACAAATTTGGAAAGTAAAACAAAAAGAAAAGGATAAAGAAATAAATGATTTTTCAAAAGAGTGTGTGCTTAAACAGGTTACATACACTGATGAAAAAGGAACTCCTAGGACCACGATGGCCTGGGTCCCCCTCTCAAACTAATCTGTTTATGAGTGCCAGAACAACTCAGGAGGCCTATTAGTAATCCGGTTTACTGACTGGGATTGTTCCTAATTCAAATTTGAGGCGGAACAAACGGGTTATGGTATCTTATCCACATTTTGGATTCTTATCTACCATTCACAATCACTGCATTTTTCTTGTTACTTTATTTCTGATGTTTTTGCTAGTATTAATTGATGATCTGGTACCGACAATACTGCTAGTATAATTTGGAAGACTTTCTTTAGTTAAATTCTTTTTTCAATTCTGTTTATTATATACTTAAAAAAAGGGGAAATTTCTTTTTTTTGTTTCATGGTAGTTAAAAAGAAATTTCCGGGGAGAATAAAAAATTTCACGGGAACTAAGAACTTGATTTGGGATGACTGAGAAATAATAGTATGTCTTCTTGGTATGCTTATTTGCATGACTTGTACTTTGTGAGAAATGATAGTAACTGATGTCGATGTCTGTATCACTTAATATTCTAAAATCTGAAAAAGACAGTTTCATTATGAAAACAAAGTAAACAGTGAATCTGTAGCCTAACTAAAGCTTTAGAACTCGATGATAAGGATTATTCTCCTGACATTTCGGCCTGTACAAAGTAACATGTCCTGTCAAAAATGGGTTGAGAGTTTAAAATCTCTGCTTTGACATTTTTCAAAATCTCCTTATGCCCAAGTCCTGAATGTAGCTTCTCGTTAGCTCTTCAGATGTATATTTCATGCTTATCTCCTCTGCTATACGGAAGCATTGACCTGGAGCGATGATCTTCTCTGTTATACGTGAGTATAGGCCTGAAGCTCTCATCAGCATGCTTAGATGATCATCTCCTCTGTTATACGTAAGTATAGACCTGGAGCTCTCATCATCTGTTCCCTAAAATAAAAGCACAGTGATTCTTAACTAAGATCATTGTTGAACTTCAAAAGGAAGTCAACCAGAGTGAATCATATTTCTCAATAAGCCCTGATGATGGGATAAGTTCTTCGCCGAATGTCTATAGAAACCAAGTTACTTGAGCTTCTCTAATCGAACCTAAAACATGATAAAATCAGTTGCAGGTCACTTGTTGAAAAGAATAAGGCACGGGTTTAAATTGGACAAATATACCAACAATCATTCTTGAACTGTTTTTTTTGGCTATCAAAATTTTAAAATCGTGATCAGTCTCTGCTTCAGTGTGATCTCACTAAGTTGTCGATGTTCAAATACATCTCTGTGATTTCGTATATCTTGAGGATGTGATCTCATGATCAAATTAGTTCTTGCTATAATATGATAAAACAAAATAAAATAAAATATTCATTTCAAATCATTTTCAAGTCTTCCATATTATGCTATTAAAATGTTATTATTTTCACATGCATTTCACGGGAAATTGCAAACAAAGATAAACATGGGTTTATTTGTTAACTGAAATGATCTGACAGGAAGTTGCGAGATTGTGGTTGTGATTGTGTTATATATTTTTGCTTCAATTGAAGGCCGATCATCAGCTGAGCAAAGTACCATACCAGAGAACCTGTTCCTCAAGTTTGCAGAAGATACCGAGCTAGGATTCCTCCTCCTTCATCTTTTGAAGCACTCAATAATAGAGAGTTGGAAAAGTTGTTCCTGATCATTCACATAGAATGCACACGAAGAGGGGGAGCATACAAAAAAGGGGGAGCCTGAAAGATGAAAAATCTTCAATACCAGATCATTAATCTAGGGGGAGATTGAAGATCATTATATAGTTGACTTATCGATGCTGATCACGATGAAAGACGTTGATAATAATAGACTAAGGGGGGGTATTGTTGGGTCTAAAAAGGATAGTCTATATTATCAACACAGTCAAAGTCAACAAATGTCAACGTCACTGTCAAAGTCATCGGAAAAGTCAAACAGACGCGTTCGAGATGAAGAACGTAGACGAGACGTTGAAGATATAAATGACTAGGAGTTTATTATTAATAAATATATTTTTTGTCAACAAAATATATTTATTTAGGTTTAAGTCATTTTTATGTTTTAAGGATAGTCTAGGGGACTAATTGTCATTAAGTCTAATTGTCATTAGACTATACATAGCTAGAGTCATTAGTGTGTTTAATAAACTGGAATGAGCTAGATTTGAGGGTTTCCATGTAAGCAATATCTTATGCAAATCAATATAGATCAAATAAGGATTTTATGGAATGTTCTTAAGGTGTTCATCTTGTTCATCCTTATTTTATAGTGTTTAATCTATTTTGTATACAAAAATATCATTGATATTTATGTTATCAGTGGGATTTCTTTGTGTTTGTCAATCAAGTGCACTGTATCAACGATCAAGTGATGTTCTTATCACCATCCATTTCTTCATCTTCTTTATCAGAATCACTAAGAATGATAATGGGATCTTGTTGCTGGTCTTTTGTTTGGTCTATCTCACCTTCTTCAAGTACTACAACCTCAGATGTTTTCTGTTTTGGTTCATCTTCATCTAATGGCTCAGTTTTATCTTTCAACAGCTTGAGAGGTGGAGACTCAAGTTCATCTACTTCTTGAACCTTTTACTTTCCTTTCATCAAAGAGGCTAGATAAAGTCTATTTCTCTTCCTCTCATAAGTTTTTAGAGGAGGTTGTGAGGATGATGCTTGATCTTTGAATGATTCAGTTTGCACCTTTAATGAATGTGCAAACTGTTTGATTAACTCCTTTTGTTTCTCTGATAGAGGGTTTACATGTATGATGGTTGATTGAGATGGTTTTGTCTTAGGAGTGTGAAAATTTTGTCTAAGAATGGGTGAATAATGTATGTTCTCAAATGGATTTGCTTCTCCAAACAATTGATCCTTTGAGTAAGTCTTTTCAGGGATAATGTTGCTTGTTCTATTTCCCTTGTGCTGATTTCTTCAGCTTGAGACATGATTTGTTCTTCAAAGTCATCACTCAGGTCTTGTTCTTGACCTTTTGAATGTTCTTCCTTATTCAGTTGAGTGTCTTTGCATTCCAATTCTCTATTCAGCCTTTTAATCTCATTCAGATTGAGCATAAACCATCTTTTTCAGCTCATCTAGTTCTAAATCTTTTGCATCTATTTGTTCAATCAATTAGGCAATATCTAGTCTTGCACTACTGAGGTCTTGGTCTTTCATCTTAACTTGTTCCTTTGATTATTCAAGTTGTTGTTCAAGAAATAAAATAATCAACTTTTGAGCCTTCTGATCAGCTGTGAGCTTCTCTATCTCTTCATCTTTGCTCTTTAGCTTTTCTTTCAACTTTTTTTGCTGTGTTGTTTGATTTCTCTATTAGCTTGTTATACTTGGTGAATAAGAACACTTTAGAGTATTCAATCTCTTCCTTAGTGGGAATCTCACTGTCCTGTTCTTCACCATCAATAGGTTCAGCTGCAGTGCTTCGTTCTACTTGTTCATGTTCTTGAGCTGATGAAGTACCAACTTCTTCTTGATGGCTTGATTATTCTGCTAATGATGCATCAATGTCTCTCAAAAGAGATGATAATGTTTGCTAATCAGACAAGTGTGGACTTTGAGGTGGTAAAGGAAACTGATGTTCAAAGTGAAACTGTTCTTGCTCTTGTTCTTCTTCTTGAACTTGCTCTTGCTCATGAATGACTTGTTCTTGAATGGGAGCAGCTTGTTCTTCTTGAATGATAGGAGCAGGTTGGATGATTGGCTATTGAAGAATAACATTCTAAAACATCATTTGAGGTTCATCTTGTTGTGGAATCCTCATAAAAATGTCTGGTACAGGAAGATCATAATCAATCATATGAGCTGGAACAGGGACTTCATCTCTATGATACAAGCTTGACTTGATTATTGTGAATACATGTTTGTTAAAATGAACAGGCTGAAAGATGGCAACTTCTCTTGTTATGTTAGGGTGTAGATCATCAATGATCATTTATATGAATCTTGGATACATCTGAAACTTCTTCCTCACCTCTGTTAAGTTGTAGACCATCCCATTTAACACCTATGCAACAAAGTTGAGGGGTCTTCTAGCAATGATACATACTATTGTTGAAGAACTCCTCAAAGAAATAACATCCCAGCCAGTCTTCCTATTTGTCATAGTCTTTTCGTATGTGTGCATGAGGAATCTAAATTGGGCACACATATAAGACTTTTTGATCTGTTTCCTGTCTATGGTACCAGTGTAGCCTATCTGCCTGAAAACATGAAGAACATAGTTTTCATCAAATTCTACTAGATCCTTAGCATCATCATCACCAGGCTGTAATACTCTCCTTATGACCTCTTCCGAGATGGTAATCTGGTGATCATGCACAGTAGATACTACTACTTGCTGGTCAGTCATTGGCTCTAGATGAGCATGAGTCCTGAATTAGACTGTATGATCCTCATAAATCTCAGGTCTTACTGTCATAGTATGTAGAAGTCTAGTCTGTTTGATGGCTTGTATGATATCTCTGTAGTTCTCAGCCTTGGGTGAATTAGGGTTGAGGAAAGCACAGAGATTATGATCTTTGACAAACACTAGGTTTGCCATATCTGCAATGAAAAATAGTATGTTAGAATCTTGTGTGATAATTATAAGTGACGATGAATATGATGAAATATTGATCAAGTGTTCACTGAGTTGATGTGTTTGTTATGAAATAATGTCATATGTATGCTTAACACTTGTTACTTGTTTAAAGTGTCTGTTTGATTGGTATTAACAACTAAGTCAGTTTGACTTATCCAAGGTCAACTGCTTGGTTAATTTTGGTCATGAAATTCTTGTTTGATTGAATTTGTTTTGATCCAAATTTTTTTGCATTATGCTTGTATCACAAAGAGTTGTTTGTGTCATAGTATACACTAATATTATTTCATAACAACTCACCTTATAAATTTTAGTTTGAATTTTAAAGTGAAAACATTTATGGAATGCACATTGAATGCTTATGCATTTAATGATGTTGTTATAATTGTTATGCCATATTAACTAACTATGCTTGTTTGCAACTGATTTTTTTTTAACATGTTTGAAAAGTTATAACACATTTCAACTTATATTGAACAATTTTCAAGATCAAAAATCAAATTTTTTACTGATTTTGGCATGAACAATTATGACTATTCATAAACTCGATGAACACTTAATCAAATTTCATCAAATAACAATCATTACACATTCGACTAAGGTCATCTAACACATGTTCAGTGTTTGACTTGGTTTAAAACATCAGAAGATTCATGTTTTGATTTTGGTTCAATGTTCGACTTAGGTCTAGCAATGCTCGAATCAAAATCATTGAACAAGATGTTTTAATGAGTGTATGATGATTAGAATAATGTTGCTATACCTATTTGATTGTGAATCAGAAGTGAAATCAAATAGATTTAAGGTTTTGGATGATCAGGGGTTTAAGGGTTTATCGCACTATTTGTAACGTTTTAGAAATTTGATTATTCTCTCTCGCCCTCGTGATGAATGAAAAATTAACAGGTGTTGATGTATATATACAACGGACAAAATGATTGTTTGCTATGTGTACAATGTATGTGTACGCTGTGTGAACAGTTTAACTTAAAATCTTAATTTTAAGTCATACGCTGTGAAATACACATGCGCTGTGTGAACAGTGCGTCGCTGTACAAATTTAAAATGTACGTTGTAGACTCTTTGACTGTTTGACTTATGTTCACAGCGGATGAACATTTGTTCATCTTCAGTGCATACTTGTGTGATTAAAAATTTACAACAGATGACTAAAAAGTCATACGCTGTGTGTTGTTCACTGTTCATAAAGCGGATCAACATTTGTTCATGCGCTGTATAAACTTTGTTTGATTATTTGGTTATACACAACGGATGAGCCTTTGTTCATGCGCTGTGTAGACTTGATTGTTTGATTTGTTATACACAGTGGATGAGCATTTGTTCATGCGCAGTGTACACTATTGTTTGTTCAAGAGATATTTACACCGGATGACTTATTGTAGTGTGTTGTGAACACTTGATGATGATGTACAATGTATGTTTACCTGTGTACAGATGCTGTGTACACTTGTACGGATTCAACAATGGATGACTATAGTTAGTCATGCGCTGTGTAAACTAACACTGTATTCACAGCGGATGCCTTACCAACACCATGCGCTGTGAACACATGTATGTTCATTAGTGCATAGCGGATATATATTTGTTTGTCCGCTATATACACTTGGTGTATTTTGCATGTTTTGATAGTTAATGTAGCTACAGCGATGTACGTTTGTATGTTCGCTGTGACAATAGTTGTCAAAATTTTTAAATTTTGTTTGTATTGAAATGATTTCTTCCGAGAACAATTAATATCAAAATTCTTCTGAGAAAAATAAGTTCTTCCAAGAACAATAAAATATTTCAAACTTTGAAAATTATTTTGAAATATTTCAAAATTTAAATGTTTGTTAAAATTTTAAAATTTCAACATGATCAATATATGGATGTTAAAGAGTCACCCACAAGCAATATTATGCAATATTGTGCATATATATATGTGTCAAACTACTGTGTTTGGGTGCAGAGTTAACTTGGCTTTATTTAAAACTCAAAATTTAAAATTGTATGATTATGCACATATTCTGCTTCCTTTGATATTTCCATGTTCATTTTCTCCCCCTAAATTATTTCATGTTTATAAAACTCTTTATAAAATGACAAAAATTTGAATGTGTTTGAATGGAAATTATCAAAGTTAAGTCTAATTGCTTGCATGATAAAATTTTAGAAAGATAGCACTTTATATAACTAATAAATGAATGATTTTCATGTTTGGACATGAATCATTTGCACATAACATGAGTCATACTAGTCTTGAATTCTCACTGAGTTGTTTGGATGATTTTAAGAATAGACATAGACTAATACCATGTTTATTGCAAATATTATGATCTATTTATACTCATGCATGGTACTAATGATTGATTTAAACAGTGAGTGGTTATCATGTTTTGGGTGTATTAACATGATTTGTATGTACCCCACATCTGATTGTATGTTAAGATCAGTCCTCCTCAAGATATGCTAGAAAGTACTCACAATACTTATAACCTAGCTACTTAGGAGTATAAATGCTCAATTTGATCCATATTGCTTGATCCATATTTGGATTCTTTATCACTTTACTTTGGAAGGTAATCCTCTTTGGGATTCTTTTCATTGTTCATCATTAATGGATGTGTTCCTCATTAAGAATTTTTTGGATCATGATGTAGGTCATTCATGTCTGTGCTCTGCATAACAAAGAATGCCTTAGTGCACTACAGGTCTATGATAATCATAACAGAGGAGACAATTGTATGATTGAGTAATTTATAAACTGTTTCACTTGGTGTATTGTAGTTACTTTACAAGCAACCTATATTGGATAGACCAATACTCACCATAAACCAAGATGTGTCTTGCTGACAACACAATCATTTGAATTTAGTTCTTCACAGTTGTATGTGATGTTAGGTGTCCCACGCTGAGCCTATCCACATATCAAAAATAGTATTGTCAGTCTTTATTAGTGGAAAATGACTCATGTGAAGAAATAATCTAGTGTACTATCATTTCTCATGAATGGTTATGTGTGATTCAAATTGTTTGTTAATTAGAAAACATGAATGTTTGTTTGATATCTTGATTTTGAAACATGCTTGTTTGATGTTAAACTTGAACTTTGACAAAATCAAGCTTGTTTGAAACTAATGTTTTCAAAACATTACTTGTTTGGTTCATAGTTGATCATACCAAGTGACTGAACCAAAAATTCAAATCTTGTTGAATCAAATGGTTTGGTAATTAGGTCAGCCAATTGATTGTCTGTATGGACTTTGATCAACTTTATCAGACCCTTTTCTAAGCAATATCTCAAAAAATGATATATGATATCTATGTGTTTTGTTTTTAAATATTGAACTGGATTGTCAGTGATAAACACAGCAGCAGAATTATCAATGTGTATTGGTGTTTTAATAAAATCAAAGCCATAATCAAGCATTTGGTTTTGAATCCAAAGCACTTGAGAACAACATGTAGAAGCAGCTATGTATTCTGCTTCAACTGTTGACATAGAGACATTTGTTTGTTTTTTGCACTGTTAGGAGATCAATCATGATCCAAGAAACAGACAACCTCTAGTAGGGGATTTTCTATTGCTGTTGCATCCACCATAATCACTGTCTGTGTATGCAAATATAAAGAAATCTCCATCTTTTGGATACCATAGGCCAAGTGTTGGTTTACCTTTTAAGTATCCAAAGATTCTCTTTACAGCATTTATGTGTGATTCTTTTGGATCTGCTTGGTATGTGGCACACATGCAAACTGCATACATGATGTCTGGTCTGCTTGCTATTAGATACATCAAAGAGCCTATCATTGATCTGTAAAGCTTCTGATCAACTGATGTTCCTTTTGGATCAGGGCCAAATTTTTATCCAGTTGCAAATGGTGTTTTGCTAGATGTGCAATCAGACATGTTGTAATTCTTTAATATCAAATTCACATTCTTGCTCTGATTTATAAAAATTCCTTTAGCAGATTGTTGAACTTGAAGACCAAGGAAGAAGGTAAGTTCTCCCATTGAGCTCATGTAACACCCGAAAATTTATTAATAAAAGCATTAATAAAAAAGGAGAAGTTGCAAAAGTGGAGGGGCTAAAGTGTACAAAAGGACAAACAAAATTATTAAAAGAAGCATGGCCACCCACTATCACCTTTCCACCCACTCTCTCTCGGCTGCAAAAAGGAAAAGAAGAAAAGAGAAGTGTTCGACCGAAGAAGAAAAAGAAGATTCAGCTTGAAGGTGAGTTTTTGGTGTGTTTTGTTCGGTTTCAGCTGAGCATTCAGCTTCGGGACCGATTCTTATGTGTTCTTTTGTGTTCGGTTTTGTTTTTTGGTGAGTTTAGGCGTTTGAACTCCAAGTTGCTCTTGGGTTTGGTAGAATTTTACTCGAAAGCAGTAGAGGTGAGTTCTATATCCCCTCTTTTAAATGTTTTCTGCTTATTTAGGGGCTGGTTTGCATATTTGACTGATGTTTTCGAAACAAGTTATGATTTTTCTTGTATGGTGCGAATGACGTTGATGTTATGGTATGTTATGTTCTTTTCTTGTTGATCGTTTAAAGTTTATGATGTTCTAAGTGTTAGACTGATATATTTAAGTTGTGTTCAGGTTAAAATGATGATTGGGGACTGATAATGGCATAAGTTGAATTACAGGTTAGTTTTTTATGTTCATCCGCATTTAACAGAGTCTTTATTCATGCTAATTTTGTAAAGTCTTCATGCGCATTTGTTAAAGTCTTCATGCGCATTTGTTATGTCTTCATGCATATTTGTTATGTCTTCATGCGCATTTGTTGAAGTCTTCATGCGTATTTGTTGAAGTCTTCATGTGCATTTGTTAAAGTCTTCATGCGTATTTGTTAAGGTCTTCATGCGCATTTGTTAAGGTCTTCATGCGCATTTGTTAAGGTCTTCATGTGCATTTGTTATGTCTTCATGCGCATTTGTTAGTCTTCATGCGCATTTGTTAAAGTCTTCATGCGCATTTGTTAAAGTCTTCATGCGCATTTGTTACGTCTTCATGCGCATTTGCTAAGTGTTCATTCGCATGTGTTCATCCGCATTTGTCTAAGGACTTGGGATTTTTTGGAAATTTTGGGAATAGAATTTAAGTATGGAGAACTTCTGTATGAGGAAATATTATGCTTGGTTCTTTCTTATGTGCTGCTTTTTCTATGTCAATAATATTGTCATGATATGTGATTATGTAATGTGCATCTTAATAAGTATTATCCATAATAAGTGGACACGAAAGAATAAAAGAAGAATAGTGAAACTTAATGAATGTTACCCTGGGCCCTTACGATGAATGAAAAGCCTTGCAAGCACAATGAAAGAGGTGCACGACCTTGTTGTCGTTTGCTCAACTGATGTGCGGCTGTATAGCCCATGAGGATGCACATCTGGGGTCAATCCTGGGGATTGACCAATGAATGAATTGGATCCTAGTTCATGAGCAGGCTTCGTGCCTAGCAGTGTGGATCAACTGTCGGTGGGTTAGCTACCATGATAAACGTTTGCCGACAGGGGTTCGGCATCTGTTGCCAACCAACAATGTAGGCTCTTGCTTTGTGCAATCCTAGTTAATGAAAGAGAAAGATAATGAAAGAAAGAAAGATAATGAATTGCTTTATGATTTATTATGTATATTGATGAATGATCACTGAATGAAGTTTACAAAGTGTATTTTTCTATATTATTAAACTAGAACTCACTCAGTAACGCTGACTTTTTATATGCATATCAGTTGGCAGTTAAGGATATTGCTGAGGATGGCACGCGGGTGAGGCTACTTGGAGGGAAAAGACTGGTATCCATTCGTGCATGATGATTTTTGTTGTTTTGTAATACAATTGAGTGATTCTTTTGTAACTGTTAAAATAGAATGAAGTATTATTTAGCAAAATCAAATATTAAAGCATGAATGGTTTTTGATAACTTAATCATCTGTGATGTTTTTATGAAATGTATTTATCTTATATGAAAAATGCTATGATTGTCTAACTGTGAGGTCTCCTGGAATGGGGCCTCACAAGTTGGTATCAGTGCCAAAGTTTAAGAGAAATGGGTAAATATTTTCAAAACCTAAACTTAAACTGAGAATGGGACCGAATGGAAGGATGCCAGCCCAAATAGCTACATGCCATCACGTAATTTTTCATTATTAATCGGTATTACGTGCGTCTGCTATTTGATTTATGTGCTTAGTAGATTTGGACACTGATGTGGTCCGGATAGGTAATGCTTGGGGGATGAAGAGTAAAGTAAGTGGCTAATCACAACTGGCCACTGTAATTAGGGACTTACTCTACTTTACATAATCTGAGCTATTACCTTGAATGACCTTGTTAGTGCTAGAATCTTATAGGAGCTAGATTTTATGGCGGGTAGGAAACCTGGGAAGGCAACCCGAGGCGATGCTCGTGGCAGGAGTACTACTTCACCACGTGTCACTTGAAGCAAAGCTAAGGCTCCCGAGACAGTTCATGAGGACACGGATATTCATAGCCACCAAGAGGGTGAAAGATCAGCCACCCTCAAGTCTATGGTAAAGGAAGCTATTGCTGACGAAGTCTACAACATCATGCAAAACCTGTTACCTTCAGTGGTGACTGAGGTATTGAGGGCAGTAAAGGATGGTGAAAAGACCAAAGATACAAAAGAGAAGGAGAAAGCTGATGAAGAGCCATCTAGTCCCAAGGTGGTAATCAATGACGGTGATAGCGAGTGGGAGAAGGAGACCGCTAAGGGGTGCACCTGTGGGGAGTTTCAGAGGTGCAAACCACCGACCTTTGATGGTAACGGCAACGCTACTGCTGCTCATCGTTGGGTTCGAGAGATGGAGGCAGTCCTAGACATCAGTGAGTGTCCGGAGGATCAAAAGGTGAAGTTTGCCTCCCATTCTTTTGTTGTCTTGGCATTATGCTGGGGGGACAACATTATCCAAGCTGAGGGGAAACGGTCTATTGCAAGGATGAGGTGGTCGGATTTGAAGGAACTGGTACTGGAGGATTATTGTCCACATCGGGAGTTGGACAAAATTGAGAAGGAGTTCTTGCACTTGGAGGCTGGAAACATGACTCATCAAGAGTATACCTCCAAGTTCAATGAGCTTGCAAGACACGTGCCGGATCTAGTAACCCCAGAGTCCCAGAAGATCAAGAGATACATGCAGGGTCTGCCCGTGGATATTAAGAGGAACATGATAGATGCTCTGCACTTTCAGGTCTGTAGTAGATTTGGCCGGAAGGTTGTATGATGAGAGGGATCCAGTGCCAATTCAGAGGAAGTTTGAAAAGAGTTGGGACAAGAATGGTAATGGGAAGCGATTCAAGGGTGACAATTATGGGATCGGGGAAAAGAAGACGAGGATTGACGATCGCCGCCCAGGATCAAGTAAAGGGGGTAATAGGAGGGAATGTAAGAAGTGTGGGAAGGTTTACTTGGGTGAATGTAGAGTGGGGACGAACCGATGTTTTAAGTGTGGAGGCGAAGGCCACTATGCTAGAGAGTGCGGGGTACCACGATATTATCGGTGTAGGGAGGTAGGCCACTCGGGCCGAGATTGCAAGAAAGGTGGCGTAGGGAACTCAGGGACTCAGACTATGAGTGAAAAGGGGAGGAGTGAGAACACCAAAGCCAAGGCAAGGGCATTCAACATGACATGGGAAGAAGGCAGAGTGGACCCTAAAGTAGTTTAAAGTATGTTTCTGGTAAACCAACCGTATGCTTCTGTGGTCATCGATTCGGGTGCTAGTAGAAGTTTTGTATCTGCTACCTTTTGTCGTGAAATTCATGGTATGAATAAGAGGATAGACGTGCCCTTCTATGTAGAGACAACAATAGGAAAGTCTACCAAAGTGACTGATGTGATAGACGATTGCCTCGTAGAATTGGACGGTCGTAAGTTTCCTGCTAGATTGTACATGATGGCCCTAGGAGGTTTTGATGTGGTGTTAGGGATGGATTAGTTGGCGGCCTACGAAACGAACATCGTGTGGAGAAAGAAGGCAATTTGTCTGACTGCGCCCGATGGCAGTTTGGTTACGATACATGGGGACAAGGAGTGCATTACACCGTGAGTAATCTCGATGATCACGGCCAAGAAGTTTATGAGATGCGGGTGTGATGTTAACTTGGCCTATGTGAAGGATGTTGATGCTATCTTGCCTCAGCTGTTAGGCATGCTGGTAGTATGCGATTTCCCTGATGTGTTTCCCGAAGACCTACTAGGGGTACCACCTGACCGCGAGATCGAGTTCCAGATTGATCTAATACCTGGTGTCCAACCTATTGCAAAGGTGCCATATCATCTCACTCCCTTCGAGATGAAGGAATTGATGACCCAGTTGCAAGAGTTGTTAGATAAGGGGTTCATCCGACTGAGTATCTCTCCCTGGGGTGCTCCGGTCTTGTTTATAAAGAAGAAGGACGGTAGCATGAGGATGTGCATCGACTACCATGAGTTGAACAAGTTAACGGTGAAGAACAGGTACCCACTATCGAGGATTGATGACTTGTTTGATCAGCTCCAAGGCACCAGCTGGTTCTCAAGGATAGATCTCCAATCTGGTTACCATCAGCTAAAGGTCAGAGAATAGGATATCCCGAAGACTATGTTTCAAACTTGATATGGGCACTACAAATTCCTTGTTATGTCTTTCGGTCTAACCAACGCTCCAGCTGCTTTTATGGATTTGATGAATCGGGTGTGTCGGCCGATGTTGGATAAATCAGTGATTGTGTTTATTGATGACATCCTGATTTATTCAAAGAGTGAAGAAGAGAATGCCGGTCACATTCGCGTGGTATTGGAGATGCTTAGAAGGGAGAAGCTGTATGCTAAGTTCTCTTAATGCGCGTTCTGGTTGCGGGAAGTTTGGTTTTTGGGTCATGTGGTTAATTCTTAAGGGATTATGGTGGACCCGGAAAAGGTGGAGGCGGTTATGCAATGGAAGACCCCAAAGACGCCATCCGAGATCCGCAGTTTCTTGGGTTTGGCGGGCTACTATAGACGGTTCATCCAAGAATTCTCCAAGATAGCTTCACCATTGACCAAATTGTCCCTTAAGGATGTGAAGTTCGTATGGGGTCAAGTGCAGGAGAATGCTTTCGAAGAATTGAAGACAAGGTTGACTGAAGCTCCTCTCTTGACGTTACCTGAAGGGAATGAAGACTTGGTGGTCTATTTCGATGCTTCCTATTCAGGATTGGGTTATGTACTGATGCAACAGGGAAGGGTTATAACCTATGCGTCTCGACAATTGAATATCCGTGAGGCTAACTATCCCACTCATGACCTGGAGTTGGCGTATGTGGTTTTTGCATTAAAGATTTAGAGGCACTACCTGTACGGGATGGGGTGCACCATCTTCACTGATCACAAAAGTTTGAAGTACTTCTTTAAGCAGAAGGATCTTAACATGAGACAAAAAAGATGGTTAGCGTTGATCAAGGATTACGACTGGGAAATCCACTATCATCCAGGTAAGGCGAAAGTGGTAGCCGATGCCCTCAGTCGAAAGCATAGGCCGGAGCCGATTCGGGTGAAGGCTTGCCAGCTGGTTGTGATGCCGGAGGTTATTGGCCAAATCAGGGAATTTCAAGATGAGGCGTTAAAGGATGATTTGATCAACTCCGAACGAATGAAGGGGCAGGCGATGGATTTAGGGGAAAACACCCTTGGCATTAAAACCCGTTTCGGGCGGATGTGGATTCCTCGTTATGGGGAGCTGAGGGGAAGGATCATGGATGAGGCTCACAAAACACGGTATTCCATCCATCCTGGTGCTACAAAAATGTATCATTATCTGAAGAAGGATTATTGGTGGTCGGGGATGAAGCGTGACGTGGTGGAGTACGTGAGTAAGTGCCTGACCTGTTTGCTAGTGAAGGCAGAACATTAGAAACCATATGGGAAGATCCAACCTTTGGATATATCCGAATGGATGTGGGAACACATCACCATGGATTTCATCATAAAGTTGCCTCGCACTGCAAGAGGATGTGATACCATTTGGGTGATCGTAGACCGCCTGACGAAGAGTGCACATTTTTTGCCAATCCGAGAGACTTACTCGTCGGAAAGGTTGGCGGAGCTGTTCATCAAGGAGATCGTAACTCGTCATGGTGTGCCGGTGTCTATTATTTTTGATAGGGACAACCGGTTCACGTCCATGTTCTGGAAGAGATTTCATGATGCGATGGGGACGAGGTTACACATTAGCACAACTTATCACCCTCAGATAGACGGTTAATTAGAACAGACCATTCAAACCTTGGAGGATATGTTCCGGGCATGCATTATTGTCTTTGGTGAAGTTGGGATGAAGACCTACCATTGGCAGAGTTCTCTTACAACAACAGTTATCATGCCAGTATAGGCATGCCACTATTCGAAATGTTGTATGTGAGGAGATGTAGAACCCCGGTGTGTTGGGGTGACATCGGGCAGAAAGAGTTGGGACGCACCGAGATCATTGAAGCCACGTCAGAAAAGCTGGAAAAGATCAAGGCTTTTATGAAGGCGGCCAAAGATAGGCAAAAGTCGTATGCTGACAAGAGGTGTAGGCCGATTGAATTCCAGGTGGGTGATAAAGTGATGCTGAAGGTTTCACCTTGGAAGGGGGTCATTCATTTTAGAAAGAGGGGTAAGCTGAACCCAAGATATATAGGACCTTTCCGAATCATTGCACGAGTAAGAGAGGTGGCCTATAGGTTGGAGCTACCCGATGAGTTAAGTGGAATTCATCAAACATTCCATGTATCTTATCTGAGAAAATGCCTAGCTGATTAAGATATGATTGTACCACTGGAAGACATTGAAGTGGATGAATGGCTCAGTTATGTAGAGCAACCAGTGGCAATCATTGACCGAAAGGTGAAGATATTACAGAATAAAGTGGTTCCACTGGTGCAAGTATAGTGGAGGCATAGGAAAGGATATGAGTCTATGTGGGAGACTGAGGAGGAGATGAGACAACATTACCCACAACTATTCAAAGAGTGACAGGTTTCAGGGACGAAACCTCTATAAGGGGGGTGGACTTATAACACCCGGAAATTTGTTAAGAAAAGAATAAAGAAAAAAGGAGAAGTTGCAAAAGTGAAGGGGCTAAAGTGTACAAAAGGACAAACATTATTATTAAAAGAAGCATGGCCGCCCACTATCACCTTGCCATCCACTCTCTCTCGGCTGCAAAAAGGAAAAGAAGAAAAAAGAAGTGTTTGACCGAAGAAGAAGAAGAAGAAGATTCGGCTTGAAGGTGAGTTTTTGGTGTGTTTTGTTTGGTTTCAGCTGAGCTTTCAGCTTCAGGACCGATTCTTATATGTTCTTTTGTGTTTGGTTTTGTTTTTTGTTGTGTTTAGGTGTTTGAACTCCAGGTTGCTCTCGGGTTTGGTGGAGTTTTACTCGAAAGCAGTAGAGGTGAGTTCTAGATCCCCTCTTTTAAATATTTTCTACTTATTTGGTTGCTGGTTTGCATATTTGACTGATGTTTTCGAAACAAGTTATGATTTTTCATGTATGGTGCGAACGATGTTGATGTTATGGTATGTTATGTGCTTCTCTTGTTGATCGTTTAAAGTTTATGATGATCTAAGTGTTAGACTGATAGATTAAAGTCTTCATGCGCATTTGTTATGTCTTCATGCGTATTTTGTTAAAGTCTTCATGCGCATTTGTTAAAGTCTTCATGCGCATTTGTTATGTTTTCATGCGCATTTGTTAGTCTTCAAGCGCATTTGTTAAAGTCTTCATGCGTATTTGTTAAAGTCTTCATGCGCATTTGTTATGTCTTCATATGCATTTGTTATGTCTTCATGAGCATTTGCTAAGTGTTCATCCGCATTTGTTCATTTGTATTTGTTCATCCGCATTTGTCTAAGGACTTGGGATTTTCTGGAAATTTTGGGAATAGAATTTAAGTATGGAGAACTTCTGTATGAGGAAAGATTATGCTTAGTTCTTTCTTATGTGCTGCTTTTTCTATGTCAATAATATTTTCATGATATGTGATTATCTAATGTGCAGCTTAATAAGTATTATCCATAATAAGTGGACACGAAAGAATAAAAGAGGAATAGTGAAACTTAATGAATGTTACCCCGGGCCCTTACGATGAATGAAAAGCCTTGCAAGCATAATGAATAGAGGTGCACGACCTTGTTGTCATTAGCTCAACTGATGTGCAGCTTTATAACCCATGAGGATGCACATCTGGGGTCAATCTTGGGGATTGACCAATGAATGAATGGGATCCTAGTTCATGAGCGGGCTTCATGCCTAGCAGTGTGGATCAACTATCGATGGGTTAGCTACCATGATAAACGTTTGCCGATAGGGGTTTGGCATCTGTTGCCAACCAACAATGTAGTCTCTTGCTTTGTGCAATCCTAGTTAATGAAAGAGAAATATAATGAAAGAAAGATAATGAATCACTTTATGATTGATTATGTATATTGATGAATGATCACCGAATGAAGTTTACAAAGTGTATTTTTCTATATTATTAAACTAGAACTCACTCAACAACGCTGACTTTTTATATGCATATTAGTTTGTTGAGGATGGCACGCGGGTGAGGTTACTTGGCGGGCAAAGACTGGCATCCATTTGTGCATGATGATTTTTGTTTTTTTCTAATACAATTGAATGATTCTTTTGTAACTATTAAAATACAATGAAGTATTATTTAGCAACATCAAATATTAATGCATGAATGGTTTTTGATAACTTAATCTGCTCCGATGTTTTTATGAAATGTATTTATCTTATATGAAAAATGATGTGATTGTCCAACTATGAGGTCTTCAGGAACGGGGCCTTACAGCTCATTTGGAATTTCGATTGCATAAGAGTTTCAAACTCTCTACAAAGTTGGATGTTGGTGGAGCAAAAAATTATGTCATCCATAAAGACTTGAACCACTAACAAGTCTTGTTCTTTTCTGTTTATGAACAATGTCTAATCTATTTTCCCTTAGGTGTACCCATTCAGTAGGAGAAACTTAGTTAAGGTTTCATACCACTTTCTAGGTGCTTGATGAAGACCGTACAGAACTTTATCTAACTTGTAGACCCCATGAGGGAATTCTGGGTCTTCAAACCTTGGTGGTTAAGCAACATATACCTCTTCATCTATCTTTCCATAGAGTAATGCAAACTTGACATCCATTTGGAAGATAGTGAAGTTTTTGTATGAGGCATATGCAAGGAACACTCGGATGGCTTCTAGTCTAGCTACTGGAGCAAAGACATCATCATAATTAATGCCTTCCTCTTAATTAAATCCTTGTGCAATTAGCCTTTCTTTGTTTCTGATGGAAATCCCTCTGTTATCTGCTTTGTTTCTGAATAGCCATCTTATGCCAATGGCATATTGACCTTCAGGTAGGTCAACCAACTTCCATACCTCTTGCTTTCTAAATTGCTGTATTTCCTCTTGCATTGCTTCTATTCAACTGTTGTCTTTTAGTGCTTCTGTGATGTTTTTGGGTACAGTTAGAGATAGGAAGCAGGAATACAAGCAAATATATGTTGTGTCAGATTGACTTCGCGTCAATCTGGTATTGAGGTCACCTATGATTTTTTCTAAAGGCTGATCTTTGTGAACTCTGGTTGTTGCAATTTGATCAACAGGGATGGTTGAATCAAGATTGGTGTTTGTTTTATTGGGTGTTGATGGATGAGCAAGGGTAATTGTTGTTGTTTGATTATTTGGCTGTGAGGGTTCATTGAATGTTTGTGGTGAATCATGTATGAAATCTAAGATTTCATCTTCAGGATGTGTATGAGGTAATGAGTGATAATCATTATTTTTTTCAACTGTGTCTGGTTGATATGACTTTGTTTGGTTATTTGCTTGTGGTTGAGTGGTCACAGAAGTTGATGAAGATGGTGTGTCTGATGATGTTTCTTTTGAGGTGTTAGTTTGTTCTAGAGGAGTTAAAACTATGGTACTGGAAGGAGTGATGTTTGTTCTCCTTTGAGGATCAGTAGTTAATGGAACATCAATGGTTGATGGTGGAACCATTGGATACTCATTAACATCCTTGGTACCTGTAACATCAAAGTAAGATGTATCAAATGATTTTGTTTATGAGTCAATATCAAACAACCAGTTTGATCCAATGACTTTTTAGTGAAAGAATGTTTATTAAAAACAACATCTGTTGTTTCTTCCACTATGTTCAGTCTTGGATTGTATACTCGGTAAGCTTTTGAGCTTTCGGAGTATCCAACAAAAAATCCGTCATCTGCTCTTGGAGCAAACTTAGATAATTGTTCTCTCGTGTTTAATATTGAAACAGACCATCCAAAAGCTTTAATATATCCAATGAAAGGTTTTCTTTTAAACATTAATTCATATGGAGTTTTAGAATGTTCTTTGATTATTAATGTTCTGTTTTGAATGTAGCAAGCTATGTTGATTGCTTCACCCCAAAAGGATATGGGTAATAGAGAGTCAGCTAGCATAGATCTAGCAGCTTCTATTAATGTTTCGTTCCTCCTTTCAGCAACTTCATTTTGCTGAGGAGTCCTTGCTACACTGAATTGATGACTAATTCCTCTCTCTGCACAAAAAGAAGAAATAGAGTTATTTTTAAATTCAGTACCATTATCACTTCTAAAAGATTTAACTTTAAGATCCAGTTGATTCTTAATTTTAGTGATAAGGGATTTGATGATTTCTGATGTTTCTGACTTGTGTAGTAGAAAGAAAACCCATGTGAATCTTGAGTAATCATCTACTATAACAAGACAGTGTTGCTTCTTTCCTATGCTTAGGATGTTTGTTGCGCCAAAAAGGTCCATGTGAAGCAATTTGAGTGGTGTGTTGTTAGAGTTTACCAATTTATACTTATGAGACACTCTGTGTTGTTCATCTTTCAGACATGTAGTGCAGTGGTTTGTGCAGAAGAATTCTTTTTATGGTAAACCTATTACTAAGTCACCTTTTACAAGTTGATTCATTATGTTATAATTTGAGTGTCCCAAACATCTGTGCCATAATTATGAAACATCTTCTAATGCTTTTGATATTAAACATGTTTCAGGGGTTGATGCTGAAACAGTGTTCATATCAACAATGTATGTGTTGTTATGACGGGGTGTTTTCAAAAGGATACAATCTTCTTGTATTTGAAAACCCGTCTTGAGGATGTAACAATTGTTGGAGTCAAAAAAGGTGGCATATCCTTTATCACAGATTTGGTATACGCTGAGAAGATTAAACTGGAGCTTGGATCAGTAGTTGACATTTTCAAAGCTGATCAACCTATTTGATACTCTTCCTTCACTAGTTATCTTTCCACCTGTCTTATCTCCTCCAAAGGCTAAATTTCCTCCATGTTTGCTTTTAAAATCCCAAAGCAGTGAACAATTGCAATCATGTGTTGGAAACATCCACTGTTAACATACCAGATGTTGTCAGGCCTTCTTTGATGTCCCTTTAAAAGTAAAGAAATCAGTTAGACGATGCAACCCAAGCCAAGATGGTCTTGGGTTTTCTGTCTTTTCCCATAACGCATATTCTTCTAAAGTGGCATTGTCTGATGGTTTATAAATTCTAGGCACACCAGATTTCCTTTGAATGTTTTTAGCTCTATCAGGAGAAGTACTTTGAGCTCTTCTCCTTTGAGTGCTAATGTCTGATTGTTGTATGTTTTGAGACATATGTCTCCTGTTTGCTTGTTTAAAGTTGTCATAAAAAGTTTTATCATTTTAAAAAAAAACTTTTTGATGAGGAGTTTCTTGTCGTACTCCTCCTTTGTTCTTGTTAGGAACAACTGTCTGTTTCTCAGTTGATTTCTCAACTTGAGGCTGTTTGGTTTGCTGCTTGTTTTTCTTATTGAAAAAGCAGTTAGCAGTGCTCTGATTGTTTCTTTTACAAATTGAACAATAATTGAAATAGCATTAGCAGTACTATGATTTTTCATGTTACAGTACTTGCAATGTCTACCATATTTGCATTTTTCTGTGGTGTGAGTGTATTGATCACACCACTCGCAGTATGGTAAATTTGTATTGCCTTGTCTGTTAATAACTTTTGGTTTTAAATTTTATTTTAAATGTACCTCAAAAGTTACTATTATTTGTTTCGGCTGAATGGGAGCTTTGCCTTTTTCTTTGTTTCTTTGTTTAGGAGAGGTAGTGGAAGATCCACTGTTTCGTCCACCAGAGCAGATGTCAAAACCTTGTGTCTGCTTTGTTTGTTTGGTTGGTGTATCAAACACACTTGAAACTTTTGTAGTTTCAGTAGTTGGTTGATCTGACTCATCATTCAAAAGATCAACATCATCTTCATCAGTTGTTTGTTCATCAAACTCATTATTTTCTCCTTCATAAAAATCAGTTGATTTTATTTGTGAAAGTGCTTGACTCTTAACAAATTTTATCAAAGGTGTTTTGATATTAATGATGATTTTGATGATGATGATGATGATTATTATTTTGAGTCATCAGTCCTGTCATGTGGGTCAAGAGAGTCACCCTGTTTGTTGGTCAATGAATCAGGTAGTGGAATATCATTTTCATTATAAGGTGGGTTGACCTTATTATATCTTAAACCTGAAGGGTCTTTAAATGCCCTTGGATGAGCAAGAAGTTCTTCAAACGTCTTTTTGCTCACCTGAAATTCCTGAAGTTTCACTTCAGTTTCAACCTGTAGTGTTTTTTACTGAGTCAATGATTCCGAGAGTTGCTCTACTTGGGCTGCAAGTGTTAATTTTTTAGACATCAATTTGTCCAAATCATTTTGTAATGAAAGAATTTTGGTCCCATATTGTTTTTGTTTTGATATTAGACTTTCATTTAAAAAGTTTGTTTCGATTACTTTCTTAGAAAGTTGGTGAACATGTTCTCTGTATCCTTTGACTTTGTCAATGCATGCTTGTGTATAGAGGTTTTCCCTTACCTCTTTCGGGATTTCTGAAATCTTATCTTCTATGTTTCCCATGAACGCATGATCAGGAGATTGGATCTTAGCATCGTACATACTCCAACCACATTCACCATCTTGTTTGATAATCATTGCAGATGATTTTGAAGGTTGATTTAGGTTGTACTGTGTGATTTGAGCTGGGGTTGGTGCTGCAGGAATACTGATAAGTGGTGGGATTTGTTTGCTTGAGTGATAACTACTTGAGGTTTGTGTTTGGTTGTTGTTTCTATCAACTCTAGGTTGTTGGCATTCTCTGGAGAAGTGTCCATGTAGTTGGCAGTTATAGCATCTCACCTTTGTCTTATCAAAACCAATTTGGTTTTCTTATCCATGCTTAAACCCCTGTTCCTTTGTAGGAACTTCTTGGACCTGTAGGCAATCATTTACATTGACCATTGAAGATCCATTTCTTCAACCATATCAGGAGGGAATTCATCCAAGTCTTGCTGTATGATCTGCGATGGTGTGAGGTTAGTCCCTAAGTAGGCTTCAAAGCTTTGTTGAAAAGGCTGCAAAAGCTACCTTTTGCTCCTCACTTCGCAATATGATTGTCAATGCTTCCATTAGTTTCTCAAAATTTATGAATGTTTTGAGTCTTTCTTTGTTGGGTGATGTTTGCTTGAGCTGGAAGCATGTGGATGTTGTTTGCTTTAAGTTGTTGCTTTATGGGAAGCATGAACACCAGTCTTCTTGGACTTTTGTTTGTTGTGGGATGATTCAGGAGCAGAGAAGAAAGAAGTTTCACTTGAGTCCAGAAACTCTTCATCTTCATCTTCACCAGTGCAGGTCAAGAATGCACCGTCTGTTTGTTAAAGTTCCTTAAACTTTTATGATTCCGCATGTCTGATTGTACTGTTATTCCTGGATCTTGCATCTAGTTCTAGTGCCTCTACTTTGGCCACTAGTGCATCTGGAGATAGTTCTTCAAGATCTAATGTTGCTTTCATCAGAGAGACTGACTGAGTCCAGCTCTCTGGTAGTGTGTGCAACATCTTTTTGTTGATTGCCACAAATTCATATTTGAGAACATAGACTATCATCTCATTGACCAGTTGAACAAATCTATGGAGCTATTATGGTATGGATTCTCCTTGAACATGGTTTTCATATTGGGTCCTTAATTTCACCTTTTTGATTTCCCTTATCTCCTCACTTCCTTCACACATGGTGTGAAGTACCTTCCAGAGTTCATGAGCTGTTTTGAAATTTTCAACTCTTGTCAAAATTTCAAATGGTAGGATCATTGCCAATATGTTGTATGCTTTCATGTCTATTTTGACCTTCTTGAGGTCATCACCCGCTACACTTTTTAAGCTGATTGGCTTTTGTATGTTATAGTCTGGCCCAAGAGTTAATGGTATGTATGGTCCCTCAGTAATGGATGTCCACAAGTCCAGGTCTTTGAAAATAATCCAATTTCTGAGCTTAATTTTCCATTGTTTTAAATCTGCTTTGTTCTTGAGTCTTTGTGGTTTGAGACCACTATTTGATCCTGAAATTTCATCAGACATGTTTGTTAAATTTTAACATAACGGTTTAAGTCAAATTTGTTTGTTTATTTAGCTGAGTGCTAAATTTGTTTTCATCCTAAATTAATTAGGATTTGTTTGTTAGTGTTTTTATCACTTTTAATTGTTTACCGAATAAAGGAATTAATTAATTTGTAATTAATTAATTAATTTCCAAGGTTAAGTCACTATCAAGTCTAGATTAGTTTTCCAGCTTGCATGGTTGACTGTAGGATGTAGTATAAAGTATCTGGTCAACAAAGTCAAAACCCTAAAAACAAATATTTTGTTTTAAAAGTTAACTTTTTTGGATCAAAGAATGACTTTTCTCAAAATTTAAAAGAAGAATATGCTTCTTCTTTGATTTTGAAAGCTGAACCAACACAATCACCGGCGATTATGAAGGTTTGAATGAAGAAAAACTAAGGTTTATCCTAGGCCTTGTTTGCGGCTATAACAACTTGAACAAAACAACAATCGGTTTGTTGTTTGAAGATGATAAATTTCCTTAATTGAATATAGAACAACTCAACTATGATGTTTAAATACAATGAATGGATTCAAAGTATTAAAATCAGTGTTTGTTTGATGAAAACTTGATAGAACAGTATCCGTATACTGTTTTATCGAAAATCCTTAGAAATCGATGAGGTTTCAATGATTTTTGTGATGTTTCTATTTCAAAACAGTGTATGAATGATTTTGAGAGCTTTGTTAGCGACAAAAACATAGAATCTTCTTCAAAATGAATGAAAACAAATAATTAACTCATGTCTTTGAACATTTGTTGAATGTATAACGTAGAAGAAGGATTTGTGTTAATTTCAACCTCTAAATGTATGTTATGAAGCAAATGAACCACAAATATCATGTTGTTGAATGAGAGGATAGAAAATCAGTGTTTGATTTGAGCTAAGGCTCTGATACTACCTGTTGAAATCCAAACAAGCTGATTATGAACTTATGAACAAGAAGAAAAAGAGATGGATTCCCCCAATGATCTTTTCAAATCTCTCAACAAATATAACAACAGATTGTTATATTGTATTCAACAATCAATAATCATGGTGCGGAAACCCACAATTAAAGATATGATATTAGTGTGTGTGTGTGTATGATTGTTTGATTGCTAGTGATTGAATTCTCAGAAGAATATAAAAAATGCTTGTTTGTATTGATTATTCAAAAGCTTACAAAGGATTAGGGTATACTGCTATTTATAGCTTATAAAAAAAGCAATGTACAGTTACTAAAATACCTTTATGCAAAACAAAATTACATAAATAATCCTAAGTCTATAAGCTGTCCGCTGTGAATGTTGATCGTCCACTGTGGATGACATGTTGTCCGCTGTGGATGGTAAATGAGCTATCCGCGGTGCCTTGGATGTTGTCTGCGGTGAACACTTGTTTGAATGTTTGTCTTGTTAGTTGTTCGCTATGGAGTGTTCATCCGTTGTGGATGAACATCCGTTGTGTACTGTTCATCAGCTGTGGACATTGTTGATCCACTGTGAGTGCTTAATCATCCGCTATCTACACTTGGGACTTCATTCTTCATCCGCTGCTAACAAATAGTCATCCGCTGTAGACTTTCTTCATCCGCTGTGGACACTTAGAAAAAATTCCTTTTATCTACAATCCTGAAAGAGAAATTTAAACTAAATTAGTGTAAGTTATCCATGTTAAACGCAAATCGCCAATGCTATCCCCACCATCATAGCTCAAATAAACGCAGATCGAGAAAATACAACCGGAAATGAAGGACCTAGAAACAATGAAGGTAACGCCGAGGATGCTGAGGAAATAAGAACCAGGTGTTCTTACAAAACTTTTATGGCGTGCAAACCAAAATATTTCAACGGCACCGAGGGTGCGATTGATACTTACCGATGGTTAAACGAGATCAAGCCGTACTGGATATCAACGAGTGCAAAACTAAGCACATGGTCAGGTTCACCTCCCAATCTCTGAAAGGGCCAGCCTTGGAGTGGTGGAAGACCGTCGTTCAGCCACGAGGCAGAAATGCTGTCGGCCGTATGAAATGGTCAGAGTTTAGAGAAGTGATGACCAGCAAGTACTGCCCAATAAATCAACTGGACTGGAAGCTGAGTTTCTGAGCTTGGAAATGAAAGGCTCAAATTACATTGAATACATCAATCGGTTCTTAGCTCTGTCCCGACTAGTACCCCACTAGGTGACACCTGAATCAAAAGGTGTAGCCCGTTTTATCTGGGGACTGCATCCTAGAGTTTGGGGCATGGTCCGATCTGCTAGGCCAACAACCCTCCAAGCGGTAGTTTATCTTACCGATAGCTTGACGGATGACTTGATTAGGGCTGGTTGGATGGATCAGGGGAAGACTGAGGACAAGAAGAAGGTGACGGGTGAGAAGAGAAAGTGGTTTGATCTTAAAAGGGCCATTGGCAATAACGGTAGCTCTAGCTGGAGGGCAGGCGAAGGGACAAGACGTGATGATCAGGGGGCAAGAGCTCGAAAATTGTACTTAGGTACAAGCCCTTTCTGTAACAAGTGAAAACTACACCACCAAGGAGAATTCAACCCGATGCCTTGCTTCAGGTGCAAGCAAACCGGTCACCTGATTAAAGATTGTACGTACGAGCCCGGGAAGCAATGTTACAAGTGCGGGGATCCAGGACACATGCGAAACAAGTGTCCCAAGCTAACGAGGGATAAGGACGCCAGGGCTAACAAGCCCAAAGGAAGAGCATTCGTAATGGATCCCAATGGTGCCCGTAAGGATCCTGACGTGGTTAACGGTAAGTTTCTCATAAATAACCCCCCTGCTACTGTTTTATTTGATACTGGAGAAACAAGTAGTTTTGTTTCTACTACCTTTAGGCCTTTGATTGATTTGGAAGCTTCTACCCTAACTGATGCATACATGGTAGAATTAGCTGACAGCATGATAATAGAAACCAATGAAATGATCAAAGACTACACGATAGAATTAGAGGGTAATTCATTTAAAATAGACTTGATGCCTATAACTTTGGGAGGATTTGATGTGGTCATGGGAATGGATTGGTTAGCTAAATATAAGGCTGAAATTGTATGTGGTGAGCATTTACTTAGAATGCCTCTAATTGATGGAAGTACACTAACAGTCCACGGTGATAGAAGCAACACGCTATACCCCATGATATCCCTCCTAAAGGCTACCAAGAGTCTCCATAAGGGATGCTCCGCTTTCATAGTCTATGTGATGAAACCAAGAGAAGAAAAGAGAATCGAAGATATACCGGTGGTTGCTGAGTACCCAGACATATTTCCCGAGGACCTACCGGGACTCCCTCTGACTAGAAAGGTCAAATTTTAAATAGACTTAGTGCCTGGTGCCAAACCAGTGGCCAAGGCACCTTACCGACTCGCTCCACCCGAGATGAAGGAGCTAATGGTACAAATCCAGGAATTGCTGGATAAAGGATTCATTCAACCAAGTGTTTCTCCGTGGGGTGCACAAGTACTATTTGTTAAAAAGAAGGATGGAACCCTACGAATGTGTATTGACTATCATGATTTGAACAAGCTTACATTCAAGAATTGTTATCCTCTCCCAAGAATCGATGACTTGTTCGATCAATTACAGGGAGCCAGGTATTTCTCCAAGATAGATTTGAGATCGGGATACCATCAACTAAAGATAAGGGAAGAAGACATACCCAAGACAGCCTTCAGGGCCAGGTATGGACACTATGAGTACTTAGTCATGCCCTTCGGACTGACTAATGCACCTGCGGCATTTATGGACCTCATGAACCGAGTATGTCGGCCGTATCTAGACAAATTCATGATTGTGTTTATTGATGATATTTTGATCTACTCCTATAGCAAGGAAGAGCATGAGAAGCACCTTAGACTGATTCTTGAGTTGCTTAAGAATGAGCAGTTATATGCAAAGTTCCCTATATGTGAGTTTTGGATGCGCGAAATCCAGTTTCTAGGACATGTTGTGAACAAAGAAGGTATTCAAGTAGATCCAACAAAAATAGAAGCCATTAAAAACTGGAAGATTCCTGAAACTCCTACCGAGATAAGGCAATTTCTTGGTTTGGCGGGATACTATCGGAGGTTCATCAAGGATTTCTAGCGAATTGTGCAGCCATTAACCGCACTAACCAAAAAGAATACAACCTTCATATGGGAAAAGGAACAGAACAAGGCATTTGAGATACTCAAGGAGAAGGTGTGCAGTGCACCTATCTTGCCCTACTAGAAGGCGTTGATGATTTCGTAGTCTATTGTGACGCCTTGCGTCAGGGGCTGGGGTGTGTATTGATGCAACGAGACAAGGTGATTGCTTACGCCTCTAGATTGTTGAATGAGCATGAGAGAAACTACACTACTCATGATCTAGAAGTGGGTTCCATGGTGTTTGTGCTCAAAATATGGAGACACTATCTCTATGGTACCAAATGCGTCATTTACACCGATCACAAAAGTTTGCAACACATTCTGGACCAGAATATGTTAAACATGTGCGAAAGAAGGAGGGTAGAATTGTTGAGAGATTATGAATGTGAGATTCGTTACCATCCAGGTAAGGCCAATGTAGTGGCGGATGCATTGAGTAGAAAGGAAAGGGAAAAACCTCTTCGCGTCCGTGCCTTAAGAATAAGCGTGTATACTAGTCTTACCGTTAGATTAAAAGGAGCACAAAGGGAAGCCCTGAAAGAGGACAAGCTAACTGAAGAAATGCAAACGGGAATGGAAAAGAGATTAGAAGTGAGTAATGATGGATTGTATAAGCATGAAGGAAGGACCTGGATACCAAAACACGGAGGAATTAGAGAGATAGTCCTAGATGAAGCCCACAAATCTAGAATATTCGGTTCATCCGGGAAGTGACAAGATGTATCAAGACTTAACGACTCTCTTCTGGTGGCCCGGGTTAAAGAAATCCATTGCCACCTATGTGGGGAAATGTCTGACGTGTGCAATGGTAAAAGCCGAAAACCAGAAACCATCAGGAACCTTACAACAACTCGAAATCCATGAATGGAAATAGGATAACATTACGATGGATTTAGTTACAAAGTTACCAAGAACCTCTCGAGGGCATGATGCAATCTGGGTAATAGTGGATAGGCTTACCAAATCAGCTCACTTCCTACCTATTCGAGAAGATTACGGTTTACCGAAGTCAGCGCGACTATACATCGACGAAATAGTAACAAGACATGGAATGCCACTATCGATTATCTCAGACCGTGATAGTCACTTCACTTCATGATTTTGGAAGCCTCTCCAACAGGCTTTGGGGACACGTCTTAACCTAAGCACTACATACCACCTTAAAACTAATGGACAAAGTGAAAGAACCATTCAGACTCTAGTGAACATGTTAAGAGCTTGCGCGATCGACTTCGGTGGAAGTTGGGATAACCACCTTCCTCTAGTGGAGTTCTCCTACAATAATAGTTACCACGCAAGTATAAAAGCAGCTCCGTATGAAACCCTATATGGTAGAAAATGTCGGTCACCATTAAGTTGGAATGAGATTGGTGATAGCCAAGCAATGGGACCTGATATCGTGATGGAAACCACAGACAAGGTATTTAAGATTAAGGAATGACTGAGAGCAGCCAGAGATCGTCAGAAGAAATATGCGGATAAAAGACGAAAGCCCCTGGAATTTCAAGTGGGTGATAGAGTGATGCTAAAAGTCGCACCATGGAAGGGCACAGTTAGATTTGGCAAGAAAGGCAAGCTAAGCCCAAGATACATTAGACCATTTGAAATTTTGTCAAGAGTTGGCCTAGTAGCATATCAATTGAGGCTACCTCAAGATTTGAGTTACATACATGACACTTTTCAAGTCTCTAACTTGAAGAAGTGTCTCATAGACAAAGCCTTGGAATTACCATTGAAGGATGCCAAAATCATTAACGAGTTGAAATTTGTGGAGGAGCCCATAGAGATTACTGACCGAATAGTCCAGAAACTTAGACGATGTCATATACCCAAGGTTAAAGTGAGATGGAACTCTAGGTGAGGACCAGAGTTCACATGGGAACGAGAAGATGAGATGAGAAAGGAGTATCCTTACCTCTTTAAGCCCACCCATTCAGAATCTAATCAAAGCTAGAATTTCAGGACGAAATTTCCCAAATGGTGGGAGAATGTAACAACCGACTCCTAGGTCCAACTTTAACTTTAATTTTTATCCGACATTATTTTCATTCTTATTATTAATATTATTCTCTTCTTATGTGATATTTGATTCATGTTTAGTTGCCTTATAAGATTTCGTTATATCTTGCCATAGTCTAGAAATTATTAACCGATCCTAGAAAAATAGTAAATCTATGCTAGAAATTAAAATTTTAATTAAGACAAATAATATGTGTGTACACATACATATTCACGACACACACATATATATGTAATCTTACACTTAAAAACTTATAAAACTAATACTACCAACAACTACACTACACAATCAACTTACACTACAATTTAAACTTTACAAAAAAAAATTAAAAGAAAACTCTCCCCACACACCACCATTCGGCCGCCTCCCCTCTCCCCGACTCACCATCCCCCTCAAACCTCACAAAACCACTTCAACACACCATCCCTTTCCCCATACATGCAATCCAACCCCAACCTTTTCTCCCTCACTCTCTCTCTAGAAATTCAGCCAACAATCTCAACATCCCTGCAACTTTTCTTCATTTCCAGCCAAGATCGAGAGCCCCCTTCAAGCACAACATCGATTAATACAATCTCAAGCTAAGAGGTGACCAAAAAGTTGAGTTTCTTGCGAGTTCTTGCAAAATCCAGGAAGTTTCAGCTCAAGCTCGTGATTCTACATCCCTCATACTCCTCAAATCAATCCAAAATCACGAAACACCTTGAGTGTAAGCATCTATATACCCGAAACAAAGCTATTTCTTGTGTTTTCTTCACTTTTCTACCATGAAATCTCACTTTTCTTGTTCACAGCAGAAACTTACAGCCATATCACTGTTTTTTTGAGACTCATGACTTCAAGAAGCTATATTTTAATGAGTTTTCGTGAACCATGGGTTGGTGCATATGATTTCAACCCGAAAACCCTCTTTTTCATGTGTTTTAGCACCAATAACCCACTTGTTTTGAAAGACCCTTCAACCAATGTTAAAACCTGCTCCAAAACAGTTTATTAACATCATTATTATCTGGATTAAAAGTTACAAAAAGGGTTGGCAATGTTTATGCTCAAACTATGATGATTACACATGTGCAAATGTTGTAAAACACCCTCTAAAATGCAACAATGATGCTAGTTATGCTCAAATCCGTGAGTTTATGTTTGTTCCAGGAGTTTGGTAATAATAATCTTATAAAATTTGTGATAGTTTTTGAATGGGTATATTGGAGTGGTATTATGGACTAAATGGGTGTAATTTAGTGACCCGAAAAGGTGGTGAAATTCTCAAAATGGCTAAAACTTAATAAGTTACAACTTTTAAAACCTCCAGGCCCTAAAATAAGTATTTTAGTATTAAAAACCGAATTTGGTGAATTTTTGGGTTAATATGTAATTTCTATGAATTTATTTAATGAAAATAAGTATAAACAGGGAGATTTTTGGATAAAATATTAAAAATAGTATAACAAGCCTAAGATCACTAAATAAATATTATTTTAGTAAGTTAGAATATCTCAATGTGAAATCTTGGTCGAAAATTGAATGAATGTGGGTTAGAGTGTTCGGTTTCGGATAAAAACGAGTTTTAACGGGTTAGTTTAAAAAATGGACTTTTTGCTCAAATAACCCCAAAACTACTTTTAAAACAGATTATGATCTTGGTTATAAGCCCTTAAAACGTTATACTTGAGGTCATTGGTTGAAATTAAGAGATCTAAAACAAGATGCTTAAATTAATGGTTTTACCTTAACCGGTAACCTGAATTTTGTGTTTTAAACCTCTCAAGTTAAAATCTGGAAATATTAAGTTAAAACAGGCCTAAAAGTAATATAAAAACCCCCAGGAACTAATAAGGGCCATATTGGGTCAAGTAATGAAAGAAAGCAAACTTTTGGGTTAAAATTGTAAATTTTGAAACTTGTGGGACCAAAGTGTAAATTTCTTAAATATAACTAAATTTCAGTAATCTTATGACTAGAAAACTCTTATTAAACTTAATATAATATAAACAAAATTATAAAAGTCATATAACCTGTCATCCATATCAAAAACCCTAACTTTCCTAAAAAGGAAACTTTTTGACACAAACTCCTAAGAAACGAAGCCACGAGAACGTATGACCATAAAATACATTTAGATACACTTCCAATAGCCTAAGAGCATTATCTTACTACTTGTATTTTGATCATAGGGTGCTAGGACTTGAATATTTTTTGTGACTGAAGAACTGTTTAGTTACCTAAGATGAGTTTTAGTGTTCCCTTTTACTACTATTTTGGGATGAAACATGCTATGTTTGAACTAAAATTTATTTGTGTACTATTATGCAATGCTATTATATGTTGTGGCTAATGTTAGAACCTGCACCTACTTGTATCACAATCATTAATTCTTGTTTGAACCGCTTGTTTTATATGGGTAGATCTACTTGGGGAATCCCCCACGCACAGTGCCTTCCGACATAATAGGAAGGGTACCCCACTGAGATCCTGCGGGGTTGTTTGTGTCATGTGACAGGTTTTATAAGATACTATGGTGTACCATACAGCAGGTATGGTACACTCTTTCAGGCTCAGTTTCCCCTATGGGATAACCGGTAGAACACAAGTTTAGCCGGGGCTGAGTGCAGGGTTGATTGTGACCCCACAACAGTGAAACTTATGTTTTCTTTTTAAAATTAACTTATGGATTTTAAAGAGTCTTTTTGTTTTTGAACTTTAAGCACTTGAACTCACCAACTTTTTAGTTGACACAAAATCTTTTTGAGCATGTTTTAGGTAACCCTTAATGAAGCATGGATTGTAATGGATACTTAATGGATGGCTTAGTACCATGACTACGAATGGCATTACTTGATTTTGAAAACATTATTAGACATTCGGAATTGTTGTGTAATAAATTTGGATAATTTACAATGGGTGTGGATTTGATGTTTGGGCAAGACTTTCATAGCCCAAATATGTTGTTTTAATGTAATGCCATGTGATTTCCCTCCTTGTGTGCTCTTGAGTGGTTAGTTATCACTGCCATGTATTTTGCTAATCTACGACGTCCCACCCTCCTTGGGCCCAGGGTATGACATATATATTGATGGATCGATTTGGTTTAGATTAGCAAGAACTTCTTCTTTGATCAATAGATAATGAATGCGGAATCTAACTTAACTACTTTCTATCACAACACAAAAAATTTAAAGAAAGGTAAATACACAAGTAATTCTTTCAATGTATTCACTTGATTAATCGTTTGAGTACAAATGATACAGTCGACAGATAAGACCAAGTGGCTTGAAAAGTTCGCCTCTACTATACAAGTATGAGGATTTTTATACTATGAAATAAACAATAAGAATAAACTATTCTATGTTAAGAGTTTGCAGAGAAACATAAAATATGTGTATTAGAGTTGGCAGCTTCAGTATTATGTTGTCTTCAAAAGGTGAAACACAGCATCCTTCAGCACAGACATTCTTGTTTTGAGTTGCAGTTGATTAGCACTTCAATGGAGCTCACTGCTGATCAGCAATAGTTAATCGATAGCTCATCGGTAGAATGCTGATCAACAGTTTCTCAGCATATGCTGATAGGAATTCATTTAGCATATGGTGATCGGCATTGGAATCAGCACTTGGCTTAATTTAGTAGTTGGTAGCCAGTGCTGAAACCCTAAGTTTTTAGTAGTGATCTGGTTGTCGAGACTTGATCAAAAACAAGTTATTATATCGGTCTTAGCTACCTTTATTGTGGGTAAGTAAGGTCGTCTCCACAGAGAATATGTGGAAAGTGTTTAACGAATATGACTCAGTTAACTTAAAGTCACAAATTTTAATATTAGAAATTGAAACTTTAAACAATCCCTAAAATATTAATTCAAAAAGAAACGAACTTTAAAACTGATTTAGCTAAATAATAAGAAACAATCACTCTCTCGGGTTTCAAATTCTACAAGATCAATGGGTTATCAAGTATGCTTTAGGGTTGCATAACATGACTCAAGATTTTAACTTTTGATTGATATGATAACCAAGGAAAAATCTTTTAAGACTCGTTCATTCACAAAGTTACAAATTCATCAATATCAAGTTATCTACTACTCTCAATGAGCTAAAAATGCAAGGAAACCGGAAACTGATGATAAAGCAAATAACTTTCTTTATAAACAAATTGTTTAACTAAATCAAAACCTTCAATTACATTCAATCACAAAGTGTTTAACCTAAAAACCCTAAGTATGACTAACCATCTCACTTGTAAAGAACTATCCACCTGAAAGCAATAAAGAAGGATCTATCCACGCATCATCTTCATTATGCCTTCGATCTTGAATTGGAGAATGTTTGTGGATGATTTAGGGAGCTTTGGAACACCAAAAATCAGCTTAGAATCATCAAGAATTGAGCTTTGAAAGTTTTTTTTCGAATTAGGGTTGGATAGGTTTAAGTAGACATCAAGATCCACAAAATCCGGGTATTTTTTAAAGACCGGCGTATGATACGCCCAGGGTCAGCGTATCATACGCCCCCCTCAGCTTCCTACGCCCAACTTTCTGCAATTTTTGTCAAATATGCCCACTAATACGCCGCCCATACGCCGACCGGCATATTATACGCCCATACCCGGCGTATGGTACGCCGGTATGCCTAATTTTGTGCCTTTTTGTAGCTTTTGATGTTTACATCTTTAGTCCTTGTATTTTCGTATTTTGCTCCTTTTTCTCCAAAATAAGCCTTCTTTAGCTTCCATTCCTACAAATCAAAATACAACCAAAGTGAACTTGTTCCACAATAATCATAATGTAAAATCAAGCATTTAGATCAATTAAACACTAAATTCTGACTCGTGATCACATCCCCACACTTAACCTTTTGCTTGTCCTCAAGCAAAGATTAATTGTAATTTATAAAACCATCTTTGCAAATACACATTACTATTCACTTATCAAGACTCAGTTAAGGTCCAAGGACATGCCCTTATTCCCAAGGCTTAATCGTTCAATAGATTTACATTTTAGCAAGTCAATTATGAGCAATTAAAACAGGAAATCACCCAAATAAGCTTGATGTGCCTTTGATTTTTAGTCTCATGTACACACCCCTCATAATAATTCACTCCGCTCGGTTTATTTTGTGGACTATTAAAATATGCACAAGTGTAATCAATCAATAATCCATTATACCATCTTGTCCACATAAGCTTGTATAGCAATCACGCCTCTTCCACTCACATAGACCTTGCACATATCTGAAGGACTTATGGTTTTTTGGGCTTAGGTAAAGGTAGGAGATTTTTGGCTTTTGATGGCTACACATACGCAAAAAGAGACCAAACCATTAAACAATCCTTATTAACATAACTAACACAACTCAATCACTTTGATCCATTCTAAACTACTGCTTTTTTTCTTTTCTTTTTCATTTAATTTTCCTTTCTCATCAAATTTGTTTTTTTATATAAGCTTGACTTTGGATTCTCTTTTACTTTGAACGGTTTTACGTTTGGTTATCAACTAACAACTTGGGCTTTATATATCGGGTTTAACAAAAGAATGGTTTAAGGCTCAACATGGCTACTAAGGGTTAGGATGGATTACAATAAACAATGATAACAAGTAAAGGGGTTCCTAACTTTCCTTTTTCATTTGAGTGCAAACATCTTGCTTATGGTCTTGGCATGCATCAAACAATACAAGTTTTGCAACAAAAGTAGCATATGGCCTACCCTTAACAAATAAATATATATTATTTTTTTTAAGTAATAGGCTCAACATCTCACCAAGTAGGAATTTAGGCTACCGATATGAACATGAGTTTATTATATCAAAATCCTATTAAGCCTAATCAGGCATCCTTAACATTTTAAAAAATGACCTGCTAGAAATAGTTTATCATACGACTTAAAGAATATGATCATGACCTAGGATCTACACCAATATTTTGATAAGCAACAAGCTAGGGATTTACATTTAAAATTTTAGTCTTCAAATACAATAAACTTCACATGAAGATTTGCAAAAAAGTTTATTTTTTTTTACTTTTTTTGAAAACTTTTATCAAATCCCCTTATCCCCACATTTGAGATACATTGTCCTCAATGTATGGTGGTTAAAATTGCTATTTTCATAACATAGGGGAGTAGATTCTTAATTTCATTCCTATTATTGCTAATCAAGACAATTCATTACGAAGGGAGACTAGTGTGTCATATCCTAACATGCTATCAATCAATTTCAACGAAAGCATGAAAAGAATATTGTTCAAAACCAAAGTAGTAGAAAGAGCACATATACCTGATCATAATCATTATTAGAAGCCTTCATCAACCAACTTGTTCCTCCCCACACTTGAGTGCTTGCGTCTCGTGATTGACTATCAAAACAAAACATAGCAAACCAAAGAAGATAAAAAACAAAAACTAATAAAAGAGGTAAAACTCACTTTCGTAGGTCACGATTGCATTTAGCAAATTCATCAAGCCTTTAAACCCCTCAGTAGACCCGAGAGGACGATTTGTAGTCTCATGAGGGTTTCTAGTGAACACACCCATAAAGTTCCCAGGTTGCCTCCCGCAAGCTCTAAGTTTTAGGCCTTCAGCCAGACCGTACCTGTAACCACTTATGGTGGTCGTAGTGAATGTTTTTCTCAAAGCTTCTTTTCAAATAAATGCTTCTCTTGGCTTGATAGATTCTCTTGTTCACTCAAGCTTTGGCTAAACATTTCTTCTTTAATCCTTGAATTCTTATGATTCGGCGGTGGTTTACCCATCTTTACCTTTGGTTTTGGTTTTCATTCCTTGGTGGCTCCACCATCACATTCTTATCCTTTTCCACACTATCAAGCTCAAACTTATAAGGATCAACCATTCTTCTTGGTGATATCCTTTCTTACATGTGAAATGTAAGGAGGAGCACACACGTTAGTAGCATCTGATACAAAATAGTCATTATTAAACTACATATGTAATTGATTTTGAAAACACATTAAAGAACAACTTACGGTTTTTGAATGTCATGTCGACAATTCCATCTCGGCAATTGATTTGAGTTTTCGCTATTGCCAAGAATGGTTGACCAAAAATTACCTTTGGTTGCTCATTTGTCTTAATTCAGTAGTTGGTAGCCAGTGCTGAAACCCTAAGTTTTTGGTAGTGATCTGGTTGTTAAGATTCGATCAAAAACAAGTTACTATATTGGTCTTAGCTACCTTTATTGTGTAAGGGTAAGTAAGGTCGTCTCCATAGGGAATATGTGGAAAGAGTTTAACGAATATGACTCATTTAACTTAAGACACGAACTTTAATATTAAATATTGAAACTTTAAAAAATCCCTAAAATATTAATGCAAAAAGCAACAAACTTTAAAACTGATTTAACTAAATAATAAAAACATTCACATTCAGGTTTCAAGTTCTACAAGATAAATGGGTTATCAAGTGTTCCTTAGGTTGCATAACACGACTCAAGATTTTAACTTTTCATTGACATGATAACCAAGGAACAATCTTTTAAGACTCGTTCATTCAAAAAGTTACCAATTCATCTATATCAAGTAATCCACTACTCTCAATGAGCTAACGATGCAAGGAAACCGGAAATTGATGATAAAGCAAATAACTTTCTCTATAAACAAATTATTTAACTCAATCATAACCTTTAGTTACATTCAAGCACAAATTGTTTAACCTAAAAACCCTAAGTATGACTAACCATCTCACTTGTAAAGAACTATCCACCCGAAAAGCAATCAAGAAGGATCTAGCCACGCATCATCTTAATTATGCCTTCGATCATGAATTGGAGAATGTTTGTGGATGATTTGGGGAGCTTTGGAACACCAGCTTCCTACGCCCAGGGTCAAGAATTGAGCTTGGAAATTTGTTTTTCGAATTAGGGTTGGATAGGTTTAAGTAGACATCAAGATCCACAAAATCCAGGTATTTGTTGAAGACCAGCATATGATACGCCCAGGGTCAGGGTATCATACGCCCTCCTCAGCTTCCTACGCCCAACGTTTTGTAATTCTTATCAAATACGCCCACTGATACGCCGCCCATATGCCAAACAACGTCTTATACGCCCATACCCGGCGTATGGTACGCCGGTATGCCTATTTTTGTTCCTTTTTTGTAGCTTTTGATGTTTATATATTTAGTCCTTTTATTTCCGTATTTTGCTTCTTTTTCTCCAAAACAAACCTTCTTTAGCTTCCATTCCTACAAATCTAAACACAACCAAAGTTAACTTGTTCCGCAATAATCATGATGTAAAATCAAGCATTTAAATCAATTAAACACTAAAATTCTGACTCGTGATCAGGTAGCTTCATCCTCTTCATAGATCAATATAATTCCCCCTAAGATTATGCTACCAAAACTCCATCTTCATCCTTCAAGCATTCTGATCAGTAGTGGTTTATACATATATCCTCTTCTATCTCTTGAGGGATTACCAACATGTAGATTCACCAAATCTGTCATGTTGTGCCAAAAGAGTCTGAAAAGATCATACTCTTTGACTTCAACTCTACGGACACCAGTATATGTTAGACTGAAGGTGTTGGTTGAGGAATTGTAACTCCAATGGGTGATTGGGTCATGAGTGCTTAGTGGAGTCACATGCAGAACTTCTTCTTCTTCCTTTTACTCAACCTTGTTTCTAAATTTCATTTTCAAAATAGCAGCCATAGATTTGTATTTGTCTAGCATGCCTATATTGTCCACATTGTCTATATTGTCTTAAAAGGGGAAGACAGTGGATCATGCTGAAGTGTAGTAGGAACATCATCATCTTGGGTAATAGACATGTGTATGGGAGATAGTGGAGTTGAGTCTAATGGCCTAGGATGTGAACAAGTTCCAAATGAGACTTCTTTCTTAGAAGTTGTCTCAACAGTGTGGGTATCCCTTTTGGTATTCTCAATGGAGTGTTGGGACTCCAATTGAGGGCTTATAGCTTGGGTGAGGATCTGATGAAATCCAAATATCAAAGGATGGATTCCCCTAAGGATCTTTTCAAATTTCTCAAACAAATATAACAACAGACTGTTATATTGTATTTCAACAAACAATAGTCATGGTGCGAAAACCCATGATTAATGCTATGATATTAGTGTGTGTTTGTGTATGATTGTGTGATTGCTAGTGATTGAATGCTTGAATGATGATAGTAATAAACTGCTTATTTGTATTGAATGTTCAAAAGCTTACAAAGGATTAGGGTATTATGCTATTTATAGCCTATACAAAAAGCTATCGATAATTACTAAAATACCTTTATGTAAACTAAAATAACATAATTAATCCTAAGTCTATAAGCTGTCCGCTGTGGATGATAGACTGTCCGCTGTGCATGATCAGTCGTCTGCTGTGGATGTTGAGTAAGTTATCCGCTATGTCTTGGATGTTGTTCGCTGTGAACACTTGTTGTGTGATTGCTTTGTATGTTGTCCGCTGTGGAGTGTTCATCCGGTATGGATTGAACATCCGCTGTGGACTGTTCATCTGTGGACATTAGACATCCGCTGTAGACACTTGGAAGTTGTTCTTCATCCGCTGCATGGACTTGGTCATCCGTTGTAGGCATTTCTTCATCCGCTGCCAACACTTGTCAAAACTTCTTTTATCTACAAATCTGAAAAAGAAATTTTAACAATAATTAGTGTATGTTATGAATGTTAATGATATTAATGTGTTAGCTAATGATTGTTTGGATGTTAGAACACATTATGTTTGATTATGGCAAGCATTATCCTTCTTAATGCACTTGGTGAGTCCAATAATACTCCCCATAAGAATGATTTTGCCATCTCTTTAATGATTTCTAGTTAATGTTATGTTTGTTAGTAACTATATATGTATGTGTTTGATATGAATGATTATAATTGTTGTGTGTTTGACTTATACTGTTTGAATGTATGTTTGAATGTTATGAATGATTGAATGATTGATTGTTTGTTTGATTATATATATGATTGAATGATTGCCTATTTGTATGATTACTTGTTTGATTGAATGTTTTCATGTATGATTCACTGATTACACATGTGTAATCAGATTGCCTTTTATGTTTGATATATGCATGTTTGCTGGTATGACTTGATATTTTCCTGATTGTTTGTTATGTTTGCTAATTATGTATGATATAAATGTATGATTGATGTTCTGATGTGTTTGTTGTCTGTTTTGAATGTTTGAATGTGATGTTTGTTTGAAAAAGGTTTGAGATGTTTGATTGTTTGTTTTTGTCTGTTTGTATGTTATTATGAATGAGAAGAACTAGCTTCTTTTGCATTCTTCTACACTTCTGAAGTAGCCTTCAAGGATTCTTTAACGTCTCTCTCAATAGCTTGATCCTTTTTAGCTTCTTTCACTTGATCTGACAGTGGAGTGATCCTTAGTGCATTTCTGTAGTTGACTATATGCTCAACAAAGTATTGTGCATCACTGTTTTGATTCTCATATTTGCTCTGGATTGACAAATGAACCATTTGTTCAAGGGTAGATTGGTCCAAGCTTTGTACATCTATGTTGCTAGAAACATATTAGCCCCCATTGTCTATATTGTCTTAAAAGGGGAAGACAGTGGATCATGCTGAAGTGTAGTAGGAACATCATCATCTTGGGTAATAGACATGTGTATGGGAGATAGTGGAGTTGAGTCTAATGGCCTGGAATGTGAACAAGTTCCTAATGAGACTTCTTTCTTAGAAGTTGTCTCAACAGTATGGGTATCCCTTTTGGTATTCTCAATGGAGTATTAGGACTCTAGCTGAGGGCTGATAGCTTGGGTGAGGATCTGATGAAATCCAAATATCAAAGGATGGATTCCCCCAAGGATCTTTTCAAATCTCTCAAACAAATATAACAACAGACTGTTATATTGTATTTCAACAAACAATAGTCATGGTGCGAAAACCCATGATTAATGCTATGATATCAGTGTGTGTTTGTGTATGATTGTGTGATTGCTAGTGATTGAATGCTTGAATGATGATAGTAATAAACTGCTTGTTTGTATTGAATGTTCAAAAACTTACAAAGGATTAGGGTATTATGCTATTTATAGCCTATACAAAAAGCTATCTATAATTACTAAAATACCCTTATGTAAACTAAAATAACATAATTAATCCTAAGTCTATAAGCTGTCCGCTGTGGATGATAGACTGTCCGTTGTGCATGATCAGTCGTCTGCTGTGGATGTTGAGTAAGTTATCCACTGTGTCTTGGATGCTGTCCGCTGTGAACACTTGTTGTGTGATTGCTTTGTATGTTGTCCGCTGTGGAGTGTTCATCCGGTGAGATTGAGCATCCGCTGTGGACTGTTCATCTGTGGACATTAGACATCCGCTGTAGACACTTGGAAGTTGTTCTTCATCCGCTGCATGGACTTGGTCATCCGTTATGGACATTTCTTCATCCGCTGCCGACACTTGTGAAAACTTCTTTTATCTACAAATCTGAAAAAGAAATTTCAACAATAATTAGTGTATGTTATGAATGTTAATGATATTAATATGTTAGCTAATGATTGTTTGGATGTTAGAACATATTATGTTTGATTATGGCAAGCATTATCCTTCTTAATGCACTTGTTGAGTCCAATAATACTCCCCATAAGGATGATGTTGCCATCTCTTTAATGATTTCTAGTTAATGTTATGTTTGTTAGTAACTATGTATGTGTGTGTTTGAAATGAATTATTAATTGTCGTGTGTTTGACTTATACTATTTGAATGTATGTTTGAATGTTATGAATGATTGAATGATTGATTGTTTGTTTGATTATATAGATGATTGAATGATTGCCTGTTTGTCTGATTACATGTATGATTGCTTGATTATGTGTTTGATTGAATGTTTTCATGTATGATTCACTGATTACACATGTGTAATCAGATTGCCTTTTATGTTTGATTTATGCATGTTTCCTGGTATGACTTTATATTTTCCTGATTGTTTGTTATGTTTGCTAATTATGTATGATATAAATGTATGATTGATGTTCTGATATGTTTGTTGTCTGTTTTGAATGTTTGAATGTAATGTTTGTTTGAAAAAGGTTAGAGATGTTTGATTGTTTTTTTGTCTGTTTTTATGTTAGAAACCTTTATGAATGAGAAGAACTAGCTTCTTCTGCATTCTTCTACACTTCTGAAGTAGCCTTCAAGGATTCTTCAACGTCTTTCTCAATAGCTTGATCCTTTTCAGCTTCTTTCACTTGTTCTGACAGTGGAGTGATCCTTAGTGCATTTCTGTAGTTGACTATATGCTCAACAAAGTATTTTGCAGCACTATTTTGATTCTCATATTTGCTCTGGATTGACAAATGAACCATTTGTTCAAGGGTAGATTGGTCCAAGCTTTGTACATCTGTGTTGCTAACCAGTATGGTTACAAAATGTTTTTCCTTTAGAACTTCTAGGTTGTTGTTGTCTGATATCCTCATGCTAGTTATGCCTTCAATGTGTGTTAGGGGTTGCTGATTTGTTTCTAGTCTTTGTTTGAGTGCAGCATTCACATACATAGTCCCAAAAATGAAACAGGATCCGGAATGTCTTGGTTTTCAAAAATGAAACATAAGAAGGATTAAGGAGTTTGATTTCCACAGGATCAAACAGTCTTATGTCAGAAGCTTCTTTCCTGTCACAACCCACCGGACGGGGTCCGGCCGTGACTAACTAATATCAACAGAATGTAGCGGAAAGGTAATAATAATAACCTATTAAGTTATCATACAGTCATCCACATTAGTTAATTCTAAAGCACATCAAGTGTTTTCTAATCCCGATTACATCAACGTGATTTAATTGTCCCAAATGATATTATCTAGAAATAGGGTGGTGGCTAATCTCCAAATATCCAGTTTAGTCATCTCCAAGCCATGATCACTCGGTCATTTCATTCTTTTCCTGAAATACACACCCAAAATACTTCAACATAATGTTGGTGAGCTCATGAGTTTATGACATGAGTCTCAACATATTTCATAAAATAGGTTAACAATATTCATGATGCACAAGAGAAAATATCATAATCAAACCTGGACCTGGGAGATCCTCCCGAGTGCTAAAACATCCCCTGACCCATTCCCCTTATTGTTATGGGCTCGAATGTGCCCTGCTAAGCACATATAATTCTGCAATAATTTGTGACACAATGATTTTTGATTCTCAATGGGGGGTTTCCCTGTCCATATGGCCCATTGTGTGCGGGGGATTCCCAAATAGTACTATCCACAAATCACGTGACTCCCACTAGAGTTAATGATTGTGCTCATGTTCGGGGATAAGAGCAGGTAGTGTTGCACCATAATAACGTAAAAACCAGCGAGTATGTATTTCACCCCAAAAGTTATGAAGTAAAAAAGGGGGGGTCATGAAACTCACCTTAGCTTGACCTTAGCGTGAGCGTTCGGTTTAGGGAGCTACTGGCCGGCAAGGTTCCTAAATTCATTTTTACAGATGTTGGTTCTATTTCAATCAGTTGAATAAGTCTAAGCCCTCTAGTTCAGGTTTACCTTACGCGATCAGGCGATTTTCATTACATATGTGTAATTTGGTTCAACCTTTGTAATTTGAAGTTTTTTGGTTTGAAAGTTGGATCAAACAAGTCATCAATCCTCGGGAGTGGGTATCGGTTTTTGATTGTGACTTTGTTTAGCTCTCGATAGTCAATGCACATTCTTAGGGTTCCATCTTTCTTTTTGACAAACAGGACTGGAGCTCCCCATGGTGAGAAGCTTGGCCTGATGAACCCTTTGTCCATAAGTTCTTGCAGTTGTGTCATCAACTCTTGCATCTCCAACGGGGCTAGTCTATAGGTTGATTTGGCTACCGGTACTGCTCCCGGTATCAGGTCTATGTGAAACGCAACCTGCCTGTGTGGAGGGAGTCCTGGTAATTGATCGGGAAATACGTCCATGAACTCTGACACTATAGGGACGTCCTCGAGCTGTTTTTCCTCTTTAGTAGAAATTACATAGGCCAGGTATGCAATGCATCCTTTCCTTAGGCACTTATTGGCCTTTATGCACGAAATGATGTTCATGTCTCGTCTTGGTCTCTCACCATATATCTTGAGAATATCTCCTTTAGGTAGGGGAATTTTTACTAGTTTTTTGTCACATATAATTTCAGCCATATTTTTCGCTAGCCAGTCCATTCCCACTACTATGTCAAACCCTCCTAGTTCTACTGGTATTAAGTCTATGGGGAATTCGTGCTCGTCTAGTTCTATCTTGCACCCAAGGATTGTCTCATCAGCTTTAACTAACGTTCCTTTCGCTAGTTCTACGGTATATGTGTCGGCTAGTCTAGAGGGGCTTAATTCAATTCTTGGTCTAAAGCTTGTAGAAACAAAGCTTCTATTGGCCCCGGTGTCAAATAGTACATAAGCATAATGATTGTTTACTAGGAACGTACCGATCATAACTTCGGGCTCCTCCCTAGCGATTTCTACATTCATCATGAATGCTCTCCCCTTGGGGCGTCCTACCGCTGGTTTCTTGGCCTTTAGCTTGGGGAAATCAGGGCGGAAATGGCCAGTTTCGCCACACTCATGGCATCTCACAGGCCCTGTGGTTTCGGGCTTTTATTCCCTTGCAAAATGACCTTGTTTTTTGCACTTGTAGCACACGACGGTCTTGCCTTATTTGACCTGTGGTTTAACCGCCATCCTCGCCTTACAGATCCCAGGTGATGGCGTCCGCATTTTCCACAAAACGGTTGCTTTCCTAAATAGGGTTTCTTTCCTTCCTGTTGTTGATTTGTCATATTTCTCTCACTTGAACTCCCACTCATGGAGCGGAAATTCTCCCATTTTGTTTTGCTCCTACGTTCTCTATATATCTCGCTCCCTCGCATCTCACAACCTCATCATTTAAGGTGGCTGATATCTCCACCGTTTCCTGAAACATCCTTGGCTTGGCTGCCTTCACCATTCTTCGAATCTTTGGGGTTAATCCCCATACATACCTACCAATCTTCTTAGATTCAGGAGTCACCAAGTGCGGCACAAGCAGTGACAGCTCATTAAATCGGTTTGTGTATTCCAAGTGTGTCGTGCCCTTCATCTCTAGACCTAAACATTCAGCCTACATCTTTTCAATTTCATTAATCGGACAGTAACGTTCCACCATCAAGCTTTTAAAACTCATCCCATCTCATCCGGTTCACCGCGTTTCTCCCTCGAGTTTGCAACAGTGTGTTCCACCAATTCAACGCTCCATTCTTGAGGGAGTGTGTGGCAAACCTCACCTTGTTTACCTCAGCACAGTCGCTTATATCTAGTACTACTTCCATTTCCTCTAGCCATTTTATCATTCCGGTCGCGCCTTCATTTCCGTAGTAGTCCCTTGGTTTACAGGCCATGAATGCCTTGTAATTACAACTAGTTCGTATACAGGCTTCTTCCCGTTCCTCTTCATTTTTGTTTCCATCTTCGTTTTCTTCCCCCTCGCGGGTTACCTCACGGTTTCGCTCGGCGTTCACATGGGCAGTTACAGTGGGCAGAGCGTTAACAATGGCTTCGGCTATTAGTTGCTGCAATCTAGTTTCTTGGTCGGTGTTGCAGTTGGTGTTGGGGCCATCATTGGTGTGGTGAGTGTCATTGGTGTTTTCAGTGGTGGTTTCATCAGGTCAGTTGGTACGAGCTCCTGATCGACCCGTGACACCAACCCTAGCATTTGGAGCATGTTCTCGTCCTCTTCCCCTAGGCATGGCTAAAGTAAACATCGCAAAGGATTTTAAACTCAAGGGTTTTATAGCTAACAGTTATCATAGTTTCATAACCAATCACATTATACAAGTAAAGAAGTCGAACATATCCCATCAAGTAATCATCAATAATCTTAACCATAGCAAAGTTGTTACGATTACAAAATTAATTTCAAAATACAACCAGGTGTTACATGAGGGAACATTCACCCATGCCCTACATAATACATAGTTTATTCAAAATTCAAATAGTGCATAATAAAATAATAAATGAAACTTCAATAACGGCGGTGGCGGTGACGAGTCCATGGGTTGAGCACACACTTATGGGTGGCTCGGTAAAGCTTCCTCCTCATTTTTTCCAGTAAGGACACCGCCTCATCCCTCTCTTCCTTCAGGGTGTCGTAATGTTGGTGTCGTCACCATACCTCGTCCATGGTGGGGTCTCCAATCAACGGTCCCGAGTGGTATTGTGGCAGATCAGCAAATATCTGGTGAGACACACTGGAATAGCGTGCCGACTAGTCATAAGGGTCTGCGTAGCATCTTGACGGGGCTAGATGGAAGCTATGATGTGCTATCGCGTCACGCTCATAGGGTCCAGCCGGATGCTGAGAAGCTGGTACCGGTGGCAATGGTGGTGCTGCCGGTTGCGTTGGTGCCTCGGTTAGTTCTGTAACCAAGTTACCCCATTCCTCCTGGAATGTGGGGACATGTCGGACGGACATTTGTGTGGTTTTCCTCGCACTTGGTGCCACGTCTTCATCCTAGTAAGGTCGTAAGGAACTGACCCGGATGGTCGCCGACGATGCAGACTTGTCTTCTGATGGTTCGGACTCCCCCATTTCCTAATCCTGGCTAGGATCGGGCATCATGTGCTCATAGGAGGCCCTTGGGTACCAACTAGGGTCCAAGAGGGGCATACTCCCCAATCTCATGCGACAGGGGGCATCTCGAAGGTCTGGCACCCACATCAGGTAGGAACGTGGGTGGTGGGATAGTGGTCTGGTAATAGTGCGGGGGTGGGACATCCGGCGAGTCGTTGATATAAATGGTCTTTCCTCGGTTCTGGTTTCCTGCCATCTAATAAGCATGCCAAGTAATATACAAAGTGAATAGTACATATATATATCAAAAATCAAAAATTATAGCAAGACTTACACAAAATTTAAATGAATGCAGATGTTAGGAACTACCCTCAGATCATAGCTTAGGGGCGTGTATTTTTTAGTTCCCTTAATTCCCTAATGTGTGGTTAAAGCCTAGGTATCTTATAGGTAAGATCCTAATTCGCTGTAACCATTGGCTCTGATACCAGTCTGTCACAACTTACCGGACGGGGTCCGTTCGTGACTAACTAATATCAACACAATGCAGCGGAAAGGTAATATTAATAATCCATTAAGTTGTCAAACAGTCATCCACATTAGTTATTTCTAAAGCTCGTCAAGTGTTTTCTAATCCCGATTACATCAACGTGATTTCATTGTCCTAAATGATATTATCTAGAAATTGGGTGGTGGATAATTTCCAAATATCCAGTTTAGTCATCTCCTAGTCATGATCACTCGGTCATTTCATTCATCTCCTGAAATACACATCCAAAATACGTCAATATAATATTGGTGAGCTCATGAGTTTATGAGACGAGTCACAACATATTTCATAAAATAGGTTAACAATATTCATGATGCACAAGAGAAAGTTTCACAATCAAACCTGGACCCGAGTGACCCTCCCGAGTGCTAAAACATCCCCTAACCCATACGCCTTATTGTTATGGGCTCGAATGTGCCCTTCTAAGCACATATAATTCTACAATAATTTGTGACATGGTGATTTTTGAATCTCAACGGGGGGTTTCCCTGTCTATAGGGCCCATTGTGTGCGGGGGATTCCCAAATAGTACTATCCACAAATCACACGGCTCCCATAAGAGTTAATGATTGTGCTCATGTTCAAGGACAAGAGCAGGTAGTGTTGCACCATAATAACATAAAACCCAGCGAGTATGTATTTCACCCTAAAAATTATGAAGTAAAAAGGGGGGGGGGGTCATGAAACTCACCTTAGCTTGACCTTAGCGTGAGCATTTGGTTTAGGGAGCTACCGGCCGGCATGGTTCCTAAATTCATTTTTACAGATGTTAGTTCTATTTCAATCAGTTGAGTAAGTCTAACCCCACTAGTTCAGGTTTACCATACGCGATTAGGAGGTTTTTATTACATATGTGTAATTTGGTTCAACCTTTGTAATTTTAGGTTTTTGGTTTGAATGTTGTGTAAGCTACTGTAGTGAGTTAGTTTTTATGCCATTTAGGTCTTCGTAACTCTTTTTACCCTTTTTCTTGCTATCGCGGTGTTAGATTTCTTATATTAGTGTTATTTTTGTATTAATTCCTACAAAATTCTATAATTGAGAATATTTGGTTTGTAGTTTTATTTAATCATCATTAGGCCCATAGGTACTATATTTTTGAGTCTTAGGTTGTTTTATGTCAGTTTTGGTATCTCTACGTTCGGGGCTCGGTTTTTAAAGGGTTCCTAGGTTCGGGTCAACTTCTGGTCCAATTTAGCTTTATAATATTCTAAAATACTTAGAGTATGTTCTTGAATCTGAAATTTTCGGGTCCCTAACTTAGAAGTATGTTTTTACGAATTTTTATTAATTTAACATGAATATCTTCAATATTTTTGTTTGCTAAGCAAACTAGCTCTAAAGGTCATGAAGTTTAATTTCTAAGTATTATTTATCATTATAAACCTACTAAAATTTTATAAATTTGGAATTTATGTAAGGTTGGTAATTTCGTTGCATTAGCCGGATAGTTCCGTTAAGTGTTCGTTAAGTCTCGGTTTTGGGTTTCTATGTGTTTAATCTAATTTTTCCTTCTTCACCTACTTTTATAAAATACATAACACCTATGTGAATCCACATTTCCAGTAAGTTATGTTGATCATATTCTTTTTATACTTTTAAGAAATCCAAATTTTCGTCTATGTTAGATTTATAAAAACCATTCTTTTTGTAGATTTTACATTCTTTGGTTACCGGAATATATGGTAACTTATGTGTTTAAGTTTTTGGGGGTGACACGGGGTTGTTCGTGTCACCAACAAGACGTTACGTAAAATACCGAGAGTTTTCGGGTAGTGGCGGTTACCTTGCGAGGTGGATGTAGTGAAAGCGGGGGCTGTCAGGAAGCTTCTGATGGGTGAGAGAAGGCTGTTAGATATGGTAGATTAGTTCAGGTTGCATAATTAATGGAAATGGAGATGTGAGAAAGAAGATACGTGGGTGTGTGTGTGTTCAAGGGATGTTTACCTTAGCGTGTTGGTGCTCGGGTACAGTCTGCTTTCTAGCTTTGAGAGGATGGAATTTGCTGCTAAAAGAGTGCAGGGTGTGAAAAGCAGAGGAGTGTTTAAAGTGATGGTAGTATAGAGAATGTTTGCTAGTTATAGTGGGGGTGGTGGTGTTGTAGTGATTCTGCCGAGGTGTTGGGAAGGGGGTTCGGGTCCCACTTCTTAATTGCATGCTTTTCTTGGTTAAAGGGAGATATTGGTTAGTGGGATAAGTTAGCATGAGTTAAGAAGCTATGCCATGCATTGAATGGTTTGGGTGGTGATTGGACAAGTCAACTTTCTTCTAGAATATATTTCATACGGGTGCATGCATTTTATAATTTGTGGATTTCCTTTATTATTTATTATTCACTGCATGTGTGTTTTTAAATTTATATGTGAAAGTATCATGTTGGTTTGTATTATTATTACTGTCATTATAACAGCTTGTGAAGGATTTAATATTTTTGGTTTGTGATTTAATAATTTAAAAGTATTTAATTTCTATATTTGAAGTTTCAGAATAATTCCAAGTGTTATAATGTATATCCTTTGAAATTTTGTAAGATTTGGATTTGGCTTCGGAAGTTCTAAGTCTTGGCTTCGGATGATTGGGTTTTGGCTTAGGAAGATTGAAATGCGGCTGCACAGTGCTCATGCGCCTGTATAGTGCTCATGTGCCTGCTTGATCCTTAGTTCTTTCGAAGGTGAAATGTGGCCACACAGTGCTCATGCGCCTGTACAATCCTCATGCGCCTGTACAGTGCTCATGCGCCTGCACAGTGCTCATGCGCCTGCACAGTGCTCATGCGCCTGCACAGTGCTCAAGCGCCTGTACAGTGCTCATGCGCCTAAGGAAAACAAATGCGGATGAAGAGTCAACAAATACGGATGAAGAGTTTACAAAGGCGAATGAAGAATTAACAAATGCGGATGAAGAGTTTACAAATGCGGATGAAGAATTAACAAATGCGGATGACTTAAAGTCTTAGGATTATTTTTGTAGTTTTTGATTATTGGATCTAAGTGGCTCAATGTTTCACTAGGACATTGGGCCTAAGGCCCACTAGTGTTGGTAGCTCATGAAAAATCTCATCACATCGCCCATTGGCCCATTAAGGTCTTGTATGTCAAGCCCACTTAACGCTATGGCCAATTGACCAATTCAAAGTTTGATGGGCCTAAGCCCATTAGGGTTTGTGTGTATATCCATGTCCAGGAGTTTGATCTTGTTGGGCCCATCACATGGGCTTCGGTTGATCATTTTGCGGCCCATTATGGTTTCTAAAACAAAATTTTTTGGGCCCAAAAATCAGGGTTGTCACATCTCCCTTCTAGCTTTCTCTATAATACTATTTCAAAATGTATTTCATCATAGTACCACTTGGCAATTGGATGATTGTACTAGTTACCATCAATCTTCTTCATGATTAACGTTAAATCTGATGGTCTTAATTGATATCCAACACTTTCCAACAATTCACTATCAACATCAGATGATGATTGTTCTTCAGTTTGATTCTTTGTTTGCTTGCTAACTATTGCTCTCTTCTAAACCTGGCCAAATGAAGCTTATCTTCTCTATTTGCTTTTGCCTGCATCTCATGATGATGTTTATTCATATAAAATCTCAAGATATGAAAGAAATCTGCTCCCCCGGGATTATTTGTGTGATTGACCATCCTCAGTTGCATCAGGTCCAATCTGTCTTCATAGCTTAATGATCCCACTTGAGATATGTATGATAAGTATTAGACAAGTCCAAATACTCTCTTTATAATCATAGCATCCCAGATTTCATCATATTTCCATGCTACAATCTTTCTCTCATTAGCAGATGCTGTTAGAGTGATTTTGTCATACAACTTTACAAAGTTGGTGTTTGCATTGATCATCTCTCTCACCTTATTTCCTTTTGCTATATCCTGCGAGGCATGAATTGCCAAGGCTCTTCTATAGGATCAAGATTAGGTGGAGCTTGATGATAGGTTGATAGAGATGAGGCTGGATATTGTCTAGAGATCTATGGCTTTAGAGCATTGGCCAATATGTTCTTGTAGATCGCTCTTTCCATGTCTTTCATCTGTGATAAAGATCTGCCATCATATGACCTTTATGGTTTTCTTGTGCGACTCGACCAACTTTTCACCTGGGAGTAGGTCGTCTTCTCAATTTTAGGATCCTTTGGCAGATTGTTCTGAAATTCCTGTTGATCTTTAATTTCCTTATATCTTTTGTATGTTTGCTCTTGTTCATCTTTCATGACTTCTTGAAAGTCTTTGAGCAAGCCTTTAACCTCTGAGAGGTTAAGATGTATGAATGATTCATAAGGAAATCCTCTAGCAGTTAACTCAATTCCCATTAAAGTTTCTGGATCATCTGGGAAGAGTTCATGTATGTTTTGCATAACATCTTCATCTCTATCTTCATCTTCATCATCAGAATCATTCAAGATGATTATAGGCTATTGATCATGAGTTTGATCAATTTCACCTTCTTCTAGAATTACAGCCTTAGATGTTATTTGTATGGGTTCATCATCAACTGGTTCAGCTTTGACTTTCAACAGCTTTAGTGGTGGTGATGCAGGTTCTTCTTGTTCTTGAACCTGTTGTTTTACCTTCTTCAAAGAAGCTAGGTACAACCTCTTTCTCTTCCTCTCATAGGTCCTTAATTAAGGCTTTGATGATGATGAAGCTTGATCTTTGGTTGGTTTGGGTTGTTCTTTCAAGGATTCAACAAATTGTTTGATTAGTTCCTTTTGCTTTTTAGAGAGTGGGTTCACTGGAATAATGACTATTTGTGTTGATTGGGTGTCTGGTGTATGAAAATGATGTCTAAGTATCGGTGAATAGTGTATGTTCTCAAATGGATTTCACTCACTAAATATTGGTCCATTGAGTATGACTCCTCAGGTATAATAAGTGCTAGTTTTGTATGTTGTTCCTGAGAGCTTCTTTCTTCTGCTTGAGTCATGATCTGTTCTTCAAAGTCATCACTCGGGTTATGTTCTTGACCTTCTGAATGTTCTTCCTTATTCAATTGAGTGTCTTTGATTTCCAACTCTCTGTTTAGTCTGTTTATCTCTTTAAATTGAGCATAGATTATCTTTTTAAGCTCATCAATCTCAGAATCCTTTGCATCTATCTGCTCAGTCAGATATGCAACATTTAATCTTGTACTGTTGAGGTCTTGATCCTTTGTTTTCACCTCTTCTTTTGATTGATCTAGTTTTTGTTCTAGGAATTTAACAATAACTTCTGAGCCTTTTGACCTGCAGAGAGCTTCTCTATCTCATCATCATTGTTTTTGAGCTTTTCCTTTAACTTCTTAGCTCTGTTGTTTGACTTTTCAATCAGCTTGTTGTACTCAGTGAATAAGAACACTTTGGAGTACTCAATCTCTTCTTCTGTAGGTTCATTGCCCTGTTCTTCACCTTCAACAGGTTCAGAAGTGCTTTGTTGTTCTATATCATGTTTTTGAGCTGATGAGGTGCCAACTTCTTCTTGATGGCTTGATTATTTAGCCAAAGAGGTATCAATATCTCTCAAAAGAGAAGAAAAAGCTTGCTGATCAGATAAGTTTGGGTTTTGTGGTGGTGAAGGCATGTGATGCTCAAACTGAAATTGTTCTAGTTCTTGTGCTTCTTCTATAACATGCTCTTGTTCTTGTTGAATAAATGGTTCCAGTTCAGGAGCAATTGGATCTTGGTGATGTATGATTGGTTTAGGCTCTGGAGCAGCTTGCTCTTTTTAGATGATTGGGGCTGGTGGGATGATTGGTTTTTGATGAATGATATTCTGGAATATCATATGAGGCTCACCTTGTCCTGGAATCCTTATGAAAATGTCTGGTACAGGGAGGTTATGATCAATCTTGTGAGCAGGAACAGGCACTTCATCTCCATAATATAGATTTGACTTTATTCTTGTGAATACATGTTCATTAAAATGAACAAGGTGAAAAACGCACCTTCTCTTGGGATGTTTGGTAGGAGATCATCAATAATCATCTGAAGGAATCTTGTAAACATCTGGAACTTGTTCCTCACCTCAGTTAAGTTGTAGATCATCCCATTTAACACTTGTGCAACAAAGTTAAAGGGTCGTCTAGCTATGATGCTTGCAATGGTTGATGAGCTCCTCAGATAAGTGGCATCACAGCCAGTCTTTCTATTTTTCATAGTCTTTTGACATGTGTGCATGAGGAATCTAAATCGGGCACATATGTATGACTTCTTGATCTGTTTCCTGTCTATGGTACCAGTGTAGCCTATTCGCCTGAAAATATGAAGAACATAGTTTTCATCAAACTCCACTGGACCATCAGCATCTTCATTTGCTAGCTGTAATACTCTCCTGATTACTTCTTCAGTAATAGTAATTTGATGATCATTAACTATAGACACTACTAATTGCTCATCATTTATTTGCTCTAGATGAGCATGAGTCCAAAATTGGACTATGTGGTCCTCATAAATCTCTGGACTTGCTGTTATAGCAAGATCCAACCTTGTTTATCTAATAGCATGAATGATATCTCTATAGTTCTCAGCTTTGGGTGAATCAGCGTTGAGAAAAGCACAAATGTTGTGATCTCTGACAAACACTAGGTTAGCCATATCTGCAATGAAAAAGATTAATGTTAATTATGATGTTATATTAGAAGGCTGATGCAACCAAAGAAGCCAAGACAACCAAGGAGCTTCCTGCATGCATGCGTTGATTTACAAGGTAGATGTTGCTTCGGAAGTTTTAGACTTATCACAAAAATTATTCTAAGTGTAAAATCTTCTGAAGCCAAAGACCAAATCTTCCGAAGCCAAAGATGAACTCTTTCGAAGCTTCAAAGACAAAGTCTTTCAAAGCCAATGAAGTGAAGACTGATTTCTTCAGAAGACAGAGAGGACATGCTATCTCTGATCTACGTTTTTCATAAAGCTGACTTACTTTTCGCTGCAACTCTGAAGACTCACCAACTTGTATGAGTTAGTGAAAAGGTCCATCCTTTAGTAAACTGTAGATTATGGTCATGGGTCTGTAACTTCCTACTTTGTACCTTTTATCTTTTTATAAAGGATTAGGATGTGAGCTATGGCATGCCATAGTCACTAGTTAAAAGGCAATATGCCTTTTGACTTTACATTGATCTTGTTGTCTAGATCAGTGTTTCCAGCTGGCCTTCAAAGTATGGCCGGCTGTAGGATGTAGTATAAAGTATCTCAGGTCCTTGTATTTCTTTTTATGCTTTGTAACACTTGTAAAAAAACTTGAGAGCAATATACAACATTCTTGAAAACCATACTTATCCTGTTCTTGTTCCTAGTTTTGTCTAATTGTTTACTTGTGTTCTTAGCATCATATACATAAACATGGTTCCCCATTTGATCTGTTAAGTGTTCTAACACTATTCTCATTGTGAGAGTGATTGTATTGACCATCCCTTAACTGGTCCTGCAATTGGTATTAGAGCTTTTTAGCTCTTGATTGTAAGATCTCACCATCTTAAATCCCTTCAGTTTTACAAAACACTTAACATCTCAAATGGCAGCTATCACAAAGGCTGATATGGAAACTGGTACTATGACAAAGTCTCCACTGATCACTCCTAACGAATTTAAACAAGAAAGACCTCTTGAAGCAGCAGTTTGAGAACTTCACCTTTAAGGCAGGTGAAACCATAACTTAATAATACTTTTGGTATGTTGAGATTATGGATACTCTAATGGATGTTGGAGTAACTCTTGAGAACAGGGACATGGTGAGGAAGTTCATGTCCTCTCTTCCCAAACAATGGACACACTATTGTGTGCTCATTAAGAGGACTGAGAACCTCAAGACCCTTACTCTCACTGAGTTGTATGGTATCCTCAGTGGCGACCAGATGGAGATGAACATGCAAAATCCAACTGGTAACTCCAACAATTAGCAAAGTTCAGCTCTTCATGTGGTTGAAAGGGATTGCAAAAAACCATAACATCATCTCATCTGCTATCCTGGCAACTCACAAAAGGGTCCTTTCATCACCCTCTCGGAGACACCAAGAGAGAGCTACATCCAAGGAAGCCCATTCCATGAGACAAGCTCTTCACAAGCCTTTGTGTCTACCGATGAAAACACAGGCAACTTTCTCTTTACCCTTGAAGACATGGACTGTATCCATCCAGATGATCTGGAGTACATAAAAATAGTCCAACAGATGGCTCATCTCACTCCCAGAGCCAAGAAGTTTTACAAGAGAACTGGGAGGAAGTTTCCTAGCAATGCAACCAGTGGAAAGTTTGGGTAGGACAAAAGCAAAGTGAAGTGTTACAACTGTAACCAATGGGACACTTTGCTAGAGAGTGAAACGCACCAAGAACAAGTGTGCCCAAGCACAAACTAGACCAATCTACACTGATGGAGCTCCCAAGAATAAGAAGCCCAAGCAGCAAGCTGCAGTTGCTGTTGAAGAAGGAGGCTTTGACTGGAGCTTTCAGGTTGAGGATGCATCTCCAAACCAAGCACTGATGGCAGATCATGAAGAAGCCAAGGTATTGGAACATCTTTGTACACCTAAATGTATTGCTAAAGTTAACAAATATAGGTCCTATAACTTAGAGATGAAATCTGATATTGAGTTGTTAAACATTTTAAAAGCTGATTTCAAAAGAGCTGAAAATGATTACAAACTTAAAATAAATATTTAGAGAAAACCATTTCAAATTTAAAGCATGAACATACCAACTATAGGACTCAGATAAAAGATCTCATCATTAAGTTAACTGAATGCCAGGCTGAGCTTGTGATCAGTAAAGCCAGGGTAGAAAATTGTGCTCTTGAAGAAGAGACCTTCAAGAACATGATATCCTCATCCTTGCATGCAAAAGTTTGTTATCAGAATAAGCAGGGACTGGGATCTACTGAGATAGCTCCTCCACATAGACCCCATTGATGAAGACGATGAGGAGGAGATAGTGAAGGATGATTCTGAGAAGAGTGAAGAAGATCATCCTAAGAAGGGTCACTATTCTCCTGAGGAGATAAAAGAATATGGGATAACCAAGTCTAAGAGGAATCACTTGATCAAGAAAGCCAAGAGGAGATCAAAGAAGGCTCAAGAGATCAAGGCCACTTTCACCTCTAACCAGAAACAAGTGTTTATCTTTGCAGGATTTGGAGAGGTGAAGGCTAAAGACTTAACTATGAACTCTAGTACCAGGAGTTCTAGTTCATGTCCAACTCATTCCAGCAAAGAGAAGAAGGCTGATAAGCTATGTACCACAGCTACATAGCCTGAACCATCCAGTTCCAAGAGCAAGCCTCACCCTAAGAAGCTTGCTGCATCATCTGTGAAGATGAAGATGGAGGTGGAAAGTGATCAAGTTCAGTCTTTCTCTCAAAAGAAGACTCTCAGAAAGAAGCAAATGGATTGCATTATGTGTGGTAGTACTTCTCATCTTGCTAAGGATTGCATCTACAATCCTAAAAGTACTATGCACATGATCAAAGAGAAAACTTTTGAGAATAAGAAAGAAAAACTAGCTTCGGAAGGAAAAAATTTTCCCTTCGGAAGCTCCAAGGTGAAAAACAAGAAAAGTGAAAATTTGCCTTCAGAAGAAAATTTGGTCTCGGAAGAAAGGAATGCTTCCGAAGTACTAAAGCCTGTTGTAGTGAAAGCAATATCTTCCAAAGGTCCAGTCTCGAAAACTTCCGAAGTTGTCAAAACTTCCGAAGTATTGAGTGTCAAGTCTAATCTTCCAAAGATGGTGTGGAAGATGAAGGAAGACCAAGTGACTGAAAGTTCTTCATCTACAACGGCTGATGATCCTAAAAATTTTAATTTAGTATCAAATACTGTTACATTGTCTTCAAATCACTTTAATAAGCCCAAGACCAATGAGGCTTGGGTTTCCAAATGTAACTAAACACTTCTTTCTTGTGCAGGAACTGCTAAAGACCAGGAGAAATATATGGATCATTAATAGTGGTTGTTCCAGGCACATGACTGGCAATGATTCTCTACTTCAAATTTTTGAGAAAATTGATGGAGGGCCAATTGCTTTTGGAGGAGATGCTGGAGGTTACATTACTAGAAGAGGCAAGGTCACAAGTGCTAAACTAAGCATTGAAAAGGTAAACTTTATCAAAGAGCTTGGGTACAATCTACTAAATGTATCCTAATTTTGTGATCAGAGACACAACATGCTCTTTACTGAGCATGAGTGCTTTGTTCTTAAGCCCAGGGTGGTCATTCCTCAAAGCATATCCTGCTTAGAGCCCCTAGAAAAGGGAACATGTACAAGATGGATCTGCAGGAAACATCTCCCTCAGGAGAAGTTTCTTGCTTTCTATCTAATGCAAATAGTGATGAGTCTTTCCTGTGACATAAAAGAATGTGCCATGTAAACTTTAAAAACATGAATAAATTAATTAAGAATGATTTGGTAACTGGAATGCCAAAGAAAGAGTTTACAAGTGATGACCACTATGTTGCATGCCTGAAAGGGAAGCAACACGAAGTGTCTGACAAGCCAAAGGAAAGAAACTCTATCACTACTCCCCTACACTTATTACATATGGATCTCTTTGGCCCCACCAGTGTAATGAGTTTAGGAAGGACAACATATTGTTTGGTGATCACAGATGACTTCACAAGATTCAGTTGGGTCTTTTTCCTTAGAACTAAGGATGAGACTCCTAAGATCTTAAAGAACTTCATTCTAAAAATTAAGAATCAATGTGATCACATGGTCAAGACCATAAGATGTGATCAAGGAACAGAATTTAAGAACCAAATCCTTGACACATTTTATGATCAAAAAGGTATTACAAGACAATATAGTGCACCCAGGACTCCTCAGCAAAATGGTGTTGTTGACAGGAGAAACATGACACTTATTGAGGCTGCAAGAACTATGTTGTCTGACTCTAAACTACCCATCACCTTCTGGGAAGAGGCAGTTAACACAGCCTGCTATATACAGAATAGAGTTTTAGTAGTTAAGACTCATGGTTAGACTCCTTATGAGCTGTGGCACAAAAGGAGACCATTTATTGGTTTCCTCATGTCATTTGGATGTCCTTGCACCATCTTGAATACCAAAGATCAAGTAGCCAAATTTGATTAGAAATCAGATGATGGACACTTTATTGGATACTCTTCCTAAGCTAAGGCTTATAGAGCATACAATCTCAGAACTAGAGTAGTTGAGGAGTCAGCCAATGTGACCGTCAATGATCGCACTACTAGTGTGAATGGTTCTGGTCCTGATTGGCTATTTGATCTTGATTTAGTTACCAACTGTTTTTACAAACCTTGTGAGAATGTTTTAGGATCTATAGGTAACTTATCTACAGGAGATCCTGACCCAAGATTTGAGCTGAGAAGACCAAGCAAGCATACTACCTTAGCTCCAGTGGTAACTAACTCTGCAAGTGAAGATCCCATCAGCACAAACATGAAAAATTCTACTGATACATCTGAGGCACCTACAAATTCTAGCTCAGAGGCTCAAAACTCAGATGAAGGAACTTCAAATGTAGGAGGAAATGGAGGTGGTGACAATGATCAAGAAGATGCTGATAACCACTCCATAGAAGACAACTTAAATGATGTCACACACTTATTGGATCAAGCATCTCTTGATAAGTGAGCTGATGTGGTGGGTGATAATCCATTGTCAGATCTGAATTTCTCAAATTTAGATCTTTCTAATCAAATTTCTAGAATCCCTCAACTCAAGATCCACAAGTCACACCCCACCACAAACATCATTGGAAATGTTGATACAGGGGTGAGAACAAGAGGACAAACCCATGACAAAAATGTTTGTCTATACTCTTGCTTCTTGCCCCAGATAGAGCCAAAGAAAGTTGATGAGGCTTTGAAAGATGGAAGTTGGGTTGAAGCAATGCATGAGGAACTACTTCAATTCAAAAGACAGAAGGTTTATAACCTATGTCCTATTCCTTAAGAGAAGACTATCATAGGAACCAAGTGGGTTTTTAGAAACAAGAAGGATGATAGAGGACTTGTCATCAAGAATAAGGCCAGACTAGTTTTTCAAGGATACACACAAGAAGAGGGAATTGACTACACAGATGTTTTTGCTCCTGTGGTAAGACTTGAAGCTATAAGAATATTCCTGGCTTTTGCTGCATCTAAGGATTTCAAGGTTTACCAACTTGATGTCAAGTGTGCTTTTCTATATGGTGTGATTGATGAAGAAGTTTATGTGAAACAACCACCTGGCTTTGCAGACCCAGATCATCCGAATTATGTTTGCAAGCTGATAAAACTTTTTATGGGCTGCACCAAGCTCCAAGAAAGTAGTATGAGACACTATCTCAGTATCTCTGTCAGCATGGCTACAAGAGGGGTACTATAGATGGAACTCTTTTCATCAAAGGAACATGAAATGACTTCATGCTGGTTCAAGTATATGTAGATAATATTATCTTCAGGTCAACTAATCCAAAGCTCTGCAAAGACTTTGAGAGGCTGATAAAGAATAGATTTGAAATAAGTGCCATGGGGGAACTCAATTTCTTTATTGGAATTCAACTGAAGCAAGTTCACAATGGCATCTTCATAAGTCAGTCAAAGTATGTACAAGACATACTTACAAGATTCAACATGACGGAGTGCAAGGTTGCAAAGACCCCCATAGCCAGAAACCACTCACTTGGACCTGATCTTGAGGGGGAATGTGTGGATGAACATCTTTAAAGGGCTATGATTAGGTCTCTTGTGCACCTCACAGCCAGCAGGCCTGATATCATGTTTGCCACATTCATGTGTGCAAGATATCAAGTGTAAGGCCTTATTCCAGGAAACCTCACAGTTGGATTTCAACATCAGAAACACAAGTTCTCGAACATCAAAATTTCATTAATATACGCAGCGAAACATACAAAATTTTAATTGTTTAATCATTTACATCAAAAGAACACTTTAGCTATCTATCTAAAGTTCTATGCCAGGATGCCAGTCTCTATCATGTGCCAGGTAGCTCTCCCATCCATTTACATCAATTGTGTAAGCATTTATATCAAATGTATAGCATACCTATCAATTTAATATGCATACAAAAGTCAGCGATGCTGAGTGAGCTCTAGGTTTACTTTAACAAAACCTTTTCATGAACATACACTTTAACATACTTTCACATCGCATAAGCATCAACTTTATTCAACAACTTATCGAACTCGTTCGATTACTATACTTTAGCTTTTACTTTAACAATTACTTAATTGTCATCTTACCCGTACTTTATCTATACTTTGGTTTAATTCGTTTACTTTATCTTTGAACTTAGCACGAAGCTTAGCTCCTTTATCAGGTGAGAACGCAACAACTGCCATTCTCCTTTAGTAGGTGGGCATACCCAAAGTATAGCCCCTATGTGAGCACACCGATGCGTAGCTCCTATGTGAGAATGCACCCAGCATACTCCTTTAGCGGTTTGAGCACACCAATGTGTAGCTCCTATATGATAATGCACGAGGCGTAAGTCCTTTAGCTGGTTTGAGCACACCAATGTGTAGCTCCTATGTGAGAATGCACGAGGCATAACTCCTTTAGCTAGTTTGAGAACACCAATGTGTAGCTCCTATATGAGAATGCACAAGGCATAACGCCTTGGCTGGTGGGCATACCCAAAGTATAGCCCCTATATGAGCACACCGATGTGTAGCTCATATGCGAGAATGCACCAAGCATGTCTCCTTTAGCCGGTGGGCATACCCAAAGTATAGCCCCTATCTGAGCATTCCGATATGTAGCTCCTATGTGAGAATGCAATAAATACAATTCTCCTTTAGCAGTGCTTGCAAGACTTCTTTAGCGTGCTTTAACGTTTTTGCAGCTCTGCTTTAACGGGTAACTGTACTTTAATTGTTATTATTCAAGTTCTTTAATGTTTCACATGTGACTTTATCATTGTTCTTTAGCATTTAACTGTAATGATATAATATATATATATATATATATATATATATATATATATATATATATATATATATATATATATACACGTACTTTAATTCTTTAGCATTAAGTTCATCATTAAATCATCATTAACGCACATTATACGGGGGTAACATAACACGTAACAGTCCAAGGTTTTCACACGACAACATCCACATTCGCGCGGGAACTCCTTCTTCACGCGGGAATTTTTCCTTTGCGCGAAAACATCCACATTCGCGCGAATACTTTTGAAAAGTAACCGTTAGCCGTGAAAACTACAATTCGCACGAAAACTCGCTTCCCGCGCGATAACTTTTTTCCTGCACATAACTTTATCCACAAGTCATCGCTTCTTTAACCACTTTAAAGACAAAAACATGCTATAACAGTTTATACCATCATAATATATCAAAACATTCATTATGGTATGCATAGTAGCCCCAAAACATGGAAAAACACGTAAAAGAGGGGTGTAGAACTCAGTTTATGATATCTTTGCACACGGACAACACTTAAACCAAGAGTGCTTTGAGTAGAAGCTACATAAACATGCGCAATATCATTACATATGCTTCGTACATGCATAATTACATCGAATATCAACGAATACATACATTAGACACCACCTAGCATCGACTTCTATCTTTTCAAGTACAACAACAGGACTTTTCACATGAAGTGGAGAAAATTGGGTTTCTGGGCCTATTTATAGTGTCTCTCTCTCCTCGCAGCTGTTCTCGCGCGAGAACCTCTGTTCGTGCGAAAACTGCCTCCACGCGAGAACTTTATGACTAGCGCGAGAACTCAACCCTTCGCGCGAGAACTTCATTTTCATTCAAAATTTCATGGTGTTACAAGTCCACCCCCCTTATTTGGGTTTTGTCTCCAAAACCCGTTATTCACCAAACAATTGAGGGTAATGTTGTCTCATCTCATCTTCGGATTTCCAAGTGGACTCCGACCCCTTTCTATGATTCTATTGTACTCAGACGAGTGGAACTACTTTATTCCTCAATCGTTTCTCCTTCGTGTCTATTAATGCTATAGGCTGTTCCACGTAGTTCAGTCTATCATCATTCTCCATATCATCTAGTGGAACATGAGCGCCTTCGTCAGCTAGACACTTACGCAGATATGATACGTGGAAGGTAGGATGAATTCCACTCAACTCATCTGGTGGTTCCAGCCTATATGCCACTTCCCCCACACGGGCTACTATCTTGAAAGGTCGAATAAATCGAGGGCTTAACTTTCTCTCTTTTTGAATTGAATGATTCCACTCTAAGGGGACACCTTTAGCATCACTCAATCACTGACATTAAACTCGATCGGTCTTCGATGTTTGTCGGCATAGGATTTCTGCCTATCTTTGGCATCTTTCATATAAGCTTTAATTTTGCCTAACGTCTTGTTGGTTGTCTCGATAACCTAGATACTCCCCAACTCCTTCTGTTCAATTTCCCCCCAACAAACAGGGGTTCTACACTTCTAGCCATAGAGCATCTCATACGGGGGCATACCGATACTGTAATGGTAGTTGTTATTGTATGAGAACTCCACCAACGGTAGGTGACAATCCCAGCTCCCACCAAAGTCTATGATACATGCCCGAAGCATTTACTCCATCGGGATAGTCCTTTCAGATTGGCCATCCGTCTGTGGGTGGTATGCTGTACTGATGTGCAATCTAGTTCCGATCGTATCATTGAACTTCTTCCAAAATTTGGATGTAAACCGCATACCTCTGTCCAAGACATTCAACACCGGCACACCATGACGGGTAACTACCTCATTAATGAACAATTCGGCTAGCCATTTCGACTTATACGTCTCTCGAATGGGTAGAACGTTAGAACTTTTCATCAGTCTATCTACTCTGACCCATATGGCGTCATAACCTTTAGCCGTACGAGGTTGCTTCGTTATGAAATCCATAGTAATATGCTCTAATTTCCATTTGGAAATTTTCAAGGGTTGGATTTTCTCGTATGGCTTCTGATGCTCGGCCTTAACCTGGAGCAGGTCAAGCACCTTTCTACATACCTTGCTACATAGGCTTTCCTCCCCGGCCACCAATAATTCCTCTTCAGGTCTTGGTACATTTTGTTGGTTCCTGGATGAATGGAGTAGCGGGTCTTGTGGGCTTCGTCTAACACTTTCTCTCATAGACCTCCACGACTAAGGATCCATATACGCCCGAATCTGGTTTTAAGACCATTGATGTTTTCTTCCAGATTTGCGACCTGCCCTTTCACCCTCTCCTCATTAACGTGTTCAAGTTCTAGAGCTTCTTTTTGAGCTTCACATATTTTCTTTATCACATCAGGACATACAATCAACTGGTAAGATCTCACCCGAATTGGGTCCCGGCTTTACTTTCGGCTTAGGGCATCGGCTACCACATTAGCTTTACCTAGGTGATAATGAATCTCACAGTTTTAGTCTTTTATGAGCTCCAACCATCATCTCTGTCTTATATTAAGATCCTTCTGCCCGACTAAATACTTTAAGCTTTTGTGGTCCGTGAAAATCGTACATTTGACACCATTTAAGTAATGTCTCCATATTTTTAACACGAATACCATAGCAGCCAGCTCCAAATCATGGGTAGGGTAGTTCACTTCGTGAATCGTACATTTGACACCATATAAGTAGTGTCTCCACATTGCCTCACTGCATTAGCACACACCTTAACCCTTGATAAGAAGCATCGGAATAGACAACCAAGTCTTCATTCCCTTCTGGTAGCATTAGCACTGAAGCTTGTGTCAACCTTCTCTTTAACTCCATGAACACATTTTCTCGGTTGTCGCCCCATTCAAACTTCACATCCTTCCTTGTCAACTTGGTCAACGGTGAGGCAATCATGGAAAAATCCTGAATGAACCTCCTGTAATAACCCGCCAATCGAGGAAGCTTCGGATTTCAGATGACGTTTTAGGTAAATTCCACTTCATCACCGCCTCCACTTTAGCAGGATCAACCATGACTCCTTTTGGGTTAATCACATGACCAAGAAACTGCACCTCGCATAACCAAAATGCATATTTGGAGAATTTCGCATACAACTTATCCCTTCTTAGAGTTTCCATTACCTCACGGATGTGACAGGCATGGTCTCCTTCATTCTTTGAGTAGATCAGGATATCATCTATGAACACTATCACTAATTTGTCAAGCATCGGTCAACAAACCCTATTCATGAAGTCCATGAATGTTGCAGGAGCATTGGTTAGACCAAACGACATCATAAGGAATTCATAATGCCCATATCGTGTCCTAAACGCTGTCTTTGGGATATCCTGCTCCTTAACCTTTAGCTGGTGATAACCCGACCGAAGGTCAATCCTAGAGAACCAAAATGTGCCTTGCAACTGGTCGAACAAATCATCTATCCGAGGTAACGGGTATCTATTCTTCACCATGAGCTTATTCAGCTCCCTGTAGTCTATACACATTCGCATGCTACCATCCTTCTTCTTCACGAATAGCACCGGAGCACCCCAAGAAGAAATGCTCGGTTTGATAAATCCTTTATCAAGAAGGTCCTATAATTAGGCTAGCAACTCTTTCAACTCTGACGGAGCCAGACGATATGATGCTTTAGCAACAGGTTGAGCTCCTGACACAAGGTCTATCTGAAACTCTATCTCCCGATCGGGTGGTACCTCCGTCAAGTCCTCAGGGAACACATCCCGGAAGGCACACACCACAGGCAAATCTGTCAACTTTACAGTTTCAGCTTTAGCATCTTTAAAGTATGCCAAGAATGCACAACACCCTCGTCTCATAAACTTTTCTGCCTTTATCATGGATATCATCTTTGGAACTTCATAGACTTTATCACCGTAAATCATGACTACGCTGCCATCAGGCGCTTTTATTTGAATCATCTTTCTCTGGCAAACTATCTTAGCGTCATAGGTGGCTAACCAGTCCATACCTAACACAACGTCAAATCCTCCTAGGATCATAACAAACAACCTAGCGGGGAATCTTTGACCTTCCAATTCTATGCTACAATCCTCTAAGGCCTCAGTTATCTTAGTAGTCTTTCAAATGATAGTTTCTACTTCAAAGACATGATCTATTTCTTTGGCCTTAGCATTCATCACATCACAGAAGGTAGCAGCTATGAAACTCTTACTTGCACCATAATCAAAAAGAACAGAAGCAAGTGTGTTGTTAACCAGAAACATACCTGACACAACATCAGGTTCCACTCTGGCCACCTCTCTGGTCATCGTGAAAGCCCTAGCCTTGGCCCTTGGCTTGTCACCTACTTTCTTTTCTTTCTTAGTCTCCTTTCCTCTAGTTGAGTCAACCATTTTTGTCTCTTTGCACTCCCGGCTGTAGTGCCCCAACGTGCCATAGTTGTAGCACTTTACCGGATCAGAGAAATCCTTATAGAAATGGCCCGTCTTCCCACATCTGAATCATAGACTTGAATCAAGCCTGCTTTAACCAATATGCTTTCTCCTACATTTCCGGCAATCATCGAATGACTCCACGTTCATGTTTTTGGCCAAAGCAGCAGACCTCTGATTTCTCTCCCGCTTCATATTCCCCGACCAACTCTTCTTCTTTTCCTCCTCAACGGGCTCATCAGCCACCACATCATCATACACTATCGCACTCAGCTCCACCAGAGACTCGAAGGTCTTTGGCACGCTTTCCTTCATATACGTCCTAACCTTCAAAGGCAAAACCTGCATGTAACACTTCACCCTCCTCTCCTCAGTACTTACAAGGTGAGGCACCAACCTGGCAATCTTGTTGAAGCTAGATGTGTACTGCCTATGGGTCAAACTTCCAGCTTTAGATCCTAAGAATTCCCTTTCCACCCTGTTGATCTCATTCTGAGGGCAGAACTTCCTCATTACCAGCTTCTTCAGGTCTTCCCACTTCATGTTCCTGAACACACGAGGGTCTTTAGTCTGCTTAATGGTGTTCCACCAAAGAATAGCTTCATCAACAAATGAGTGAGCTGCGAACTTCACATCCTGGTCAGCTCAACATTTGCTAATCTCAATCACTGCCTCCATCTCAGACACCCACTGGAGAGTGGCAATAGCACCACCCTTGCCATCCAGGGTTAGAGGATTGCACCCCTTGAAGATGCAATACGAACACCCTTTAGCTAAATCCCCATTAGTTTCATCCCCCTCGTCCTTCCCATCCTTCTCCAAGCCTTCCCTGACACCTTCATTGTCTTTCTTGCTAGCTTTGTTCTTTGCCTCCAACATCCAATCCTTGGTTACCTCATTCATGGCCTCAGTCATGATCGAAGGCATGATGTCTTGAAGGATCTTATGGACCTCTTCAGCGATAGCCTCCCTAACAACAGGCTCCAGGTAATCCTCTTTTTAGAATGATGAGAGTTTTCCTTGCTAGCAATGGGAACAGAGTCCACATGCACCTCCTCAGTCGTCTGCCTCTAGTTTTTGGTGACTGGTGGTCTACCCCTACCACCACGAGCACCTCCTTGAGTAGCTTTTCTTCCAACCATAGCTTGCTATAAGATATTAAAGGCTAACATTATCATTCCAAGTAATAATTCAGATCATGTCAAGTAATGTAAGTTTCTAATGATAGTGGCCAGTTGTAATTAACTACTTACTTTACTCTTCATACCCTAAACATTTCCTATCCCGAGTCACATCAGTTCTCAATCTCACTATGAGCACTATAATTTCAAGGAACCTTTATCGGTCATAACCCTCCTGGCATGGAGCTACTGGCACTGGCATCCCTTAATTAATCCCATTCACAGTTCGAGTCTAGACATTGGAGTGTCTAAATCTATCAAACTATGGTTCTAAGTACTTACATGTATTTGAAGGATAATTTTCTTCCGAAAACAATTAAGTCTCAAAAGATTTATTCTCTTTTGAATAAAACTCCGAAGTCTTAATCTCTTCCGAAGCCAAACATGTCTCAAAAGTGAAAATTCTCTAATTATTTTTTCTTCCGAAGCAAAATTTTTACAAACCTTAGCGATATCTTCCGAAGCCAAAATTGGCTTTGGAAGCTTTTTCTTAAAACTTCCGAAGACAAAATTACCTTCGGAAGATTTTCGACTCCTAAGATAACTACCTATTGGGCACTTTTTCAGAGGTGGGAGCGACATTCGGATTTCAAAGTTTATTCTTTTGCATTAACTTTGTCTCAAATACATTTCATATATATTCTCTCAACGGTTCGCCCTCTTTTCACTATCTTCTTCATCCGCAAATTCTCTAACCTAAATTCACCGACAAACCGCCCTTGTTCTTATCTTCCTTCATAACAAAGCTACTTTAAAATGGCCAACCTTCATTGCAGAAACCAACCCAATTTCTCCATGCATATTCATAGGCAACATAATCAAGTTGCTCTATTAGACTCTGAGAAAGATCCTGGTTTCTCAGATGTTTGCCATTTCTTTTCTTTGACAAACTACTTCACCTCCCTCACCATAGATCCTCCACTTTATAAGGATCAGCTTTTAGAATTTTGGAGGACCTGCCAAGAGGTCACCATGGATAGGGAGAAGACACTGTCTGCCATAGTGCATGGGAGGACAATCTTCATCACTCTAGCCTCCATAAACACTCACCTTTAGCTGGATGATGTAAAAGGAGATTTGCCCTTTGCAAAATCTATTGTAAACCAGTCCTTTGAGCAGATGGGCTATGAAGGCGACTTCTGAAAGGGGATGGTCTTCTCTTAGTGGAAGTACCTCCTCCATATGGTTATCCATAGTTTAACCAACAAACATGGAGGATGGGACTAGATTCCTGAAGATCTTTCCTTTATAGTCCATGGGATGGTTCAAGGGGTCATGTTTAGGTATTCATAATTTGTCTATACTATTTTACTTGCAAACTTAGACTCCTTAGAATGTTACATGTTCCCTAGATATGTCCAACACATTCTTAACTGTGAACTGGGCTCACAGTAGAGGGGAACAGGAAATGTTCTAAAATTGGAACAGATGAAGGCCAACATCTTCAAGACTATGAGGAAGCTAACTGCTGGCTTCTCAGGGGTAGAAACGACCCTTGTCCCAAAAATGTTAGAGCTCATTGCTCAAGGTGACAACCTAGCAGAACCAGCTAGTGTTGAACCCACACCTTCTACTTCTCAACCACTAATGCAGCCAAAAATAACCATCACCTACCAAAGAAAATCCAAACAAATCCCTGCACATGCTACTCAGTTTGTGCAGGCCCTTATATTATCACCCATACAGGAGGAAGTGGACACTAGAGCTCCCACTTCTCCTGAGGAGCAAACCACTCCCATCTCAACAATGATTAGTGCTGAGGTTCCTCATGCTCAGCCTGATGAGCTCACAACCCCCAAATCCTTAAGCCTTCAGTTAGAGTCTCAAAACTCTAGTGAACAACCTTAAGGTGTCAGTTACCATCCCCAGCCTCTTGATCTAAACCAACCAATCCCAAACCTTGAATTCTACGATAATGAAGACATGGGCTTCAATGAGTATCATGAGTCTCTCTTCTCAACCTCTGCTCAAGGAGAGATGAGTACTCCTGTTTCTCCCATGTCTAGCCCACATCATCCACCTATTATTGAGGTGGATCTCCCTAAACCTGTTTAGGAGGTCCATATGGAAGAGGCTCTCACTTTAGCAAGTGACTACATCATTAAGACCTCAACCATGGCAACCCAACCCATTGACACTTCACTTGAAGCTGTAATGGTGCAGGGGAAATCTAGCAGCCAAGAACAAAGTATTGTTGATGAGGAAGAAGACCTTTGTCCTATTCTCTCATCTCCCCATGATTCTTATGATGAAGATGAGGGGAGTCTAAAACTAAAGGTGCAAAAACTGACAAAAAGATGCACCTATTTAGTCTCAAAGATAAGTCACTTGGAATCTCAGGTGACTATCTTACAAAAGATTGTCAGTGACCAGCAACTTGAGATCACTGATCTCAAGGGCATGTTAGCTGGGAGACCATTCATGAGAACTCAACCAGGTCCACAAGAACCTGTGGATGTGACAGACCCAACCCCAAGCTCACTTATGAAAGAAGGTGATGCTACCAAAAAGGGGGAGAAAGTCCAAACAATCACAGGACCTAGGAGTTCTTCACAGAGTATGAACTTTAGGGATTCACCACCCTCACTTCAATGGTCCATACTTAGCAATCTCCTCAACTCTACATGAATATGGACTCACTTGCTCAAGTCTACATGGATGTGGACTCACTCATACAAAGTTTGTTTAAGGAGGGTATTCCAGAGCTATGCCTACCCCATCTCCTTACTCTGAGAACCCAATTATGGGATGGAGTTATGACACTGATAGAAGAGCTCTAGTCATCTCTAGATCTCAAGGTCAATAGGAAATTTTCAACTTTTTCAACCTGAGCTTCTATGAGAGCATCCATCTTATTGATCTTCCACTTGTCAACCCAAGTCAAAACAGACAAGCTGCAAGATTAGTAGATAGGATTCAAGAAAGGGTGTTTGAAGAATACAAGCCGAGGTCAAGACTGTTTTGAAATTTTCAACTCTTGTCAAAATTTCAAATGGCAGGTTCATTGCCAAGATGTTGTATGCTTTCATGTCGGTTTTGACCTTCTTGAGGTCATCACCAGCTACGCTTTTAAAGCTAACAGGGTTTTGTATGTTATAGTTAGGTCCAAGAGTTAATGGTATAAATGGTCCCTTGGTTATGGAAGTCCATAGGTCCGGGTCTTGAAAAATGATCCCATTTCTGAACATAATTTTCTATTGTTTGAAATATGCTTTGCTCTTGAGTCTTGGTGGTTTGAGACCTCTGTTTGATCCTGAAATTTCATCAGACATGTTTATTAAGTTTTAACTTAAAGGTTTAAGTCAAATTTGTTTTGATTATTTAGCTCGGTGCTAAATTTGTTTTTATCCTAAAGTCACTAGGATTTGTTTTTAGTATTTTTGTCATATTTTACTATTTACCAAATAAAGGAATTAATTAATTTTAATTTTAAATTAATTAATGTCCAAGGTAATGTCACAGTTAAGTCACGGTTGCTTTCTTGTTTGAATAGGAGAATATTCTGTTAAGGATGTCAAATCAGTCAAAACAGTCAAAACCCTTTAAATGAATCCGGTCAAAAAGTCAAAACCCTAAAAACAAATATTTTGTTAAAAAAGTTAACTTTTATGGATCAAAAGGTGACTTTTTCAGAAAATTCAAAAGAAGAATGTGTTTCTTCTTTGATTTTGAATGATGAATCAACACAGTCAACAGAGATTACGAGGGTTTGAATGAACAAAAATTAGGGTTTATCCTAGGGTTTGTTGGCGGCTGTAACAAGTTCAACAAAACAACAATCGGTTTGTTGTTTGAAGAAGATTAATTTCTTGATTTGAGTGTAGAACATCTAAAATAAGATGTTTAAATACAATGAATGGATTCAAAATTTCAAATGGGTGTTTGTTTGATGAAAACTGGATAGAACAATGCTCGTGTACTATGTTTCCGAAAACCCTTAGAGACCGATGCGGTTTTAGAGAGTTTTGTGATGAACACGTTCAAAAATCATGTATGAATGATGTTTAGAGCTTTAAACACACAAAATCTTCTTCACAGTGTATGAAGACAGATTATTCAATCATGTTCTTAACATTTGTTGAATGTTTGATGTAGAAGAAGGTTGTAGTGATGAATTTCAGATCGAAATGTATGTTTTGAAGCTAATGAACCACATATATCATGTTGTTGAATGAGAGGATCAAAAATCAGTGTATGATTTGAGCCAATGCTCTGATACCACCTGATGGATTCCCCCAAGGATCTTTTCAAATCTCTTAAACAAATATAACAACAGATTGTTATATTGTATTTCAACAACCAATAATCATGGTGCAGAAACCAATGATTAATGCTATGTTATCAGTGTGTGTGTGTGTGTGTGTAATTATGTGATTTCTAGTGATTCAACGCTTGAATGATGATAATAATAAACAACTTGTTTGTATTGAATGTTCAAAAGCTTACAAAGGATTAGGGTATTATGCTATTTACATCCTATACAAAAAGCTATCTACAATTACTAAAATACCCTTATGTAAACGAAAATTACATAAATAATCCTAAGTCTATAAGCTATCCACTATGGATGATAGATTGTCCACTGTGCATGATTAGTCGTCCACTGTGGATGTTGAATAAGCTATCTGTTGTGTCTTGGATGCTGTCCGCTGTGAACACTTGTTGTGTGATTGCTTTGTATGTTGTCTACTATGGAGTGTTCATCCGTTGTGGATTGAACATCCATTGTGTACTGTTCATCAGCTGTTGACATTAGACATCTGTTGTGTGACTTGGTCATCTGTTGTAGACACTTGGAAGTTGTTCTTCATCCACTGCATGGACTTGGTCATCCACTGTGGGCATTTCTTCATCCGCTGCCGACACTTGTCAAAATTTCTTTTATCTACAAACCTGAAAAAGAAAGTTAAACAATTATATTAATGTGTTAGTTAATGATTGTTTGGATGTTGGAACACATTATGTTTGATTATGGCAAGCAATATCCTTCTTAATGCACTTGTTGAGTTCCACAGGATCTGCTCAGAAGAATGAAGAGAAACCTTCTTCTTTGAGCCCTTGTCTGGGTGTGGCTAACACCTTTGACCTGACTAGGACCCTAGTTTCTAGTCTTGTCTTTTTTAGGGGAGATGATTTGGGGGCCCGTATCTTCTCAGTAGAAATGCAGGGGTTCGCTTGTGTTTTCTTGCTTTGGGCATTGATGTGGATGGTGTAGGATCAATAGTGGTGGGTGTGGCCATGCTATCATACTAAGGTTCAGTGACCTCAAGCATGTGAGCAAATAGGGGAGTTACCTTCCTAGAAAAAGATTTTGGAGTTGCTTTGATCTTTGAAAATATTGCTTTGTTTCAAGTTCCTAAAGCATGAACAACACCACTAAGTTTAATTTTACCCCATAACTCTTCTTCTAAGATCAGTTGTATGAATCTAGGGTACACTAAAAACTTAAAAATTATGGCAACCATTACATTTTTACACATGTTTTTAATGATAAAGTTTGAAAAAGCATAACATTGTTGTTTGACCAAACCATGGATAGCCCCTGCTAAATCCAATGGTATCTGATCCCATCCTTCTGATTTGTTTGATAAACAATGAGGGAAGATATGAAGAATGATTCTCCAATTATGATATACCTGAGATTTGGAGAAGGTGGACATCGGGAGGGGTCCTTTATATCCCATTTCTTAGAAAGTGGCACATACACTTATTTGGAGAAAGAAGATTCACCATCAGCATCGTTAAACAACAGATGTTGATGAATTTTGGCATAAGAGATGGTGACCTTCAGTCTTTGCACCATTGCAGTGAGGACTTTTTTTCCATGTACTCCTGAATTCCTGAATATATGCCTCACAGATCACCGTGTCTATGGTTATTACAAAAGCATAATTGCTATTGCGTAGAAATTGAAGTATGGGATCATAGACTTCATCACCAATGGGTTGATGTGAAGCGGTGATATTGTGATTCAGTTCGAATTCTAGGGTTTTTGTTTGAGCGGCCATGAATGTTGATTAATTTTAGTAGGACTTAAGAGATTGTTGATTTAAGAGTTTGCTTTGTGAAGAAGATTGAAGATGACAATGGTGGGACCGACCAGATCTTTTTCAAGTACATGTGCTGAAATCATCCTATCTACCGAATGTTCCCATTTGGCAAATGCCCCACATTGCCCAGTTATCTATTGACTTGCATAATTTGCTAAATACCTAGTTATCTGTTGATATTCGACAAATACCTATTTATCTGTTGAGTTGCAAATTTCGGCAGATACACAGTATTAACCATTTTATCAAGAGAAGCATTTCTTTGCAAAATTTTTAGCTATCATTAGTTAAGTCATTAATTTATTCAAAGTTCATCATCCTAATAGCAGATACAAAATATTTAAATCTAGTTTCATCAAAAGCCTTTGTGAATAAATCCACATATTGTTCATTTGTATGGACTTTAATTAATTTAATGATTTTCTTTTCTGCACAATCTCTAATGAAATTATACCTGATATCAATGTGCTTTGTCTTTGAGTGATAAATAGGATTGTTGGTAATGGAGATAGCACTATTGTTGTCAATCTGAATTGGAGTTTTGATGAAAGTTACTCCGTAATCTCTAGTGCGAGTTTGGATCGACAACACCTGAGGACAACAACTTGATGGAGCAATATATTTTGCTTCAGTAGTTGATGTGGAAACACATGTTTGCTTCTTGCATTGTCAAGAAACCAGTCTTCCCCTTAGAAACTGACATCCTCCTGTGGTGTACTTGTTGTTATTGCATGCTCCATAGTCACTATCTGTATATCCAAAGGGATTGAAGTCAACACTCTTATGGTACCATAATCCCATCTTAGGTTCCCCTTTAAGATACTTCAGAATTCTCTTAACAGCCATTAAATGTGACACCTTTAGAGCAGCTAGGAATCTTGAACACAGGCATGTGGCAAACAAGATATCAGGTCTTCTGGCTGTGAGTTACATGAGAGATCCATTGATGGCTCTATACTACTACTGATCAACTACTTCCCCCTCAAGATCAGGAGTTAATGAACATGTCTTTGACATTGGGGTTTTAATAGCTTTAGCATCAGTAGCATGAAATATTACTAAGTTGTCCTGAACATACTTAGATTGATTTATGAAGATGCCATCAGAGGTTTGTTTTACTTGCAATCCTAGAAAGAAAGTGAGCTCTTCCATTGAACTCATCTCAATTTTTGACTTCACGAGTCATTCAAAGGCTTTGCACAAGCTCTCATTTGTAGACCTAAAGATTATATCATCCACAAACACTTCTACCAAAATGATATCCACATCAAGTTTGTTGAAGCTCTTAGAAGATTAACATTTTGTCTATTTTGTCTTTTTATCATTTTTGTCATAGTATAGGGACTTATTTTGTAAAAAGGTTATTTTAACAAAAGTAAATTATTCTATTTATAAAACTAGAACTCACTCAGCGTCGCTGACTTTTGTATGCATAATAGTTGGTAGGTATTTTGTTGGTGCTGAGGAGTTACAGGCCTGGATGCATAAGCTAATGAGGACGTTTTGAGGCTAGCATCAACATTTTGAGATGATATTGTATTAATACAGTTTTTGATGATGTAATTTAAAGATATTATGTATTGACATGTTTTTAATTATTGATGAAAAGTTTAAAATTCCACTGCAAAAGTAATGTATGTTTTGAATATTTTATGCGATGACGGTCCAGCTGTAAGCGTCCCGGGAACGGGGCCTTACACTAAAGCTGGAGGGAATTCTCTTCTTTCAGAGATTCTATTATCATCTCATTTTTCAATTCATCAGAGTGAATTGTGTCATCTTGTTTTGAACTTTCACCTTCTTCTATCACATGACTCGGTGAACTAGTTACAACTTTAATAATCTCAAGTGAAGATTCCTTAGAAATAACATTCTCTTGTTCAATAGGCTCTAACACATCAACATTAGGAAAATCAAATTCCATTTGTTGTTGAACATTTTCTTCATCAACACCTTCATTTAGAGGTGTACAAACCGGTTTTTGGCGCCAAACCGGTCCGGTTTCAAACCGGTCCGGTTTCAAACCGGTCCGGTTTCAAACCGGTCCGGTTTCAAACCGGTCCGGTTTCAAACCGGTCCGGTTTCAAACCGGTCCGGTTTCAAACCGGTCCGGTTTCAATCGGTTTATTTTCAACCGGTTTGAACTCCAAACCGGTGTGGTTCCTAAAACGGTTTCAGGGCTAGGATATTCAAACCTATCGAACCGGTCTGGGCCGGTTTGAAAACCGGTTCGGGCCCAAACTGGTTTGGGTTTTCATTTTTTTTAATTTAAATTCACTCACTTTTCAAACGCCCAAACAGTGCTCATGTGTCACACCACGGGCCCAGGTAGGGTGGGACGTCACAGACTAGTAACAATATATGGCAGCGAAACAATCCATCATAAGAGCACAAAAGGAGAGAACATCACATGGCATTACAGTTTAAAGAAATACCGGGCTAGATGTGGGTCTAACCACCCATACGAGTATAAGTTTTCAATAATACAAATTGTTCCCAACTGAAATAAATTGAAATAAGTCCAAATTGTTTGAAAATCAAAACAAGCCAATGCCATGGTCACGGTGCTAGGTCAAGTCTTCTACACAGCTAGATTCCCTTCAAGGATTACCTGAAACATGCTTAAAAGAAATTTGTGTCAACTAAAAAGTTGGTGAATTCAAGTGCTTAAAGTTCAAAAACAAAAGGATTCAAAAGAATACACATTTGATTTAAAAGTCATAGATCATAGTATCATAGTTGTGGGGATCACAATCAACCCTGCACACAGTCCCGGCTAGCCACTTCTAAAGTTATGTTACACCGGCTAATCCCGTGGGAAGAACTGAGCCTCATATGGTGGACCATACCTGCCGGATGGTTCACCTTAGTATCTTATTAAAAATTGTCACATGCCACAAACGACCCTGCAGGATCTTAGTGTGGTACCCTTCCCGTTCATCAAGGAAGGCACTATGTGTGGGGGATTCCCCAAGTAGATCTACCCATATAAAACAAGCGGTTCACACAAGAATTAATGATCGTGATAAAAGTAAAAGCAGGTTCTAACAATTCCACAACATATAGCAGCATATTATAGCACAAAAAAGTTCAGTTTAAACAGAGCATGTTTCACCCCAAAAACAGTAGTAAAAAGGGGACACTAGAACTCACCTTAGAGCTTCAAGTAACGCGTTCTTCGTGTACCGGGAAGGTTTTAAGTTTAGCACCCTACCAACAAGATTAAGTGTTAAGCCTCTAATTCTAAGGTCATACGAGGTAGATAATAATGTGTTAAGGGGTAAAATGTTCAACTAGTTAAGATTTGCCAAGGCTTGCATTAGAAAGTTTCCATTTATAGCAAGTCATGGTTTCGTATGGATAATTATAGGTTTTTACACTATTAGGTCATTGATACTGGTTAAATTAAGTTACCAAGTGATTACATTTTCATAGGGTCGTTTTATAGAGTTTTGGCAGAATTTACAGTTTAGCCCCTCAAGTTTCAGAATTTACAATTTCTACCCTAAAGTTTGGTTCTTTACATTTAATGGCCTTTTTGACAAAATAACATATTTTGGAGTTAAATAATACAGCTTAATAAAGTTAAACTTCCAATTTTTGGAACTTTAGAATTTAGTTGGTAAACATGTGTTTTTACGTTACCGGTTACGGTGAAACCTGGGGTTTTTAACGGTTAAGTATTAAACCTTATAATTTTATGTCTTAAAATTTGAAGTATTATATTAAGGACTTTTAATATGTTTTTTATAATCTGTTAAGAATGTATTCTTAAGCCCTTTTTGTTGAAAGTCTCGTTTTTAAGTTCGACCAGTTAAAGCGCGTTTTTACCCGAAACCGATCTCTCGAAATCATGTTTGACCAATTTTTCACCATATTTAAGTCCTAAAGTTCTAATATTACTGAAATAACAAGTTTTCCATAGATCTTAGGTTTATTCTTGTATTTCCATGAATTTCGTCCAAAAATCATCCGGTTAAGGCTCGTTTTTAACTAAAAATTTCATTTAAATTGTTCTTAGACCCATTTAACCACAAATTCGACCAATTCACTTTGATAACATTTTTAGAACCTGGAATTTTTTTTAACATGGTTATACCCTATGTGCTCATATTTTCAAGTCAATTTACCACCTTTTCGGGTCCCCGAATAAGTCCAAAATGCCTATAATCCCTACTATTTTAATTTTTCAGCATTTGACAACATGCCATATGCCCAATAACATCCAAAACCTACTGAAAATAAGTTCTAATACACGGATCTAACATGTAACCATAATATAAGCTTGTATTTGGGAGATTTTTACCATATTAGCCCTTTACACATGTGTAAAACATATTAGTTGTACCCATTCACCACCGAATCATTTTGTAACTTTCAAAAAAGGTTGTTAGGAGGTTTAAAAAAACCATTTTTAAGCAGATCCGAAGCTTTGGTTACGGAGGGTTACAAAACATAAAGTTCATGGTGTCAAAGTCACCCAAAAGAGGGTTTTCTAGGTGTAACTTGTGTTCCACCCGTTGCATGACCAATATTTCATGTGAGATACCTCTAGTGAAGTTAAAAGCTCCTCAGGAACAAGATGATAGCTGTGGAATTCTGTTAGAACAAAGAAAGTAAGGGTTTTGGTGGATAGAAGAAAGAGTAACACGTGACATAGTTTGTTTCGGGTAGGATGAAGCTTACTCTTGTATGGTTCATGATTTGGAGAGTGTGTAGAGTGATAGAACGGTCTGGAAATCTTCGAACAAGGGTTGGAAGAGTCAATTTTTATGAAACCGTGTGTCAAAGGCTCAAAAGATAGCACCCTCTTGCTAGTATGAAGGTTGACCGATGATGTTTGATGCTTGAACTTCGACTAGGGGGCTGAAATGAAGCTGGCACCGTGGGTGTGTGTGTGTTTCAGCTAGAAAGAATTTGAGAGAAGAGGGAAGAGAGTGAGAGGTGAGAAATGAGGGTGGGTTCAAGTGTTACATGTAATAGGAGTGGAGGGGAATGGTGGCAAGTTTGGGTGGTGTAGAAGAGAAGAGATTAGTGGAGAGGAGGGGTGAAGGGGCGGCCGATCTTTGAGCTTTATGGGGTGTGATTAGTTTTAAATTTTAAATGATAATTTGTTACTATGTAGTATTATTAAGTGGGTAATTTTTATTAGTTGTTTAAGTATTAAGTATGTATATGTATATGTTAAACCGTGAATTGTGTGTGTATGCACACATATTTAATTGTTTCAATTAAGATTAAATTTTGAAATGGACTAATTGACTTTCCCGGAACACGAAGTTATTTATGCTAAGGCTAGATCTGACAAATTCATGCAAAATGGCACATGAAATAACAAAAATGACAATAATAGCAATAGTAATAATAACACTGATAGTAATAGTAATAGTGATATTGCATTAATATTAATTGTATGGATAATGATGCGGGAGGGGTTAAAGGTTAGGGTTATGACCTGGAGGTCATTTGTTACATTCTCCCACCGTTTAGGAAATTTCGTGCCGAAATTTTAGCTTCGATAAGTTCCGGAACGGGTGGGGGTGAAGAGATGTGGATAATTCTTTCTCATCTCGTCTTCTTGCTCCCAAGTGAATTCAGGTCCTCGCCTAGAATTCCATCTTACCTTGACCTTGGGTATGCGACTTCGCCTGAGTTTCTTGACCAGCCGGTCAGTAATCTCTACAGGCTCTTCCATGAAGTTCAACTTGTCATTAATCCTTGCTTCCTTTAGGGGTAACTCCATGGCTTTGTCTACCATGCACTTCTTCAAATTTGACACATAGAAGGTGTCATGTATGTGGCCTAGCTCTTGCGGTAGCTTTAATTGATACGCTAGGGGGCCAATTCTCGCTAGTATCTCAAATGGTCCTATATACCTCGGGCTTAGCTTTCCTTTTCTTCCAAACCTCACAGTCCCCTTCCATGGTGCTACTTTTAGCATTACCCTGTCACCCACTTGAAACTCTAAAGGTTTTCACCTTCTGTCAGCATATTTCTTCTGACGGTCTCTGGCCGCTCTTAAATACTCCTTAATTTTAAATATCTTGTCGGTGGTCTCAATCACAATGTCGGGTCCCATTACTTGACTATTCCCGATCTCATTCCAACTCAACGGTGATCGGTATTTCCTGCCATATAGGGCTTCATAGGGAGCTGATTTTATACTTGCGTGATAACTATTGTTGTAGGAGAACTCTACTAGAGGAAGATGGTTATCCCAGTTCCCTCCAAAGTCAATCACGTAAGCCCTTAGCATATCTTCCAAGGTTTGGATGGTTCTTTCACTCTGACTATCAGTTTGTGGGTGGTAAGCAGTGCTTAAATCCAAACGGGTTCCTAAAGCCCGCTGGAGTGACTTCCGGAAATGAGAAGTGAAACAACTATCACGGTCGGAGATGATTGATAGTGGCACCCCATGCCTGGTCACTATCTCGTCGATGTATAGTTGAGCCAACTTCGTAAGGTCGTTGTCCTTTCGAATCGGCAAGAAGTGAGCCGATTTAGTTAACTGGTCAACTATTACCCAGATGGCGTCATGTCCTCTGAAAGTTCTGGGTAGTTTTGTAACAAAATCCATTGTGACGTTATCCCATTTCCATTCTAGAATTTCAGGCTGTTGTAACGTCCCTGACGGTTTTTGATTTTCAGCCTTCACCATGGCGCACGTTAAACACTTCCCAACGTATACGGCGATTGATTTCTTAATTCCAGGCCACCAGAAAAGTGCCTTTAGATCTTGGTACATTTTGTCACTTCCGGGGTGAATCGAGTACCTAGATTTATGGGCTTCGTCTAGGATCACCTCTCTAATTCCCCCGTACTTTGGTACCCATGTTCTTCCTTCATATTTATATCTACCATCGTTGCTCAATTCTAACCACTTCTCCATTCCTGTTAACAACTCCCCATTCCTATTAACAACTCCCCTGCTAAATTATCTTCGTTTAGTGCTTCACCTTGAGCTTCTTTTAGTCTTGCAACAAGGTCAGTATACACACTCATCCTTAAGGCACGGACACAAAGGGGTTTTTCTCTTTCTTTCCTGCTCAAGGCATCCGCCACTACATTGGCCTTACCGGGATGATAGCGGATTTCGCATTCATAATCATTCAATAGCTCAAACCATCTTCTCTGACGCATGTTTAGCATTTTCTGATCAAGAATGTGTTGCAAACTTCTATGGTCAGTGTAAATAATGCACTTCGTGCCATAGAGGTAATGCCTCAACATTTTGAGTGCAAATACCACGGCACCCAATTCTAGATCATGCGTTGTGTAGTTCTTCTCATGATCGTTCAGCAGTCTGGATGCATAAGCAATTACCTTGTTACGCTGCATTAGCACGCATCCCAGTCCCTGACGCGAGGCGTCGCAATAGACCACGAAATCTTCAACTCCTTCTGGGAGGGCGAGGATAGGTGCACTACATAATTTCTCCTTGAGTGTTTCGAATGCTTTGTTCTGCTCTTGTTCCCACTCAAAAGCTGTATTCTTCTTGGTCAAGGCAGTTAACGGTTGTACAATACGCGAGAAGTCCTTGATAAACCTTCTATAGTATGGCCAATCCAAGGAATTGCCTTATCTCGGTAGGAGTTTCCGGAACTCTCCAATTCTTAATGGCCTTTATCTTTGAAGGATCCACTTGAATTTCGTCTTCATTTACGACATGCCCTAGGAATTGGATTTCCCACATCCAAAATTCGCATTTGGAGAACTTGGCATATAGTTTCTCATTCTTGAGCAACTCGAGAATCAACCTAAGGTGCTTCTCATGCTCTTCCTTTCCACGAGAGTAGATCAGGATGTCGTCGATAAATACAATCACAAATTTTTCTAGATATGGGCGGCACACTCGGTTTATGAGATCCATAAATGCCACTGGTTCGTTAGTCAGTCCAAAGGCATAACCAGGTACTCATAATATACATATCTAGTTCTAAAGGCTGTTTTGGGTATGTCTTCCTCTCTTATCTTCAGTTGATGGTACCCTTACCTTAAGTCTATTTTGGAGAAGTAGCTTGCCCCCTGCAGTTGATCGAATAGGTCATCGATTCTCGGAAGAGGGTAACGATTCTTTATTGTCAGTTTGTTTAGTTCCCGGTAATCAATACACATACGTAGGGTCCCTTCCTTCTTTTTCACGAATAGCTCTGGGGCACCCCATGGAGACACACTCGGTCATATAAACCCCTTGTAGAGTAGCTCTTGGATTTGTAGCATTAGTTCTTTCATCTCAGGAGGGGCAAGTCGGTATGGTGCTTTGGCTACCGGTGCAGCACCAGGCAATAGGTCTATTTGGAATTTAACCTGACAGGTCGGAGGGAGTCCCGGTAGGTCTTCGGGAAATACCTTCGGATATTCCGAAACCACTGGTATAACCTCAATCTTCTTTTCCTCTTTGGCTTTTATCACGTAAACTATGAAAGCTGGGCATCCCTTCATGAGACTCTTGGTTGCCTTCAAATGGGATATCATAGGATATAACGTGTTACATCTTTCCCCATGAACAACTTACACCTTCCCGTCGTTCATTGGTATCCTAAGTAGGCGCTCATCACACACGATTTCGACTCTATTCTTAGCCAGCCAATCCATGCCAACAACCACATCGAATCCTCCTAGCTTAATAGGCATCAGGTTTATCTTAAATGTACTACCTTCTAGGTTCATTAAGCAATCCTGGATGACTTCATTAGTTTCTAAGATCTTACCGTTATCTAATTCTACGGTAAACGTATCAGTCAGGACGCATGCACTCAAGTCAATCAAAGGCCTAAAAGCGCTAGAGACAAAACTAGCAGTTGCTCCAGTATCAAATAGAACGGTATCAGGATGATTATTTATAAGGAACGTACCATTGACCACGTCAGGTTCCTTAAGAGCACCGATTGGATCCATCACGAATGCTCGTCCCTTGGGCTTATTGGGTCTGGCGTCCTTATCTCTCCCCAGCTTAGGACACTTATTCCTCATGTGTCCTGGATCTCCACACTCATAGCATTGTTTACCTGACACATACGTACAATCCTTAATTAGATGACCCGGTTGTTTGCATCGGAAGCAGGGCATCGGGTTGCACTACCCTTGATGATGCAGTTTACACTTGTAGCAGAATGGGCTTGTTCCCGAGTATAGCTTTCGAGTCCTTCCACCCTGGTCTTCGCGCCTCATACCTTCAAAACTCTTATTGTTTGACCCACTGCTGCTACCAATTGCCTTCTTCCCCTCAAACCATTTTCTCTTCTCACCCATCTGCTTCCTCCTTTCCTCTATCCTATTTTATTCAATCCATCAAGCCCTAACTAGATTATCGGTCAAACTACTGGTGAAGTCGACCGCAGCTTGCAGGGTTGGGGGCCTAGAGGATCGAACCATACCCCTGACTCTAGGATGTAGTCCCCAGATGAAACGTGCTACGCCCTTGGATTCTGGTGTCACCAGATGTGGCACCAGTCGAGCCAGGGTTAAGAAGCGGTTGACGTACTCGGTGTAGTTAGGGCCTTTCATTTCCAGGCTCAGAAATTCAGACTCCAGTTTCTCTAGTTGATTGATGGGGCAGTATTTGTTGGTTATCAATTCCCTGAATTTGGTCCAACTTATTTGCTTAGCAGTATTTCTTCCCCGGGGTTGAGTAACAGTCTTCCACCATTCCAGTGCTGATCCCTTGAGTGACTGGGAAGCATACCTCACCATGTGTTCCATCGTACATTCCCTGATATCTAGGACGGCTTCCATTTCGTCAATCCATCGGTATGTCTTAATCGCACCCTCGGTACCATAGAAATCCTTTGGCTTGCACGCCATGAAGGTCTTGTAGGAGCATCCATTCCTTAGTGCTTCAACTTCCTCATTGTTTCCCTCATTGCTCCCAGATCCACCATTACCACTTGGGTTATTCCGGTCAGCATTAATTTGGGCGATGATGGTCGGGATGGCGTTAGCAATTTGTTGTGCTACGAGGTTGGCAATTCTCTCATCGTTCCCCTGATTGACATTCTCTCCACGGGAAGCTCCTGGTGGAGTAAGGGGTTGGTTGCCGGTTGGTCTAGCTTCTCATGACGACCACTCGTAGCTCCTGATCTTCCAATATGGGTTCCTTGTCTGGTCGGCATTCTGGTAGCATCACAGATAAATTTGTTTAGCATCTCATAAATTTTTGGTTTCAACAGCCCGTGCATCACTTATCCTAATACACCACGTTCTAACAGGAGAGTGTGTAATATACGCACCACTAAATACCTTTAATATGTTCCATTAAATTAATTTTAAGGCAGTTCAATCCAAAAAGAATGCAAGACAAAATTCCTACACATGACATATCACATTGCAATTCAATACAAATTACCCTGCAGAATCAACACCATAAGAAGTAGTTTCATAGATAGATAGGGTTAATAGTATCAGCGAAATAGAAATGCATCAGAGTTAAACTCTTACAATTTGGAAGGTGCCATCACCCCCATAATACATAATAATAATAGTTTCTGATAATAATAAAATTGTTTCCTTCAACTGTCTAAGAGACAGATAATCCCACATCTCCCCCTGCTCTCACATCCATTTCTTCTCCAGCCACCCTGAGTTCTTCTTCCTTCACTCTTGCTCCAACCGCTGGACTCCCTGTGATGCCATCATGGCCTGAAACTGGGCGGACTAGAGGTCTGAGTGGCGTGCTGGAGTGTCAGCTTGTGACGACGGACGGTCTTTAGAATCTCATCCAATGCAGCATCAGAAGGTCCTACGTCGCTTGCCCGGCGGCTAGACTGGGAGTACCGGTCACCAGCTAGCACACTAGGGACATCATACACGCTGTGCCTCAGTGGCATCCAGTGATCATCACGTGGATGGTGTCGGAGCGGGTCAATCATCGGTGGTACAGGTCTCGATGTCCTAACAGGTGGTGGAGGAGGAGGTGGCATCCTAAAAGAGACTGAGGGTCCTGGCCTAGTACTCTTACGTGGGCGGGAGATAACACGTGCACCCCTATTCCCGATAGGTGGGATAGGTGAGCAAGCAGGAGCTGCGACATGCGGTGACTGGGAGCGCGTCCGGCTCCTGGAGGGAGATGTCGAGGAAGAGTCCTCTGATGGCTCAGTGTCATCAGACGTAATAGATATCCAGCCCGGGTGTCCGCATCTTCTCAAGTATTCTTCATACTCCGTTCACGGTTTCGCCCTCTTAGGGCTCCCAGCTGGTGCAATACCGTCAGTCGGGTACGCAGGTGCCTTCCCCTTGTCAGCCATAGCCTCGATGTCCTGTAAGAAATATCATGAGTAATTTGGTTTCTCATAGCTCATGATTGCAATAATAATAGTACTTATAGTAGTAGAGATGGCAATAGTATCTAATATCCCAACAGTATAAAATACCAGAGGTATCAGTTATCAATAGTATCATCTATCCTTAGTTTCTTCAAACAATTAACAAATAAAGTAGTTTCATTTTAAGAAACCCTTAAACCACTCAAAGAAAATTTTAAGAATTATAACATTCAAACAAAAGTCCAATTATTGCCTAACAATCCATGCTGGAATTTACGTGTCCGGTAAGTTCATGATTACGTTGATCAAGTGTAATCATCAATTTACCCAACCCGATCATCCCAACACTTTCCATGAGGACGGTCCTAAGGTATCAGGGTTGTAGCCTAGGGTCTACTATGGTATTCCCGACTTCTCTACAACCTTTGGCTCTGATACCAATATGTCATACCCCGGGCCCAGGTAGGGTGGGATGTCACAGACTAGTAACAATATATGGAAGCGGAAACAAACCATCATAAGAGCCCAAAAGGAGAGAACATCACATGGCATTACAGTTTAAAGAAATACCAGGCCAGATGTGGGTATAACCACCCATACGAGTATAAGTTTTCAACAATACAAATTTTTCCCAACCGAAATAAATAGAAATAAGTCCAAATTGTTTGAAAATTAAAACAAGCCAATGCCATGGTCACGGTGCAAGGTCAAGTCTTCTATACAGCTAGACTCCCTTCAAGGATTACCTGAAACATGCTCAAAAGAAATTTGTGTCAACTAAAAAGTTGGTGAACTCAAGTGCTTAAAGTTCAAAAACAAAAGGATTCAAAAGAATCTACATTTGATTTAAAAATCATAGATCATAGTATCATAGTTGTGGGGATCACAATCAACCCTGCACTCAGTCCCGGCTAGCCTCTTCTAAAGTTATGTCACACCGGCTAATCCCAAGGGAAGAACTGAGCCTCATATGGTGGACCATACCTGCCGAATGGTTCACCTTAGTATCTTATTAAAACTTTTCACATGCCACAAACGACCCCACAGGATCTCAGTGTGGTACCCTTCCCGTTTATCAAGGAAGGCATTGTGTGTGGGGGATTCCCCAAGTAGATCTACCCATATAAAACAAGTGGTTCACACAAGAATTAATGATCGTGATAAAAGTAAAAGCAGGTTCTAACATTTTGACAACATATAGCTGCATATTATAGCACAGAAAAGTTCAGTTTAAACAGAGCATGCTTCACCCCAAAAACAGTAGTAAAAATGGGACACTAGAACTCACCTTAGAGCTTCAAGTTACGGGTTCTTCGTGTACCGGAAAGGTTTCAAGTTTAGCACCCTACCAACAAGATTAAGTGTTAAGCCACTAATTCTAAGGTCATACGAGGTAGATAATAATGTGTTAAGGGGTTAAATGTTCAACTAGTTTAGATTTGCCAAGGCTTGCATTAGAAAGTTTCCTTTTATAGTAAGTCGTGGTTTCTTATGGATAATTATAGGTTTTTACACTATTAGGTCATTGATACCAGTTAAATTAAGTTATCAAGTGATTACATGTTCATAGGGTCGTTTTATAGAGTTTTGGCAGAATTTAATTTACAATTTCTACCCTAAAGTTTGCTTCTTTACATTTAATGGCCATTTTGACAAAATAAAAGAATTTGGAGTTAAATAATACATCTTAATCAAGTTAAACTTCCAATTTTTAGAACTTTAGAATTTAGTTGGTAAACATGTGTTTTTACGTTACCGGTTACGGTGAAACTGGGGGTTTTTAACGGTTAAGTATTAAACCTTATAATTTTATGTCTTAAAATTTGAAGTATTATATTAAGGAATTTTAATAATTTTTTTTATAATCTGTTAAGAATGTATTCTTAAGCCCTTTTTGTTGAAAGTCTCGTTTTTAAGTTCGACCCGTTAAAGAGCGTTTTTACCCGAAACCGATCGTTCGAAATCATGTTTGACCAATTTTTCACCATCTTTAAGTCTTAAAGTTATAATATTACTGAAATAAAAAGTTTCCCATAGATTTTAGGTTTATTCTTGTATTTCCATGAATTTCTTCCAAAAATCACCCGGTTAAGGCCCATTTTTAACTAAAAATTTCATTTAAATTGTTCTTAGACCCACTTAACCACAAATTCGACCAATTTCACTTTTTTAACCTTTTTAGAGCCTGGAATTATTTTTAACATGGTTATACCCTATGTCCTCGTATTTTCAAGTTAATTTACCACCTTTTCGGGTCCCCGAATAAGTCCAAAATGCCTATAATCCCTACTATTTTAATTTTTCAGCTTTTGAAAACATATCATATGCCCAATAACATCCAAAACCTACTGAAAATCAGTTCTAATACACAGATCTAACATGTAACCCTAATATAAGCTTGTATTTGGGAGATTTTTACCATTTTAGCCCTTTACACATGTGTAAAACATATTAGTTGTACCCATTCACCACCAAATCGTTTTGTAACTTTCAAAACAGGTTGTTAGGAGGTTTAAAAAACCATTTTTAAGCAGATCCCAAGCTTTGGTTACGGAGGGTTACAAAACATAAAGTTCATGGGTGTCAAAGTCACCCAAAAGAGGGTTTTCTAGGTGTAACTTGTGTTCCACCCGTAGCATGACCAATATTTCATGTGAGATACCTCTAGTGAAGTTAAAAGCTCCTCAGGAACGAGATGATAGCAGTGGACTTCTGTTAGAACAAAGAAAGTAAGGGTTTTGGTGGATAGAAGAAAGAGTAACACATGACATAGTTTGTTTCGGGTAGGATGAAGCTTACTCTTGTATGGTTCACAATTTGGAGATTGTGTAGAGTGACAGAACGGTCTGGAAGTCTTTGAACAAGGGCTGGAAGAGATGATTTTGATGAAACCGTGTGTCAAAGGCTCACAAGATAGCACCCTCTTGCTAGTATGAAGCTTGACCGATGATGTTTGATGCTTGAACTTCGACTAGGGGGCTGAAATGAAGCTGAAACTGTGGGTGTGTGTGTGTTTCAACTAGAGAGAATTCGATAGAAGAGGGAAGAGAGTGAGAGGGGGGGTGAAGGGTGTTGCATGTAATAGGAGTAGAGGGGAATGGTGGCAAATTTGGGTGGTGTAGAAGAGAAGAGATTGGTGGAGAGGGGGGGTGAAGGGGGTGTGAAGACATTGACAACATATTCTTCAAAACTTGTTCAATTGATCTAAAACATTATTTATTTTTATCAAAGATTACACATTTATATAAATTATTTATAAATATTAAAACAAAAAACATAAAACATTAATTAAAAATATAACTATAATTTATGATACAGGAAAATTTAAATATGATTATTTATTTTTATCAAAGATAACATAAAATGTAAAATAAAGATACTATTCAAAACATATAAACAATTCAAATGACGTAAACTTTATTCTTCACCACCAGAACCCGAGCTATTACGAAAGAACTCGTCATATGCCGCTTCATCATCGGTCATTCCCGGTGTCAATCCATCGTCTAATTTGTCTTCATATATTTTGGCTTCATATTCTAATTCTCCTTCAAGTGAGCATTTGTTTTGTATTCTTTCAGCTGCATCCAAATAATCCTTCAAGCAAATACACATTTCAACTGCTTCGGGAGTGAGTCGGGTTCTTCGTATTGATATAATCCTGCCACTAACAGAAAAAGCAGATTCCGAAGCTACCGTGGAAGCTTGGACGGTTAGTAAATCTCGGGCCATGGTGGATAGGATTGGAAATTGATCTTCCTTACCTTTCAACCAAGCCAGCAAGTCAAAATTTTTAAAATCTTGTGGAGTCATGGTGGATTAAAAGTTTGTTCCACTATACCTCCCGATTTCACTACTCGAAGTGTTACCACATTGACGTTTATTACATTCATCTCTTAAAGTATTTTACGAAGCAAACATTGGATCACTTGAACCTTCGTCATGTGCCGCATGCCGCATCGACTCATGTATGTTTGATGTTTCACCATATTTTACTAAATAAACATCAAACATTTGGCCTAAATGTGTGTTAAAATTATTTTTTGCACTTTGAGCATAATATCGGTTTTCTTCTTCTAAATCCAAATTAAAAGTAATTTTATCAAGTAAAGTTTCAACCCCCGACGTATTTAAACAAGGGTTTAAGGCAGCGGCACGTGTAATAACCGGAGGCGTTTCTTTAAAATATTTTTTATGTTTTTCTTTCATTTGTGGTATCATATCTGAATAAGGTCTACCCCTACATGACAATTCATTTAAGTTTGAAGTCATTAAGTAAATTTGGTGAAGTACTAATGGACTTGTTGGATAATAAACTCCAGAAAGACAAGTAGTTGCGATTTTAAAAACATTAAGCATTTTGGTTATTTCTTCAATAATAGCCCAACCCGATTAATGGTAAGTCGAAACCTTTTCACGACTCACCAAAGTATTATGAAAGGCTATTAAACTTTCTTTTTAGTCAATAGCCTTTTCAAACATGTTACAAGTCGAATTCTATCTTGTTGGTACGTCCCAATTCGGACCTAAACATTTGGAATTTGCGTCTTTACAAAACTTACGATACCTACTATATCTTTGGTTACTGCTAAAAATATCACGTAACATTCTTTTGAACTATCTTTTACGGTTTCAATAGTTTTTAAACCGTCTTGAATGGCTAAGTTTATGATGTGCGCAACACATCGACTATGAAAAAACACACCGCCACAAATTGGTTTATATTTTAATTTTAGATGTTCTATCGCAAGCGTATTATTTGACGCATTATCAAAAGATATAGAAAATATTTTGTTTTCTAATTTATACGTTTTAATAACATTATCCATATGATAAAAAATGTTTTGCCCAGTGTGAGGATAATCAAACAATTCAAATCGTACGTTTCATCATTTGCCACGAACCGGGTTCAACCCAATGGGCGGTGACACAAATGAACCACTCCGGTGAACCGTGCGGAGTCGACCAAACGTCACTAGTTAAGTTAACACCGGTTTGTAAATTTTCAAAATAAGATATTAATTCATTTTTAGTTTTTTTCCACATTTTTAAGCAATCTCTTCTAAGTGTAGCACGACTTACATGTGAGTATCGTGGTTGGAGAGTTCGTTGAATTAGCCAAGCCAAACGTTCATTGTCAAAATGTTTGAATGGAAAGCTTTCTTGAATTACAAAATGTGCCATTTGCTCACGAAACGCATCAACGTCATAAGCCCAAACATTCCCTTCGCTTTTTATCGAAGCTTGACCATGAGACGGTTCACCTTTCAAAACCTTACAATATTTATTCGCAATGTGGTTTCTCAAAGTTGTATTTGCATCTTTTTTGAAAAACTTATGACAATACTTGCAACGAGCTTTGTTTGGACCGCTGCCATTTGACAAAAATCGTAATTGCACCATATTTCGGGGTTCCTATTTGTAGGAAGGATTGCGACCACCACATTGCTTGAAGACACATCACAACCAACGGACGATTGAGCACTTGATGAAGTCATTTTGAAATGAACGAGAGTATTTAGAGTTTTCTTTGAAATGAACAAAAGTATTGAGCGTATTTTAGAATAGAGGGCGTTTTTTTGAGAGTAGAGAGCGTTTTAAGTTGTTGTGGTTCAACCAAAATATCCAATACATATTTATACTAGTTTAATGGGGTAAAATGGTAAAAAAACACCAAAAAAAGGATCAAAAATGGCTATATAACGGCTATATATCCGTTATATAATGGCTATATAGCCGTTATATAACGGCTACTTTTTTGAAATCAGGTTTGAAAACCCGTTTGGGCACCTGTTTGGAACCGGTTTGGGCACCGGTTTGGAACCGGTTTGGAATCGGACCGGTTTAAACATACGAAACCTCCAACCGGTGTACGAACCGACGGTTCAGACCGGTTCGGGACCGGTTTGGGCCAGAAACCGGTTCCGGTTTTTTCGGCCAAACCGGTTCCTGAACCGATTTTCTTGGCCACCTCTACCTTCATTCACCTCATTAATGCCATCATCTTCATTAACACCTACATTAACTTCTTCAACTTCTGAAGCAACTACAGCTTCATTAACTTCACCAACTTCATTATCTCCTTCATTATTATCATCATCATCACTTAAAGATGAACTTTCTTAATCATCAGATTCATCATCATCTTCATTTTCTTCATCATCATCCTCAGCTTCAGACTCAGATAGTCCTTGAGTGTAACACTCGTATTTTTTGAATAAAAGTGGAGAAAAGAAGGAAATGCAATTAAACCCAAATAGAGGGGTTAAAAGTGTGCAAGGTACAAAATATAATATAATTTTGTACAAAAGCAACATGGCCGCCCATGCCATGTTACTTTTCACTTTTTCTGCTTATTGTAGAGAGAGAAAGAAGCAGAGAAGCTTTCGGGTTTTGAAGAAGAAGAACAAGGAGATAGAATTCAAGGTAAGAATTCATCGTTTTAAGTTGTTCTTTGTCGGCCTATGCCTCGATTGCATGCTTATGTGTGTTTGTTTGTGTTTGGGTTGTGTTTTGTTGGGTTTTAGGTGTGTGAACTCATTGCATTCGGGTTTGAAGGAAGTATTGCCCGAAAGATTTCATAAGGTGAGTTCTAGATCCCCAGTTTCTATGTTTTTAACCTGTTTTGGGGCTGGAATTGCATGTAACTAACTTTTTAATATGTCCAGTATTTTGTACCGTAAGTTTGGCCCTGTTCTTTTAGTGGTTGTGTTAGGGCCTGCATGTTTTGCTCGGTTTATGTGGTTGTATGCTTGTTCTAAGAGATTAGCATGCTAGATCGGTACGATGAATGTATAACAATGAGGATTGGGAACTGATTATAGTGTAAGATGCGGTTTCAGGTTAATTGATCATCTGCATTAAGTTTGAATATTTGCATAAGTGTTATTCATCCGCATTAGTTAAGTCTTCATCCGTATTTGATGAACACATCGACTATTTTGTTCACCCGCATTTGCTAAGTGTTCATCCGCATTTGTTGTATGTTCATCCGTATTTGTTGTATGTTCATCTGCATTTGTTTTGTCCCTGCGCATTTGCTTCAGTCATCCGCATTTGGTTCATGCGCACTTCATTGGACGGAATATTTTCTTAAAACTTTCATGTGCTTTATGCATGCGCATTCGCTACAGTGTTCATGCGCATTTCTTTGGGACACTTAGAATATTTTCTGAGGTGTTCATCCGCATTTTGTTACTCATCCGCATTTGTCTATTCATCCGCATTTGGTTACTCATCCTCATTTGTTTATTCATCCCCATTTTTCTGTTCATCCGCATTTGTTTGCTCATCCGCATTTCATTAAGGGGACAGAATTTTCTAAGATTTTGGGATGTAGAGCTTAAGTGTTAAGAAAGGAGGTTTTATGGGGGACTGTGCTTGTTTACGATTTGCATGCTTTGTATGCTATTGTGATGATGTTGTTCCATGTTATGTTTATGTCGTGACCTTACGTGGTGTGACGTATGAATATGCTTATGTAAAGTAGTACTTAACGAAAGTGGAAGATAACTAAAGAGAAGTAAGAAAGAATGAATGCATGCATTAATGAATGAACGGAAGTAAGAAAAGTCTTGCAAGCACTGTAAGGATGTTCACACCCAATGAAGGGTGTTAGCTCAACGGTGTGCGGGTTAGCTACCCCATAAGGATGCACAATGGGGTCTAGTCTTTGTGACTGACCATACGTATGGGACCATTGTCGCTTGCCCCAGTGCTGGTGCCCGCCTAGTGCATGATGTTTGAAGTCTATTTATAGTCTTCGGCCCAGTACCCGCCTTGTGCATGATGTTTGGGGTATAGCACATGGCATTGGTCCAAATGATGATAACCCGGTGCTGGTGCCCACCTAGTGCATGATGTTTGAAGTCTATTTATTGTCTTCGGCCCAGTACCCTCCTTGTGCATGATGTTTGGGGTATATCTCGAGGCATTAGCCTGGAGCATAGAGAAGTGAAAGTAATAATGATCGAATGAAATGTACGATAAGAAAGAGAATGAATGAATGTAAGTTGATGATGATGAAAGATAATAATGAGATTTTCTATTTGTACGTATGATGTATGATCGCTTACGAAAGTAAAGGACGGTTTTAAACGAAAGAAAAGTATTTTATTTATAAAACTAGATAACGTTGCTGAGGATGGCACGGGGCAACTACTTGGCGTTTTTGGGATGGCATCCATTTCATGACAAATGACTTTTTGTAATGTAATGCAAACAATGAGATTTTTGTAATGGATAACAATGATTGTATTGTCTTGCAAAAATGGTCAATAATATAAGAAATGGTTTGTTCAGTATTCCGCTACGATGTTTTAGCAAATGAAAATACATGTTCTATGTTTTATGTGCGATGATTGACCAGCTGTAAGCGTTCCGGTAATGGGTCCTTTCAAGTTGGTATGAGAGCCAAAGTTTAAGTGAAACGGGTAAACATTTTCAAAAGAAACCTAAACTTAAACTGAGAATGGGACAAAGGGAAGGGATGCCAAGCCTAGTAGCTGCATGCCATCAGGTGTCTTCTTAATGTTAACCGGTATTACGTGCGCATGTTATGTGATTTATGTGCTTCTTAGTAGATTTAGATACTGATGAAGTCAGGATAGGAAATGCTTGGGGTATGAAGAGTAAAGTAAGTGGCTAATCACAACTAGCCACTGTAATTAGGGACTTACTATACTTGACATAAACTGAGTTGTTACCTTGAATGACCGTGTTGGTGTTTGAATCTTATAGCGTGTTAGAGGATGGCCGGTGGTAGATCCTCGAAGGCTTCTTGAGGTGGAGGTCGTGGTGATGTGGTGCTGGACCACGGGTCACAAGAGGAAGGCCTAGGGCTGAAGAGCTGGCTCACGAAGAGCCCGAGACCCCTCATCCGGAGGGTGGTGATGAGAGTGCTAATTTAAGGGCCTCAGTGAAGGAGTCGGTGGTGGAAGAGGTTCATTAGGTCATGCAGAAGATTCTACCGTCTTTGGTGACCGAAGTGATTAAGGCTGTACGAGAAGGAGAGAGGAAGGAAAGGAGGAGACCCGCGGAGGAAAGGGAGCAACTGGAGATTGAGACGGTTGTCTCCAGTGAAGAAGAAGAAGAAGAAGAGCCTGTACAGGAGACAGCATGAGGCTGTAACTATAGGGCATTTCAAAGATGCAAGCCCCCAACTTTTGACGGAAATGGCACTGCGGCTGCTGCTCACCGGTGGGTGAGAGAGATGGAAACTGTTCTAGATATCAGCGAGTGCTGGGAAGATCAGAAGGTGAAGTTCACCACCCACTCATTTGTGGACTCGGCCCTATGTTGGTGGGACAATATTGTCCAGGACGAGGGTAGTAGAGCGATTGGCAGGATGAGGTGGAATGAGTTGAAGAAACTGGTGATCAAGGAGTTTTGTCCTCACCGAGAGCTCAACAAGGTTGAGAGGGAGTTCCTACAGCTGGAGGCGGGAACCATGACACATCAGCAATATACCACCAAATTCAATGAGATGGCACGGCTGGTGCCGGATCAGGTGACACCCTTGTGACGAAAGATTAAGAGATACATTCAGGGCTTGCCAGCGGACATCCGCAGGCACATGATCGCCACCTGACCGAGCACGTTTAGGTCAGTGGTTGATCTGGCAGGGAGGCTGTATAATGAACAGGAAGTGGTGGTGGCTGAGGTGAGTAAGAAAGGTGGTGGTGACCGGAACTGGATCGGGAAGAGGTTTGGTAGGGGTGGTGCCCCGACAAACAACAAGCGGGCACGGGTGGATGACCGCCGTGTGGTCACATCTGGTGCGGGGTCGAAGAGGTGTGGCAAATGTGGAAAGGAGCATTTCGGAGAATGTAGGCGGGGATTGAATGTATGTTTCCTGTGTGGGAGGACAGGGCATATAGAAAAGGATTGTCGTATGGCCAGATGTTTTAACTGTGGTGGAGAGGATCATATGAGCAGTGATCCCAAGAAGCCAAGGGCTGAGAGTTCCAGAGCGAAGAAGACGACCGGAACCGAAGGGCAGAAAGCAAGCGCCAGAGCATTCACGATGACCCAGGAGGAGGCTAGGACAGACCCCGATGTTGTGTCAGGTACGTTCCTAGTAAACCAAACTCTTACCTCCGTGTTATTTGATTCCGGTGCTAGTAAGGGCTTTATTTCTGTTGCGTTTTGTGCTAAGTTGCCTTTAAGGAGTAGGAATATTGACGAGCCCTTCAATGTAGAAACTGCATAGGTAAGTCTACCAGGATTTCTGAGATGATGGAAGGCTGTGTCATAAAAGTAGAAGGTCATAAATTTCCTGTTAGACCATTCGTGATGACCTTAGGCGGTTTCGATGTAGTCCTGGGAATGGTCTGGTTAGCGGCCTACGAGGCGAATATTGTATGTCGCAAGAAGATGATTGGACTGACAACGCCTGACGGGAGTTCAGTGACGATTTACGGTGATCGAGTTACTACGATTCTGAAGGTGATTTCAATGGCGGTGGCGGGAAAGTGTATGAGGCGTGGATGTAGTGCCTACTTGGCCTACATAAAAGATGTTGATACGCCAACACCATAATTGTCTGATGTACCGGTTGTGTGTGACTTCCCAGACGTGTTTCCAGAAGATTTACCAGGTGCATCCCCGGACCGTGAGATTGAGTTTCAGATCGACCTGATACCCGGTGCCCAACCTGTTGCTAAGGCACCATGTCGGTTAGCCCCCTCTGAGCTAAAGGAATTGATGGAGCAACTGCAAGAGTTGCTTGATAAGGGGTTCATTAGACCGAGTATCTCTCCATGGGGTGCCCCGGTTTTGTTTGTAAAGAAGAAGGACGGTAGTATGAGGATGTGTATTGACTACCGCGAGCTGAACAAGTTGACGGAGAAGAATCGGTATCCATTGCCGAGGATTGATGACCTGTTTGATCAGCTCCAAGGTTCCAGTTGGTTTTCGAGAATAGATCTCCGATCTGGTTACCATCAATTGAAGGTGAAGGAGCAAGATATTCCTAAAACAGCTTTCCGTATGCATTATGGACACTACGAGTTCCTCGTTATGTCTTTCGGTTTAACCAATGCTCCAACTGCTTTTATGGATCTGATGAATCGAATGTGTCGGCCGATGTTGGATAAATCAGTGATTGTGTTCATCGATGATATCTTGATTTATTCGAAGAGCAAGGTGGAACATGCCGGTCACATTAGAGAGGTATTAGAGACGTTAAGAAGGGAGAAGTTGAATGCTAAGTTCTCCAAGTGCGCGTTTTGGTTGTGCGAGGTTCAGCTTTTGGGTCATGTGGTGAATCCCAAGGGGATTATGGTAGTCCCGACAAAAGTGGAAGCTGTGATGCAATGGAAGTCTCCAAGGACGCCATCCGAGATCCGTAGTTTCTTGGGGTTGGCGGGCTATTATAGGAGATTCATCCAAGACTTCTCTAAGATAGCTTCTCCACTGACCAAGTTGACCGGTAAGGATGTGAAGTTTGTTTGGGGTCAAGAGCAAGAGATGGCTTTTGAAGAGTTGAAGACGAGGTTAACTCAAGCTCCTGTGTTATAATTACCAGAAGGAGTGAGGATTTGGTGTCTTATTCAGATGCGTCTTACTTGGGATTGGGTTGCGTACTGATGCAACAAGGAAAGGTTATAGCTTACGCATCCTGACAATTGAAGGTTCATGAGGTTAATTACCCTACTCATGATTTAGAGCTAGCAGCTGTGGTCTTTGCATTAAAAATTTGGAGGCACTACCTGTACGGGACGAGGTGTACCATCTTCACTGACCACAAGAGCTTGAAGTACTTCTTCGAGCAGAATGAATTGAACATGAGGCGAAGGATATGGTTGGAACTGATAAAGGGTTATGATTGTGAAATCCATTACCATCCGGGAAAAGCCAACGTAGTGGCGGATGCCTTTAGCTGAAAGGAGAGGCCTGAACCAATCCGGGTGAAGACTTACCAGTTGATTTTGACCTCCGATGTGATGAAGAAGGTCAAGTAGTTTCAAGATGAGGCGTTGAAGGAAGATCATCTTAACTCTGAAAGGATGAGAGGTCTAGTCGCGAAATTGGGTGAAAACACTCTCGGTGTTAGAACCCAATTCACACGAATGTGGATTCCTCGTTATGGGGATCTACGTGGGAAGTTCATGGACGAAGCTCATAAGACTCGATACTCCATTCATCCCGGTGCCACGAAAATGTATCAGGATATGAAGAAAGATTATTGGTGGTCGGGTATGAAGCGTGACGTAGTGGAGTACATGAGTAAGTGCCTTACTTGCTTGCAAGTGAAGGCGGAGCATCAGAAGCCATACGGTAAGATCCAACCTTTGGATATACCCGTGTGGAAGTGGGAGCATATCACCATGGGCTTTATCACGAAGCTACCGCGTACCGTGAAGGGGTACGATGCCATATGGGTGATAGTCGACCGTCTGACGAAGAGTGCTCCCTTCCTACCGATCCGAGAGACGTAGTCATCTGAGAAGTTAGCGGATCTATTCATCAGTGAGATTGTAACTTGTCACGGTGTGCCGGTGTCTATTGTTTCTGATCGTGACACTCGGTTTACATCTAAGTTCTAAAAGAGATTTCATGATGCAATGGGGACGAGGTTACACATCAGCACGGCTTATCATCCACAGACGGATGGTCAGTCGGAGAGAACCATTCAGACGCTTGAGGATATGCTTCGGGCATGCGTCATTGATTTTGGAGGTAGTTGGGATGACCACTTACCGTTAGCGGAATTCTCATACAATAACAGTTATCATGTCAGCATTGGTATGCCCCCTTATGAGATGCTATACGGTAGGAGATGTAGAACACCCGTTTGTTGGAGTGATATTGGTCAGAGAGAGTTGGGAAGTATTAAGGTGATCGAGGCTACGACTGAGAAGCTTGAAAGGATCAAAGCCTATATGAAGACAGCTAAGAATAGACAGAAGTCGTATGCTGACAAGAGACGTAGACCAATTAAGTTCAAGGTGGGAGATAGACTTATGTTGAAAGTCTCGCCGTGGAAGGGGATCATTCGATTTAGAAAGCGGGGCAAGTTGAGCCCGAGATACATAGGGCCTTTCCGAATCATTGCTCGAGTAGGTGAGGTGGCCTACAGGTTGGAGTTACCCGATGAGTTAAGTGGAATTCACCCTACATTCCATGTATCTCATCTGCGGAAGTGTTTAGCTGACGAAGATATGGTTGTACCACTACAAGACATTGATGTTGATGAAAGGCTCAATTATGTGGAGCAACCAGTGGCAATCATTGATCGCAAGGAGAAGAGGTTAAGGAATAAAGTGGTTCCCCTGGTGCGTGTACAGTGGAAGCACAAGAAGGGATCCAAGTCTACGTGGGAGACTGAAGAAGAGATGAAGCAGTATTACCCACATCTGTTCGAGGAATAACAGGTTTCGGGGACGAAACCTATATAAGGGGGGTGGACTTGTAACACCCGAATTTTTAGAATAAAAGTGAAGAAAAGAAGGAAATGCAATTAAACCCAAATAGAGGGGTTAAAAGTGTGCAAGGTACAAAATAAAATATAATTTTGTACAAAAGCAACATGGCCGCCCATGCCAGGTTACTTTTCACTTTTTCTGCTGATTGTAGAGAGAGAAAGAAGGAGAGAAGCTTTCGGGTTTTGAAGAAGAAGAACAAGGAGATCGAATTCAAGGTAAGAATTCATCGTTTTAAGTTGTTCTTGGCTGGCCTATGCCTCGATTGCATGCTTATGTGTGTGTGTTTGTGTTTGGGTTGTGTTTTGTTGGGTTTTAGGTATGTGAACTCATTGCATTCGGGTTTGAAGGAAGTCTTGCCCGAAAGATTTCATAAGGTGAGTTCTAGATCCCCGGTTTCTATGTTTTAAACTTGTTTTGGGGCTGGAATTGCATGTAACTAACTTTTTAATATGTCCAGTATTTTGTACCGTAAGTTTGGCCCTGTTCTTTTAGTGGGTGTGTTAGGGCCTGCTTGTTTTGCTCGCTTTATGTGGTTGTATGCTTGTTCTAAGAGATTAGCATGCTAGATCCGTGCGATGAATGTACAAGAATAAGGTTTGGGAACTGATTATAGTGTAAGATGCGGTTTCAGGTTAGTTGATCATCCGCATTAAGTTTGAATATTTGCGTAAGTGTTGTTCATCCGCATTAGTAAAGTCTTCATCCACATTTGATGAACACATTGACTATTTTGTTCACCCGCATTTGCTAAGTGTTCATCCGCATTTGTTGTATGTTCATCCGCATTTGTTGTACGTTCATCTGCATTTGTTTTGTCCATGCGCATTTGCTTCAGTCATCAGCATTTGGTTCATGCGCACTTTATTGGACAGAATATTTTCTGAAAACTTTCATGTGCTTTATGCATACGCATTCACTATAGTGTTCATGCGCATTTCTTTGGGACACTTAGAATATTTTCTGAGGTGTCCATCCACATTTGGTTACTCATCCGCATTTGTCTATTCATCCGCATTTGGTTACTCATCCGCATTTGTTTATTCATCCCCATTTGTCTGTTCATCCGCATTTGTTTGCTCATCCGCATTTCTTTAAGGGGATACAATTTTCTGAGATTTTGGGATGCAGAGCTTAAGTGTTAAGAAAGGAGGTTTTATGGGGAAATGTGCTTGTTTATGATATGCTTTGTATGCTATTGTGATGATGTTGTTCCATGTTATGTTTATGTCGTGACCTTACGTGGTGTGACATATGAATATGCTTATGTAAAGTAGTACTTAACGAAAGTGGAAGATAACTAAAGAGAAGTAAGAAAGAATGAATGCATGCATTAATGAACGAACGGAAGTAAGAAAAGTCTTGCAAGCACTGTAAGGAGATTCACACCCAATGAAGGGTGTTAGGTCAACGGTGTGCGGGTTAGCTACGCCAAAAGGATGCACACTGGGGTCTAGTCTTTGTGACTGACCATACGTATGGGACCAATGTCGCTTGCCCCGGTGCTGGTGCCCGCCTAGTGCATGATGTTTGAAGTCTATTTATAGTCTTCGGCCCAGTACCCGCCTTGTGCATGATGTTTGGGGTATAGCACATGGCATTGGTCCAAATGATGATACCCCGGTGCTGGTGCCCGCCTAGTGCATGATGTTTGAAGTCTATTTATAGTCTTCGGCCCAGTACCCGCCTTGAGCATGATGTTTGGGGTATAGCTCGAGGCATTAGCCTGGAACATAGAGAAGTGAAAGTAATAATGATCGAATGAAGCGTAAGATAAGAAAGAGAATGAATGAATGTAAGTTGACGATGATGAAAGATAATAGTGAGATTATCTATTTGTACCTATGATGTATGATCGCTTACGAAAGTAAAGTACGGTTTTAAATGAAAGAAAAGTATTTTATTTATAAAACTAGAACTCACTCAGCAACGCCGACTTTTATGTAATTTCCAGTTGGCAGGTAACGTTGCAGAGGATGGCACGGGGCAGCTACTTGGCGTTTTTGGGATGGCATCCATTTCATGACAAATGACTTTTTGTAATGTAATGCAAACAATGAGATTTTTGTAATGGATAACAATGATTGTATTGTCTTGCAAAAATGGTCATTAATATAAGAAATGGTTTGTTCAGTATTCCGCTACGATGTTTTAGCAAATGAAAATATATGTTCTATGTTTTATGTGCGATGATTGACCAGTTGTAAGCGTTCCAGTAATGGGGCCTTACATTGAGGAACTTCTTCAATCAAATCATTTGGATCAATTGGTTCGTCATCAATCAAATGAAAATGATCTTCATTTATGTTTACATCATCCCTTGCTATAGCTCTTATGTAGTCAAACATTGGTACATTCTGAGCTCCAGTAATCATAGTTAGTCTTTTGTATACAGTTTCAGTCATGTGCTCTAGAATCAACCTTTCACCACTTACTCCATAAGCATGGAAATCAGGATTTGCTTCATTGATAATCAGTTGTAAAAATCTAGGATACATCAGGTATTTGTTCTTGACTCCTTTCTCCAAATTAAAGATAAATCCAATCATAATCCATTTTGCCATATTAAATCTTCTGTTTGTGGCAATAGCTACTATAGGAGAAGAAATGTCAACATGGTTTGAATTCCAGCCTGCACTTTTTTTTGACATACCATGATAAAAGATATAACATAGGAGTTTCCAATGATTATATACTCTTGCTCTGAAGAATTGTTTCTTTGGAAAATGATCAGGATGACCCATGGCTCAGAAAGTTTCTCTACACTCATTAAAAGTGAGTTCAGACAAATCTTGTGGATCATTATCACCAAGTCTTAGAGCTTCTTAATTGACTGCTCTGAGACCTCAATCATACGATCGTTTATGATAAAACCTTGAACAACTTTCCTTCCTTCTTCATTTCTAGCAATTCCTGTTGTACTCCAAAATCTCTTGATGAGACGAGCATATATGACTGGCGGTGAACACATGGCATATATATATTTTGTTCTCAACAAAAATCTAATCATCTTTTCATAACCAATAGCTTCATGAACATCTTCATTAAGAAAAGCTGCTAGGTTATGCTTTGGCTCAAACTTGAGATCTGCCATCAGTAACCATAGAACAAAATGTTAATAACATTTGAATTGCAAAAGTTTTAATCATATTGTGAGTTATCAACTTTGAACCAAAACCACTTAAGAAATTTGTAAGTGTTTGTACATTCCATTACATGAACAGAGTGTTCATTGGTTACACTTTTGATTCAATACACTTTATAACTAATCAAGTAATGCATCATGTAACATGAACATTGATTAAATTTCAATAGAATTAGCACATTTTAAATTTTTAGACCTAACTTTTACACTTAAATTTTCTAATTGTTAAACATACTCTATCAAGAGCAGAGCACATTCAGGTTAAGGTTCAAATGATTTAAAGTACACTAAAATCATTAAAATCTTCTCAATATCAGTTTAATGAATGAATATTGATGATTAACTCAACACTTTTGATGAAAATTTTGAATTGATTTTTCATTTCTTGTTCATAGGAACAACTGATGAACACCGAATCATCAAGAACATAATTTTATGAAATTGAGATTTGATTCTCACAATCTGTTCGAAATCATGTTACAACAATCATTTAATGTTTAATTTCAGTTATCAAAACACATTTTGGTCACTAATTTCAAATCTCTGAAAGACTAGGGTTCGAACGTCTAAATAGAGATCAAACGCCCAATCAAAGTTTGAAATTTATACTAAAATCAGATGTTTTCGCTCAATATGATGTTTAGATTCAATGATTATGCCTATAAATCACAAGGATTAATAGGAATCAATCGACAAATGAGAGTATGAAGGTATCGGGAGAATGAGTGTGTGAAACCGAAATTGTGAGTTTGTGAATGAATGAATGAAAACTACACAAGTGTTGAATATATATAAGTGTAAAAATCCTTAGGCGTATGAACACTGTGAAGGCATATAAGGATAAGTTTCACTAAATTCAGACGCATGAGCTTAGGCGCATGAGCACTGTGAAGGCACATGAAGCTAAATTTTACACTAAGGCTTTAGACGCATGAGCATTATGAAGGCACATGTGGATGAGACGCATGAGCACTGTTTAGGCGCTTGGGCACTATTTAGGCGCATGAGACTTGATGAAATGCCTAACACTTAGAGTAATCATCACCTTCAAACGTCTAACCATATTCGAAAGTCTGAAACTGTTCAGGCACATGAGCATAAGTTGATACGCCCAACACATAAACATTTTCAATAACATGACAACTGTTTAGGCGCATGGACTAGAACAAAACGCCCAACACTTGTACAAATTTTTGAAATTCACCATACTCCTGATTTGGACTTTTGAGTACCCTTCAGGCGCATGAGAACCTTTCATGAGTCTAACACTTTGAAATTTTCACATCCTCCATCTGAACACTATTTAAGCACATTAGCACTATTCACGCACATTATCTCAACACTTAGTCAAAATTTTTTGACTATCACTCAAAATGATCATTAATTTCCCTCAATCACACATCATGTGAAATTCAAAACTTTTTATTTGTGAACATGAATTTTCAAATTAAACACCAACCAATCACATTTTCAAAATCAACTTTGAATCAAATTTTTATTTTTCAAACAATTTCCCGTCATTTTAGTCTTTATTTTAAATTTTTTACAACACAAATAGTCTCATTTTGTTTGCAAGAAGCTTTTCCACTGATTTTGAATTCTTTTCCGGTTCATTTTTACATTATATCAAACACACACATGCTTGAATTTCAGTTTCATCCTTTTCATCTAAAGCACTTTATTTTTGATTTTTTTGTTTTTCATATTTTGAGACTTGTCATTGATTTTCTCTTTTACATTTTTTACTCCCCCTAAACTTTTAAGTTCACAAACTTAGAAGTTTCTTTTATTTTGTAAGTAGAGCAAACTAATCATTATCAACATGCCTGCACACAAAAAATCATGCAAAAATCAAAATTAAAGCATAAGAAAAATCTACTATATACAAATTGAATCATATGCCTGCAGTGAGATCATATCAGTTAAGACTAGTACATTAAAATAAAATAAAATGGTGGATAGTCATAGAGAGTGATTAAATTCTGATCAAGCGTGTTCTAATTCAACGTTCCCGTAGCAGAGGAGACACAAGATCTAAGGGCAGAAAATGGGTGCTTTTGGCAAGATACTCACCACACTTACTTTTTCAATTCTTGGATTGATTAAGGTACGATTAGATATGACATTATGTGATGATCTAGTATAGGTTGGACTCACTATAGTTGATAGGTTTATTTTGATATGTAATAGGTTAAATGTTAGTCTTTCTCTTGTAATTTGTATTTTGTTGACTTTTATGTTCCAGCGAAACTACGGGCAAAACTATAGTTTCGCCCGGAGTCAGCTGTTACTGTTCACCCGACGAAACTGTAGTTCACTACCGGGTGAACCTAGTTAATGGTCAAGCAGTTTTGCTAACTGCCAGCAAAATTAGGATAGCTTATATATTGTAATTTTTCTATCTGTGTAAGGGAGGATGGCAAAACCCTAATACGAAATATCTTTGTTGCAAATTTGTGTGTGCGGCTGGAAGCTTATTATCATTATCATTAAGGCTTTGTTTGATTGTTATTGTTTAGATTCAAAATTGTTCATTATGTTATTGAAAATATTGTGTTAAATCAGTGGGAAATCATTGTTTATACATCAAGTGCACTGTTGAATCGATCATAAGGACCAACATTATGTAAGTCTCACTTAGACTTAGAGAGCTCAACTCTCATACAGATATGCATGAAATCACTATTCTCAACTTGTTAACCTAACATATACTTATAACCAGATCTCATGTTTAGGTTGTGCACATTGGCATCTTTTTGCATCAGGTGAGAATATCTAGATCTGTAATGACTTACAACAAAAGAAATCTCATCACTTCAGGTCTATGATGACTAATAACAGAGAAGTGAATAGATGCTTTAAATAATTAGAGCTCATGGTTATTCATATCACCACCAGGTGTGAGATTGTGACTTAACACGTAATCAATTTGAGAAGACAACACTACTCATTGGTACTAAGATGAACAAACACGAATGCATGATTAATTTAGTTTAGTCACAAGAATTTACTTTTTCTGTATAATTGCATGAAATTACCTGCACATCATATCTGATCACGTCAGACTTTAGAATCGAACAAAGTATGCAACTGATAAGAACTAATGTATCTATCGTTTCTCACAAATTGTAAAGACAGATTCAGTCCTAGATACTTAGCTAACAATAAAACTCAATTTTGTGTTTTGTTTTATAATTTTCCCTTTTGATTTTGCAATTTTCTATTTTTGTATTTGCTTTTTCATTTTCTATTGATCATGCACACACACTATATACAATCAGGCAATTAACTTTGACAGTTTCTCTATAAATCTTCTTATTTAGCTAAGGGAGGGTTCTTATCATTTTTATGATTCAGACAATTCAATTACTCAAAGCCAGTTTTAAACATGGTTAATAAGTCTAATTGACTCAACCAAATACTGAAACCGACCTGGTAAAAGGGCTTTTGTAAATAGGTCAGCCAACTGTTTTTCAGTTGCGATATGAATCAAAATGATTAAACCTTTTTCAGAGTTATCTTTGAGAAAATGATATCGAATTTTGATATGCTTTGTTTTTTAGTGATGGACAGGATTAGCTGTAATAAACATAGCAGCAGTGTTATCAATGTAAAGAGAAGTTTTAAGAAAATTGAACTTGTAATCCAGCAGTTGGTTTTGTAACCAAAGGATTTGAGAACATCCTGCTGAAGCAACTATGTACTCAGCTTCTGCAGTTGAAACAGAGACATCTGTTTGTTTCTTACATTGCCACTAGACTAATCTAGGACCTCAAACTGACAACCACCCATCATAGATTTACGATCTTGGCAACATCCCCCATAATCACTATCTGTATATCCATGTAACTCGAAGTTTCCTTTATAAGGATACCATAACCCTAAAGCCAGTTTCCCTTTGAGATACCTGAATATTCGTTTAACAGCGATTAGATGAGATTCCTTCGGGTTAGATTGGTACCTGGCACAGACATAAACAACATACATTATATCAGGTCTAGATACAATAAGATACATAAAAGACCCAATCATAGATCTGTATAGAGTTTGGTCAACTGATTTTCCTTTCGGATCAGGTTCAATCTTGGTATTTACGTTTGCTGGAGTTGATGGATTGACAATCTTGCAGTTTAAATTTCTTTAAGAGTTTTTCAATGGATTTCTCTTGATTGATAAAAATTCCATCTGCAGACTGCTTCACTTTAAGTCCAAGGAAAAGTTAATTTCTCCCATGGAACTCATTTGGAAATAAGACTTCATGATTTCTTCAAATTCATTGCACAATTTTGGACTTGTAGAACCAAATATGATATCATCAACATACACTTGAACACATAAGAGATCATCTAAATCCTTCTTTATAAACAAAGTTGGATCAATTTTCCCTCGCGTGTATCCATGCTGGATCAAATGTTATGATAACATTTCATACCAAATTCTAGGAGCTTGATGTAGACCATACAATGATTTACTAAGCTTGTACACACGATAAGGATATTCTGAATCTTCAAAACCTGGAGGTTGCTTGACATACAAATCATCAGTGATTGGTCCATACAATAAAGCACCTTTGACATCCATCTGATATACCTTGAATTGCAGTATGATACATAAGCCAGGAAGACATGAATTGATTCAAGTCTTGCAATTGGAGCAAATACTTCATCATAATCTATTCCTTCTTCTTAGGTGTAACCTTGTGCAACAAGTCTTGCTTTGTTGCGATCTACAATTCCCTGATCGTCTGACTTGTTTCGGAACATCCATTTTGTGCCTATGGCATTTTCTCCTTCAGGTAAATTCACAAGCTTCCACACTTCCTGTTTGCGGAATTGCAATAATACTTCTTGCATTGCCTTAATCCAACTATTGCCCTTTAATGCTTCAGTGATGTTTTTAGGAACAATTTGAGATAAAAAACACGAGTATAAGCAGAGGTTTGATTGTTCTGAATGACTTCTCGTCATTCTCTCATTCAATGGACCGATAATCTGAGATGTAGGATGGTTCTTGTGAATACGAGACGTTGGAATCTCATTACCTTGAACATGAACATCCAGATTAGATGAGCAAATGAGACGTTGTGAATACGAGATGTAGGATGGTTCTTGTGAATACGAGACGTGTGAATACGAGACGTTGTAACCAGTTGGGACACTTTGCTAGAGAAAGCAAGGCACCTTTGTCAAATGGTGGCCAAGCTTCATCCAGGTCAAACTACACTGAAGGAGGGAACCCGAATGAGAAGTCAAGACAGCAAGCTGCAGTTGCTGTTAAAGAAGGAGGCTTTGACTGGAGCTTTCAAGCTGAAGATGCATCTCCAAACCAAGCACTCATGGTTGATCATGATGAAGCCAAGGTACTTGACCATCTTTGCTCTCCTAAATGTATTGCTAAAGTAAATAGATACAGGTCCTACAACTTGGAAATGAGATCTGATATTGAGTCTTTAAATATTTTAAAAGCTGATTTTAAAAGAGCTGAAAATGACTATAAACTTAAGATAGAAGATCTAGAAAAAATAGTTTCAACTCTTAAAATTGAGCAAACAAACTACAGGACTCAAATTAAGGATCTCATTACCAAGTTGACTGAATGCCAGGCTGAACTTGTGATCAACAAAGCCAGGGCAGAAAAATGTGTTCTTGAAGAAGAGACCTTCAAGAACATAATATCATCATCTCTGCATGCAAAAGTGTGTTATCAGAATAAGCAGAGACTGGGATCTAGTGAGATAGCTCCTCCACACACTCTACTATCAGTTAGATCTCCTGGGTGTGGAACTGGTCAAGATGAGCTGCCATCCATAGACCCCGGTGATGAAGAGGATGAAGAGGAGAAGGTGAGGGATGAATCTGAGATGAGTGAAGAGAGTCAATCCAAAAAGGGTCACCATGCTCCTAAGGAGGAAAAAGAAGCTGGTTTGAGCAAAACCAAGAGAAAGAACTTGATCAGAAGAGCAAAGAGAAGATCCAGAAAAGCTCAAAAGATCAAGACCACCTTTGATCCCAAATAGAAACAAGTATTTATCTCTATAGGTTTCAAGGTGATGAAAGCTGAAGATCCTGTCAAGAATTATAGTACCAAGAGTTCTACTTCAGCTTCAACTCACTCCAGCAATAACAAGAAGACTGATCAGCGGTGTGTCACTGCTACACAGTCTGAACCATCTATTTCAAAGAGCAAGCTTCACCCTTAGAAGCCTGCTGCATCATCTGAAAAGGTGGAGAAAGAAGAGGAAAGTGTTCAAGCTCAGTGTTCTTTGGGAAAGTAAGACTCTCATAAGGAAAGAATTGGATTGTGTTATGTGTGGTAGTACTTCACATCTGGCTAAGGATTGTTAATACAATCCCAAGAGTACTATCCACATGATCAAGAAGAAAACTTATGAGAAGAAGAAGAAACAAACATTTTCCAAAGGAAAATCTGTTTCCTTCGGAAGCTCCAAAATGAAGAAGAAGGCAAGTAGGAAATTGCGTTCGAAAGAAAAGTTGGTCTCGGAAGAAAGGAATGCTTCCGAAGCACTGAAGCTTGCTGCAGTGAAAGCAAGATCTTTCAAAGGATCTGTCTCCAAAGATTCTGAAGCTACAAAAGCTTCCGAAGTAGTGAAGGTCAAGCCCAATCTTCCAAAGGTGGTGTGGAAGATGAAGGAAGACCTTAAGACTGAAAGCTCCTCTTCAGCAACAGCAAATGATCCTCAAAGCCTGAACATAGGATCACTTACTATTTCATTGCCTTCATCTAAACTTTATAAGCCTAAGACCAAGGACGCTTGGGTTTCCAAATGTAACTAAATCATCTCTTTTGAGCAGGGACAGCCAAAGGTAAACAGAAATGTGTGGATCATTGATAGTGGCTGCTCTAGGCACATGACAGGCAATGAGTCCCTACTTCAAAACTTTGAAAGAATTGATGGAGGAACAATTGCTTTTGGAGGAGATGCAGGAGGTTACATTACTGGTAGGGGCATGGTCTCAAATGGTAAGCTCAGCATTGAGAAGGTAAACTTTGTCAAGGAGCTTGGATACAATCTTTTGAGTGTGTCCTAATTTTGTGACCAAAAACATCACATGCTCTTTACTAAGCATGAGTGCATTGTTCTCAAGCCCGGGGTTCATTCCTCAAGAGCATATTCTACTTAGAGCCCCAAGAGAGGGAACACATACAAGATGGATCTGCAGGAAACATCTCCCTTTGGAGAGATTTCTTGCTTTCTATCTAAAGCAAATAGTGACGAGTCTTTCCTTTAGCATAAAAGAATGTGCCATGTAAACTTTAAGAACATGAATAAACTGATTAAGAATGATTTGGTAACTGGAATGCCAAAGAAAGAGTTTACAAGTGATGACCACTGTGTTGCATGCCTGAAGGGGAAGCAACACAAAGTGTCTCACAAGCCAAAGGAAATGAACTCTATCACTACTCCCCTACACTTGTTACATATGGAACTCTTTGGCCCCACCAGTTTAATGAGTTTAGGAAGGACCTCATACTGTTTGGTGATCACAGATGACTTCACAAGATTCACTTGGGTGTTTTTCCTTAGAACTAAGGATGAAACTCCTAAAATCTTAAAGAATTTCATTCTGAAAATTGAGAATCAATCTGATCACAAGGTCAAAATCATAAGATGTGATCAAAGAACCGAATTCAAAAACCAAATCCTTGATGCATTTTGTGATGAAAAGGGTATTTCAAGACAATACAGTGCTCCCAGGACTCCTCAACAAAATGGTGTTGCTAAGAGGAGAAACAGTAGACTTATAAAAGCTGCAAGAACCATGTTGTCTGACTCTAAGCTGCCCATCACCTTCTGGGCAGAGGCTATCAACACAGCCTGCTATGTGCAAAACAGAGTTTTGGTAGTTAAGACACATGGTAAGACTCCTTATGAACTATGGCACAAAAGAAGACCATTCATTGGTTTTCTTAGAACATTTGGATGTCCTTGTACCATCTTGAATACCAAAGATCAAATAGCCAAGTTTGTTGAGAAATCAGATGATGGACATTTTGTTGGGTATTCTTCTCAAGCTAAGGCTTATAGAGTATACAATCTCAGAACTAGAATCATTAAGGAGTCAGCCAATGTGACTTTCAATGAACACATACCCTGTGTAAAAAGTTCTGGTCCAGATTTGCTGTTTGATCTTGACTTAGTTACCAACTGTTAATCTTGTGAGAATGTTTCAAGATCTACAGATAACAGGTCAATAGAAGATCCAGATCCAAGATTTGAGCTGAGAAGACCAAACAAGAAGACTACTTCAGCTCCAGTGGTGACTAACCCTGCAATTGAAGCTCCCATAAGCACTAGCATGACAAATACTGCTGATTCAAATGAATTGCCTTCAAATTCCAGCTCAGAGGCTCAGAATTCAGGAGAAGGAACTTCAAATGTAGAAGGAGGAACTGGAGGTGGTGACAGTGATCAAGAATTTCTTGATGCTAAAAACCACTCCATTGAAGACAAAATGAATGATGTCACACACTCATTAGATCAAGTCTCTCTTGATAAGTGTGCTGATGTGGTGGGAGACACCTACACTCATTAGATCAAGTCTCTCTTGATAAGTGTGCTGATGTGGTGGGAGACACCTCATTGCCAGATTAGAATTTCTCAAATTTAGATCTGTCTAACCAACATGCTGTGATCCCTCAACTTCGGATCCACAAGTCACATCCCTCCACAAACATCATTTGAAATGTTGACTCGGGGGTAAGAACAAGAGGACAAGCTCATGACAGCCATGTTTGTCTACATTCTTGTTTCTTATCCCAGATAGAGCCGAAGAAGGTTGATGAGGCTTTGAAGGATGGAAGCTGGATTGAAGCTATGCAAGATGAGCTGATTCAAATCAGAAGACAGAAGGTTTGGAACTTATGTCCTCTTCCTTAAGGGAAGAGTGTCATAGGAACCAAATGGGTATTCAGGAACAAGAAAGATGTAGAGGGATCATCATCAAGAACAAGGCTAGACTGGTTGTCCAAGGATACACTCAAGAAGAAGGAATTGATTACACTATGTCTTTGCTCCAGTTGCAAGACTTGAAGCTATAAGAATATTTCTGGCTTATGCTGCATCCAAGGATTTCAAGGTCTACCAGCTTGATGTGAAGTGTGCTTTTCTCTATGGGGTGATTGATGAAGAAGTTTATATTAAACAACCACCTGGCTTTGCAGACCCAGATCATCCTGATTATGTCTGCAAGTTTGATAAAGCCCTTTATGGACTGCATCAAGCTCCAAGAAAGTGGTATGAGACACTATCAACATACCTCTGTCAACATGGATACAAAAGAGGTACTATTGATGGGACTCTCTTCTTCAAAGAAATAGGAAATGACACATTGCTAGTTCAGATATATGTGGATGATATCATCTTTGGTTCAACTAATCCAAAGCTCTGCAAAGACTTTGAGATGCTGATGAAGAATAGATTTGAAATAGTGCCATGGGGGAACTCAATTTCTTTCTAGGAATTCAAGTGAAGCAGTTTGAAGATGGCATCTTCATCAGTCAGTCAAAGTATGTACAGGACATACTTACAAGATTCAAGATGACTGACTGTAAGGTTGCAAAGACACCCATAGCCAGAAACCACTCCCTTGGTCCTTATCTTGAGGGGGAGTGTGTTGATGAACATCTCTACAGGGCATGATAGGTTCACTTATGTATCTTATTGCTAGCAGGCCTGATATCATGTTTGCCACATGCATATGTGCAAGATATCAAGCAACCCCAAGATGTCACACCTAATCACTGTTAAAAGGATCCTTAGATATCTCAAAGGTGCTCCAAATCTAGGCCTTTGGTATCCAAAGAATTTAGACTTCAATCTGTATGCTTATACAGATAGTGATTATGGTGGCTGCAACATGACTGCAAAGTCCACATCTGGGGGGTGTCAGTTCCTGGGTGGAAGGATAGTCTCTTGGCAATGCAAGAAGCAATCCTATGTGTGTGCATCAACTGCTGAAGCTGAATACATCGCTACTGCCAGTTGTTGTGCTCAAGTGCTTTGGATTCAGAATCAGATGCTAGACTATGGGTTCAATTTCAAAGAGACTCCCATCCATATAGACAACAACACTGCCATCTCTATTACAAAGAATCCTGTGCAGCACTCAAGGACCAAACACATCAACACCAGGTATTATCTGATTAGAGATAATTTTGAAAAGGGATTGATAAAACTAATCAAAGTTAACACAAATGAACAATATGCCATTCTGTTCACAAAAGCGTTTGATGAACAGAGATTTAAATATCTTGTATCAGCTATTTGGATGATGAACTTTGAGTAGATTTTTCTTAATAACTTAATCAATATTATTTCTTAAAACTTTGTGTCCTAGGTTGTTTGAGATCACTTCATAAGCCCAGTTCTCTTTGGAAGAAAAACGAATTTTTAAAATGATATCTCTTAGAATGATGAAAATTTACCTTTGGAAGAAGCAAAGGTTGCCTTCAGAAGAAATTTATGTCTAAATCGGTTAAACAGCTTATCTGAGATTTACCTTTGGAAGAAATTCTTGAAGTATCTTCCAAGCTTAAATTTTGGTATAAGTACTTAAATGCATTTTAGGAACAAATTTCTTCCGAAAGCAATTTAGTCTCGGAAGACTCATTTATTTCTTCCGAAGCCAAAATTTTCAAAACTCTTTGAAATATCTTCCGAAGTAAAATTTCTTTCGGAAGCTTTGATTGCAATGCTTCCGAAACCAAAATTGCCTTCGGAAGCTTTTTCTACTTCCAAGAAAACTAACTTTTTGGGCGTCTTTTTCAGAGTTAGGACCCACTTGCGGATTTGAAAGTTTATCTTTTTGTCATAACTTTGTCTCAAATCCAGAGTATATCTTTCCAAACGGTTCTACTTCATCTCACTTCTTTCATTGTTCCTTAACCTAAAATTACCCCCAAATTTCATCTTCTTCTTCTTTCCTTCACTAAAGCTTCTTCAAATGGACAATCTTGATCATCGTAACGACCCTGATTTCACCATGCACCTACACAGGCAACACAATCAAGTTGCTCTGTTAAACTCTGAGAAGGATCCAAGCTTCTCAGACGTGTGTAGGTATCTTTCTTTGTCTCACTACTTCACCTCCCTTACAACTGATCCTCCTCTCTATGAGGATCAGTTGCTTGAGTTTTGGCGGACCTGTCAAGAGGTTAACATGGATGGGGAGAAGGCACTATCTGCCACAGTGCAGGGGAGGATGGTTTTCACCACTCCAGCCATTATAAACACCCATTTGCTGCTGGATGATGAAGCAGGTGAGCTGTCCTTTCCTAAAGCTACTGTCAACCAATCCTTTGTACAGATGGGCTACGAAGGTGACTTTTCGGTAAAACCTTCAGGAAGGGGAAGGTCTCACTCCAATGGAAATACCTCCTCCATGTCGTCATACATAGCCTATCCAACTAACATGGAGGATGGGACCAGATTCCAGAAGACCTCTCCTTCATTGTCCATAGGATGGTTTAAGGGGTCAAATTCAGGCACTCTCAGTTTGTATTTACAAATTTACTAGCAAATTTGGATTCCTTAGAATATTACATGTTCCCCTAGTATGTTCAACACATTCTCAACTGTGAATTGGGACCACATTTGAGGGGAACAGGTAATGTTCTTAAACTTGCACATATGAGGCCCGACATTTTCAAGATATTGAAAAGGCCAACTGTTGGGTTCTCAGGGGTAGAAACAGCCCTTGTCCCAAAAATGTTTGAGCTTATTGCTTAGGGTGACATCCTACCAGCCCCAGCTTGTGATGAACCAACACCCTCTACTTCTCACCCACCTCAAATACAACCTACCATCAAAATCACCTACCAAAGAAAATCCAAGCGAACCCCTCCATTTGCTACTAAGCATGTGCAGGCCCCCATATCACAACCCATACAGGAGGAAGTGGAATCTCGAGCTCCCACTTCCCCTGAGGAGCAGACCACTCCCATCTTTCAAACAATCAGTGCTGAGGTTCCTCATGCCCAGCCTGATGAGCTCACAACTCCACAAATAGCCTTAAGCCATCACTCTGAGTCTCAACACTCTAGTGATCAACCTTCAGGGGAAAGCTACCATCCCCAGCCTCTTGATCTCAACAGCCCCATACCCAGCCTTGACTTCTACACTGATGAAGATTTGGGTTTCAGTGAGTATCATGACTCTCCCCTCTCTACCCACACTCAACGGGAGATGAGTACTCCTGCTTCACCCCTGTCTAGCCCACATCAGACAACCCAAACTGAGGTGGATCTTCCTGTGATTGTCCAGGAGATCCATGTGGAAGAGGCTCTCACTATTTCCAGTGATTATATCTTTAAGACCTCAACCATGGCAACCCATCCTCTTGAGACTATCATTGGGCAGGGGAAATCCAGTAGCCAAGAACCCCATGTTGGTGGTGAAAGAATAGACCTCGGTTCACCTCCTTCATCCCCTAATGATTCTTCAACTGAAGATGAGGGGAGTCTGAAACTCAGGGTGCACCAACTCAAAGACATCTGCACTCAACTGGTTTCACAGATAGCTCACCTTGAATCACAGGTAACTATCTCGCAAAGGAGGGTCCATGACCAGCAACTTGAGATCACCGATCTTAAGGGCCAGTTAGCTGAGAGACCTATAAGACAAACTCATCCAGGTCCATAAGAACCTGTGGATGTTATGGATCACTTCCCCAGCTCACCTATGCATGAGGGTGATGCTACCAAAAAGGGGGAGGAAGTTCTGACAGCCACAGAACCTGGGAGTTCTTCCTCAAGTATGGACATACAAGATTCACCATCCTATCTTGCAGTTGTCCATGCTCAGTAACCTCCTCTAGACAATGATCTGGAACTACTCATTCAACAACTGTTTGAGGAGGGAGTACCAGGAACATTGTCTGCCCCATCTGAGAACCCAATCTGGGGTTGGGGGTATGAAAGTGATAGGAAAGCTCTTGTGATCTTTAGAGCTCAAGGTCAACAAGAAATTCTCAACATCTCCACCCGGAGTTTCTATGAGAGTATAAACTTGGTAGATCTGGCACTTGTTAACCCAAACAATAACAGACAAGCTGTCAGATTAGCTAATCAAATTCAAGACTGGGTGCTGGCAGAATTCAAAAGGAGAACCGCATCATATAGACAGAGGCTAGCAGTTGAAGCCTTTGGTCAACTGGATGTTGTGGTAGACCTCAAGATTAGCTTTGAAAGGAAAGCCTTGACTGAAGGCCCAGAGGTTAAGACTGTGAACCTTGAGACAAGATCTCCTCCAGCACCCCATACCCTCAGTGAGGCACCAACTGGTGATGGTGCTTCACAACCTCCCTTTGGCCAGAGTTTGACTGTTAAATCAAGCAATGAAGGCCAAAGCTCTCCTCAGACTGAGTCATCAAGATCTGCAATTGATAAAGGCAAAAGGAAAATGACTCCTGAAGAGATTGAAGAAGAAAAGAGAGAGAGGAAGAGGAAGCTGAGGGGAGAGAGTTCAAGTGGTTCCCCAGGATTCATGCAAGCTGCAATTCTGGCTGCCCCTATACCAAACACTCAAGAAGATGAATTAAGGGCAGCCAGGCTCAACTATCTGGGGACCAGGAACTACAACATAGATGAACTCATCTCTCTCCCCTTAGAGGAGTTAAATGAACTGGCTGACATTGAACTGTCAAAGTAGAGGAAGGAAGTAGAGGATGCAGCCTTGACCTTCAAAAACAAGGAAGAAATGAGGAGAAAAATGCTTTACAAGAACATTCCTGTCCTCTCCCTAGTTCAAAAAACTCCTGAGTCGGAGACTGTGGTTGCTGAACAACCTCAGGTAGTTGATGAAGAAGAAAGATTAAAAATGATCAACTACCTGAGTGCCACGGGTCTCTATCAGGCACCTGCACTCCTTCCCTTGCCTAATGATTATATACTATTTGAATACAATAAGCAGCTGGAAGAGCAAGCCAAGAAAGAAAGGCAAGCTACAAAGAAGAGGAAAAGGGAAGAAGCTGCAAAATCAAGAGCCATAATCCAGAAAAGTCAGAAAAAGTCTCTAGATAGGCAGAGGATGATGAGCTTCTTGAAGCTATATGGGTTCTCCGGAAGGAGGCTTGGTCCCATGTCTCTATCGACAATAGATGAGCACATAAGGGTGATCAAGCAGAAGATAAAAAGGGGAGACCTTGTGGACCTCATTCATCATCAAGTCAAGCTCAACCTGAAGTTGAGGTAAAGGTGGAACCTACAGAGACAACACCACCTGCACCTGAAGCTGTACAACAGCCAACTTCATCTTCTAACCCACAGCAGGGTTCTCCTCCCTCTCTTTCTGAAACTGGGAGAGAGGAGATCCCAACTAAGAGGGAATCCATTGAAGAACCTGGTACTGAAGACCAACCCTCTCAGTTAAAATCATCAGGGAGGAAAAATAGGATGGCCAAAAAAATATCATCTTCAAAGAAGAAAAGAAGAAAGGCATCCTCCTCCCAACCTCAGGATGAGTAAGAACATCTTGAGGAAGTACATGAAGAGGACTCTCAACCAACTCCTATCATTGTAGAACCTCTCTCTGTTGGAAGACAAATTCTATCTTGGACTTTTTCTAAAGATCCAGACAGATGGCATGTCACTAGAGATCAGGGAGAAAGTACTTTTGCTGAACATGTCTACTTCACAAGTGACATGCTTGAACTCCCTCTGCGTGATCTCTATGACATGAGAAGGTACTTTATGAGTCTGAAGAATCCAGATCTGCTGATGAAGAAAGGAATTCTGAAGATCCTCATGTGGACTATCCCAGTCTGAAGAACCTCTCTGTTTTGGTAGCATCAGCCTAGGGGGAGTTTGTAGGAACCTCTGAAGTTAAGAGGCTGATGCAACCAAAAGATACCAAAACAACCAAGTCTTACAACATGCACTTTGGAACAAAGGTGAACTAGCTTCGAAAGTTTTACACACTCAAGAAAAATGCTAAGTGTAAAATATTCCGAAGCCAAAGTTCAGAAGAAACTGTTGCGGAAGCTTTATACTGAACTTGGAAAATATTCTAAGTGTAAAGTCTTTCGAAGCCAAAGACTCAACTCTTCCGAAGGTAAAAGATGAAGTCTTCCAAAGCTCTCAAGACAATGTCTTCTGAAGCTGTTTAAAGACAAAACTGATTTTCTTCTAAAGAGAGAGAAAAGATACCTTTTCCATCAACTTTATCATAAAGCAACCTACTTTCCTCTGCATGCTCTGGTAGTTCACCTGCTATCACTAGTTGGTGAAACTTCCATGCTTTATGATAAAGTAGATAAGGTCTTCGCCTGCAAGTTTTTGTTTTTGTTCCTTCTTGGCTTTTTGTAATAGGAAAGTTAGTGAGCTATGGATTGTCATAGTCACTAGTCAAAAGGCAATCTGCCTTTTGACTTTAGGCTGATCTTGTTATCTAGATTAGTCACTTCCAACTATCTTTTTGCATATTGACGGTTGTAGGATGCAGTATAAGTAGTCTCCGGTTCTTGTATTCAAAACATACTTGTACAACACTTGTAATAGAACTAGATAAGTAATATACAACTTCCTTAAAAATTTTATCTTGTGTTCTTGCTCTTGCTTTTACTTGTGTTTGTCTTGTATCTTCAGTAAAAGTTCATAGTTCCCTATTTGAATTGTTAAGTGATCTTAATATCCTCCTAAGTGTGCTAACTAAGTACAAGCTTAAGTACCCTTTAACGGTCCTGCATCTTTCACTAGCAATGTACGATTCTATACAAAACATGCAGTGGATATGGCTTCATCCCAGAAAGTAATTGGAATCTTTGCATCTGCTAACATGGAATGTACGGCCTCAATCAAAGTTTTGTTTTTCCTTTCAGCAACTCCATTTTGTTGTGAAGTTCTAAGAGCACTAAACTGATGAGCAATTCCTTTTTCAACACAAAATATGTCAATATTAGCATTTTAAATTCCGTTTCATTATCACTTTTGATAATTTACACCTTTTGTTCTATTTGATTTTCTACTTTAATGATGAATTCTTTTAACAATTCAGTTGTTTCAGATTTAGCATGCAAAAAGAAAAACCATGAAAATCTTGTAAAGTCATCAATGATAACTAAACAGTAAGATTTCTTTCCAATACTCTGCACATTTGTTGGTCCGAATAGGTCCATGTGCAACATCTGGAGAGGCTTGGAATTTGAGTTTATCAGCTTGGACTTATAAGACACTCTGTGTTGCTTTTCTTTTAAACATGCTATGCAATGATTTGTTGTAGCAAACTTCTTTGTTGGAAGACCTACTACATGATTACCTGCTACAAGCTTGTTCATGTTCTTGAAATTGGAATGTCTGAGATGTCTATGCCGTAACTGGCTTTCAACATTTGATACTTGAGCAATTTAGTATGTTGTTTCTGTAGATGGATCTACTTGAGACATATCTAACTTGTATACATCTCGAACTCTAACAGCTTTAACAACTACCCATTCTTTGTTATCTGAAAACTTGGCTTCAAAATATAACAAAAAGAATCATCAAATAGAATAGAATAAGATTTGTCACAAATTTGGGAAACACTTAAAAGATTAAAGTTCAACTGTGAACAATAGTTGACTTTATCAAAGCTAATAATCCTATTTGAAATTGTTCCTTCTCCTGTTATTTTGCCACCTACATCACCTCCGAATGCAACATGAGTACCATCTTTTAACTAAAAATCTTGAAGCAAGGCATGGTTGCCTGTCATATGTTGGCTACACCCACTATCAACATACCACGTGTTAATAGGTCTTCTTGGGCATGCCTGCATTTCAAAGAGATTTTAGTTGAGTTATCAACCTAAGCCGATATGGTCCTGGGCTTGCCAAATTTATCAATAATGGTAAACTATTTAAAATGAATCTTATTCACATCAGGCTTCTTTTGCTGTTTAAATTTACCAATTCCGTTTCTGATAAATTTTTGATTACCAAAGCATGATATGGTCCTGGGCTTGCTGTTTAATCCTCAAAGCATGATAACTTTTTTTCAAGATCATCATCAAGTTAATTAAAACCATCAGTAGAAACATTTTTAGAAAAATTTTTATTACCAAATTTTGCATTATTCATTCTCACAGATTGTGGAACAAATTTTCCTTGATTATAATTATTTGTTTTCACAGCATAAGACTTATCATAATCAGAATCAATCCTTTGAAAAGATCTCAAGCCTAAGGAAGGTTGTTTAGTTAATGATTGAAAACCAACACAGTGATTTCTTGGAAATTGTGGATTGACATATCCATTCCTTGGCGAGTTCCTTCGGAAGTAAGAATTCTCAGTGTTGTGATTTCTTTCATCATAAATGGTACAGTACTTGTTGAAATAACAATCAGCTGTTAAATGGTTTTGCATATCACAAATATAATAGTACCTATTAAAGAAACATTCATCAGTCTTATGATTGTACATATCACATATTTCAAAGTACCTTTGTTGAAATTTAAACAACTGTTGATTAACTTTAGAAGTGGAAGCCACATTTGATGCTTGTTTTGATTTAGGAGTTACAAAGTTTATCTGTTATTTTTGATTTGAGAATTTGTCCTTTTGATATTTGGGTTTTTACTTTTGTTCATTAACACCATTCCTAGATTGTTTAGATACAAATCTTTTGTTAACAACGGAAGACTTTGGACCTGAACCTGTTTTCAGATCAGAGTTAGATTTGTTCTTTGAGTTTGATTTTCTTTCGGGAATTGTGCTCATATCAAAAGTACCCGTCGACAAAAATTTCACTGGTTTAAACTGATTAGCTTGATTTGTTCTTTAATTTTGATTGTTTTGATTTTTGTTCTGAGATGAGTTAGCTTTAGCATTTTTCTTTCTCCTTCTTTGACTTCTTGATCTTGATGATCTTTGTTTGCTTTGGGATTGAACATCTTCAGTAGAAGACTCTTGTGCATTCTCTTTATCTTTTTGTTCTTTCTGCCATTTGATGAAGTCTGGATTGTTTAATCCGTAAGAAAATGAATCTTCAAATGTTACTTCATCTTGTTTTGCTTTCTCTTTATTCTTTGAGTTTTGTTTGTCATTCTTAACAATGACTTCTTCAACAACATACTCTTTGGGGAACAAACATTTTCTTATTTGGTCGTGGTTCGTAAGATTTAACTTTTACTGGATGACCATTTTTAATCTTTTCAGAATCTTGTTCCTCGAATATCTCAACATTTGTTTTCTCTTCATCACTTTTAGAATTCTTTTTCTTGTTTTGAAAGGCTTTTAGCTTAGCTTTGTTTTCAGGTGAGTGATCATGTATGTTAATGTTTTCTGGCAAAGTGTTTGTGATAGATTCAGGCATTGGTTCATATGTAAAACCTAGACCTGTTTTGTTTTTGTCTTTCCTCTCACTTACCAACTGTTCTAAAATTGTTTTATAACTTTTAACTTTAGCTAGATCCACCTGTGTTGCAGCATGAGATATTTTTTCCTCTTCTAAATTTTTTGTCATCTCTTCAAGTTGTTTTTAACAAGTTCAAGTTCTTTTAGGGTTTTGTCCCATGTGTTTTGTAGAGATAGGATCTTTTCATCAGAGATTTTGTGATCGTTTTTCAGTTTGTTGTGCATTACTTCTTCTCGTTTAAGTTTGTCACAGATTTTAAATGAATATTGTTAGGTTCAACATTTGATAAACTGAAGCTTTCCAAACCACAATCAAAGCCAACTGAAGATCTCATTGTACAAGTTCAGAGACCAAGTTCATAAACAAAACAAAACAAACACAAGACAGAGTCAACAAGACAAAGTAAACATCAAGACCACAAGAAAAGTCAAAATTAGGTCATGATGTAAAAACATTATAAATAGAACCACTAGTGCCACTTGTAATGTGTGGTTGTTGCAAAGTGTGTGAGTGGCTGGTAGTTCTTAAGTGTGTGTTTTTCAAGGTGTAAATCATCACCCAAGGAGAATTTCTCTCCTTTGGGTGGGTTTGATGTTCATCCATATTTGTATATGTTTCTTCATTATAATTTGTTATTCAATATCAATGAAATCATAACATTATACGTTACACACACCTCCTTGTTCTTCGATTCACACGCTTCCACCCATCTTTAATTTTGAATTCTCATATCAGAAAATGATGAATCCTAATATCCAAGCTCAACGAATCTGAAATATTGATTCAACAAAATGGTATTAGAGCTGTTGGTTGCTAGGTTCATGTATGTTTCAAATCTGTTTTCAAGGTGGAGTATTGTTGGGTTCAACAATTGATAAACTGAAGCTTTCCAAACCATAATCAAAGCCAACTGAAGATCTCATTGTACAAGTTCAGAGACCATGTTGATAAACAGAACAAAATAAACACAAGACAAAGTCAACAAGACAAAGTCAGCATCAAGTCCACAAGAAAAGTCAAAATTAGGTCATGATGTAAAAACATTATAAATAGAACCACTAGTGCCACTTGTAATGTATGGTTGTTGCAAAGTGTGTGAGTGGCTGGTAGTTCTTAAGTGTGTGTTTTTCATGGTGTAAATCACCACCCAAGGAGAATTTCTCTCCTTTGGGTGGGTTTGATGTTCATCCATCTTTGTATATGTTTCTTCGTTGTAATTTGTTATTCAATATCAATGAAATCATAGCATTATACGTTACACACACCTCTTTGTTCTTCTATTCACACGCTGCCACCCATCTTTAATTTTGAATTCTCAGATCTGAAAATGATGAATCCTAAGATCCAAGCTTAACGAATCTGAAATATTGATTTAGCAAAATGGTATCAGAGCTATTGGTTGTTGGGTTCATGTATGTTTCAGATCTGTTTTCATCTTTAAAGATGTTTACAACCAAGAAGAAAATCAGAAAAATAAAGAACAAGCATCTGTTCATCTTCATCATCATCTGTTCTTCAGCAAAATCAACAAAATCAAGAAATCTGTTCTTATTTGGTTCGAATTGAAGATGATAAAACATTCAACAACTTATCACTTCAAATTCGATGCATTTGTAACAAATTCAAATCATATCCGTGAAAAACATGGGCTCGAGCAGAATACATTCGGTTCCCTCTTCAAAATTAAAAGTAGATCAAAGCTACTGCCGATGTGTAAATCGAGCCAATTACATGTATTTCAAGCGGATTACCTGATTTCAAGAAAACGGCACGATTTTGAGCAAATTACAACCTAATACATTCTAATCCTTTGAGTGAGATATGAACAAACAGTAATCCAAAAGTGATACACCTCATATCCAATACGTTAAGTATTCTGAAAGAGATTCTATCCTTTATTAGAAATACATTAGGAGAAGCTAAATCTGAGAGGGAGAACTATAGTGAACTTTGTCAGAACATCAGTTGATCAAGAAGACATGTGACATAGAAGATCTTCAAGTCAAAGTTTGGCAAGCATCAGTTTAGGGGGAGTATTGTTGGGTTCAACAAATGATAAACTGAAGCTTTACAAACCACAATCAAAGCCAGCTGAAGAACTCATTGTACAAGTTTAGAGACCAAGTTGATAAACAGAACAAAACAAACACAAGACAAAGTCAACAAGACAAACTCAACATTAAGACCACAAGAAAAGTCAAAATTAGGTCATGATGTAAAAACATTATAAATAGAACCACTAGTGCCACTTGTAATGTGTGGTTGTTGCAAAGTGTGTGAGTGGCTGGTAGTTCTTAAGTGGGTGTTTTTCATGGTGTAAATCACCACCCAAGGAGAATTTATCTCTTTTGGGTGGGTTTGATGTTCATCCATCTTTGTATATGTTTCTTCATTGTAATTTGTTATTCAATATCAATGAAATCATAACATTATACGTTACACACACCTCATTGTTCTTCGATTCACACGCTTCCACCCATCTTTAATTTTGAATTCTCAGATCTGAAAATGATGAATCCTAAGATCCAAGCTCAACGAATCTGAAATATTGATTCAGTAAAATGGTATCAGAGCTGTTGGTTGCTGGGTTCATGTATGTTTCAAATCTGTTTTCATATTTAAAGATGTTTACAACAAAGAAGAAAATCAGAAAAATAAAGAACAAGCATCTATTCATCTTCATCATCATCTGTTATTCAGCAAAATCAACAAAATCAAGAAATCTGTTCTTATTTGGTTCGAATTGAAGATGATAAAACATTCAACAACTTATTACTTCAAATTTGGTGCATTTGTAACAGATTCAAATCAAATCTGTGAAGAACATGGGCTCAAGCAGAATACATTCGGTTCCCTCTTCAAAATTAAAAGTAGATTGAAGCTACTACCGATGTGTAAATCGAGCCAATTACATGTATTTCAAGCGGATTACATGATTTCAAGAAAACCGCATGATTTCGAGCAAATTACATGAACTCGAACAATATTCAGCAGAAGACAAACCATCTGCATCTCTTTAAAGAAATACGGATGAAATTTCAAACAAATGTTGATGTTACACAACCAATGCGGTTGTGTAACTCAACAAATGCTGATGCCAAGTTAAAGAAAAATGCAGAAGAAACATAAACCATCTGCATTTCTCTCTTGCATTCACATTTCCTACTGAAGCCATCCGCATTTGTCACTAAGGCAACCAAATACGGATGTTCAAACAAAACTAATACTGGTAAAGGGCATACAAATGCGGCTGAGTTCAAGAATCCAAAAAGAAATACGGCTGTTATGTGTCTCAATGTGGATGTGATGTCAATAAATGCGGTTGTTGAACTAACTAATGCGGGTGTTGACTTAACAAATGCTGATAAAGTTGTGTTGAAATGCGGATGTTAAGGCAACCAATGCTTATGATGATTCAACAAATGCAGATGTTATATTCAAATTTCAGCCTTTGTTTTAAATAGTGCTGATGACATCAACATCTACAACAACATCGACCACATCAACAACAACATCATCAACATCAACAGAAACAATGAACAGATGATGAACAGATGACTACAAAAAAAAAAGAAATACAAGACAGATGATGAACAGATGCCTACAACAAATAAGAAAACAAGAAACATGATGAATACGGATGATTGTAACCAACAGGCACATCCATTTTCACATTCAACATAAATGAAAAAATCAACCTTGGTCACATAATCACTGATCCAATCAAGGATTTGTACAACTATTAGAAACTCTTTCTGAAGTACTTGGAACCATCCATTATCAAGTTAATTTAGAGATTCAAAGAGTTGAAGTGTCTTAAAGACTGACTTATGTTCCTGATGTTGTTTATTGAAGTTCAAAGCCTCATCATATGCCTAATACATTCTAATCATTTGAGTGAGATATGAACAAACAGTAATCCAAAAGTGATACACCTCATATCCAATACGTTAAGTATTCTCAAAGAGATTTTTTCCTTTATTAGAAATACATTAGGCGAAGCTTAATTTGAGGGGGAGAACTACAGTGAACTGTGTCAGAATATTAGTTGATCAAGAAGACATGCGACAGAGAAGATCTTTAATTCAAAGTTTGGCAAGCATCAGTTTAGGGGGAGTATTGTTAGGTTCAACAATTGATAAACTGAAGCTTTCCAAACCACAATCAAAGCCAACTGAAGATCTCATTGTACAAGTTCAGAGACCAAGTTGATAAACAGAACAAAACAAACACCAGACAAAGTGAACAAGACAAAGTCAACATCAAGACCACAAGAAAAGTAAAAATTAGGTCATGATGTAAAAACATTATAAATAGAACCACTAGTGCCACTTGTAATGTGTGGTTGTTGCAAAGTGTGTGAGTGGCTGGTAGTTCTTAAGTGAGTGTTTTTCATGGTGTAAATCACCACCCAAGGATAATTTTTCTCCTTTAGGTGGGTTTGATGTTCATTCATCTTTGTATATGTTTCTTCATTGTAATTTATTATTCAATATCAATGAAATCATAACATTATACGTTACACACACCTCCTTGTTCTTCGATTCACACGCTTCCACCCATCTTTAATTTTGAATTCTCAGATCTGAAAAAGATGAATCCTAAGATCCAAGCTCAACGAATCTGAACTATTGATTTACCAAAATGGTATCAGAGTTGTTGGTTGGTGGGTTCATTTATGTTTCAGATCTGTTTTCATCTTTAAAGATGTTTACAACAAAGAAGAAAATCAGAAAATAAAGAACAAGCATCAGTTTAGGGGGAGTATAGTTAGGTTCAACAATTGATAAGCTAAAGCTTTCCAAACCACAATCAAAGCCAACTGAAGATCTCATTGTACAAGTTCAGAGACCAAGTTGATAAACAGAACAAAACAAACACAAGACAAAGTCAACAAGACAAACTCAACATCAAGACCACAAGAAAAGTCAAAATTAGGTCATGATGTAAAAATATTATAAATAGAACCACTAGTGCCACTTGTAATGTGTGGTTGTTGCAAAGTGTGTGAGTGGCTGGTAGTTCTTAAGTGGGTGTTTTTCATGGTGTAAATCACCACCCAAGGAGAATTTCTCTCCTTTGGGTGGGTTTGATGTTCATCCATCTTTGTATATGCTTCTTCATTGTAATTTGTTATTCAATATCAATGAAATCATAACATTATACGTTACACACACCTCCTTGTTCTTCGATTCACATGCTTCCACCCATCTTTAATTTTGAATTCTCAGATCTGAAAATGATGAATCCTAAGATCCAAGCTCAACGAATCTGAAATATTGATTCATCACATAATCAACTTTGATGAAAAACAGATTTTAATGTATCAATGAGATCAAAATCATGTTTGTATTTACATTTAATCATCAATTTCAATTCATTATACTCATTTCATTCACAATCTTAACAGATTCATTAGACTAGGGTTCGTGCGCCCGAATAGGTCCGATAAGCCCAAATCAATCAACCTGTTAACTGAAATTTCTGTAATTTTGATCTTCAACTTACATTTAGAATCGAATAATACCACTATAGAATGCAAGATTAGATCAGAAGTCAATCGAAATGAGAAAATTAATGGTATATCGAGTGTCTGGGTTTGAGAGTGTTCTGTGTTCAGGGGAGATTTTGTGAATGAACTTAGAAAACACAAAGTGTTGTTTATATACTAAGTGAAAAATTTTAGGCGCATGACCATTGTTTGTGCGCATGGACTCAGGCGCATGAGCACTGTTTGTGCGCATGAGCACTTTTTAGAGGCATAAGCATTGTGTAGGTGCTTTTGCACTATTTAGGCGCATGTGCTTAGCTGAAACGGCCAATACTTGACACTTGGAAGCACGGGAACTGTTTAGGCGTATGGGAAGGATAAAACGCCCAACACTTAACCACATTTTTAGACTTAAGACAACTGTTTAGACGCATGACATCTGTTTAGAAGCATGAGGTTGTCTGAAACGTCCAACACATGTACAAATCTTGAAAAATCATCATGCACCTAATCCTGGACTTATGAACACTGTTTAAGCGCATGAGATGACTTCCATGTTTCCCAAGACTTGTAATTTTCAGATCTTCCACCTATACACTGTTTAGACATATTAGCACTATTCACATACTAATATTAAAACAGTTAATCAAATTTTGACTTTAATTAGTCAAATTTTGACTTTCACCCAAAATGTTCATAATATACCCTCAATTTTGAACACCTGACTTTTAAATTTTTTAATTTTATTTTGAAATTTTTAATTTTTATTTTTGACCTTTTTATTTTTGATTTAATTTTTCAAAATAATTTCCCGTCATTTTAGTCTCTAATTTTTAACAAAAAATCTCATTTAACTTTTGCAAGAAGCTTTTCCATTAAAAATGTTTTTCAGGTTCATTTTTACATTTTGTTACACACATGCTTGAACAAATATAGCATCATCCTTTCCATCCAAAACATTAGATTTTGATTTTTCATGATTTTACATATCTAGAAATTTGACAATCAGTTTTAACTCTTTTTACTCCCCCTAAACTTTTAAGTTTGACAAAACTTAGAAGTTTCTTGAATTTTGTCACATTAAGAGCACACTAATCATTGTTAAATTGCCTGCACACAGAAAACATGCAAAAATCAAAATGAAAGTAGAATAAAATCCAAATATTCACAATGAAACATGTCTGCAGTGAGATCATATTAGCAGTGATCAGCACATTGAAATAAAAAAAAGATGGATAGTCACAGATAGTGATTAAATCCTGATTAAGTGTGTTCCAGGTCAGCATTTCTACAGCAAAGGAGACACTAAATCTAAGGACAGAAAATGAGTGCTTTTGGCAAGGTACTCCGCACACTTACTTTTTCAACTCTTGGATTTCTTAAGGTATGATTAGATATGACATTATGTGAATCACACTTAGACTTAGAGAGGTTAATTCTCATAAAGATATGCAAGAAGTCACTATTCTCAACTTGTTAACCTGATATATACTATAACCAGATCTCATTTGGTGTTTGTGAACATTGGCATCTTGTTACATCAGTGAGTTGTAACACCCGGAAAATTTTAAATGACGAGAAAGAAAGTATAAACGTGCAGAAAAAGAAAGAAAACACAATTTAACCTAAGTTGAAGGGCTAAATGTGTCAAAAGGACAAAAAAGAATAAAAGTGGGTGCATAAAGTAGGCATGGCCGCCCACACTTCTCTGCATATCTTCTTTTCACCAGATTTTAGAGAGAGAAAGAGCTGAGCTCTCTGGTTTTTGAAGAAGAAGAAGAGGAAAACCGAATTCAAGGTAAGAATTCTTGGCTTTATGTTGTTCTTGGCTGGCCTATGCCTCGGTTATATGCTTATGTGTTTGTTTGTTTGTTCTGGTTGTGTGATTTGGTGGGTTTTAGGTGTTTGAACTCATTTGCAAACGGGGTGAAGGAAGTCATACTCGAGGGCTGATAAGGTGAGTTCTAGAACCCCCTTTTTACTTGTTTTAACTGATTTTGGGGCTGGAAATATATGTATGTATGTTTTTATGAATGTGGGTTTTACACCCGTATGTATGTGTATGCATGAATATGGGTGGGTTATCATTGGGTGATTTATGATGTTATGATGATGCCAAGTTCATGTTATGATGCTTAGAATGCTAGAACTAAGCTTAGAACATGATGAATTGATGATTTGGGACTGATTATGATGTTATTCGTATGTATTGGTTGCCCATGCGCCTGGATTTGGCCCAAGCGCCCAACGGTTGAATTTGCTTAAGTGTTGTCTCTGTCGCGAAAAATCAAGAGGTATATTCAGGGCTTGCCGGCGGATATCCGCAAGCATATGATCACTGCCTGGCCGAGACCGTTCAGGTCGATGGTCGATCTGGCGGGAAGGATGTACGACGAGAGGGAAGTGGTGGTGGCTGAGGTGAGCAAGAAGGGTGGTGGTGGCCAGAACTGGAATGGGAAGAGGTTTGGACGTTGCGGGGCCGCTCCAAACAACAAAGTTGCGAGGGTGGATGACCGACGTGTGGTCGCACCCGGTGCGGGGTCGAAGAGGTATGGCAAATTTGGGAAAGAGCACACCAGAGAGTGTAGGTTGAGATCCAATGTCTGTTTCTGGTGTGGGAGGACAAGACACGTGGCGAAGGACTGCAGGGAAATGAGGTGTTATAACTGTGGCGAGGAGGGCCACATGATCAGGGAATGCAAGCAGCCGAGGGCTGAGAGTTCCTGGGCGAAGAAGACAGCCGGGACTGAAGGGCAGAAAGCTAGCGCCAGGGCTTTCACGATGACTAGGGAGGAGGCTAGAACGGACCCCGATGTTGTGTCAGGTACGTTTCTAGTAAACCAAACTCTTGCTTCTGTGTTATTTGATTCTAGTGCTAGTAGGAGTTTTATTTCTACTGCTTTCTATGCTATGTTGCCTGTTAGTAGTAGAAGTATTGATGAGCCCTTCTATGTAGAAACTTCCATAGGTAAGTCTACCAGGATTGATGATCTGATAAAAGGTTGTGAAATAGAACTAGAAGGTCATAAGTTTCCTGCTAGACTGTTTGTGATGACCTTAGGCGGGTTTGATGTAGTCCTAGGAATGGATTGGTTGGTGGACTACGAGGCGAACATTCTGTGTCGCAAAACAGATGATTAATCTTACCGCGCCTGACGGGAATTTGGTGACGATCTACGGCGATCGAGTAACAACGATTCCAAAGGTGATTTCGATGGCGGTGGCTGGAAAGTGCATGAGGCGTGGATGTAGTGCCTACTTGGCCTACGTGAAGAATGTAGATACGCCAACACCACAACTATCAGATGTACCGGTTGTGTGTGAGTTCCCAGATGTGTTTCCCGAAGACTTACCAGGTGTGCCACCAGACCGCGAGATCGAGTTTCGGATTGACTTGATACCCGGTGCTCCACCTGTTGCTAAGGCACCATATCGGTTGGCTCAGACCGAGATGAAGGAGTTGATGGAGCAACTGCAGGAATTGCTTGATAATTGGTTCATTAGACCGAGTATCTCTCTATGGGGTGCTCCGGTCTTGTTCGTGAAGAATAAGGACGGTAGTATGAGGATGTGCATAGACTACCGCGAGCTGAACAAGTTGACGGTGAAGAATCGGTATCCATTGCCGAGGATTGATGATTTGTTTGATCAGCTCCAAGGTGCCAGTTGGTTTTCAAGGATAGATCTTCGATCTGGTTACCATCAGTTGAAAGTGAAGGAACAAGATATTCCTAAAACAGCTTTTCGCACGTGTTATGGACACTACGAGTTTCTTGTTATGTCCTTTGGTTTGACCAACGCGCCAGCTGCTTTTATGGACCTGATGAATCGAGTGTGTCGGACGATGTTGGATAAATCAGTGATTGTGTTCATTGATGATATCCTAATTTATTTGAAGAGTGAGGTGGAGCATGCCGAACACATTCGAGAGGTGTTGGAGACGTTGAGAAAGGAGAAGTTGTATGCCAAGTTCTCCAAGTGCACGTTCTGGTTGCGTGAAGTTCATTTCTTGGGTCATGTAGTGAATCCGGAGGGGATCATGGTGGACCCGGCAAAGGTGGAAGCGGTGATGCAATGGAATTCTCCAAAGACGCCATCCGAGATTCGTAGTTTCTTGGGGTTGGCGGGATATTATAGGAGATTCATTCAAGACTTCTCTAAGATAGCTTCTTTGTTGACTAAGTTGACCTGCAAGGATGTGAAGTTTGTATGGGGTCAAGCTCAAGAGAGTGCTTTTGAGGAGTTAAAGGCAAGGTTGACTCAAGCTCTAGTTTTATCGTTATCCGAAGGAAGCGAGGACTTAGTGGTCTATTCGGATGCTTCTTACTCGGGGTTGAGTTGCGTGTTGATGCAGCGAGGGAAGGTTATAGCTTATGCATCCTGACATTTGAAAGTTCATGAGGTGAATTACCCTACTCACGACTTGGAGTTAGCAGCTGTGGTCTTTGCACTAAAGATTTGGAGGCACAACCTATACGGAACGAAGTGCACAATCTTCACGGACCACAAGAGCTTGAAGTACTTCTTCAAGCAAAAGGACCTGAACATGAGGCATAGGCGATGGTTGGAGCTCATAAAGGATTATGATTGCGAGATCCATTACCATCCGGGCAAGGCCAACGTAGTAGCGGATGCCCTCAGCCGAAAAGAGAGACCCGAGCCAATTCGGGTGAAGGCTTATCAGTTGATTATGACCTCTGATGTGATGAAGCAGGTCAAGGAGTTTCAAGACCAGGCATTGAGAAAAGATCGTCTTAACTCCAAAAGGATGAGAGGTATGGTTGCGGAATTGGGTGAAAACACTCTTGGTGTTAGAACCCGATTTGGAAGGATGTGGATCCCTCGTTACGGGGATCTACGTGGGAGGATTATGGACGAAGCTCATAAGACTCGATACTCTATTCATCCCGGTACTACAAAGATGTACCATGATATGAAGAAAGATTATTGGTGGCCGGGTGCGAAGCGCGATGTAGCGGAGTATGTGAGTAAGTGTCTTACTTGCTTGCAAGTGAAGGCCGAGCGCCAAAAGTCGTACGGGAAGATCCAACCGTTGGATATACCAGAGTGGAACTGGGAGCATATCACCATGGACTTTATTACAAAGTTACCACGTACCGTGAAAGGGTATGATGCCATATGGGTGATAGTTGATCGTTTGACGAAGAGTGCTCACTTCCTACCGATCCACGAGACGTACTCCACTAAAAGATTAGCGGATCTATTCATCAAAGAGATTGTAACTCGTCATGGGGTGCCGGTGTCTATTGTTTCCGATCGCGACACCTGGTTTACATCTAAATTTTGGAATAAATTCCATGATGCTATGGGGACGAGGTTACATATTAGCACGGCTTATCATCCTCAGACGGATGGTCAGTCGGAAAGGACTATTCAAACACTAGAATATATGCTTCGGGCATGCATCATTGACTTTGGGGGAAGTTGGGATGACCACTTACCGTTAGTGGAGTTCTCGTATAATAATAGTTATCATGCCAGTATTGGTATGCCACTTATGAGATGCTATACGGTAGGAGGTGTAGAACACCCGTTTGTTGCGGTGATATTGGTCAGAAGGAGTTGGGAAGTATTGAGGTGATTGAGGCTACGACTAAGAAGCTTGAAAAGATCAAAGCCTTTATGAAGGCAGCCAAAGATAGGTAGAAGTCGTATGCCGACAAAAGACGTAGGCCGATTGAGTTCCAGGTGAGTGATATAGTTATGTTGAAGGTCTCATCTTGGAAAGGTATCATTCGGTTCAGGAAGCGGGGCAAGTTAAGCCCGAGATACATAGTGCATTTCCGAATCATTGCTCGAGTAGGAGAGGTGGCCTATAGGTTGGTGTTACCCGATGAGTTAAGTGGAAATCACCCCGACATTCCATGTATCTCATCTGCGGAAGTGTTTAACTGATGAGGATATGGTTGTACCACTGGAGGATATTGAAGTTGATGAAAGGCTCAATTATGTGGAGCAACTAGTGGCAATCATTGACCGCAAGGAGAAAAGGTTAAGGAATAAAGTGGTTCCCCTTGTACGTGTACAGTGGAAGCACGGGAAGGGATCTGAGTCTACGTGGGTGGCTGAAGAAGAGATGAGGAAGCATTACCCACATTTGTTTGAGGAATAACAGGTTTTGGGGACGAAACCTATATAAGGGGGGTGGACTTGTAACACCCGGAAAATTTTAAAGGACGAGAAAGAAAGTATAAACGTCCAGAAAAAGAAAGAAAACACAATTTAACCTAAGTTGAGGGGCTAAATGTGTCAAAAGGACAAAAAAGAATAAAAGTGGGTGCATAAAGTGGGCATGGCTGCCCACACTTCTCTGCATATCTTTTTTCACCGGATTTTAGAGAGAGAAAGAGCTGAGTTCTCGGGTTTTTGAAGAAGAAGAAGAGGAAAACCGAATTCAAGGTAAGAATTATTGGCTTTATGTTGTTCTTGGCCGGCCTATGCCTCGGTTATATGCTTATGTGTTTGTTTATGTGTTCGGGTGGTGTGATTTGGTGGGTTTTAGGTGTTTGAACTCATTTGCAAACGGGTTGAAGGAAGTCATACTCGAGGGCTGCTAAGGTGAGTTCTAGAACCCCTTTTTTACTTGTTTTAACTGATTTTGGGGCTGGAAATACATGTATGTATGTTTTTATGAATGTAGGTTTTACACCCGTATGTATGTGTATGCGTGAATATGGGTAGGTTATGATTTGGGTGATTTATGATGTTATGATGATGCCATGTTCATGTTATGATGCTTAGAATGCTAGAACTAAGCTTAGAACATGATGAATTGATGATTTGGGGCTGATTATGATGTTATTCGTATGTATTTGTTGCCCATGCACCTAGATTTGGCCCATGCGCCCAACGGTTGAATTTGCTTAAGTGTTGTCCTATGCGCCCAAAACCCATGTGCCCGAATAGTATCCATGCGCCTAGAATAGGCTGAATTTGACTAAGTGTTCCATGCGCCCAAAACTGCCCATGCGCCTAGGCACTCATGCGTCTGCATAGTGCCCATGAGCCTAGAAATTTGCCCAGGAGCCTAAGTGTTGGGTCATGCGCCCAAATAGTGCCCATGTGTCTGAAAGTTCCCCATGCGCCTAAGTGTTCCCATGCGCCCAGAAGGCCATGCGCCTACATAGTGCTCATGCGCCTATGCCTTAGAATATTTTCTGAAATTTTGGGGAAAATGTAAAGTGTAGGCTTTGACTTGGGATTTTCCCTGGGGAAATGTAAGTTGACCTTATGATGTCATACGTGACGTGATGATGATGCTATGTATGGTATGGTTATGTTTATGTTATGTTCCTTACTATGTATGTTTATTTTCCGTGGCTTTACGTGGTATGATTATGAAAAGTAAATGGAATGTATTATGTAACGTAAAGTGGAAGATAATGAAAAAGGGAAAGTAAGGAATGAGAGAATACATGCATTAGCGAAGTAATTAATGAATGAATCGAAAAGTCTTGCAAGCAAAGGTTGAGGTGAGTGACTGTGTTGTCATAAAAGACTTGTATGCCAAAGGTTGAGGTGAGTGGCTGTGTTGTCACAAAAGACTTGTATGCCAAATGTTGAGGTGAGTGACGGTATTGCACAAAAGACTCGTAAGGGATTCAATCCATGAGATTGACCCGGATCTTTGTCGCATACCCCGGTGCTGGTGCCAGGCTTTGTGCGCAATGAATGGAAGTTTGATAACCTTCGGCCCAGTACCCGCTTTGTGCTTATGTTTGGGGTATAGCTGATGACATTGATCCGGAAGGAATGAACGAAGGATGGTTAATGAATGAAATGTACGGAATGAAAGATAACGAATGATAAGGATGACGTAAAATGATGAATGAACGGGAGTCAACGAATGACGATGAAAGATAATAATAAATTATTATCTATGTGTACGTATGATGCATGATCACATGTGAAAGTAAAGAAAGAATGGTTTCAATGAAAGAAAAGTATTTTATTTTATAAAACTAGAACTCACTCAGCAACGCTGACTTTTATGTGTTTCCAGTTGGCAGGTAATGTTGCTGAGGATGGCACGGGGCAGCTACTTGGCATTTTTGAATGGCATCCATTGTTTAAATTATAATGTTTTTGTGATGTAATGCAACGAGTATTATTTTGTAATCTGTCAACGATAAATTATTTTGCAAAAGCAATTATACATATATATATATATATATATATATATATATATATATATATATATATATGAAATGGTTTGTTTAAAGGAATTCCGCTGCAATATTTTAGTAAAGTTAATGTATGTTTTATGCTTTGAGTGCAATGATTGACCAGCTGTGAGCGTCCCGGGATCGGGGCCTTACATGAGTATATCCAGGTCTGTAATCATTTACAACAAAGGATATCTCATCACTTCAGGTCTATGATGACTCATAACAGAGAAGTGTTAGATGCATTAAATAATTAGAGCTTAATAGTTATTCATATCGCCATCAGGTGTGAGATTATGTCTTAACAAGCAATCAATTTGAGAAATCAACACTACTCATTAGTGCTAAGACAGACATACATGAATGCATGAGTGATTTAGTTTAATCACAAGAATTTACTTTTTCAGTATAATTGCAAGAGCTTACGTGCACATCATATCTGATCATGTCAGACTTTAGTCGAAAGCAAAGTATGCAACTGATCATACTAATGTACTATCATTTCTCACGTATTGCAAAACAAATTCATTCCTATATAATTAATAAGGAAAAACACTATTTTTGTGATTTTTGGTTTTATATTTTTATCTTTTGTTTTTCAATTTTCTAATTTTGTATTTGGTTTCTATTTTTCTAATAAACATGCACACACAAAAATAAAATCAGGCAATTAACTTTGACAGGTTCTCTGACTGTGTCCTATTCATATCAGGGAGGGTTCTAATCATATTTAGATGCAATTAACTAAAATACTCAAAAACCAGTTTTAAGTGTGGTTAATAAGACCAATCGACTCAACCAAATACTCAAACCGTCCTGGTAAGAAGTAAAAAGGTCGGCCAACTGTTTTTCAGTAGCAATTTGAATCAATATGATTAAACCTTTTTCAGTGTTATCTCTGAGAAAATGATATCAATTTTCGATATGTTTTGTTTTTGAATGTTGGACAGGATTAGCTGTAATGAACATAGCAGCTGTGTTATCAATGTAAATAGGCGTTTTAAGAAAGTTGAACCCGTAAACCAGCAGTTGGTTTTGTAACCAAAGGATTTGAGAACATCTTGCTGAAGCAGATATGTACTCAGCTTCTGCAGTAGAAACAGAGACATTTTTTTGTTTCTTGCATTGCCATGAGACTAATCTGGGTCCTAAAAATTGACACCCACCCGTTGTTGATTTTCTATCTTGACAACATCCGCCATAATCACTTTCAGTTTACCCATGTAACTCAAAGTTTCCTTCGTAAGGATACCATAGCCCTAAAGCATGTTTACCTTTGAGATACCTAAATATTCTTTTGATAGCAATTAAGTGGGATTCTTTCGGGTCTAATTGATACCTTGCACAGACACAAACAGCATACATAATGTCTGGTCTAGATGCAGTGAGATACATCAAAGAACCAATCATCGATCTGTATAATGTTTGATCTACTGATTTTCCTATCGGATCAGGCTCAATCTTGGTGTTCATATCAGTTGGAGTTCTAAATGACTGAAAATATTCCAGCTTAAATTTCTTCAAAAGTTTGTTGACGAACTTCTCTTGGTTGATAAAAATACCATCTGCAGATTGCTTAACTTGTAGTCAAAGAAAGAAATTTATCTCTCCCATAGAACTCATTTGAAATCGAGATTTCAAGATTTCTTCGAATTCATTGCACATTTTTGGACTTGTAGAACCAAATATGATATCATCAACATACACTTGTACACATAAAAGATCATCAGCATCCTCCCTTATGAATAAAGTTGGATCGATTTTCCCTCGCGTGTATCCATGTTGGATTAAGTGCTGTGACAATGTCTCATACCAGATTCTAGGGGCTTGATGTAGTCAATTTAAGGCTTTGCTTAATTTGTATACACAATGTGGATATGTAGCATCTTCAAAACCTGGAGGTTGCTTCACGTACACATCATCAGTGATAGAACCATACAAAAATGCACCCTTTACGTCCATTTGATACACTTTAAATTTCATGAATGAGGCATAAGCCAGGAAGACACGAATAGATTCAAGTCTTGCAACTGGAGCAAATACTTCATCATAATCAATACCTTCTTCTTGAGTGTATCCTTATGCAACTAATCTAGTTTTATTTCGGATAACAATTCCTCTCTCATCAGTTTTATTTCTAAACAACCATTTTGTGCCTATGGCCTTTTCTCCTTCAGGTAAATCCACCAGATTCCACACTTCTTATTTGCGGAACTGTAATAATTCTTCTTGCATAGCCTCGATCCAACCATTGTCCTTTAACGCTTCTGTCACGTTTTTAGGAACCATTTGAGAAAGAAAGCAAGAGTATAAGCAGACGTTTGCTTGTTCTGATTTACTTCTCATCGTTCTCTCACTCAAAGGAACAATAATCTAAGATGTGGGATGGTTCTTGTGAATACGAGATGTCAGAATCTCATCTCCTTGAACATGAACATCTAGATTGGTTTGATTCAAGTTGGAAAGCTAATGCAATAGGATTGAAGAATGTGGATTGAAATTGGGAACTTGAGTTGGTGAGTTGATAAAGTAATCAAGATTACCAGAATCAACTACATCACCAGAAATAGATAATGTTCCAGACTCAGGTTGTACAATTTCTGTACCATCATTAGGAATTGGTTATGACATAACTTGGTTTTTTGAAACTGAATGATCATTATCTTGATGAGACTGATCATCATTATTAGACTGAATAATAGAATCTCTAACAAAAGAAAAGAAGGGATAGTCTGAGCTTGAATCATCTGCATCGTCAGAATCCGAATTGTCACTAAATGAATCGAGATCTCCTTGAATTTTCTTTTCACCTGTAGAATCAAGCAAGTTAGATTGATTAAACAAGTTGGATTGAAAAGAGTTTGACAATGAATCTAAATCAACTAACCATGCAGGACCATTTGACACTGATGGAAAAGAGTTTTCAAGAAATTTAACATTGAATGTTTCAACTATAACATTAGTCCTAGAGTTATAAACTCAATAGGCCTTTGAAACAGATGAATATCCAACGAAAAATCCATCATCAGATTTTGATTCAAATTTTCCTAAATAATCACTTGAATTCAGAATCATAACCGGACAACCAAAAGATTTAAGAAAATCTATGTTTGGATTCCTGCCAAACATTAACTCATATGGAGTTTTCAGTTTGACTTTAACAATTAATGAATGGTTCTGAACAAAACATGCAGTTGATATTGCTTCATCCCAGAATGTGATTGGAATTTTAGCATCGGCTAACATGGATCGTGCTGCTTCAATCAATGTTCGGTTCTTCCTTTCAGCAACTTCATTTTGTTGAGGAGTTCTAGGAGCACTGAACTGATGAGCTATTCCTTTCTCTGCACAAAACATGTCAAGAGTTAGATTTTTGAATTCCGTCCCATTATCACTTCTAATTATTTTTACTTTTTGATCAAGTTGATTTTCTACTTTTATGATGAATTCTTTTATTAATTCAGCCATTTTAGATTTAGCATTTAGAAAGAAAACCCATGAAAATCTTGTATAGTCATTAATGATAACTAAACAGTAAGATTTTCTTCAAATACTCTTCACGTTGGTTGGTCCAAAAAGGTCCATATGTAACAACTGAAGGGGTTTGGAATTTGAGTTTATCAGCTTGGACTTATAAGACGCTCTGTGCTATTTCCTTTTTAAGCATGCTGAGCATAAATTAGTTGTGGCAAACTTCTTTGATGGAAGGCCAATAACATGATTTCCCGCTTCAAGCTTGTTCATATTCTTGAAGTTGGAATGTCCGAGACTCTATGCCAAAGCTGGCTTTCATCATTTGATGCTTTAGCAAAAAAGACAAGTTGTTTCTGTAGAAGAGTCCTCTTGAGACATATCCAGTTTGTATACGTCTTGGTCTCTAACAGCTTTAACAACCACGCTATCCTTGCTTATCTGAAATCCTAGCTTCAAGATATAACAGGAAGAGTCATCAAAAAGAACAGAGTAGGATTTATCACAAATTTGGGATACGCTTAACAAATTAAAGTTCAACTGTGAACAGAAGTTGACTTTATCAAAGCTTATAATTCCGTTGGATACTGTTCCTTCTCCGGTTATTTTTCCTCCCGCATCACCACCAAAGGCGACATGCATTCCATCTTTTAACTTAAAATCTTGTAATAAGGCCTGATTGCCTGTCATATGCCGGCTACACCCGCTATCCACATACCAAGTCTTGATTGGTCTTCTCGGGCATACCTGCAAAACAAAACAATTTAAGGTGAATTATCTACCCAAGCCGAAATGGTCTTGGGTTTTCGAAACTTATCAACATTAGTAAATTGTTTAAAGTTAAGTTTGTTGACATCAGGTTTATTCTTTATGAATTTACCAATTCTATTATTTGTAACAAAATTATGCTTGTTGGGAAAATTCATGCTTTTTGACTGACCATTGTTTGAAAATTTTTTGTTTTCAAAACTTTTGTAATTAATTCTCACTGACCTTGGAATGAAATTATCATTGAAGTATTGTTTAGGTCTCACTAAATTATTTATTTTGAAAGAGTTCAAACCTAAGGAGGGTTGGTATGTTAATCTTTGAAAATCAACATTTTGGTTTCTTTTATATTGCGAATTAACAAAACCTTTGCTTACTGTTAAGGTGGCAAATCCTCTCCTCTGTGAATTCTTTCTAAAGTAACAATCTTTAGTGTTGTGAGTTTGCACATCATAGTAAGTACAGTATTTGTTAAAATAACACTCTGAAGTTGAGTGATTTCTCATATCGCAAATATGACAGTATTTGTTAAAAAAAACATTCAGACGTTTTGTGATTATACATGTCACATATGTTACAATACTTCTGTGGAGTCTTGAATAATTGCTTATTAACCTTTGACGTTGACGCAACATTAGAAACTTGGTTACTTTTAGGTGTCAAAAAGTTAATCTTTTGTTTTTGATTTTACAAATTTTATTTTTGATTTGACATAATTTTCTTTTGCATATTTTGTTTTGTCTTTTGAACATGAACTTCATTCTTTGTTTCCAAAGATACAAATCGTTTAATGACAGCGGAAGACTTAAAATCTGAACCTGTTTTAAGATCAGAGGTTGATTTGTTCTTAGTAGTTTGCTTAAGATCTTGAATTGAATTCATGTTTAACATACCAGCAGACACAAATTTAATTGGTTTAAATTTATTTGTTTGATTTGTTGTCTGTGTCTGATTTTCTTTAATTTGATCATTTTTAGCTTTAGTATTTTCTTTAATTTAATCATTTTTAGCTTTATTTATTTTTCTTCTTCTTCTCTGGTTTCTTGATTTTGTGGAACTTGATTTTTCTTGAGATTGAACATCTTCAGTGGAAGAATCTTTTTCATTTTCTTTTTTTTTTCTGGTCCTTTTGCCATTTAATAATTCAGGATTATTTAGACCATATGAGTTAGAATCTTCTGATGATACTTCTTCTTGTTTAGCTTTATCTTTGGTTTTGGAGTTTTGGTTATCATTTTTAGTAATTACTTCCTCCAAGACAGATTCTTTTGGAACAAAATTTTTTTGCTTTTTGGACTTGGTTCATAAGATTTAACTTTAACCGGATGACCGTTTTTGATATTTTCTGTATCCTTTTCTTCAAAAATTTCTACATTAGCTTTCTCTTCTTCATTATCAGAAATCTTGTTCTTGTTTTGGAAAGCTTTAAGTTTTTCCTTATTCTCAGGATAGTGATCGTGTGTATTAAAGTTTTCTGGCAAAGTGTTAGTTATAGATTCAGGCATTGGTTCATGAGTGAAACCTAATCCTGCTTTTTGTTTATCTTTTCTTTCACTTACCAGTTGTTCCACGATTGTTTTGGAACTTTTGACTTTAGCAAGATCAACTTGAGTAGCAGTATGTGCTATTTTCTCTTGTTCTAAGTTCTTGGTCATTTCTTCAAGTTGTTTTGAAACTATTTCTAGTTCTTTCAAAGTTTTATTCCATGAATTTTGTAAAGAAATGATCTTTTCATCTGACACTTTGTGATCATTTTTGAGTTTATTATGCATCAATTCCTCTTGCTTTAGTTTTTCACATATTTTATATGAGTAATTTCTGTAGTATTCAACGTGTTCAAAGCAAGATTTTGTGCATAGTTTTTCTCTTACTTCTGATGGTATTTCAGGATATTTAGGAGGAGAGGTCTCAGAGTTAAAATTTTCAACCTTTGGTTGATCAGACTGTGCCATCAATGCAACTTCTTCTAAATCCTCTTTAGGATCTGACTTGTCACTCCAGTCATATTCTTCTTTTTCATTCTCAGAATCATATTTAGCCTTTGGATCATTGTCATCTAACCAATCTTCTCCTTGAACTTCTGCAATAAGGGATAAATTGGATGTTAGATCAGCAGTAAATTGCTCAGCATAAGTACTCCAATCATATCCATCTTTAATATTGACAACTAGAGCTTTCTTAGGCTCTTTAGATGACTTAGATTCATCTTTCAGTTCAGGCATTGGTAAGCTTTGGTATGGTTTTCGGAATGTCTTCTGAGATGATTGTTGAGATTTCTGATTGCTTGAACTCGATTGGCCATTCCCTCCTTTGTTTCTAGGAGCTTTGCATTCTCTTAAAAAGTGGCCATAACTATTACAGTTGAAACACCTTGACTTAGACTTGTCAAATCCAGTAGTCTTGTTAGCACTTGGCTTGTAGTTCCTGTTGACATAAGAGTGTTTCTGAGTTTTGTATACAATCATCACCATTTGCCAATTCAGATCCATTTTCTCCACATCATCTGGGTCCATTTCGAATAAGTCCTGCAAAACAAAATCTAATTGAGTTAAATGACTACCTTGATAAGCTTGAAAACTAGCCATAAAAGCAGTAAAAGCAGATTTGGACTCTTCATCCTGTAATAGGATGTTAATGACATCTTTAACTTTGCTAAATTTAGCAGAGTTAACAGATGGAGTCTCATTTTGAGGTTTAGAACTTTGAGGCATAGGAGGAGACTGAGGTTGTGGCTGAGTGTATAAGCAGGAACACTTGTATAAGAAGAATCAGTAAAGAACCCTGCTCCTACAAACAGATCACCCAATTCTTCAGGTAAACTCTCATTTTTAGCCATAAATGCATTTTCCACAGCACTTGCTGGAGATGCAACATATTTGTACTGACACATTGAAGCTGCTTTGTCATTATTCCTTGAGCTTTCATCAATTTCAACAGACTCAATTTTGGCTATCAACAGATCAAGATCCATATGAAATTTCTTAGTATGCTTTAATAGTGTAACTGTTTGCTTCCATGAAGATGGAAGAGCTTTGAGAAGCCTAAAGTTTAGATCTTTTAGATCATTTTTGACGCCAGCAGTTGACATCTCAGTTGTAAGTTGTACAAATCTATTCATCATTTGGTTGATAGTTTCACCAGATAAATTCTCAAACAACTCTAATTGCCTCTTCAGTTTCTGCTTCTTGAGATCTTGAATCTCCTTACCACCTTCACAAATTATCTTCAAAGCTTTATACATGGTATATCCCATTTGATATCCATTTAGTCTAGTTAGTACTTCAAGTGGTAATCCTTTACACATCAAAGAATATGCTTTTATATCATTCTTAACTTTCTTTAAATCGTCTCCCTGCAATCCATCTTCAGGGTTTGGTTCTGGAGAGTCATTAGTGTACACAAATCCTCCATCAGGACCATCTGAAGTGATAAGAACGTGAGGTTCTCTTTTTATTGATTTCCATAGATCAATATCAATAGAATTAAGGTGATATTTTAGTCTAAGTGACCAATTCTTAAAATAAGCTCTGTTCTTCAGTTTAGGAACTCTGTTCTCTAAGTTTTCTGATTTCACCATTTTTAATTTTGTACTTTAGAAAACGATTTTTTTTGTTGTTTTTATGTTTTTGAATTAAAACAATGAATTGAAAATATTTTTGGATTTTTAAGTTTTTGAAAAATTTTTGAAAAATTTCTAAGTGTTTTTGTTTATTAGCCTAAACAGTGATGAAGCGTCCAAACAGTTGACTTAGAAATGCCTAAGGAAATGCCTTAGAATAATTCTCAAAAAAGCCCAATCTGAAATGCACCCAAACAGTTGTGAAACGCCCAGATTAAAAACACCTCAACAGTTGTAATGCGCTTAGTCCACACTGGTAATACGACCCAACAGTGGTAAAACGCCTGATCCAAAAACGCCTTAACAATGCAAAAACACCCCATCAGTAGTGTTTTGACCTAATGCACCAACTTCAACAGATTCAAACGAATCTGAAATACTTCAAAACTTTATTAATTGATCTGAAATCCTCAAATTAGGTTGGAATTTGATCAATTAACAGTCCTCTAACTTCAATTTTATCAAATAACAACAACAAATCGATTTTTGGCTTGAAAATCAGTTCGACTGAAAAAGAACAAGTTCGAACATAGATTTGAACAATTCACTGAATTTGAACGAATTGAACTGAAAATTGTGATTCAATTCATGTTTCTAATGATGAAACACAACTAAAATCAACAATTGTTAGATTGAATTGCTTATCAATCACAAATTCAAGTGATTCAAAAGTTTGACAGTTAGACAAACTCAAATCACTGAACCAACAGCTCTGATACCATTTGATGAGCTCAAAATAGATCGATGTGTGATGATATCGTGAAACAATTCAATCAAAACAAACACAAGTAAGCAAATCTAAGCAAACATATCACAAAAATTCATAGTTTCATTGATAGAATGCATAAATAATACAAGTGTAGAAAGAAAACAGATACAATTCGTTAGATGAATATCTATATCTCTCTATCTACACATACCTTATCTATGCTATTTATACTATCAATACACAAGGAACAATATTTACATAAAAGTCCCTATACTATGACAAAAAAAATAAAAGACACACAAAGACAAATGTTAATCTTTAAAGAAGCATCTACAAATATCAAATAGCCAGTTTGATCCAATGACTTTCTTAGTGAAAGAATGTTCATTGAAAACAATATCAGTTGTTTCATTATATTTAGCCTTGGATTGAATACTCTGTAAGCTTTTGAGCTTCCAGAATATCCAACAAAGAATCCATCATCTGCTTTTGGAAATTTGGATAATTGTTCTCTGGTGTTTAATATGGAAACAGAACATCCAAATGCCTTAAGAAATCCTATATATGGTTTTCTTTTAAACACTATTCATAAGGCATTTTGGAATGTTCTTTGATGATTAATGTTCTGTTTTGTATGTAGCAAGCTGTGTTTATGGCTTCAGCCCAAAAGGATATGGGCAATAAAGAGTCAGCTAGCATGGTTCTAGCTGCTTCTATTAATGTTCTGTTTCTCCTTTCAACTACTCCATTTTGCTGCGGAGTTCTTGCTACGCTGAATTGATGACTTATCCCTTTTTCTTCACAAAAAGAAGAAATAAAGTCATTCTTAAATTCAGTGCCATTATCACTTCTTAAAGATTTAACTTTAAGATCAAGTTGATTCTCAATCTTTGTGCTAAAGGATGTAATGATTTGTGCTGTTTCTGTCTTGTGTAGAAGAAGGAAAACCCATGTGAATCTGTAATAATCATCTACTATGACAAGACAGTAATGCTTCTTTCCTATGCTTAGGATGTTTGTGGGGCCAAAAAGATCCATATGAAGCAGTTTGAATGGTATGTTATTAGAGTTTATCAATTTTGATTTATGGGAAACTCTATGTTGTTTGCCTTTCAGACATGGTGTGCAGTGGTATGTACAGAAAAATTCCTTTTGTGGAAGACCTATGACTAGATCATTTTTAACAAGTTTGTTCATTCTGTTAAAATTAGTGTGACCTAATCGTCTATGCCACAATTGTGATACATCTTCTGTGGCTTTTGATAATAAACAAGTTTTAGGGGTTGATGCTGAAACATTGTTCATATCAACAATGTATGTGTTGTTTAGACGAGGAGTTTTCAAAAGGATATAATCTTCTGGAATTTGAAACACCGTCTTAAGGATGTAGTAGTTTTTGGAGTCAAATAAGGTGGCGTATCCCTTGTCACAGATTTGTGATACACTCAGAAGATTGAACTGAAGATTGGAGCAGTAGTTGACATTTTCAAAGCTAATCAACTCATTTGTTACTGTTCCTTCGCTAGTTATCTTCCCACCTGTTTTATCTCCTCCAAAGGCTACATTGCCTCCATGTTTGTTCTTAAAATCCCGAAGGAGGGAATAGTTGCCTGTCATATGACCGGAGCATCCACAAACATACCAGATGTTGTCAGGCCTTCTAAGATGTCCTTGAAAAACAAAAGAAATCAGTTAGTTAGAGTAACCCAAGCCAAGATGGTCTTGGGTTTTCCGTCTTTTCCAACAACACAAATTTCTTCCAAGACAGCATTGTCTACAGGTTTTGGAACTCTAGACACACTAGATTTCCTTTGGTTTGTTTTAGCTCTATTGGGAGAAGTGCTTTGTGCTCTTCTCTTTTGTGAGCTAGTGTCATTGTTTTGTCTGTTCTGAGACTTATGTCTCCTTGTTATTTGTTGAAAATTGTCATAAAAAGTTTTATCATTATATAAAACAATTTTCTGATGGGGAATTTGTTTAGGAACTCCTATTTTGCTCTTATATTGAACAACTGATTGTTTTTTAGTGTTTTTCTCTATCTAAGCTTGTTTGTTTTGTTTCTTGTTTTTCTTGTTGAAAAAACAATTTGGTGTGCTGCGATTGTTTCTTTCATAAATGGAGCAGTAATTGTGAAAATGACATGATTCTGTACTGTGATTATTCATCTTACAGTACTTGCAGTACTTACCATATCTACACTTTTCAGTTGTGTGTGTGAATTGATCTCACCATTCACAGTATGGTAACTCTGATTTTGTTTGTTTGCTGAAAACTTTTGATTTCAAATTAGATTTTAATGGAACTTCAAAAGTTACTGATTGATGTTTTGGCAGAATTGTGGTTTTGCCTTTCCCTTTATTTACCTGTTTAGGAGGGGCAATGGAAGTTATAGCTTTCCTTCCACCAGAACAGATATCAAATCCTTGAATCTGTTTCGATTGTTTGTTTGATGTATCAGCCACACTTGAAACCTTTTGAGTTTCAGTAATTGGCTGATCAAACTCATCATCTAATAAATCATCCTCATCATCATCTGTTGTTTGATTATCAAATTCATTATTTTCTCCTTCATAAAAGTCAGTTGATTTGATTGATGATGGTGTTGAACTTTTAACAAACTTTATCAAGGGTAATTTTGATTTTAAAATGATTTTGATGACGATGATGATGATTGTTTAGAGTCATCAGTCTTTTCTTGAGAATCATGAGATTCATCCTGTCTTTTGGTCATGGAGTCAGGTAAAGGAATATAATTAACATTATAAGGTGGACTTACCTTATTATATCCTAAACTTGAAGGGTCCTTAAAGGCCCTTTGTTGGGCAAGAAGTTCTTCGAACTTCTTGTTACTGACCTGAAATTTCTGAAGTATCACTTCAGTTTCAGCTTGTAATGTTTTAGACTCAGTTAATGAGATAGAAAGTTGCTAAACCTGAGCTGCCAAACTCAGTTTTTCAGACACTATTTTGTCTAAATCTGTTTGTAATGAAAGTATTTTAGCTGCATATTTTTTCTATTCAGATTTTAGACTTTCATTTAAAATGTTTGTTTCTATGACTTTCTTAGACAGTTTATCAGCATGCTTTCTATACCTATTTACCTCATCAATGCATGCTTTACTATAGAGGTTTTCTTTTACCTCTTTCAGGATGTCTGTTAGTTTGTCTTCAATATCAACCATAAGGGTATGATCTGAAGGTGATGGAATTTCAGCTTCATAAAGGCTCCAGTCACATTCTCCATCCTTTTTGACTTCATGTGAAGCATGAACTCTAGTCTTCTTAGACTTGTGTTTGTTGCTGGATGATTCTGGTGCTGAGAAGAATGATATATCATGAGAATCCAAGAATTCTTCTTCTTCATCTTCTTCAGTGCTTGTGAGGAAAGCACTGTCTGTGTGTTGAGTTTCTTTGAACTTATAGGCCTCTACATGTCTGATTTGGTTGTTGTTTCTGGATTTTTCATCCATCTCAAGTGTTTCAACCTTCGCTACTAGTGAGTCAAGGGATAGGGCCTCTAAGTCCAATGTTGCTTTCATGAGAGACACTGACTGAGTCCAACTCTCAGGCAATGTATGCAACATTTTCTTATTGAATTCAACAGTGTCATATTTGAGTCCATATACCATCATTTCATTCCCAAGTTGGACATATCTATGCAACTGATGAGGAATTGACTCCTCATGTATGTGATGGAAGGTTTCATATTGGGTCCTCAGTTTTTCCTTTTTGATTTCCCTAATTTCCTCACTTCCTTCACATATTGTGTGAAGAACCTTCCATAGTTCATGAGCAGTTTTGAAATTTTTGACCCGTGTCAAAATTTTAAAAGGCAAAGTCAAAGCTAAAATGCTATATGCCTTCATGTCTGTTTTGACCCGCTTAAGGTCATCACCAGCAACACTTTTCAGACTAACTTGTTTTTGTATGTTATAATCTGGTCCTAATGTCAGTGGGATATAAGGACCTTCAGTAATTGATGTCCATAAATCTGGATCTTGATATGTAATCGAATTTCTGAACATGATTTTCCATTGCTTGAAGTCTGATTTGTTCCTCAACTTTGGGGGTTTTGGTCCACTGTTAGAACTCATCATTTCATCAGCTATGTTTGTTTGATTTAAATTTTAGTCTGGTGCTAAAATTTTAATTAATCCTAATTGTCTCTAGGATTTGTTTGTTGTTGATAAACCCTTTTTAATTAGATATACCAAATAAAGGAAATTAATTAATTAATTAAAATCCAATGATAAGTCACTTTCAAATCTCGATGATAAGAAAGAAATATTCTGTCAAGGGAATGTCAACTTTTTAACGATGTCAGTCAAATAAAGACAAAAACCCTAAAAACAAATATTTTGTTTTCTAAAGTTAACTTTTAAGATCAAAAAGTAACTTTTTGAAAAAAATCAAAAGAAGATTTCGGTTCTTCTTTGTTTTGTATGATGAACAATACAATCACCGAATATTATGATGAATATGATGTTTATGGGTGTTTGGATGATGGTCATGAAAGATGATGAATGATGTTGGTTGAATAGGTGATTAGAAGATCATGATAGGGCTGCAAATTTGAAATGAATGGTTGAAAGTGTGTTATGGGTGAATTTTGAAGATGATGAATGGTTTATGAATGATGATGATTGATGAGAGTGAAGGTGATGATGTTTGAAGATGATAATGATTGATGTTGGTAGCCTTGAAACAAAGTGTAAGTTAAGAAAAACTTAACACATCAGCTGTAGATTAGTTGTTCATCAGCTGTGAATAATTGGGCAAAATAGCAAACACAAGTGTAACATGTATGTTATTGTAAACTTGATTATGAATGAAATTTCACTTTCAAATTCACAAATTGTTGAATGTATGTTTGTTGAATGATTTTGAATTATTGTAGAATGAATGTATGATGAGCAAATGAATCAAAATCATAATTAAATCATGTATTTGGCTGATATTTAGATTTCAAAACAGTTTGACTCTGAAAAGTCAAACTTTATGTTCTTGAATGAACCAACTTTTGATTCTTGGATTTCTGATGGAATTGGGTAAAATCAAAGGTTATAATAGCTGTAGATAAGTGATTCTAAGATACACAATAATCAATTTCATATAATCATCATCTCAACTCGGATTTAGATGATAAACCCATAAAGAACACAATGAAGAATAAAAACCCAGATCTAAGAATCAATGTTAAAAATGTAAGATTTGGATGTTGTGAATGATAAACGAATCTTAGATTTGATGTTTTCTAAGTTAAAACCACTATCAATATTAGCTAAATAACATCAGATTCATGATTTTGATGGATTTTCCTCAAGAACAATGAACTTTTCTTAAGAATACAAAATTTTCAAAAATCTTCAAATTCGATAGATGTGTTTATCCAATTGATATGAAACTTTGCAGATGTGTTAGTTATCACAAAGTAAAGCTATTAGAAGCTTAAATTCGATCAAACAACAACAAAATCAAAATTTCATGTTCATGAGCATTTGAAGACTTGAAGAACAAGTCTACTTGAATCTTCAAATTAATGGCTCAAATGAACTTCAATGGATATGAAAACTTGCAAATCATCATGAAATAGCAAATCTAAGCTAATAGTAGCTTGATTTCATCAAAAAACAACAACAATTTGTAGATCAAACAAATAAGGAGCCAAGGCTCTGATACCAATTGTGGAAACCACTGATTCTGCTGGTGGATCGAATATTGCAATCGTATTGTTGCCGTTTATCGAATTTGTGATGCGAAATCTCACAATCCCTTTGATGATTTCAAATGAAGATCTATTGCAAGATGAAATGTATGATGATGAATGAATGATGAACAAATTAAGAATGAATAATCATAAAGATTTCATTCATTCATGTGAATGATGCTAGAGGATTACAAGGGAGTTTGTAAGAACACTCTCTCACACACCTTAGTTTCTCTCTCTAGCCAAAAATCTGTATGTTTTCACCTTTTATGTGTGTTTTTCTCTAGTGAATCCTTTATGGATTATTTAGTAATTGTTCTATTGTTAGAGTATAAATGACTACACTTAGTCATTTATACTCTTTACAAAAATAAGAAAAATATTACATTTAAGCACAAATGATTACACAAATATAGTTCTAAGTCTGATAAATTCTCTATTGCTGCGTGAATGCCGGGTGCTGACGTCATTCGGGACGACCGCTCATGTTGACTGTTGACTTTGACCACGGTTGACCAAGTTTGACTTTGGTCAATTTTCTTCATTTTGATCATATTTTCAGCATATCTTTACCGGGTCGGTTTTGATAATCATCATGAGATTCGACACTTAGGTTTTGGTAAGTATCATCTTCAAAAAGTCCAACAACATCATAGGTGACCTCAACACCAGATTGACTCGTAGTCAATCTGATACAGCAAACATTTGCTTGTATTCCTATTTCTTATCCTTAACTGTACCCAAAAACATCACTGAAGTATTAAAGGACAACAGTTGGATAGAAGCTATACAAGAGGAACTACAGCAATTCAAGAAGCAAGAAGTTTGAAAGCTGGTAGATCTGCCTGAAGGTTAATATGCAATTGGCACAAGGTGGCTATTCAGAAACAAAGTAGATGACAGAGGGATTGTCATAAGAAACAAAGCAAGGCTTATAGCCCAAGGTCATACTCAAGAGCAAGGTATTGACTATGATGATGTCTTTGCTCCTGTAGCAAGACTGGAAGCCATCCGAGTATTCCTTGCTTATGTCTCATCTCAGAAGTTCATTGTCTAGCAAATGGATGTCAAATGTGCATTCCTCGATGGTAAGATAGATGAAGAGGTATACGTTGCTCAACCACCAGGGTTTGAAGATCCAGATTTCCCTCACAGAGTCTACAAGTTAGACAAAGCTCTGTATGGTCTTCATAAAGCTCCCAGAAAGTGGTATGAAACTTTATCAAAGTTTCTACTACATAATGGTTACACCCGTGGGAAAATTGACCAGACTTTGTTCTTAAAGAGAAAAGAACAAGACTTGCTAGTAGTGCAAGTCTATATGGATGACATAATATTTGGATCCACAAACACATAGCTTTGCAAAGAGTTTGAAACCCTTAAGCAATCAAAATTCTAGATGAGCACTATGGGAGAACTCACATTCTTCCTAGGACTACAAGTTCATCAATCAGCAGAAGGAATTTTCATCAATCAAAGCAAATATATGCATCAAACACTCAAGAAGTATAACATGGCTGATTGCACTTCAAGCAAGACACCATTTGCAACTGGATTGATGTTTGGACCAGATCCAGAAGGAACATCAGTTGACCAGAAACTTTACAGATCTATGATAGGTTCACTGATATATCTTACAGCAAGCAGACCAGATATCATGTATGCAGTTTGCATGTGCTCAAGATATCAAGCAGATCCCAAAGAATCACACATTAATGCAGTGAAGAGAATCTTTAGATACTTGAAAGGCAAACCAGCATTTGGTTTGTGGTATCCCAAAGATGGAGATTTCTCTTTATATGCATATACAGATAGTGATTATGGGGGATGCAATAACAGGAAATCAACTAGTGGAGGTTGTTAGTTTCTTGGATCAAGATTGATCTCTTGGCAGTGCAAGAAACAAACCAATGTGTCTGTGTCAACAGTAAAAGTAGAATACATAGCTGCTTGTGCATGCTGTTCTAAAGTGTTATGGATTCAAAACCAAATGCTTGACTATGGCTTTAACTTTCTTAATACACCCATACACATTTACAATTCTGCAGCCATGTGTATAACAGACAATCCTGTTCAACATTCAAAAACCAAACACATAGAAATCAGATATCATTTCTGAGAGTTTGCTCAGAAAAGGGTCTGATCAAGTTGATCAAAGCCCACACAGATAATCAATTGGCTGACCTTTTTACAAAACCATTTGATTCAACAAGATTTGAATTTTTGGTTCAGTCACTTGGTATGATCAACTATGAATCACCAAATTAATGTTTTTTAAAACATTAAAATCAAACATGCTTGATTTTATCAAAGTCCATGATTAATACCAAATTTACCTTTTTCAAAACCAAGAAATCATACAAATCATTCATTTTTTATATTGAATCACACATACATCTCATGAGAAATGATAGTAAACTAGCTTAATTCTTCACTTGAGTCATTTTCCACTAATAAAGACTGACTTGTATTCTGTGTGATATGTGGATAGGCTCAGCATGGGACACCTAACATCACATACAATAGTGAAGAACTAAATTCTCATGATTGTGTGGTCAACAACACATCTTAGTTTAGGGTGAGTATTAATCTATCCAACATAGGTTGCTTTCAAAGTAACTACAATACACCAAGTAAAACAGTTTATAAATTGCTCAATCATACAAGTGTCTCCTCTGTTATGATAATCATAGACCTGGAGTACACCTAGGCATTCTTTGTTATGCTAAGTACAGGCCTGAATGACCTACATCATGATCCAAAAAGATTCCTAAAGAGTAACACATCCAGTTTGGATAAAAATCAATAAAGTCTTTAGACTACATTCCTTGTGAATGAATCAAAAGAATCCCAAAGAGGATCACCTTCCAAAGTGAAGTGAAAAAGAATCCCAATGAGGATCAAACAAAATGGATCAAATTGAGCATTTATACTCCTAAGTAGCTAGGTTTTAAGTATTAAAAGTGCTTTCTAGCATATCTTGAGGAGGGTTGTACAAATCATACAATCAGATGTGGGGTACATACAACTCATGTCAATCAACTCAAAACATGATAATCACTCACTGTTTCAATCAATCATTAATCCCATGCATGAGTTTAAATGGATCATAATATCTGCAATCAACATTGTACTTGTCTATGTCTATTCTCAAAACCATACAAACAACTCAGTGAGAAATGTAGACTAGTATGATCTCATGGTATGTGCAAAAGATTCATGTTCAAACATGAAAATCATTCATTTATTAGTTAGATAAGGCATTATCTTTCTAACTTTTATCAAGCAAGCAATCAATTAGACTTTGATAATTTCCACTCAAATACATACAAATTTTTGTCATTTGAAATTTTTTTTATAACTATGCAAAAATTTAGGGGGAGAAATTGAACATGAAAATATCAAAGGAAGCAGAATTGTGCATTTTCATACATTTCAAATTTTGATATTTTCAAATTTTGAAAAAATAAACAAAGCCAAGTCAAGCCAACACTAACAAACAGCAGGTTGACACATACATATTTGTTTATTTTATTGCACAATATTGCTTATGAGTGATATCAAAACATCCTTATATTGAATATGTTAAAATTCAATATTTTAATATACATTTTAAATCAAATTTTAAACAAATATCATGATTTAAACAAGATTTATCAAACAAAATCTTCTTTTGGAAGAAAAACAAACAAATTTGCTTCGGAAGAATACAAAATTTTCTTTCGGAAGCAAAGTCATTAAATATTTGCTTCGGAAGAAAGATTTCAAAACATACATGTTGGGTTCTTACAAGTTTAACAAAGATGTTTAACCATTTAAACAACAAAACGCAGCGGATATAATGAATTTAAAACTTGTTTTAGATGCTGAAAAAAAACCATTTTATTTTCAAGAAAACAAACCCAAGAACAAGGATCATATATATATGTGAAAAGAAATGCTATCAAAGAAAACAACCATAGGATGTTCTTGAATACTACCTTTCAAGAACAAGGCAATTCGAGATGGATAAAGATGAAGAAGATGATGCTCTTGAACGTAAACCTCCAAAGAAGAAAGTCTCAAGCTAGTATACCCACAAGCTCTTGCAAGACACCCAACTTGTTAGGAAGTTGACACCAAAGATCCTTCTTACAAAAGCTCTAGATCCGAAAATGGGAGAAGAGAAAATGGAGAAGAAGGAGCTTGCATGTGTGAGAGAGAAAGTGTCTTGAGTGTCTTAGTTGAACAAGTAAATGTCTTGCATAAAAACAAGACAAAGGAATCCCAATGCAACCACCAAAGGGGCGGCCGAAATTGGGTTAAAAATGGGTTCCCTCCCATTTTGAAAAACACCCTTTTAATTCGTTGTTAATCACTAATTAAGTTATATAATTAAACCAATTTTAATCTTATAACTTAAACACTCTTTTAATTGATGTTATTTAACTTATTTAAATAACATTACAAATGATATCTCATGAACAAAATATCCATATAATTTGTTCTATCTCAAATGCAATAATTCAAAAAACCCATTTTCTAAATTGGTGTCAAAATTTATTTGCTTGATCATGTCAACAAATAAATATTTATCGGTGTTTGCCTAGCTTGTTATTGGGTATGACCCGACTTGGATCATAACGTACTAACCACATCAATCTTGTATGTGTCTTGGGCATATAAGATCCAACAATCTCCCACTTGCACAAGATTCATAGAAGATTGATGCAAGAAGTAAATACCGCCTAACAACGGTTTACTACCCTTAATACGTATGACTAAGAGCCATTCAATAACATCATCCCCTTCAAGTATCTTACTCGAAAATGTTTTAGGTGAATTAATCATCTATCCTTTTATCACAGATGTCATGTTAAATCTTAGAGACACAGAATGATCATTCTCCATTGACTTAACTTTAGCAGGCCTTAGACATCTTACTCTCAACGAATAAGAGGGACAAATCCCATCTTGATTACATACGTCTCTTACAATCACCTCGTGCTATACCTGAATTTAGTCTTATGTACTGCCGTGTTTCAGAACAGCGAAGAACTAAGTCAAAGTATAATACCCGGTGAATATCAAGACCCAATATGTATCTCAGGTCAGAGGATACCAAATGATATTCGCCTTTACTCAAATTTACTTATGATCAATCAAGAAGATTCCATGTAGTAATATTTGAGATGCGGGTCAGTCCAATATTTGTATCCCACAAATATCTATGAACTTTGGCAGCAACCCTTTGCTATATATTCATCCATATGAATATCCACCAATCCAAGTTCATAATAGTCTTACCCTCATACTTGTTCCCACAGGTATGAACGACTACGGACGTTTAGAGTAAATGATTTACTCATGGATTAAACATGCAAAATTGGAGTGTTAGTTGAAGCATTATAACCAAATAATTCATTCAAATAATAAAAGGTTCCAATATCCAAATACAAAATTATAAGATCAAATCCAGTCACTAGAATATCAAAGTCCCATGGCACAAGTATGACCTTTATGCTTTGCCTTTTCAAGGAGCTTCGTGAGTGGATCCGCAATGTTTTGATCCGTGTGAACTTTGCGAATACATATCTTTCCCTTTTCAACTTCATCCCTTATGTAGTTGAATCTCCGCTCAATGTGCCTAGTCTTTTGATGTGCATGGGGTTCCTTGATTTGAGCAATCGCACCCTCATTATCACAAAGAATTTCTAGGGGGTCCTGAATGGAAGGGACAACCCCTAGATCGGCAATGAATTTCTTCAACCATGCAGCTTCTTGAGCTGCTAATGAAGCGGCGATGTATTCTGACTCTGTAGTTGATAATGCCACCACATCTTGTTTAGAGCTCTTCCAAGAGACTCCTCCTCCATTTAGGATGAAAATGTATCCCGATTGTGATCGTGAGTCATCCCGATCAGTTTGGAAGCTCGCATTCGTGTAACCTTTTACCACGAGTTCCTCCTCACCAGATCCATAGATTAGGAACATATCTTTAGTCCTCCTTAGGTACTTAAGTATGTTCTTAACAGCCATCCAATGACTAGCTCCAGGATTTTGCTGGTATCGGCTTGTCATGCTCAAAGCGTATGACACGTCCGGCCTAGTGCATATCATTGCATACATGATGGATCCTATAGCAGATGCATACGGGTTTTCTTTCATTTTATCTTGCTCATCCTTTGAGTTTGGACATTGAGTCGTACTCAATATCGTTCCTCTTTGAATAGGTACCGTACCTTTCTTAGAGTTCTCATCTTAACCTTTTCAAGATCTTATCAATGTATGCACTTTGATTTAAACCTATCAACCGCCTTGATCTATCTCTATAGATCTTTATTCCCAAAATATAGGCGGCTTCACCAAGATCCTTAATGGAAAAACAGCTTCCAAGCCAGGTTTTTATACCTTCCAAGGTTGGAATGTCATTTCCAAATAGTAGGATGTCATCGACATACAATACTAGGAAAGTGATGATGCTCCCACTAGCCTTTTTATACACACAAGCCTCATCAGCGTTTTTGATGAACCCAAATTTAATTACCTCTTCATCAAAATGGTGATTCCAACTTCTTGACGCTTGCTTCAATCCATAGATTGATTTCTTTAACTTGCATACTTTGTTAGGATGTTTTGGGTCGACAAAACTTCAGGCTGAACCATATAACATCTTCCTCAAGATATCCATTTAGAAAAGCGGTTTTGACATCCATTTGCCAAATATCATAATCATAATGAGCAGCTATGGCAAATAATATCCTAATAGACTTTAGCATTGCAACAGGCGAAAAGGTCTCATCATAATCAACCCCTTGAGTTTGAGTGAAACCTTTGCTACAAGTCTAGCTTTGTAAGTATCCAAGTTTCCATGCATATCGGTTTTCTTCTTGAAAACCCACTTACTTCCAACTACCTTGGAGCTAAGAGGTGGTACAACCAAGTCCCACACTGGTTGTCATACATGGATTGCATCTCAACATTCATGGCTTCAAGCCATTTGTCACAATCCAAATTGGACACTGCATCATGGTATGTGATTGGTTCATCGGAATCAACCACATAGCACCCATCCATGAAAAATCCATATCTTTCAGGTGGATTACTAGTTCTACCGGATTTCCGAACGTTTGTGTGTATTGATCAACCATTTGATCATTCTCAACATCCTCATGTTAAGTGCTAGTATCAACCAAACGTGTATCGGGTTGTGGTTCTTGATCCTCCTCAAGATCCACTATTCTACTGCTAGCTCCTTCCATAAGGAACTTGGCTTCCAAGAACTCACCCTTCTTGGCAACAAACTCCTTTTGTTCCAATGGATCATAGAAATAATATCCCATAGAATCTCTAGGATATCCAATAAAGATACACTTAGTGGAACGACTTTCTAACTTGTTTGAGGTGGGAGTCTTTACATAAGCCTCACATCCCCACACCTTTAAATATGATAGAGATGGAACCCTTCCATGCCATATTTCAAAAGGTGTCTTTTCCACTTTCTTGGTTGGGGCCATATTCAAAATACGGGCCGCAGAGAGCAAAGCAAAGCCCCAAAATGATAGAGGCAATGAGCTTCTAGCCATCATAGATCGAACCATATCCAATAGAGTTCGATTTCTCCTCTCGGACACACCATTGTGTTGTGGTGTTCCAGGTGGAGATAGTTGTGAGATAATCCCACAACTTCTAAGATGATCTCTAAAAGTATCACTCAGGTATTCACCTCCTCTATCGGTGCGAAGAATTTTTATTGATTTGTTGAGTTGATTTTCTACTTCATTTTGGAAGGTTTTGAACATTTCAAAAGCTTCATCTTTGTGTCTTAACAAGTACACATACCCATACCTACTATAGTCGTCGGTGAAGGTAATGAAGTATCTTTCATTGTACCTAGTCATTGGCTTAAAAGGACCACATACATCCGAATGTATGATACCTAATAAATCTTTTGCCCTTTCGGTTTTGCCACTAAAAGGTGCCTTAGTCATTTTGCCTTGTAAACAAGATTCACATACATCAAATGAATCATATTCACTTGCTTTTAAAAGACCATTCTTTTGAAGTGTTTGTATGCGCTTCTTGTTTATATGACCAAGACGGCAATGCCAAAGATAGGTGTCACTCAAATCCAATTTGAGCTTCTTGGTACTAGTTTGGTATAAGGAGCTATCATATAATGTGTTTTCATGAACCAATTCATAAATACCATTAATAGGAATAGCTTTAAAATAAAAGATGTCATTTAAAGAAACATGAATTTCATTTTCAATAAACGTCAAAACATAACCATATTGTCTTAATTGGGAACTGAAATAATGTTCCTAGTCAAACTAGGAGCATACAAAACATTGTTCAAAATTGCTTCCAAACCATTTGGAAGCTTCAGGATGTAGTCCCCTCGGGCTTCAACTTGAACTTTTGCCCCATTCCCCATGTAGAGGCTAACATCCCTTTCTTGAAGTCTTTACTTCTTTTGAACCCCTGCAACAAATTGCAAATATGAGTTCCACATCCGGTATCCAATACCCATGTGTTAGAGGATATTAAACTTAGATCAATATGAATCATGAAAATTGTACCTGAGGTCTGCCCGGCATCCCTCTTAGCTTTCAACTCTTTGAGATGGACAGGACAATTTCTTGCCCAATGTCCTATCTCCCCACACTTAAAGCATGGGTCATCCGAAGCAACCTTTTGCTTCTTCTCCGCTGGTTTTGGTGGTGGCACTTTTACCACTCCCTTTCCCTTTCTCCCAACGTACCCTTTACCTTTGGCAACACTTGCCTTGGATGCGGGGTGAGGCCTCTTCTTGTTCCCACCTTCATTGATGGTGAGAACGGGTAAACTCCTTTTACCCATGGCCGCCTCGGCTGTTTTGAGCATAGAGTGAAGCTCAGTTATGTTCTTGTCCCAACCGTTCATGTTATAATTCATAACAAAATTGTCAAACCTTTTTGACAAAGAGTTGAGGATCAAATCCGTAGCCAACTCTTTCGAGACGGGACAATTCAGCCTTTCGAGGCGGTCTATGTGGCTCTTCATCTTAAGTACATAAGACGAGACCGATTGGGTATCATCCATACGACATGCATGGAGTGCTCGAACCGTTTCGAAGCGCTCTACCCTTGCTTGTTGTTGGAACGTTTCCTTCAACTGGGTTATCATGTCGTATGCTCCGTGATGTTCGTACTCCTTTTGGAGATCCGGAGTCATACTTGCCAACATGAGGCAAGACACTTGGACCGAGTCCTCAGTGTATTTCACCCAATTCATGTAGGCCTCTTCATCTTCCTCATTGGGTTCATCGGGAATCGGATCGTCTAAGATATATGACCGTTTCTCTTGCTTGAGAACAATTCTCAAGTTTCGAAACCAATCAATGAATTGTTATGGTTTAGACGCTCCTTTTGGAGAATGGTTCTTAGTGATAGGGTATGAGCGGATGGAATATCATTATTTTCATTGTTGTTGGTGGCCATCTACAAAATTTAACAAGGTTCAATTTTAGTATTTACGATATTATCATATTTAATTATAAATACCTTTTATGTGTTACACACAAAATAAATTCTAGAATCCAACGTTACATTTAAATAGTGGTTAGGTGACCTTTATCCCATTATTTAAATTAACAAGGTAGTCAACGTTTGACAATTGCAACCCTTTGCAACTTCTAGAGGTATGGGATCGACTTAAACATCATATGTATAGTCGGCATGTTAATCCCATCAACACCTTTTGTAAACCACATTGTAGGTGATCCATTTAACATGGTTTGCAAATCAAGTTACCCTACTTACACACACATGTGAGTTTACCAATATAAGTGGTTAGGTGATCTTTATCCCACAAATATGGCATTCCCACCTCAAATCACAAGTTCCCTCAAAATGGTTAGGTGACCTTTATCCCATTAAGAGTTTTCAAGTGACTCAAGTGTTGTGTAAAAGGATGGTGATAAACTTGTTTTCAAAAGACATTTTAAGTTTTCATAATTCTAGTTTAGAAAACTCTATGTACCTTGTATTTGCATGCTTTCAAATACATGGTACCCTATGGTTCTTTTAATAAAACCCCTTTTATTTAAAATCATTAATCCTTTTAATAACCATTTATTAACCACTTAATGATTAAGAACCATTTATTTTCAGCTTGTTATGTTTATAAATTGTTAGTTATGCATATCCATATATCAAACATCCAACATAAAACAAAACAACCAAACAAGCACAACCATTCAATCATAAGTGCATAACCATAGCCACTAAGGTGACCACACTTGTTTGCCATCACAAGTGTTGTCATTTGGTCTTTCCTAAGGGTTAAAATGACACATTAAAATGTGTCCAAGAACTCCCACTCGAATCCGCATCCAAATGCTTCAAGTGTCCATGTCTTTTGAGTTCTTCCTTTGTATCTTCCCTTGAGTCTCCAACTTGTGCATCTTCTTTTACAAAAATCATATCCTAATACAATTTTTCTAATAAAAGAAATGCACCTAATTATTTATTACATAACCAATAATAAATAAATTACAACCCAAAAGATACAAACACCAAAATTATTATTACAACCCTTTAATGAATAAAACCAAACATGACAATCACATTCATCCAAATCCAAAACACATAAGGTCAAGGCTATGTTATGCACCAAAATATGTATCAAATACAACATCCAAGAACAACCATGAACTCCCTTTTAACCCTTAAAGTTTCGGCCAACATAAACCCAAACTTTAGGGTTTAGTCCAAACAAAACAATCAACCACTTGATGTTAATCTTTCAAGGTTTATTCTAAAGCATGTAAGATAAAACTTTGAAAGATAAGGGATTCATTCATCCACAACAAAACAGCCCCTAATGGGTTGAAAAAGTCCAACAAAACTAACTTTTCTTGGACTTTTGAAGCAAGTTTTCCACATAACCGGCTCTAGATGCCATTGTTGGGTTCTTACAAGTTTAACAAAGATGTTTAACCATTTAAACAACAAAACGCAGCGGATATAATGAATTTAAAACTTGTTTTAGATGCTGAAAATAAACCATTTTATTTTCAAGAAAACAAACCCAAGAACAAGGATCATATATATATGTGAAAAGAAATGCTATCAAAGAAAACAACCATAGGATGTTCTTGAATACTACCTTTCAAGAACAAGGCAATTCGAGATGGATAAAGATGAAGAAGATGATGCTCTTGAACGTAAACCTCCAAAGAAAAAGTCTCAAGCTAGTATACCCACAAGCTCTTGCAAGACACCCAACTTGTTAGGAAGTTGACACCAAAGATCCTTCTTACAAAAGCTCTAGATCCGAAAATGGGAGAAGACAAAATGGAGAAGAAGGAGCTTGCATGTGTGAGAGAGAAAGTGTCTTGAGTGTCTTAGTTGAACAAGTAAATATCTTGCATAAAAACAAGACAAAGGAATCCCAATGCAACCACCAAAGGGGCGGCCGAAATTGGGTTCAAAATGGGTTCCCTCCCATTTTGAAAAACACCCTTTTAATTCATTGTTAATCACTAATTAAGTTATATAATTAAACCAATTTTAATCTTATAACTTAAACACTCTTTTAATTGATGTTATTTAACTTATTTAAATAACATTACAAATGATATCTCATGAACAGAATATCCATATAATTTGTTCTATCTCAAATGCAATAATTCAGAAAACCCATTTTCTAAATTGGTGTCAAAATTTATTTGCTTGATCATGTCAACAAATAAATATTTATCGGTGTTTGCCTAGCTTGTTATTGGGTATGACCCGACTTGGATCATAACGTACTAACCACATCAATCTTGTATGTGTCTTGGGCATATAAGATCCAACAATACAAAATTTTAAATTTTTTTTAAAAATTTTGACAACTATTCACACAACGGATGAACAAAGATTACATCCGCTGTAGGTACAGTACCACACAAAACATTATAAGTGTTCCACTGTTGGGTTTCTAACAAGATTATCAAAGCCATATAAACCCATTTATATGAAAAACGCAGCGGATTAGATAGTTTTAAATCTTGTTATCAATATGAATATAAAAAAAAACCGATTTTATAAACATAAACCCAAACCACGGATCCATATACGAAATATACATGCATATCAACATCACAACCATAGAGGGTTTTCAAGAAATACTACCTTTCAGGAAGTAAATGCAATGGAAGGGATGATGTATGAAAGGTTAGCCTTCAAAAGAGAAAGCCTCAAGCTTGTATACCCAAAGCTACTAACCAAAACACCTTAGTTTGCTAGGATTGAATACACTTGCACACCACAAGAAATGTTCTTGTTCTTCTTTTCCCTTTTCAGTCGAGAGCAAGAGAAAGAAGAGAGATGGAGGAGAGTTTCTTGATTAGAGGTCTATTGCATGTGAAATGGTTGGGTAGTGGAAAGGGAGTGTTCCAAGAAACATTTAAGCCATTTTTAAAATTCAAAAGGGATGTTAATCCCTCTCTATTTTTTGGCCGCACCCCCCCCTCCTTGTGTTTTAATTATTTGTAACAAAATAAGTAACATGTCACTAGTTACAAGTTTATTAAAACATGTAACACATTAACATGATATAATTTACATGCAATATCTCATAACCATTATCATATATACATTATTTAACCAACTTAAATAATATCATAAGATAAACTCTATAAATAAATTATCCAAATAATTTATTTATTCCTCAAGTGCAAATATTTAGAAACCCATGTTTTAAATATCATAAGTGTTAATATTTAATTGTTAGATCATATCTTACAATAAATATTATGGTGTTTGTCTAGCGTGTTATTGGGTATGACCCGACTTGGATCATAATGTGCTAGCCACATCAATTATAATATGTGTCTTGGGCAGACCAATTCCAACAATCTCCCACTTGCACAAGATACATAGAAGATTGATGCAAGTAGTAAATACAGCCTAACAACGGTTTACTACCCTTAATACATATGACGAGGTGCCATTCAATAACATCATCCCTTTCAAGTACCTTACTAGAAATGATTTAGGTGAATCAATCATTTATCCTTTTGCCACAGATGTCATGTTAAATCCAAAGACACAAAATGATCATTCTCTGTTGATTTAACTTAGCAGGCCTTAGACATCTCACTCTCAACGAATAAGAGGGACAAATCCCCTTTTGACTACGTACATCTCTCACAATCATCTTGTATTACACTTGATCTCAGCCTTATGTACCGTCATGTTACAGAGCGGCAAAGGAAAAAGTCAAAGTATAATATTTGGTGAATATCAAGACCCAATATGTATCTCAGGTCTGAGGATACTATGATGTTTGCCTTTACTCAAATTTACTTATGATCTATCAGAAAGATTCCATGTAGTAATATTTGAGGGCGGGTCAGTCCAATATTTATATCCCATAAACATCCATGAACCTTAGCAGCAAACCCTCGCTCAATGTTCATATCCTATGAATATATGCCAATCCAAGTTCATGATAGTCTTACCTTCATATTTTTTCCCATAAATATGACCGACTACAGACATTTAGAATAAATAACTTATACACGGATTTAAACATGCTAAAATGGAACATAACTCAAAAGTCATACTCATTAAACCATAATCATATGAATGAGTCATAGTAATAATTGTTCCGATATCCAAATACAAAATAGATCAAATACAAAATAGATTAAACCATAATCATATGAATGAGTCATAGTATGACCCTGATGCTTTGGCCTTTCAAGGAGCTTCGTGAGTGGATCCGCAATGTTTTGATCGGTGTGAACTTTGTGAATACATATTTTTCCTTTTTCAACTTCATCCCTTATGTAGTTGAATCTCCACACAATGTGCCTTGTCTTTTGATGTGCACGGGGTTCCTTGATTTGAGCAATCGCACCCTCGTTGTCACAAAAGATCTCTAGAGGGTCCTGAATGGTACGGACCACTTCTAGGTCGGCATGAACTTTCTTAACCACGTAGCTTCTTGAGCTGCCAATGAGGCGGCGATGTATTCCACTTCAGTGTTGGACAATGCTACCATATCTTGTTTTGCACTCTTCCAAGAGACTGCCCCACCATTCATGATGAAAACATATCCCGATTGTGATCGAGAATCATCTCGATCTGTTTGAAAACTCGCATCCGTGTAACCCTTTACAACGAGTTCCTCCTCACCAGAGCCATATATTAGAAACATATCCTTAGTCCTTCTAAGATATTTCAATATACTCTTAACCGCCATCCAATGGCTACTTCCCGGATTCTGTTGGTATCTGCTTGTCATGCTCAAAGTGCATGACACATCTGGTCTAGTGCATATCATAGCATACATGATGGATCCTATAGCCGATGCATATGGGATTCCTTTCATTCTTTCTTGCTCATCATTTGAGCTTGGACATTGAGACAAACTCAATATTGTTCCTCTTTGAATAGGCACCAAACCTTTCTTAGAGTTTTCCATCTTGAACCTTTTCAAGATTTTATCCATGTATGCACTTTGGTTTAAACCTATTAACCGCCTTGATCTATCCCTATAGATCTTTATTCCTAAAATGTAGGCGGCTTCACCAAGATATTTGATGGAAAAACAATTTCCAAGCCAGTTTTTTACACCTTCCATGGTTGGAATGTCATTTCCAAACAATAGTATGTCATCAACATACAATACTAAGAAAGTAATAATGCTCCCACTAGCTTTCTTATAGACACAAGCCTCATCAGTGTTTTTGATGAATCCAAATTTCTTGACTTCATCATCAAAACGGTGATTCCAACTTCTAGATGCTTGTTTCAATCCGTAGATTGATTTCTTTAACTTTCATACTTAGGATGTTGTGGATCGAAAAAACCTTTAGGTCGAACCATATAGACATCTTCTTCAAGATATCCATTTAGAAAAGCGGTTTTGACATCCATTTGCCAAATCTCATAGTCATAATATGCAGCTATGGCAAAAAATATCCTATTTGACTTTAGCATTGCTATGGGCGAAAAGGTCTCATCATAATCAACCCCTTGAGTTTGAGTAAAACCTTTTGCTACAAGTCTTGCTTTGTAAGTATCCAAGTTTCCATGCATATCGGTTTTCTTCTTGAAAACCCACTTACTTCCAACCGGTTTGGAGTTGAGAGGTGGTGCAACCAAGTCCTATACTTGGTTGTCATGCATGGATTGCATCTCTATGTTCATAGCTTCAAGCCATTTGTCATAATCGGATTGTGATATTGCATCATGGTATGTGGTGGGTTCATCTGAATCTACCACATAGCATCCATCCATAAAAAATCCATATCTTTCGGGTGGATTACTAATTCTACCAGATCTTTGAACGTTTTGTGTGTCTTGATCAATCACTTGATCATTATCAACAACCTCTTGTTGAGTGCTAGTATCAACCAATTATGTATCGGCTTGTGGTTCTCGATCCTCCTCGAGTTCCACCGTTCTATCAGTTCCTTCCATAAGGAACTTAGTTTCCAAGAACTCAGCCTTTAGAGCAATAAATACCTTTTGCTCGGTTGGGTTGCAGAAGTAATATCCCATAGTGGATCAAACTTCAAGTTTGTTCTAGGTGTTGCGCTTGACATAAGCCCCATAACCCCATACCTTTAAATATGATAATAATGGAACCCTTCCATGCCATATTTCAAAAGGTGTCTTGTCCACTTTCTTGGTTGGGGCCATATTTAGAATGCGGACTGCTGAGAGCAATGCGTAACCCCAAAATGATAGAGGCAATGTGCTTCTAGCCATCATAGATCGAACCATATCCAATAGAGTTTGATTCCTCCTTTTGGCCACACCAATATGTTGTGGTGTTCCGGGTGGAGTGAGTTGCGAGATAATTCCACAAATCCTAATATGATCTTAAAAAGCATCACTAAGGTATTCACCTCCTCTATCAGAACGAAGTACTTTGATGGTTTTATTGACTTGATTTTCAACTTCATTTTGGAACACTTTGAACATTTCAAAGGCTTCATCTTTGTGTCTTAACAAGTACACATACCCATAACGACTATAATCATCAGTAAAGGTAATGAAGTATCTTTCACCATTTCTTGTCATTGTCTTAAAAGGGCCACATACATCCGAATGTATGATACCTAATAAGTCTTTTACCCTTTCATTAGTTCCACTAAGGGTTTCTTGGTTATCTTTTCTTGTAAACAAGACTCACATTTATCAAATGAATCTTCACTTGATTCTAAAAGACCATTCTTTTGAAGTGTATGTATGCGATCTTTTTTTATGTGACCAACGCCACAATGCCAAATATAGGTCTTACTCAAATCCATTTTGAGTTTCTTAGTGCTTGATTGGTACAACGAGTTATCAAAGGATGTGTTATCATGAACTAATTCATAAATGCCATTATATGGCATAGCTTTAAAATAAAAGACATCATTCATGAAAACATAAATACCATTGTCAACAAACTTCAAATCATAACCATATTGTCTTAAAAGATAAACGGAGATAATGTTCCTAGTCAAACTAGGAGCAAACAAAATGTTTTTCAAAACAACTTCCAAACCATTTGGAAGCTTCAAAAGGTAGTCTCCTTGGGCTTCGACATCAACTTTTGCTCCGTTGCCCATGAAAAGACTTGTATCTCCTTTCTTGAAATTTTTATTTTTTTTGAACCCCTGCAATAAATTGCAAATATGAGTTCCACATCCGGTATCTAATACCCATGTGTTAGAAGAAATAACATTTAGATCAATATGGATCATGAAAGTTGTACCTGAGGTTTGCCCCGCATCCCTCTTTGCTTTCAACTCCTTGAGATAAGTTGGACAATTTCTCATCCAATGTCCTATCTCACCATAACCAAAGCGCGGATCTTTCGAGCTAACCTTTAGCTTCTTCGGTTTGGGTGGTTTCGCTTTAGGCTTCCCTTTGAACTTACCCTTGAAGTGCCCTTTGCCTTTGGCAACCTTTTCCTTAGGTTTAGGGTGATGCCTCTTCTTATTTCCACCTTCATTGATCGTGAGAACCGGTAAAACCCTTTTACCCATTCCCGTTTCGGCTATTTTGAGCATTGCGTGAAGCTCACCAATGCTCTTGTCCCATCCATTCATGTTGTAGTTCATGACAAAAGTCTCAAATCATTTAGTTAGACCATTAAGGATCAAATCCGTGGCTAATTCTTTTGAGACCGGACAATTTAGTGGGTCAAGTAGATCAATGTGGCTTTTCATTTTAAGCACATAAGATGAAACCGATTGGGTTTCTTGCATACGACATGCATCAAGCGCTCGAATCGTTTCAAAGCACTCCACCCTAGCTTGAGTAAGGAACATTTCCTTAAGTTGGGTGATCATGTCATATGCCCCATGATGTTCAAAGTCCTTTTGAATCTCAGGAATCGTAGTTCTCGGCATGAGGCAAGAAACTTGCACCGAATCCTCGGTGTGTTTTATCTAATCGTTATTGTGACCACCGACCTCTAGGTCATAATTCTAACCATTAACCTCCTGCATCACTATCCATGCAACTGATATTAATGTTAATATCATTATTATTAGTAGTAGTAGTGTTATTATTGCTACTGCTACTATGGTCATTCTTATTATTTTATGTGCTATTTGAGATGATTTAGCTAAGTCTAGCCTTAGCATAGAATAACTTCGTGTTCCGGGAAAAAGACAATTAGAACCCTCATAATTCTAGAACTTAATTGAAACAATTAAAATGTGTGTATACATATATAATTCGGTTAAGACATGCATGTTCATGCACAATACTTAACATCTAACTAGAACTATCACCTAAAATACTACACTACCTACAAAATAATACTACATAATAACAATAACTAATAAAAATTTAAATTAAATCACTCCACAAAAATCCAAGGATCGGCCGCCCCCTTGACCGCCAATCTCCTCCCATTTCCTCCACTAGACACCACCACCCTCTCCTCCACTCCCGTTTCATGCAAGGAACCCACACACCTCTCATTCTTACACCCTCATTCTCACCCTCTTCTCTATCGGTTTCTTTCAGCAGAAAACACACACACACCACAATTTGCAGCACCATTTCAGCCAAGTTTTGAAGAACAACAACAATCTAGCATCATCCAAGCTTCAAACAAGCAAGAAGGTGCTATCTTGTGGATGTTGGTGCAAGGTTCTTGCAACTTCGACCTTATCCAGCCTTTGTTCGATATTCTCCAGGTCATCTTGTCCCTCTAACCTCTCAAAATCGTGAAACACTCAATGTGTAAGCATCTACACACGCAAACCATGTACATCATGTGTTATTCTTTCATTAATCTACCAAAAACCTTACATTCTTTGTTCTAACAGAAACTTGCTGCTACAAATTTGTTCTTGAGGAGCTTTTAACATCCTTGAAGGTATCTCATTCAACATAATGGTTATTCTATGGGTGGAACACGAGTTACACCATGAAAACCCTCTTTTTGAGAGACTTTTGCATCATCTAACCTTTATGCCTTGTCACCTCCGAACCAAATCTTGTAACCTGCTTATAAATGGTTTATAAAACTCTTAATAACCTGTTTTGAAAGTTTCTAAATGATTTGGTAATGTTTAAGCATAATCCGTAAGGTTTTACACATGTGTAATGGGTTTAAATGGTGAAAACACACAACTACATGCTTATTTCATGGTTACATGTTAAATCCGTATGTTAGAGCTATTTTTCAGTAAGTTTTGAGTTATTAGTTGTGTATAAGGTGTTGTTAATGGCTGAAAATAATAAAATTATGGACTTGTAGGCATTTTGAGCTTATTTTGGGACCCGAAAGGTGGTAAAATGACTTAAAAATAAGAGAAATTAGAGTATGACCATGTTAAAAAGAATTCCAGGCTCTAAAAGAGTTAATAAAGTGATTTAAATCGGATTTGTTGAATAAATGGTCAAAAATGCTTTAAATGGATTTTTTAGTTAAAAACGGGTATTAACCTGGTAACGTTTGAAGGAAAGTCTTGGAAATAATGGTATAAAACCAAAATCCATGAAAACCATGTTATTTTAGTAAGTTAGGAACTATAAGACTTAGTGATGGTGAAAAATTGGTCAAACAAGTTTTTAAACGGTCAACTTCGGGTAAAAACGCATTTTAACATAAACTTAAAAATGAGACTTTCAACATAAAGGGCTTGAAAATACATTCTTGACAGATTATAAAGCTTGTTAAAAGTCCTTAAAATAATATTTAAAGTTTTAAGACATAAAACTATAAGATTCAATGCTTAACCGTTAAAACCTTCAGTTTTACCGTAACAGGTAACTTAAAATATATGTTCACCCAACTCGAATTTAAAATCTGGAAAATTTTGGAGGTTAACTTAATAATAATGTAATATTTAACTCCAAAATTCAGTTATGGGGTCATATAGGTCATTAAATGTAAAGAAGCAAACTTTAGGGTAGAAAATGTAAATTCTGAAACTTAAAGGACTAAACTGTATAGTCAATGACCTAATAGTGTAAAAATCAATATTTTTTTCCTTACGAAACCCTGACTTTCTATAAAAGGAAACTTTCTAATGCAAGCCTTGGCAAATCTAAGCTAGTTGAACATTTAACCTCTTAACACATCTTGTCCACCTCGTATGACCTTAGAACTAGTGGCTTATCACTTAATCTTGATGGTAGAGTGCTAGACTTGAAACTTTCTCGGTACATGAAGAACCCGTTGCTTGAAACCCTAAGGTGAGTTCTAGTGTTCCCTTTTTACTACTGTTTTTGGGATGAAGCATGCTATGTTTAAATTGAACTATTTATGTGCTATATTATGATGCTATATGTTGTGGAAATGTTAGAACCTTCTTTTACTTTTATCACAATCATTAATTCTTGTGTGAACCGCTTGTTTTATATGGGTAGATCTACTTGGGGAATCCCCCACACACAGTGCCTTCCGTGATGAACAGGAAGGGTACCACACTGAGATACTGCGGGGTCGTTTGTGTCATGTGATAGGTTTTTATAAGATACTAAGGTGAACCATCCGGCAGGTATGGTCCACTATATGAGGCTCAGTTCTTCCTTCGGGATTAACCGGTACAACATAACTTTTGAAGAGGCTAGCCGGGACTGAGTGCAGGGTTGATTGTGATCCCCCACAACAATGAAACTATGATTCTTTTAAATCATATGTGGATTCTATTGAATCCTTTTGTTTTTAAACTTTAAGCACTTGAATTCACCAACTATTTAGTTGACACAATTTTCTTTTGAGCATGCTTCAGGTAATCCGTGATGGGAGTCTGGCTGTTGTAGAAGACCTTGACCTAGCACCGTGACCCATGGCATTGGCTTGTTTTGTTTTTAAAACAATTTGAACAATTTACATTTGTTATTGTTGGAAAAAATTTGTACTGATGAATTATGTACTTGTATTGGTGGCTAGACCTACTTCTAGCCTGGTTTTTCCTTAAATATTAATGCCATGTGATGTTCTCTTCTTTTGTGATCTTATGATGGTTTGTTTCCGCTGCCATATGTTGTTGCTAGTCTGTGACGTCCCACCCTACCTGGGCCCGGGGTGTGACAGATTTGGTATCAGAGCCAAAGGTTGTAGAGAAGTCGGGAATACCATAGTAGACCCTAGGCTACGACCCTGATACCTTAGGACCGTCCTTATGGGAAGGTGTTAGGATGATCGGGTTGGGTAAATTGATGATTACACTTGATCAACGTAATCATGAATTTACCGGACGCGTAAATTCCAGCATGGACCTTTAGGTAATGATTGGACCTTTTGTTTGAAAGTTATGATTACTGAAATTTTCTCTGAGTGGTCTAAAGGTTTTCTTAAAATGAACTACTTTACTTGTTATTATTTGAAGAGACTCCTGATTTTCTGATACTATCGATTACTGATACCCCTGGTTATTGATACTGTTGGGATATCTGATACTATTGCCATCACTACTACTATAAGTATTATTATTATTACAACCATGAGCTATGAGAAACCAAATTACTCATGAAATTTCTTACAGGACATCAAGGAGCCGGACGCACTCCCATTCACCGCATGTCGCAGCTCCTACTCACTCACCTATCCCACCTATAGGGGATAGGGGTGCACGTGTTATCACCCGTCCATTCAAAAGTACTAGGCCAGGACCCTCAGTCTCCTTTAGGATGCCACCTCCTCCTCCATCACCTATTAGGACTCCGCCACCTGCACCACCGATGTTTGACCCGCTTCGACACCATTCACATGATGAGCACTGGATTCCACCGAGGCACAGCATGTATGATGGCCCTAGTGTGCTAGTTGGTGACCGGTACTCCCAGTCTACCCACCGGGCAAGCGACATAGGTCCCTCGGCTACTGCATTGGACGAGATTCTGAAGACCGTCCGTCGTCACGAGCTGACACTCCTGCACGCCACTCGGACCTCTCAGTCCACCCAGTTTCAGGCCATGATGGCTTCGCATGGGGTCCAGCAGTTGGAGCAATAGCAAAGGAAGAAGAACTCAGGGTGGCTAGGGTGGCTGAAGAAGAAGTGGATGTGAGAGCATGGAGAAGAAGTGGGATTGTCTGTCTTTTAGACAGTTGAAGGAAACAATTTTTATTATTATCAGATACTATTATTATTTATTATGGGGGGTGATGGCACCTTCCAACTTGTAAGAGTATAAATCTGATCCAATTATGTTTTGCTAATACTATTAACCCAATCTATCTATGAAACTATTTCTATTGATGCTAAATTTCGTAGGGTAATCTGTATTGAATTGCAATGTGTCATGTTAGGCGTTGGGAATTTTGACTTGTGTCCATTCTGGGTGAATTGTCCTAAATTAATTTAATGGAACATATTTAGAGGTATTTAGTGGTGTGTATATTGCACTCCCTCCTATTAGAACGTGGTATATTAGGATAAGTGATGCATGGGCTACTTGAAACCAAAAATTATGCGATGCTAAAAGAATTTATCTATGATGCTATCAGAATGCCGACCAGACAAGGAACCCATATTGGAAGACAAGGAGCTACTAGAGGTCGTCGTGAGGGAGCTAGACAGACCGGAAAACAACCCCCTACTCCTCCAAGAACTCCTCATGGAGAGAATTCCAATCAGGGGAATGATGAGTGAATCGCCAACCTCGTGGCACAACAAATTGCTAACGCCATTCTGACCATCATCGCTCAGATCAATGCGGACCGGAGCAACCCTGGTGGTAATGATGGATTCGGGAACGATGAGGGCAACAATGAGGAAGCTGAAGCATTAAGGAATGGATGCTCCTACAAAACCTTCATGGCGTGCATGCCAAAGGATTTCTATGGTACCGAGGGTGTGATAGAGACCTACCGATGGATCGACGAAATGGAACCTGTTTTAGATATCAACGAATGTAAGATGGAACACATGGTGAGGTTTGCATCCCAATCACTCAAGGGATCGGCACTGGAATGGTGGAAGACTGTTACTCAGCCCTAGGGAAGAAACACTGCTAACCGAATAAGCTGGACCGAATTCAGGGAATTGATAACCAACAAATACTGCCCAATCAACCAACTAGAGAAACTGGATTCTGAATTTCTGAGCCTGGAGATGAAAGGTCCTAATTACACTGAGTACATCAACCGCTTCTTAGCCCTGTCTCGTCTAGTGCCACACCTGGTGACACCGGAATCCAAGGGCGTAGCACGTTTCATTTGGGGACTACATCCTAGAGTCAGGGGTATGGTTCGATCCTCTAGGCCCTTAACCCTTCAAGTTGCGGTTGACTTCACCAGTAGTTTGACTGATGATTTAGTCAGGGCTGGATGGACTGAACAAACCAGGACTGACGAAACGAGGAAGCCGATGGGTAAGAAGAGAAAGTGGTTTGATGTGAAGAAAGCAATTGGTAGCAGTAGTGGGTCAAGCAAGAAGGGTTTTGAAGGTATGAGGCACGATGACTAGGGTGGAAGGACTCGGAAGCTATACTCGGGTACAAGCCCATTCTGCAACAAGTGCAAACTGCATCATCAAGGGGAGTGCAACCCGATGCCCTGCTTCCGATGTAAATGACCAGGTCATTTAATTAAGGATTGTACGTATGCACCAGGTAAACAATGCTATGAGTATGGAGATTCAGGGCACATGAGGAATAAGTGTCCTAAGCTGGGGAGAGATAAGGACGCCAGACCCAACAAGCCCAAGGGATGAGCATTCGTGATGGATCTAACCGGTGCTCGTAAGGAACCTGATGTGGTCAATGGTACGTTCCTTATAAACAACCATCCTGCTACCGTTCTACTTGATACTGGAGCAACTGCTAGTTTTGTCTCTAGTGTTTTTAGGCCTTTGATTGACATAAGTGCATGTACCCTGATTGATACGTTTACCGTAGAATTAGCTGACGGCAACATCTTAGAAACTAATGAACTCATCAAGGATTGCTTAATGAACATAGAAGGTAGTATATTCAAGATTAATCTGATGCCTATTAATCTAGGAGGATTCGATGTGGTTATTGGTATGGATTGGCTGGCTAGGCATAGAGTCGAAATCTTGTGTGATGAATGCCTAATTAAGATACCATTGAACGATGGGAAGGTGTTAGTTGTTCATGGTGAAAGAAGTAACACGCTATATCCTATGATATCCCATTTAAAGGCGACCAAGAGTCTCATGAAGGGATGCCCAGCTTTCATAGTCTATGTAATGAAAGCCAAAGAGGAAAAGAAGATTGAGGATATACCAGTGGTTTCTGAATATCCGGAAGTATTTCCCGAAGACCTACCGGGACTCCCTCCGACTCGTCAGGTTGAGTTCCAAATAGATCTATTGCCTGGTGCTACACCAGTAGCCAAGGCACCGTACCGACTCGCCACTCCCGAGATGAAAGAACTAATGCCACAAATCCAAGAGCTACTCTACAAGGGATTTATACGACCGAGTGTTTCTCCATGGGGTGCCCCAGTACTATTCATGAAGAAGAAGGATGGAACCCTGCGTATGTGTATTGATTACCGGGAACTAAACAAGCTGACAATAAAGAATCGTTACCCTCTTCCGAGAATTGATGACCTATTCGATCAACTGTAGGGGGCAAGCTATTTTTCCAAAATAGATTTAAGATCAGGGTACCATCAACTAAAGATAAGAAAGGAAGACATACCCAAAACAACCTTTAGAACTAGATATGGACATTATGAGTACTTGGTCATGCCCTTTGGACTGACTAACGCACCAGTGGCATTTATGGATCTCATAAACCGAGTGTACCGCCCATATCTAGACAAATATGTGATCGTGTTTATCGACGGCATCCTGATCTACTCTTGTAGTAAGGAAGAGCATGCATCAGAGAAGAAGGGTTGAGCTACTGAATGATTACGAATGCGAGATTCGCTACCATCCCGGCTAGGCCAATGTAGTGGCAGATGCCTTGAGCAGGAAAGAAAGAGAAAAACCCCTCCGTGTCCGTGCATTAAGGATGAACGTGTATATCGACCTCATCGCGAAACTAAAAGAAGCACAAGGCGAAGCGCTAAAGGAAGATAACATAGCAGAGGAATCGTTAACATGAATGGAGAAGCGATTTAAGATGAGTAACGATGGTATATATAAACATGAAGGGAGAACGTGGGTACCAAAGTACGGGGGAATTAGAGAGGTGATCCTAAACGAAGCCCACAAATCTAGGTACTCGGTTCACCCTGGAAGCGACAAAATGTACCAAGATCTAAAGGCACTTTTCTGGTGGCCTGGAATCAAGAAATCAATCGCCATTTATGTTGGGAAGTGTCTGACGTGCGCCATGGTAAAGGCTGAAAATCAAAAACCGTCAGGGACGTTACAACAACCCGAAATTCTAGAATGGAAATGGGATAACGTCATGATGGATTTTGTTACAAAGTTACCCAGAACTTTCAGAGGTCATGATGCTATCTGGGTAATAGTGGATCAGTGAACTAAATCAGCTCACTTCTTGCCGATTCGAGAAGACTACGACCTGACAAAGCTGGCCCAACTGTACATCGATGAAATAGTAACCAGGCAAGGGGTGCCACTATCAATCATCTCCGACCGTGATAGTCGTTTTACTTCTCGTTTCTGGAAGTCAATCCAGCAGGCTCTAGGAACCCGTCTAGATTTAAGCACTGCATACCACCCACAAAATGACGGTCTAAGTGAAAGAACCATCCAAACCTTGGAAGATATGCTAAGGGCTTATGTGATTGACTTTGGTGGGAACTAGGATAACCATCTTCCTCCAGTAGAGTTCTCCTACAATAATAGTTACCATGCAAGTATAAAAGCAGCTCCGTATGAGGCCCTATATGGCAGGAAATGTCGATCATCGTTGAGTTGGAATGAGATCGGTGATAGCCAAGTAATGGGACCCGACACCGTGATGGAGACAACCGACAAAATATTTAAAATCAAGGAGCGTTTAAGAGCAGCCAGAGACCATCAGAAGAAATATACTGACAGAAGCCGAAAATCTTTAGAATTTCAAGTGGGTGACAGAGTAATGCTAAAAGTAGCACCATGGAAGGGAACTGTGAGGTTTGAAAAGAAAGGAAAGCAAAGCCTGAGATATATAGGACCATTTGAGATACTAGTGGCGCATAAATTAAAGCTACCTCAAGAGTTAAGTTACATACATGACACCTTCCATGTGTCAAATTTGAAGAAGTGCATGGTAGATAAGACCATGGAGTTACCTTTGAAAGAAGTGAGGATTAATGACAAGTTGAACTTCATGGAAGAGCCTATAGAGATCACCGACCGGCTGGTCAAGAAACTCAGGCGAAGTCGCATACCCAAGGTCAAGGTAAGATGGAATTCTAGGTGAGGACCTGAATTCACTTGGGAGCGAGAAGATGAGATGAGAAAGAGTTATTCAAACCTCTTCAAACCCATTCGTTCGGGAATTTATCGAAGCTAAAAATTTCGGGACGAAATTTCCTAAACGATGGGAGAATGTGACAACCGACCTCTAGGTCATAATTCTAACCTTTAACCTCCTTCATCACTATCCATGCAATTGATATTAATGTTAATATTATTATTATTATTATTATTAGTGTTATTATTGTTACTGCTACTATGGACATTCTTATTATTTTATGTGCTATTTGAGATGATTTAGCTAAGTCTAGCCTTAGCATAGAAAAACATCGTGTGCCGGGAAAAACACAATTAGCACCCTCATAATTGTAGAACTTAATTGAAACAATTAAAATGTGTCCATACACACAACATTCGGTTAAGACATGCATGTTCATGCACAATACTTAACATCTAACTAGGACTATCACCTAAAATACTACACTACCTACAAAATAATACTACATAATAACAATAACTAATAAAAATTTAAATTAAATCACTCCACAAAAATCCATGGATCGGCCGCCCCCTTGACCACCAATCCCCTCCCATTTCCTCCACTAGAGACCACCACCCTCTCCTCCACTCCCATTTCATGCAAGGAACCCACACACCTCTCATTCTCACACCCTCATTCTATCCCTCTTCTCTGTCAGTTTCTTTTAGCAGAAAACACACACACACCATGATTTCCAGCACCATTTCAGCCAAGTTTCGAAGAACAACAACAATCTAGCATCATCCAAGCTTCAAACAAGCAAGAAGGTGCTATCTTGTGGATGTTGGTGCACGGTTCTTGCAACTTCGACCTTCTCCAGTCTTTGTTTGAGATTATCCAGGTCATCTCGTCCCTCTAACCTCTCAAAATCATGAACCACTCAATGTGTAAGCATCTACACACCCGAACCATGTACATCATGTGTTATTCTTTCCTTAACCTACCAAAAACCTTACATTCTTTGTTCTAACAGAAACTTGCTGCTACAACCTTTTTCTTGAGGATATTTTAACATCCTTGAAGGTATCTCATTCAACATAATGGTTATTCTATGGGTGGAACACGAGTTACACCATGAAAACCCTTTTTTTGGGAGACTTTTGCATCATCTAACCTTTATGCCTTGTCACCTCCGAACCAAAGCTTGTAACCTGCTTATAAATGGATTATAAAACTCTTAATAACCTGTTTTTAAAGTGTATAAATGATTTGGTAATGTTTAAGCATGATCCGTAAGGTTTTACACATGTGTAATGGGTTTAAATGGTGAAAACACACAACTACATGCTTATTTCATGGTTACATGTTAAATCTGTATGTTAGAGCTATTTTTCAGTAATTTTTGAGTTATTAGTTGTGTATAAGGTGTTGTTAATAGCTGAAAATGATAAAAGTATGGACTTGTAGGCATTTTGAGCTTATTTTGGGACCCGAAAGGTGGTAAAATGACTTAAAAATAAGAGAAATTAGAGTATGACCATGTTAAAAAGAATTATAGACTCTAAAAGAGTTAATAAAGGGATTTAAATCGGATTTGTTGAATAAATGGTCAAAATTGATTTAAATGGAATTTTTAGTTAAAAACAGGTATTAACCTGGTAACGTTTGCAGGAAAGTCTTGGAAATAATGGTATAAAACCAAAATCCATGAAAACCATGTTATTTCAGTAAGTTAGGAACTATAAGACTTAATGATGGTGAAAAATTGGTCAAACAAGTTTTTAAACGGTCAACTTCGGGTAAAAACGCGTTTTAACGGGTTAAACTTAAAAATGAGACTTTCAACATAAAGGGCTTGAAAATACATTCTTGAAAGATTATAAAGCTTGGTAAAAGTCTTTAAAATAATATTTAAAGTTTTAAGACATAAAACTATAAGATTCAATGCTTAACCGTTAAAACGATCGGTTTTACCGTAACCGGTAACTTAAAACATATGTTCACCCAACTCAAATTAAAAATCTGGAAAATTTGGGAGTTTAACTTATTAATAATGTAATATTTAACTCCAAAAGTCGGTTATAGGGTCATAAAGGTCATTAAATGTAAAGAAGCAAATTTAGGGTAGAAAATGTAAATTCTGAAACTTGAAGGACTAAACTGTATAGTCTACCAAACTTCAATAAACCGACCCCCTTCGACTGGTAACCGCTTGATAAACTTAATTTAACTTGTGTCAATGACCTAATAGTGTAAAAATCTATATTTTTTTTTCCTTAAGAAACCCTGACTTTCTATTAAAGGAAACTTTCTAATGCAAGCCTTGGCAAATCTAAGCTAGTTGAACATTTAACCTCTTAACACATCTTGTCCACCTCATATGACCTTAGAACTATTGGATAATCACTTAATCTTGATGGTAGGGTGCTAGACTTGAAACTTTCCCGGTACACGAAGAACCCGTTGCTTGAAACCCTAAGGTGAGTCCTAGTGTTCCCTTTTTACTACTGTTTTTGGGATGAAGCATGCTCTGTTTAAACTGAACTATTTATGTGCTATATTATGATGCTATATATTTTGGAAATGTTAGAACCTTCTTTTACTTTTATCATGATCATTAATTCTTGTGTGAATCGCTTGTTTTATATGGGTAGATCTACTTGGGGAATCCCCCACACACAGTGCCTTCCGTGATGAACGGGAAGGGTACCACACTAAGATCCCATGGGGTCATTTGTGTCATTTGATAGGTTTTTATAAGATACTAGGGTGAACCATCCGGCAGGTATGGTCCACTGTATGAGGCTCAGTTCTTCCTTCGAGATTAACCGGTAAAACATAACTTTTGAAGAGGCTAGCCAGGACTGAGTGCAGGGTTGATTGTGATCCCCCACAACAATGAAACTGTGATTCTTTTAAATAAAATGTGGATTCTATTGAATCCTTTTGTTTTTAAACTTTAAGAACTTGAATTCACCAACTTTTTAGTTGACATAATTTTCTTTTGAGCATGTTTCAGGTAATCCGTGATGGGAGTCTAGCTGTTGTAGAAGAGCTTGACCTAGCACCGTGACCCATGGCATTGGCTTGTTTTGTTTTTAAAACAATTTGAATAATTTACATTTGTTATTGTTGGAAACAATTTGTACTAATGAATTATGTACTTGTATTGGTGGCTAGACCTACTTCTAGCCCGGTTTTTCTTGAAACATTAATGCCATGTGATGTTCTCTGCTTTTGTGCTCTTATGATGGTTTGTTTCCTCTGCCATATGTTGTTGCTAGTCTATGACGTCCCACCCTACCTGGGCCCGGGGTGTGACAGTTATAGGCATCTTGATCGTCACTATTAGGTTCATCGAGAATAGGATCATCCAATACGTAGGATTTCTTTTCTTGTTTGAGAACAATTCTCAAATTTCGATACCAATCCATAAAATTGTTATAATTAAGATGATCCTTATCAAGTATGGCTCTTAGAGATAGGTTATGCATGGGTGGGATAATTGCGTTAGGTGGATTGTTGATTGCGGCCATCTACAAGTTTTAACAAAGTTCAATATTAGTATTTCCGAAATTATTTAAAATTTTAATCCTTAATACCCTTTATGTCTCCAAGACAATTAATGATTAAAACCTAGAACCCAACGTTATTTTCACATAGTAGTTAGGTAACCTTTATCCTACTATTGAATTAATAAGGTAGTCAATGTTTGACGATTGCAACCCTTTTGCAATTTCTAGTTTTATGGGATCGGTTAAACATCATATGTTAAGTTGGCATGTTAAATCTCATCAACACCTTTGTGCGCCATGCTTCGGTGACCCTATTCACATGGTTTCCAAATCAAGTCGTCCTACTTACACACACGTGTGAATTTACACATACAAGTGGTTAGGTGACCTTTATCCCACAAATATGGTAAACCACCTCAAACACACAAGTTTCCTTCAATGTGGTTAGGTGACCTTTATCCCACATCGAGTTCCAAGTGATTCGAGTGTTGTATAAAAGGATGGTGTTTGAATTGTTTAAAAGGGATTTTAGTTTTCTAAATTCTAGTTTGGAAAACCATTTGTGTACCCTACATTTGCATGCTTTCAAATGTGTGGTACTAAGTTTGAAAACCAATATTCAAAGTTCCTTTAATAAAACCCATTTTATTGTGAAAATATTAGCCTTTAATAAAACCAATATTATTACTTAATGATTTCTAAGGAACCAATTTTATGCAAGTTATTGATATTAAGTTGTCAATTATCCAAATAAGGTAATACCAAATATAAAACAACCATACAAGCATAAATAATCAACCACACGTTCATAACCATAGCCATCTACATTTGGCCACACTTGTTGACCGAGACAAGTGTGCCAAAAAGTCTCTCCTGAGGGACCAAATAAACGTAACCATGTGTCGGTGAACTCCCACTTGATCCCGCATCCAAATGCCTCTTGTGTCCATTTTGTGTTGTGACTTCTCCACTTTATTTAGGGCTTCTTTATGGGCTTCGATTTCAGCTCCTAGCTTCCATGGCCCTCCAACTTTGGACTTTGGTTATTGGGCTAGAATCCCATTTTTGGACTATGAGGTCCATTAAGGTCCAAAACCAAATCCATAACTTTGTTGCATCTTCTTTTACAAAAAAAATATATCCTTATACATTTTTCTCTAGTAAAAGAAATACACTAATCTACTTATTATTACAAACCAATATGAATAAATAAATAGATTACAAAACCAAATTAAAGAATATTATAACCAACACAAACATCCAACAAAACACAAGCATCCAACCAAACACAAGGCCAAGGCTAGGTTATGAACATCCAATACACATCCAAATATGCAAGATATACAAAACTAAATGGTTCCCCTTTACAACCCCAAACATTCGGCCAAGGCTAGGAAAACCAAAGGTTTCGGGTTTTTGTCCAAACCAAAATAACAAATCATCCAAATGACATAACCCTTCAAGATCATTACAAGCATGTAAAGAATAACCTTGAAAAGGTAGGGGAAACCAAACAACCCAAAAGGTTCGCCCATATGGTGAAACACACCATGAACCCGCAAATTGAGATAAATGAAGCATGTATCCGTATAAGCGGCTCTTGATGCCATTGATGGGTTTCTAACAAGATTACCAAAGCCATATAAACCCATTTATATGAAAAACACAACGGATTAGATAGTTTTAAATTTTGTTATCAAGATGAATATAAAAAAAAAACCAATTTTATAAACATAAACCCAAACCACGGATCCATATACGAAATAAACATGCTTATCAACATCACAACCATAGAGGGTTTTCAAGAAATACTACCTTTCAGGAAGTAATGGCAATGGAAGGGATGCTGTATGAAAGGTTAGCCTTCAAAAGAGAAAGCCTCAAGCTTGTATACCCAAAGCTACTAACCAAAACATCTTAGTTTGCTAGGATTGAATACCCTTGCACACCACAAGAAATGTTCTTGTTCTTCTTTTCCCTTTTCAGCTGAGGGCAAGAGAGAGAAGAGAGAGGGAGGAGAGTTTCTTGATTAGAGGTCTATTGCATGTGAAATGGTTGGGTAGTGGAAAGGGAGTGTTCCAAGAAACATTTAAGTCATTTTTAAAATTCAAAAGGGATGTTAATCCCTCTCTAATTTTCGGCTGCCCCCCCCCCCTTGTGTTTTAATTATTTATAACAAAATAAGTAACATGTCACTAGTTACAAGTTTATTAAAACATGTAACACATTAACATGATATAATTTACATGCAATATCTCATAACCATTATCATATATACATTATTTAACCAACTAAAATAATATCATAAGATAAACTCTATAAATAAATTATCCATATAATTTATTTATTCCTCAAGTTCAAATATTTAGAAACCCATTTTCTAAATATCATAAGTGTTAATATTTAATTGTTAGATCATATCTTACAATAAATATTATGGTGTTTGTCTTGCTTGTTATTGGATATGACCCGACTTGGATCATAATGTACTAGCCACATTAATTATAATATGTCTTGGGCAGACCAATTCCAACATCCACAACGTATGAACATTGTTCATCCGCTGTGAACATCTCTATTCAAGTGTTCCACAACGCATGAACACTGTCCATCCGCTGTGAACAAAGCATTCCATTCATTCAAGTGTCCACAGTGCATGAACTTTGTTCATTTGCTATGAGCATATCAAACATTTGATCAAAGGATCCACAGCTCATGAACAAATGTTCATCCACTGTGAACAATCAGTACAATTGACCAAGGGTTTACAGCGTATGAACAAAATTGTTCATCCGCATTGACTACAGTTCTCATACGCAGTGTATAAACTATGTGCACAGAGCATGAACAAATTGTTCATCCGCTGTGTGCATAGTACAACATACAGCGCATAGTGTAAAATGCACAGCGCATGAACAGTGTTCACACAGTGGATGACCTAAATTTAAATTTAAGTCATTTTTGCACAGCGCATGAACACTGTTCATACAACAGATGGTTTGCGCTTGAACACTGTATTCACAGCGGATAGTTAATTGTCCGCTGTGTATTTAAACCACACTTACAGATTTCTTTCTTTTTACCACAAGAGAGAGAGAACATTCAAAATTTCAAACATTAAAAAAAAACCCGTAAACCCTAGTTACCCTGTTCGATTAAACTTTAAAAAAAACACACTGATTCAACATCTATTTGATAATCAAAAAGGTATAACAACATGATTAACACACTGAATCATTCATAAAAACATCATCCAAATTGTTTCTGATTCATACATTGTTCGACTATGTCGAACTAAGAACATTCAATCGACAATATGAAAGTTGATGTTAATAATCAAATTAATCACTGAAATGATGTTATTAGGACTTAATTGAATATAGTTAGGATGATTATTTGGTGAAATTTGATTAAGTGTTCATGATGAACATGAACATACATGGTGTTCATGCCAAAATCATACAAAAGTACTGTTTGATCTTTGAAAATGTTGAAAAGTTTTTTAATAAGTGTTAAAACTTGGTAAACATCTTCAATAGACTCTAACAAACATACAAAAACAATGGTTGAATCATAAACTGATGGTTTAAATAGTTGTTCAATTATGCAAAATAAATTGTCAGTTGATTTTAAATAGTCAAACTGTCATTGTGCTCAAAAACACATCTAACATGCATTTCAATCACACATTAAGTGGTTATCATACATAATTATTCATTTCAAAAAAATTCAAAGTACGCTTAATCAATTTTTCATCATTTCAAACATGCATATACTCATTACGTATCACTAACAAATATCTTGTTTTATGCAGGTATGGCAAACATGGTGTTTGTCAAAGATCACAACATATGTGCATATCTGAATACTGACTCGCATATCTGAATACTAACTCTCCTAAGTTAGAGAACTATAGAGATATGAACCAAGCTATCAGGCAAACAAGACTGGTGCATGCTATGACAGCAAGGCCAGATATTTATGAGGATCACATTGTCCAATTTTGGATAAATGCACAGATGGGAGAAATTGATGATCAACAAGTAGTTATATCTACTATGCATGAATAATGGATCATCATTTCTGAAGAAGTTATAAGAAGAGTGCTACAACTGGGAGAAGTTGATGCTGGTGGCCCAGTAGAGTTTGATGAACACTATGTTTTACATGTGTTCAGGCAGATTGGCTATACGGGCACTATTGAGAGAAAACAGATCAAGAACCAGAACAACCTATTAGCCCACAACAACCAGTCCCACAAGAACAACCCATTGAGGAGGAATTCCAACAAGCTGAAAACATACAGTTGGATCTCCATTTCCCTTCACCTCATCATAGCCCAACTTTATCTAGTCAACAAACTTTCTCATCTCTTTTGAGAGATATAGATACAGCCCTTGAAGAACAATCTGATGAACATGAGGATGTTGGTACATCATCTTATGAGCCCATACAAGAACATACAGTCACTACTAATGAAGCTAAAACAAGTAGTGAAAATCTCATTGAAGATGATATTGAGCATTCGAAAGTCTTTCTCTTTACAGAATATAACAAGCTTATTGAAAGATCAAACAACAGAGCTAAGAGACTAAGAGAAATGATTAAAGTGAAAGATAAAGAAATAGAGAAGTTGGAGTCAGATCATAAAGCTCAAAAGCTGATTGTTAGGTTTGTTGAAAAACAACTTGAACATACCAAAGATGAATTGAAAGCTAAAGACAATAAGCTTAACTTAGCCAAAGCTGAGATTGAATACTTGGCTAAACAATCACAATCAAGGGAAAATGAAGTAGATGAATTGAAGAGGATTATAAAGGCTCAAAATAAAGAAATAAAGAGATTAAACAGAGAGCTGGAACAGACTGTCACTCAACTGAATGAGGAAGAACATTCAATAGATCTTGAACAAGATATGAGTGATTTTGAAATGGCTGAAGAAGAAGAGATAAGTCAATAGAAAGAAGAACAACCAGAACTGGCACTGATCATTCCTAAAAAGTCGTACTCTATGGATCAGTTGTTCAATGAAGCCAACCCTTTTGAAAACATCCATTATTTACCTATCTTGAGACATCACTTTCACAGTCCAGATCCACAAGCTTAAGAAACCAGAATTGTTCCTTATAATCGTCTCTCTGCCAAGCAAAAGGAACTAATCATACAGTATGCTGAGACTGCCTCTGTTCAACCTAAACAAGCAACAACAGAAGATTCATCATCATCACCACAAGTAAAAACTTATGAGAAAAAGAGGAAGAGAACTTACTTGGGTTCTTCATCAAAAGGCAAGACACCAGTAGAAGAGTCTGAAGCACCAAAATCACCTCCATTTATGCTACTCAAGGTGAAGCAAGAAAAACCTGAGTATGTTGATCCAATACAATTGGAAGAAGGTGAGATTGCCCAGAGTTCTGAATCAAAGCAAGTCATTATTTTATCAGACTCTGAGGAAGAACAAGAAGAAAGGGATTCTAAAGATCCTCTTTCAAACATACAAGACCTATTCTCTGATGATCCAAAGACTTTTATGGGAATAGAGTTGGTCTCTAAAGGTTTCCCTTATGATGCTTTCATGCAACTGAACCTTTCTGAAGTAAAGGATTTGCTCAAGGACTTTCAGGAAGTAATGAAGAATGAAACTGAGCAAACCTACAGAAGGTACAAAGAGATCAAAGATCAGCAGGAGTTGCAGAAAAACCTACCAAAGTATCCACAAATAGAAAAGATTACTTATCAACAAATGAAGAGTTGGTTAAGTCACACTCGGATTCCTTATAGATCATATGTAGGGAGGTCACTATCCCAGATGAAAGATATGGCCAGGGAGATTTATAAGAACATGCTCTCAAATGCCCTAAAGCCATAAGTGTTTAGACCTCATCCTGCAGCATCACTCTCAACATATCATCAAGCTCCACCTGAGCTACATCGTATAGAAGAACCAAGAGAATTTATGCCACACAGGCTATTGCCTAAAGGTAATGAAGTAAGAGAAATGATTAATGAGAAGACAAATTTTGTTAAATTATATGACAGAATAACTCTTACTGGGGTGCAAATGAAAGAAAGATTGTGGCCTGGAAGTATGACGAAGTATGGGATGCTGTTTTAGTAAAAAGAGTATCTGGATTAGTACAATACTTATCATATATATCCCAATTAGGCTCCTTGTCCTATGAAGATAGATTTGACCTTTTCAAACACAAACAATACAAGAGGAGCAGACTACTTTCATATTCTGAGAACCTACATGCATAAACACCATAATGAATTAAAGGCCAAAGCAGACAAGGAGGATAAACTTCACATTGAGAGATTGAGGAGAGAGCAAAGAGCAGCTAGGAAGGGTAAACAACAATAGACAGAACAAACAGATCAACTAGACCCTGAGCTGCTAGAAAGAGTGGGTTATCCTCTAAGACCTCTGATCTAAAGTTGATAATGAAAAAGATTGAAGGCAACCAGTACACACATCCAATCACCAGATGGTATTACGACAAAAACCATTTTGAGGTGGTGTTGGAAAGGAAACTTAAAGGAAAAACGGCTGAGGACATAAGATTGTTTGACCCTGTAGAGATCAAACTTCATCACCCATCTTACGTCTCTTTCTTGAAAACAAAAACTTTTCCAGCCATACAAGATGTACTTTGCAAGGGTGACTGCTGTTACTTCATTCATATACTGAGGATTCTTGGCACAGTCTATGTCAATACAGCCTTGAAGCAGAGACTAGAGACTAAACAACAGCCACTCACTCACATTGAAGGAATTATAGGAATGAGAATCTCTGAGAACAATAACTTAGAGATACTCAAGGGAAAGCATGTTGTCACCACTTTGGTGATCAACATTGATGTTCAATGTCTTGATCAGTCCACTCTGGAGTAGCTGGTTCACCTAACAATAGAAAGAAAGTATGAAGATCAAAGGAGTACAGTTGACTACTTCACTGAACATATAGTCAACTGTAGGAATGCGTTCAAGATCAAAGCTCTCAAAGATCAGGTGAAAGAAGCTAAAGCTACTAAGCCATAGAGCAAGACATTAAAGATACTCTTAAGGCTATGGAAGAAGCCCAGAAGAAGACTGATGAATTAGGACCATCTCATTCGTAAGGTTTCTAAACACACAGCTGGGGAAAAAAACTAACAAACATATCCTTCTTTATTATTATGCATTCATACATTCATACATACATGTGCCCTTATGCACATGATATCATACAATCATTCATACATGTGGTTTTATATACATGGTATCATACAATAATACATACATGTGTTGTTGATACAAACACATGAGATTCATGCAAACATACATATATGTGTTAATAAACACACGGATTCATACAATCATTTATATTTGTTTTATTATGCTAACACTTGATAACATTCAATCAATCAATCACAACAAACATGTGATACACATGTAATCAATCAAATATACACAATAACAATCAATCATACAAGTAAATAATCAAACAATCAATCATACATAACATACAATCAAAACATACATAACATTCAAGACAAACAAACAAACAAAACAATTATTCATAACAAAACACACAAACACACATTACTAACAAACAAAACATTAATCTAGCAAACATAAAATGTTGGCAACATCATACTTAGGGGGAGTATTGTTGGACTCAACAATTGCATTAAGAATTAATGCATAAAAAGTATGATGCTTGCCGCATCAAGCATAACAAACATAATGTGTTTTAACATCCAAAACAATCATTTAATAAAACATTAACATCATTAACATTCATAACAATCATTAATATTTGTTTAAATTTCTTTTTCAGGTTTGTACATAAAAGGAAATTTTGACAAGTATTCGCAGCGGATGAAGAAAGTGTCACAGCAGATGAAGATCATCAGCAGCGGATGAAGATGTGCTTCCAAGTGTCTGCAGTGGATGAACAACCATCCCACAGCGGATGAAGAACTCACAGCGGATGTTCATCCACAGCGGATGTTCATCCACAGCGGATGTTCATCCACAGCGGATGAACAAACAAGATGCACAGCGGATGAGAACCTTCTCCATAGTGGATGAGATATTATCCACATTGGATGACTTATTCTCCACAGTGGACAGCTTATAGACTTTGGATTATGTATGTAATTTTCATTTACATAAGGGTAGTTTAGTAATTGTATATAGCTTTTGTGTATAGGCTATAAATAGAATGCTACCCTAATCCTTTGTAAACTTTTGAACGAAATCAATACAAACAAGCAGTTAATTTTCATTGTGTTCTTGCACACACACCATACATACACAAACACACACATACACTGATTTCATACTCTATCATTATGGGTTTCCACAGCATAATGTTAGTGTGTTGAAGTTGAGAGAAATTGAAAAGATCCTTGGGGGAATCAATCTTTTATTCATGTTCATCATGATTTTAAGCTGATTTCATCACCATCCATAGTTCATATGTTGTTTTTGAAGTTTTCCACTCTTGTTAGTATCTCAAATGGCAGAGTGATTGTTAGAATGCTGTAAGCCTTGATGTTTATTTTGACCTTTTTGAGGTCATCACCAGCTACAGTTTTCAAGCTCATTAGTTTCTAAATGTTGTAATCTAGACCAAGAGTTACATGTATGTATGGTCCCTCAATTATGAATGTCCATAGGTTCGGGTCTTGAAAAACAATCCAGTTTTAGAACTTTATTTTTCATTGTTTGTAGTCAGCTTTGTTCTTCAGTCTGGGTTGTTTTAAGACCACTATTTGAACCTGAAATTTTGTCTAACATGATTGTTAAATTTTGAACTTAACGGTTTAAGTCAAATTTGTTTGATTATTTAACCCGGTTCTAAATTTGTTTTATCCTAAGGTCACTAGGATTTGTTTGTAGTTTTTATCACTTTTGATTAATTTTTACCAAATAAAAGAATTACTTAATTCAATTTTAAATTAATTAATATCCTATGTGATGTCACTGCAAATTCTTGGTAAAATAAAGGAATATTTCATTCAAGGAATGTCAATCAGTCAATTTCTTTTAGTGATGTCGGTCAAAAAGAGTCAAAACCCTAAAAACAAATAATATGTTTTTAAAAGTTAACTTTTTGGATTAAAAAGTGACCTTTTCAAAAAAATTCAAAAGAAGAATATGTTTCTTCTTTTTTTTGATGAAAAACTAACAAAATCACCGATGATTTTGAAGGTTATTTATGAATGAAAAACTAGGGTTTATCCTTGCAACACTTGCGGCTGTAACAACTTCAATGAAACAATAATCGGATTGTTGTTTGAAGATGATGAATCCCTTGATTTGAGTACATAATAACTCAAATATGATGTTTAAATACAATGAATGGATTCAAAGTATTCAAACCAGTGTTTGTTTGATAAAAACTTGATAGAACTATAACTGTATGCTGTTTTGACGAAAAAACCCTTGAACCGATGAGGTTTTTGAGAGTTTTTGTGATGAACACATTTGAAAACAGTGTATGAATGATGTTTAGAGCTTCAAAACACAAAATCTTCTTCATAATGTACAAAAACAGATTAATGAATCATGTTTTGAACATTTGTTGAATGTTTGAAGTAGAAGAGGGTTTTTGTGATGATTTTCAACTCGAAAATGGTTGATATGAATCTAATGAACCATAGATGTCATTGTATTGATTGAGAGGATCAAAAATCAGTGATTGAATTATGCCAAAGCTTTGATACCACCTAATGAAATTCGTATTTTGAACTTAGAACATAAGAACATAACAATGAATTCCCCGAGGATCAATTACAATCTCTCAAATATAACAAGTTGTTATAGAATCAATACTCATTGATCATAGTGCGAAAATCCATGATTAATGACACGATATCTATGTGTGTGTGCATGATAGTGTGTTTGTATGCTTGAAGGGTCGAATGATAATAATAAACTTCTTGATTGATTGACTATTCAAAAGCTTACAGAGGATTATGGTATACTGCTATTTATAGCCTATACAAAGACCTATGAACAGTCATAAAAATACCCATTTGTAAAAACTAATTTCATATAAAGTCTATAAGTCACCCGTTGTGGATGATTAGCTGTTCGCTATGCATGTTAAGTTGTCTGCTGTGGATGTTGGATAACATGTCCGCTGTGTCTTGGATGTTGTCCGCTATGAACACTTGTGTGTTTGCATGATAGTGGTCTGTTGTGGAGTGTTCATTGGCTATAGAGTGTTCATCCGTTGTGGATGAACATCCGCTGTAGACTTGTTCTTCATCCGCTACAGCTACTTGAACATCCACTGTGGACAGATCTTCATCCGCGGTGGACACTTATGCAAAAATTTCTTTTATCTACAAACTTGAAAAAGAAATTTTAAATAATAATTAATGTATGTTATGAATGTGATTGATGCTAATATGTTGGTTAATGATTGTTTGAATGTTAGAACACATTATGTTTGATTATGACAAGCATTATCATTTTTATACACTTGTTGAGTTCAACAAACCCATTCAGTAACATGGTTGATGGTTAATTATCATGAGAATTTGACGAAGTAGTTTTTGCTTATGCATGCGAGGAATCAAGAATTGTTTCATCATGGAAGATATCAGACAATATGCTGCTGATTGAACTGGAATCTGCAGATATAGAAGAAGATTGATTAAGATTGCCAAACAATGATGCATAATCATATATCTAATCTAGAGCGGATCCGATGTCCGTTTTATTAGATTCCTGCCAATCAATGTTAAAAGAATCAATGATTTGTTTAGTTCATTTTTTATAAACATGATATGCTACTTTATTTAATGAATAGCCAACAAAGTAACAATCATCAGCCTTAGAATAAAATTTTAATTTTAAATCATCCATGTGTAATAAAGTACCACAACAACCAAATGCTTTAAAATATTTAACATTTGGTTTATGTTTAAAGAATATTTCATATGGAGTCTTTTGTTGTTGTTTGTTGATCATAACAAGATTCTAAACATCACATGAAGTATTTACAGCTTGAACCTAAAAGAATAAAGGTCATTTTGTAGCAGATAGCATTGTTCGAGAAGTTCCAATGAAGGTTTGATTTCTTCATTTAGTAACCCCGTTCTTTAGTGGAGTTCCAGCAACACTAAATTGTCTAGCTATGCCTTTCGAATCATAGAAATCATTTAAGATGTGACTGTAAAGTTTTTGTTCCATTATCACTTTGAAGGCACTTGATTTTCTTGTCAGTATGATTTTCGACAAGTTCATAAACTTTATCAATAAATATGGAGTTTCATCCTTTGTTGCTAAATATAAAACCCTAGTAAATCTTGGAAAATTATCCGTAATAACCTAACAGTATGATCGTCTTCCCAAACTTAAAACATTAATTTGACAAAACAGATCCACATATAGTAATTAAAGAATTGAATCAATAGAATTGTGAGCTTTGGGCTTATGAGGAAGTTTATGTTGTTTACCCTTGGAACATAATAGATAATGTTCAACAAGTTGAAATTCCTTCAATGGTAGACCAACCACATGATTCCCACTTACCAGTTTGTTCATATTCTTCATATTAACATGTCCTAGTCGACAATGCCATAACATTGAATCACTTTTAGAGGCTTTTGGTAACAAGTTGGATGCTATTATCAAAGAATGTGAACTATTCATATCTAACAAGTAAGTATTCTTGTCTCTCAGAGTTCTTAGTAGTAACCGTTCATAAAGAATTACAAAACCTGGTTTGATTATTAAACACTCTTTTGCAGTTAAATGTATTGAATAGTTTTTATCACATATTTAAGACACACTTAGTAAATTGTGTTTTAATTCTTCAACAAAGCTTACATCTTCAAAACTCAAGACTCCATTAGTTAAAATACCTTTCTTGGTGAGCTTACCTCCTTTGTCTCCCGTAAAAATAACATATCAACCATTATGATGTTGAACATCATGTAATAATGAAATGTTACCAATCATATGTCTAGAACAACCGCTATCAACATTCCATAGGATATCAATTGTTCGCCTTGGTTGTTCCTGCATATATTAAGAAATAATTCAGTTTTAGTAACCCAAGCCATTATTGACATTAGAACATTATTATCTAAGTACATCATTGATTTTAGTATCATATCTATTTTGTCATTAAAGGCATTAGTATCTATAGATTTTGAAACTATTGTTTTCATTTTGAGATTCCATATTTGAACAGGTTTTAACAACTTTGTATCATTCTTTTTCATTTTGTTATAACAAGGTTTAATCTTGCTTTCCTCAACAGCTTAAGATTATTTGTTCTTTATGGCCTTGCTTTTGTCTAAATTAGATTTGATCTTTGTTTTAGCAACAATTTTTTTTCTATTATATAAATAGTGATTATGAAATCACTGTCTACTTGTTGTTTTATGTTGATGAATGCAATTTCGCGTCTTGTGATTCAATTTCCCATAAACAAAGCAACACGACTTATATTCTTATCCAAAGAATACAAATTAGTTACTCTTATATTTCTTTCAAATTGTTTACGATAACCCCCGAAGTTATCATAGGATCTGACATTAGTATATCTTTGGCCAAGTGATTCTGTAACAATGTCTCTTTTCTACCAATCGACATTTACTTTTCTAGCTTGATTGGAAAAAAATGAGGAATAATTTTTTTTTTTTAATTTGACTCTATAACCAGTGTGACATGATCCGTGGCTTTGCCATTTTTGACACACATCTTGTTTCAAAGAGTTAGCATCATGACGAGATTTATTTTTAAAGAATCGAGAATTTGTTTCTTTAAAAATATTGTCTTCCTTATCTATATTGCCTTGTGAAACAAATCTTTTTTTGAAATTAGTTTTCCATTCGGATGTTGTTTGATTTAAAATTTTCTTTTTAATATTTTTGTCACTATGCAAAATTTTTGCATTTAATTTTTGTTGTTTTGTTGAACGTGTTGAAAATTTTTCACCATTAATTTTCTGTGTCTTTTGAGATTTTATAATTCCTTTAGCCATATTTGATAAAAGTTTACATTTCTCAACTGTAAGCTTAAATGATAAGAGTTGATTAGTTAATTTGTTTATTTCCAAAGCCAATTCATCATTTCGTTTTGACAAATCATTATTTGTATATTCTTTATCATAAAAATTTAGTTGTAATTGATAAATTGTTTTGTTTAAGCCTTCTAATTTTTCTTTGAAAGCTTTTTCATTTGATTTGTGCTTACAAGCTTGATATTGAAGTTTTTCAACTTATAATATCAAGTTTTCATTATGAACTCTATATTTTTGAACATTCTAAAAACATGTGCTGGAACATAGATTAGTATATACCTCAGATATGGCATCAGATGATTTACCAACTCCTTCAACTCCTTTCACCATGAAAACCTTTAATACGTCCTTCTTGTCTACACTTTCTTCTTTTGTTGAATGTGCTGGAGTAATCTTGACAGCTTTGAACAATTTTGCTTCAACCATTGCTGGAGTATTCTTAACAGCAATAGAGATTAAAGGTTCCTTCTTATGATTTTCGGATTGATCGCAATAGCAATTTCAGCATCAAACTTCTCATCAATATGTTCTTTCTCAACTGCTGCTGGATACTCTCAACAACTTCATTTCAATCATAGTCTCTTTTTCAACCAAATCCTCAGTTTTTAATGATGTGATAACCACATCCAGTATCAAATACCTATGTGTTGCAAGAAACAGTGAAAAGTTCAATAACATAAATTAGAATACCTGAAGAAGAGCCTTCACCATTGGCCTTCTTCGCCTTTAGCTTGGCTAAATAGTCAGGATAGTTACATCTCTAGTGCCCCATCTTATTACATTCAAAGCAGTGGTGCTCCTCAGGAGGGGGTGCTGCTTTGTTTTTAACTAGCTGTTTGTTGTTGGTGGCAGCCTTGGCCGTAACAACTTTACCTTTACCCTTACTATTATAAGCTTTCTTCTTGGGGTTTGGCTTCCTAACACCAGTAGATCGGACCATAAACATTTGACTGGCTTTACCTGGTATGTTTTGCTCAGCAATTTTGAGCATACCGTGTAGTTTGGCTACACTCTTAACCCATGCATTCATATTAAAGTTCATTACGAACTGGTCGTAAGAACTAGGCAGGGAGTTCAAGATGAAGTTTGCTGCCATTTCATCCTGAAAAGGATAACCAAGTTTGGCCATTTGGTCAATGTACCCTTTCATTTTAAGCACATGGGCACTAACAGGAGAGCCTTCTTGCATTTTGTAGGATATAAGCTGCTTCATAGTATCAAAGCGCTCTTATCGGGCTTGTTTCTGAAACATTCCTGAAGTTGCTCAATCATGTCAAATGCAGCCATGTCCTCCATGTTCTTCTGCAGATCAGGGGACATGGTGGCAAGCATAAGGCAGGCTACCTCATCGGCATCCTCCTTAAATTTTTCGCAAGTTCTATGGGCAGTGATCGTATTATTTTCAGGCTCGCTGGGAACGACGCTATCTAAAACATAGTGCTTTTTCGCCATCTTGAGAAAAATTTTCAGATTGCGGTGTCATGCGAGAAAGTTGGTGTTATCAAGTTTCTCTTTCTCAAGTATAGACTTGAGAATGAAGGAGTTGTTGGTTTTTGAAGACATCTGCTTAAATAAGCAAAAATAAATTAACTAGTATTTTTGATATTTTTATTTCTTTATTTTAATTGATGACCCATTTACAGTAATTTTGAATACGGAATGAGAATCAGGCTTGGTCAGTTACTAAAGGCAGCTGGGGCACACAACATTAGTAAGTGATAAGGCAGACTGACAACGTTTGTCAATTGTGAAAATTGCACAACTCTCGGGTATGAGGCCTCAACGACAACATTTGTCAATGCATTGATATGTTTAGCCTCATCTATGCCCACTTTTCTCTCTAGACAGCTGTGGCATGTAACAAGAGAGAAAAGTAATAGTCATCCTAAAACAGGTACGTGTGGAAGGGCCGGATTTGTCAATGAAACCCTTGCACCTTGGAAGAATAAACTACATATCAAGTGCGGTGCTGTGGCTCCAAACACTGATGTTTCGCTTAATGTTCCAAGTGTTCCTTATAATAGGGTGGCATAGACTACTAATTTTATCTATAGGATCCGATTTTAGTGTTTACCAAATAGGGTCAAATACAACGTATAATGAAGTCATACGTGCGTTGTAAAAGCTAGTTTTACAATATTCAATTCGTGATAATAAATGACGAACCCTTTCATCTATCGAGACACCAAATTTTAATACCCTATTTAAAACTAGGTTTGTCGCGAGATAGACAACCGATTTTAAGTTGATAATTTTAAATTATTAAGATTTAAGTTTTGAAATTTAAACTAATTTTAAATTTGAAAACTTATCTAGTTATCCTTTTTAAAAGATAATTAATTTTTAATTTAAAATTATCAAGTTTTAAGTTTTGAAATTCAAATTAATTTTATTGGATTTGAAAACTTATCTGGTTATCCCTTTTAAAACAAACAATTTGTTTTCATATTTTAACAAGTTGTAAAGATAAGTTTAAAACCTATTATTTATTTTGATTGTGAAAAAAAATATTTTTAATTAGTTTGATATTAGGTTGGACGTTATAACAATTATAGAATAAATCAACCATAATAGCAAAGTAATATGTAAATCTAATGGCTGTAATTGTTTGATCTCGCTAGAGCCAAGTAGCAAGATCAAACCAGGGTACGGGGTCAAAACACAAAACAACCACATGGTGGACCTTGGTGCGTCAGATTGTCTTGATGGGCTCCCACCGACTCCTTGATTCGTCTTGTCTCCAGTTTGGCTTCGGGTCTTCAAATATTACAATATTTACAAAAGAAATACAAAATAAAAGAAAACCCTATTCTATTACAACTTTAAGCCATCAAATGGGCCAAAACCATAAAACCAAAAACTTTAACAAAAACAAATCACATCACAACCACTCAACCACAGGGTCTAGCCAGATTTACATATTGAAACACAATCAAATAAATTGGGCAATGTTTTGGTTAATAAATATATAACCAAAATATATAATTGCCCTAAACAATATAAATCAGAAACTTTAAATAATTTTAAAGTTTGTGATCTATAACTGGTTAACAGACCGGGTCTGATTTGCATGTTGTAAGTATGGCTCTGATACCACTGTTGGGTTCAGAGGTATATTGGTTAGGTTTATTTTTTCAAAACAATTATGAAGTAATTATTAATCATATTAATAATATATAACGCAACGGAGTAATAAAGAAAACACCAAAAGTGAACCCGACAGGATCTGGGTTACAAACAATGCAAATACAGAATATTATTAACCTACTGATGAGATATAATATATACCTTGGTTAATAATTAACCGTTTGAGACATCGAGGGACAACTAATTAATTGCTAGAATTATGAACGATCTCGAACTTGGGACTCGATTGCGGCTAGATGAGGCGCAATTAAAACTTGACCTTGTTCATGTGACACAACATCGAAGCGACAACAAACGGTGCCGGTGGTGGTTCTTTGGTGGTGGTTAGGTGCTCACGGTACTTGAAACAAAGCAACAATGTGTGGCTGGATTTTGTGGATGAAAAGCAAAGTGGAATATAATGGTTTCCTTTTGCTTCTAGTGTCGTGAGTCGGATTGCAAAAAAATGGAATATCCCTTTAATTAAATTAAGATATCTATATATATAGATAAAAATTAGGTTTTGAAACCTAATTAATCATTTAATTAATATTAAGTACTCGCGGGCCCCGGGCCCGGTTAGATCAATATTAACCCACGTAATAACCGAGATCCGAAACAATGACGTTTAACACTTAAACGTTTAATTAAACAATTTATAACTTTTATAAATCATTTAAACCCAATAAAGTTCATAAACGCCAGTTAAATAAAATAAGATGACTTAATATTCGTTGTCCGAGGTGTAACTCTTACGGGTCATAGCTCAGTTGGCAAAGTCAATCAATCGAACCCATACATAATCAACACTCTCAACTCGTCATCCTGAGTATTTAGCATGGGGGCAGCCCTGATGGCAGCTTCCATGAAGCCTGGAGACCCTCTTGAACTTTCTCCCCTTAGCTTCCTCTTCCTCTCTCTTTCCTCCTCCTTAATCTCCTCATAAGTCAGTTTCCTTTTCCCTTTGTCACTCACAGACCTTGGTGACTCAGGGTGGAGAGAGTTTTGGCCTTCATTGCTTGATTCAACGGTCAAGCTCTGGCCAGAGAGAGGTTGTGAAGCACCTTCACCAGCTGGTGCCTCACTGAGGGTAATGGGTGCTGAAGAAGTTCCTGTCTTAAGGTTCACAGGTTCAACTTTTGGGCCTTCAGTCAAGGCTTCCCCTTTGAAGCTAATCTTAGGGTCCACCTCAACATCCAGTTGACCAAAAGTCTTACCTGCTATCCTCTATCTGTATAGTCTTTACCTTAATTTGTATTCTTCTAAGACCCTTTCTTAAATCCTATCTGCTAATCTTGCAGCTTGTCTGTTTTAACTTAGGTTGACAAGTGGAAGATCAATCAGATGGAAGCTCTCATAGAAGCTCAGGTTGAAAAAGTTGAAAATTTTCAGTTGACCCTGAGATCTAGAGATGACTAGAGCTCTTCTATCAGTGTCATACCTCCATCCCATGATTGGATTCTCAGAGTGATGAGATAGGGTAGGCATAGCTTTGGGAATACCTTCCTCAAAGGAACTTTCTATGAGTGAGTTCGCATCCATGTAGACTTGGGAATGTGAGTCCACAGTCATGTAGACTTAAGGAGGTTGCTAAGTATGGACCATTGCAAGTGAGGGTGGTGAGTCCTCAAAGTCCATACTTTGTGAAGAACTCCCAAGTTCTGTGATTGTTTAGACTTTCTCCCCCTTTTTGGTAGCATCACCTTCTTGCATAAGTGAGCTTAGGGTTGGTTCTGTCAAATCCACAGGTTCTTATGGACTTGGTTGAGTTCTTCGGAGTGGTCTCTCAGCTAACCTACCCTTGAGATCGGTGATCTCAAGTTGTTGGTCATTGACCCTCCTTTGTAAGACAGTCACCTGAGGTTCCAGGTGACTTATCTTTAAGTCTAAATAGGTGCATGTTTTTGTTAATTTTTGCACCTTTAGTTTCAGAGTCCCCTCATCTTCATCAAAAGAATCATGGGAGGATGAGACTAGGAAAAAGGTCTACTTCCTCATCACCAGCAATTTGTTCTTGGCTATTGGATTTCCCCTACATTATGACAGCTTCAAGTGTAGTGTCAAGAGGCTGGGTTGCCATGGTTGAGGTCTGAATGATGTAATCACTTACTGAAGTAAGAGCCTATTCCATACGGACCTCCTGAATACGTTCAGGGAGATCCATCTTAGTAGTAGGTGGATGATGTGGGCTAGGCATGGGAGAAACAAGAGTACTCATCTCTCCTTGAACAGGGGTGGAGAAGAGAGACTCATGATACTCATGGAAACCCATGTCTTCATTATCATAGAAATTAATGTTTAGGATTGGTTAGTTTAGATCAAGAGGCGGGGATGGTAACTATCCGCTGAAGGTTGTTCACTAGAGTTTTGAGACTCCGAGTGAAGGCTTAAGGCTATGGGGGTTGTGAGCTCATCAAGCTGAGCATGAGGAACCTCAGCATTGATCATTGGTGAAATAGGATTGGTTTCCTCCTCAGAAGAAGTAGGAGCTCTAGTGTCCACTTCCTCCTGTATAGGTGATGATATAGGGGCCTACACAAACTGAGTAGCATGTGCAGGGGTCGTTTGGATTTACTTTGGTAGGTGATGGTTGGGAAGTAGCAGGTGTGGGTTCTACACTAGCTGGTGCTGCTAGGTTGTCACCTTGAGCAATGAGCTCTAACATTTTTGGAACAATCGCTGTTTCTACCCCTGAGAAGCCAACAGTTGGCTTCCTTATAGTCTTGAAGATGCCGGGCTTCATCTGTCCCAATTTTAGAACATTTCCTGTTCCCCTCAACTGTGAGCCCAGTTCATAGCTAAGAATGTATTGAACATATCTAAGGAACATGTAATATTCTAAGGAGTCTAAGTTTGCAAGTAAATTAGTACAGACAAATTGTGAATACCTGAACTTGACCCCTTGAACCATCCCATGGACTATAAAGGAAATATCTTTAGGAATCTGGTCCCATCATCCATGTTTATTGGATAAACTATGGATAACTACATCGAGGAGGTACTTCCACTAAGAGGAGACCTTCCCCTTTTTGAAGGTTCTGACTGAGAAGTCACCTTCATAGCCCATCTGCTCAAAGGACTGGTTTACAGCTGATTTTGGAAAGGACAAATCACCTTGTACATCATCCAGCTGAAGGCGAGTGTTTATGGAGGCTGGAGTGATGAAGAATGTCCTCCCCTGCATTGTGGCAGACAGTGCCTTCTCCCCATCCATGGTGACCTCTTGGCAGGTCCTCCAAAATTCCAATAGCTGATCCTCATAGAGCGGAGGATCAATGGTGAGGGAGGTGAAGTAGTTTGACAAAGAAAGAAAACGGCAAACCTCTGAGAAACCAGGATCTTTCTTAGAGTCTAACAGAGCAACTTGATTATGTTGCCTGTGAAGATGCATGGAGAAATCGGGTTGGTTTCTGTGATGAAGGTTGGCTGTTTTGAAGTAGCTTTGTTGTGAAAGAAGATATGAACAAGGGCGGTTTGTGGGTGAATTTAGGTTAGAGAATTTGCGGATGAAGAAGATAATGAAAAGAGGGGGAACTGTTGAGAGAATATAATATGAAATAGATAGACAAAGTTAATGCAAAAGGATAAACTTTGAAATCCAAAAGTCGGTCCCACCTCTGAAAAAGTGCCCAAAAAGGTAGTTATCTTGGAAGTTGAAAATCTTTCGAAGGTAATTTTGCTTCGAAAGTTTTAAGAAAATGCTTCCGAAGCCAATTTTGGCTTCGGAAGATATTCCAAAGGTTTGTGAAAAAATCTTTCGAAGGTAATTTTGTCTTCCGATGTTTTAAGAAAAAACTTCAAAATCCAAGAAGGTAATTTTGTCTTCGGAATTTTAAGAAAAAGCTTCCGAAGCCAAATTTGGCTTTTGAAGATATTCCTAAGGTTTGTGAAAATTTTGCTTCAGAAGAAAAATTCTTAGAGAATTTTCACTTCTGAGACATGTTTGGTTTCAGAATAGATTAAGACTTGGGAGTTCTATTCTAAAGAGAGTAAATCTTCCGAGACTTAATTCCTTTCGGAAGAAAATTTTCCTTCAAATACATGTAAGTACTTAGAAGCATATTTAAGCTTCGAAAGATATCTCAGAGTTTCTTCCAAAGGTAAATTTCTTATAAGTAGTTATTTGACTTGAAGACATAATTTTCTTTCGAAGACAATTTGAAATCTTTCAAAAGAAAATATGTTTGGAAAAATTTTCAAAAATCTAAGGAATATTATTTTAAAGATTTTCTTCCAAAATAAATTGGGCTTATGAAGGGGATAAAATAGACAACTTAGGACATACAGGTTTTAGAAATAAAGTTGATTTAAGTTTAAGAAAATCTACTCAAAGTTAATTATCCCAATAGCTGATACATGATATTTGAATCTCTGTTCATCAAAAGCTTTAGTGAACAGATCAACATATTCTTCATTTGTGTCAACTTCGACTAGATTGATTAATCCCTTTTCAAAATTATCTCTAATCAGATGATACCTGATGTTGATGTGTTTTGTCCTTTTCATCAATCACCCCATATAAGAAAGCACACTTGACATCAAGTTGGTAAACCTTGAAATCATTAGATGCAGCAAAAGTTAGGAATATTCTTACAGCTTCAAGTCTTGCCAAAGGAGCAAATAAATCTTTGTAGTCAATTCCCTCTTCTTGTGTGTATCCTTGAACAACTAGTCTGGCATTATTCTTGATGACAAGTCCTCTATCATCCTTCTTGTTTCTAAAAACCCACTTGGTTCCTATTGTAGTCTTCCCTTAAGGAAGAGGACATAATTTCCAAACCTTTTGTCTTTTGAATTGAAGCAGCTCTTCTTGCATTGCTTCAACTCAACCTCCATCCTTTAAAGCCTCAACTTTCTTTAGCTCACTGGGACAAGAAGCAAGAGTATAGACAAGCTATTTTGTCATGGGTTTGTCCTCTTGTTCTCACTCCTTGAAGTAGTGTAACTTCCAACATCTCCCTCGAAAGCAACTGGCCCTCCATCAATTTTCTCAAAATTTTGAAGTAAGGAGCCATTGCCTATCATGTGCCTAGAACGGCCACTATCAATGATCCATACATTCCTATTGGTCTTTAGCTATTTCTACACAAAAGGAAATGTTTAGTTACATTTGGAAGCGCAAGCCTTATTGGTCTTGGGCTTATCAATGTGATTTGAAGACAATGTAACAGTAAGTGATCCTATGTTCAGGCTTTGAGGATCATCAGCTGTTGTTGATGAAGAACTTTCATCCACTTGGTCTTCCTTCATCTTCCATACCATCTTTGGAAGACTAGACTTGACCTTCAATACTTTGGAAGTTGTGACAACTTTGGAAGTTTTGGAGATTTGACCTTCGAAAGATCTTGCTTTCACTACAGCAGGCTTCAGTACTTCGGAAGCATTCATTTCATCTGAGACCAAATTTTCTTCCGAATGCAAGTTTTTCACTTGTCTTCTTTTTCACCTTGGATCTTCCGAAAGGAAAAGATTTTCCTTCCGAAGCTAGTTTTTCTTTCTTCTTCTTAGAAGTTTTCTCTTTGATCATGTGAGTAGTACTTTTAGGATTGTAGATGCAATCCTAAGCAAGATAAGAAGTACTACCACACATGATGCAATCCATTTGCTTCCTTCTGAGAGTCTTTATTTGAGAGAAAGACTGAACTTGATCACTTTCCACCTCCATCTTTATCTTCACAGATGATGCAGCAAGCTTCTTAGGGTGAGGCTTGCTCTTAGAACTGGATGGTTCAGGCTGTGTGGTAGTGGTACACAGCTGATCAACCTTCTTCTTATTACTAGAATAAGTTAGACATGAACTAGAACTCCTGGTACTAAATTCATAGTTGAGTTTTCAGCCTTCACCATTTCAAATCCTGCAGACATAAATACTTGTTTCTGCTTAAAGTTGAAAGTGGCCTTGATCTCTTAAACCTTCTTTGATTTCCTCTTGGCTTTCTTGATCAAGTTCTTACTCTTAGACTTGGTCATCCCAGATTCTTTTCTCTCCTCAGGAGAATAGTGACCCTTCTTAGGATGATCTTCTTCACTATTCTCAAATTCATCCTTCACTATCTCCTGTCGTCCTTTTCATCAATGGGGTCTATAAGGGGAAGCTGTGAATCCAAGGATCGAAGCAGGAATTATCAGTTTGATTTAACAAATAAAGATTGTGAAATTATCAAACCTTGTTATTTAATTAATTGTTTATGAAATTGAAATCGACAAAGAATAGATAAAACAACTTGAAAAATAGAATAGACAATGCAACAAAAGATTGTTTCTACTGGTTCTCATTGATAATGAATCTATTACAATGATATTGATGCTTTGATGATATGATGATTGCTATGATGTTCTTGGTGTTTTGCTATATTGACTGATTGATTGGGTGATATCGTTTCTAAGAATATGTATCTCTATTTGTATATCGATATATCTCTCAATCTGTTCATGATCTCTATGTTTATCTATTCCTATGATATATCTATTCCTAAATGAGTGCACTGATGCCTTATCTTTATTGGCAGAGGGATTCAGTTTAGAAAAGAAATATTATTGATGTGACGTGGAATATTTGCTTGACATAAATAGTCTTTTGTGGTCGTTGACTTGATGATGTCACTTGTTGACTTTATGTTGCGTACTTGATGATTTGAGATCATACAAGTATTTTGTTCTTCCGTGGGAGTAAGCCATCCGTAGGAGTTGGTCTTCCGTAGGAGTTGGTCCTTTGTTCTTGAACTTCATCTTCAGGAGCAAACTTCCTTCTTCTACAGCAGCAGCAGTAACTTGATCTGACTTGTTCTTCGGTAGGTGTTATTATGCTTCCGTAGGAGATCTATGGATGAATGTTGGACTTGGTCATTTAAGCTCCGCAGAACATCTACGGATGAACAACTTGTTCATCCGTAGGAGTTCTTGCACTTTGTCAATTTTTCCAAATTGACCAAGTATGATGTTTTCCTGCAATTACATAAAATCAACACAAATAATATTTAGGTTAACATATATATCTTGCATTACATAATGATAAAGAATTATAGATCTTCATTACAAGAGATTACAAATCATCTAAACCTATACAAAAGATCTAGACCTAACAGAAGCTCATCTTCACAAGTTCCACACCTTGGAGATCTTACAGACAATAGAGTGTGTGAAGGAGCTATCTCAGTAGATCCCAGTCCCTACTTATTCTGATAACAAACATTTGCATGTAAGGATGAGGATATCATGTTCTTGAAGGTCTTTTCTTCAAGAACATACTTATCTACCCTGGCTTTGCGTTCAGTTAACTTAGTGATGAGATCTTTTATCTGAGTCCTGTAGTTGGTATGTTCATGCTTAAGAGTTGAAATGGTTTTCTCTAAATTTTCTCTTTTATGTTTGTAATCATTTTCAGTTCTTTTGAAATCAGCTTTTAAAATGTTAAAGGGCAGACCTTATCTCTAAATTATAGGACCTATATCTATTAACTTTAGCAATACATTCAGGTGTACAAAGATGTTCCAATACCTTGGCTTCTTCATGATCTGCCATCAGTGCTTGGTTTGGAGATGTATCCTCAACCTAAAAGCTCCAGTCAAAGCCTCCTTCTTCAACAACAACTGCAGCTTGCTGCTTGGGCTTCTCATTCTGGGGAGCTCTATCAGTGTAGTTTGGTCTGGTTGTGCTTGGCCACCACTTGTTCTTGGTGCCTTGCACTCTCTGGCAAAGTGTCCCATTTGGTTACAGTTGTAACACTTCACTTTGATTTTGTCCAACCCAAACTTTCCACTGGTTGCATTGCTAGGAAACTTCCTCCCTGTCCTCTTGTAAAATTTCTTGTCTCGGTGAGTGAGAAGAGCTATCTGCTGGACTATTTCCATGTACTCTAGATCACAATCCAGGTCTTCAAGGGTAAAGAGAAAGTTTCTTATGCATTCATCAGTAGACACAAAGGCTTTTGAAGAGCTTGTCTCTTGGAATGGGCTTCCTTGGATGTAGCTCTCTCTTGGTGTCTCCGGGAAGGTGATGAAAGGACCCTTTTGTGAGTTGTCAGGATAGCAGATGAGATGATGTTGTGGTTCTCTGCAATCCCTTTCAAACGCATGATGGGCTGAACTCTACTGATTGTTAGAATTACTAGATGGATTTTGCATGTTCATCTCCATCTGGTAGCCACTAAGGATACAATACAACTTAGTGAGAGTAAGGTTCTTGAGGTTCTCAGTCCTCTTAATGACCATACAATAGTGTGTTAATTATCTGGGAAGAGGGGACATGAACTTCCTCATAATGTCCCTATTCTTAAAAGTTACTCCAACATCCATTAGAGTATCTATAATCTTAACATACCTGATGTATTGTTAAGTCATGGTTTCACCTATCTTAAAGGTGAAGTTCTCAAACTGCTACTTTAATAGGTCCTTCTTGTTCTCTTTTGCTTCACTTAACCACTCATACATAAGCTTTAAAGCATCCCATAGCTGCTTGGCAGTCTTACACTTCTTAAAGCCTCTGTAGATAGAGTTTGGAAGAGCAGTTTGGAGGGTGGTCAAGGCCTTCGGATCTATGTCTATCTTCTTCTAGTATTCTTTAGAATAGTCAGCCACTTCCTTTGGTATCATACCACCACCAGCAGTAGCTGAAGAGGTGGATGGTACATGAGGTCCATAGACAACAGATCCCCACATCCTGGAGTCTTGAGACTTGATAAAGCCTTCCATTCTTTGGAACCAAGTATCAAAGTCATCAGGAGTGATCAGTGGAGACTTTTTCATTGTACCAGTTTCCATATCAACCTTTGTGATAGCTGCCATTTGAGATGTTAAGTGTTTTGTGAAATTGAAGGGATTTAAGATGGTGATATCTTACAATCAAGGGCCTAAAAAGCTCTAATACCAATTGCAGGACCGGTTAAGGGATGGTCAATACAATCAGTCTCATAATGAGTAAAGTGTTAGAACACTTAAAAGATCAAATGGGGAACCAAGTTTATGTAAATGATGCCAAGAACACAAGTAAACAATGAGATAGAACTAAGAACAATAACAAGATAAGTATGGTTTTCAAGAATGCTATTGCTCTCAAGTTCTTTTACAAGAGTTACAAAGCATAAACAGAAATACAAGAACTTGAGATACTTTATACTACATCCTACAGTCGGCCATACTTTGAAGGCCAGCTGGAAACACTAATCTAGACAACAAGATCAATGTAGAGTCAAAAGGCAGATTGCCTTTCGACTAGTGACTATGACATGCCATAGCTGACAACCTTTTATATTATAAAAAGGATAATAGGTACAAAGTAGGAAGTTACAGACTCAAAACCATAATCTATAGTTTACTAAAGCATGGACCTTTTCACCAACTTGTATAAGTTGGTGAGTCTTCAGAGTTGCAGCGGAAAGTAAGTCAGCTTTATGAAAAAGTAGATCTGAGAAAGCATGTCCTCTCTGTCTTCAAAAGAAATCAGTCTTCACTTCATTTGGCTTCGGAAGACTTTGTCTTTGAAGCTTCAGAAGACTTCATCTTTGGCTTCGGAAGATTTGGACTCTGGCTTTGGAAAGATTTTACACTTAGAATAATTTCTGTGATGAGTGTAAAACTACTGAAGTAACTTCTACCTTGTACATCAGTGCATGCATGCAGGAAGCTCCTTGGTTGTTTTGGCTTCTTTGGTTGCATCAGCCTTCTAATATAACCTTACACCATCCTAAGGACTACATCGAATCCGCCTAAGGGCATCACGAACAACCTAGCAGAGAACCTATGGCCTTACAATTCTATGTCACAATCTTCTACCATATCAGAAATCTTGGTAGACTTACCAATGGCAGTTTCTACATCGAATGACTCATTAATCTTTCTACTCCTAACGGGCAACTTATCATAGAAGGCAGCAGAAATAAAACTCCTACTAGCACTAGAATCAAAAAGCACAGAGCCATAAGTTTGGTCTACTAGGAATGTACCTGACACAACCTCAGGATCCACCCTAGCCTCCTCCTGGGTCATAGTGAATGCCTTGGCCTTCGCCCTCTGCCCCTCCTTCTCAATTCCCTTCTTTTCTACGAAGCTCTCAGCCCTCGACTTCTTGTAGTCTCTTCTTATGTGCCCCGTCTCACCACAGTTGTAACACCTCACAACGCGACAATCTCTTGACATGTGGACCTCCTTCCCACACTGAAAGCAGAGATTCGATCCCCACTTACATTCTCCTGCGTGCTCCTTCCGACACTTCTTGCATGCTTTCTCCCTCCTTGTTATCACCTTCTGATCATCTACTCTCATCTTCTTACCTCCAGCCATAACATTACCACCATTGTTCCGCTTCCCATTCCCTTTCCTGTCGGTGTTCCACTTCTTTTTCACATCCACCTCTACCGCCACCTCTCGCTCATCATACAACCTCCCTGCCAGATCAACCACCGACCTAAACGTACCTGGTTGGGCAGTAATCGGATGTCTATGGATATCCGTCGGCAGACCTTAGAAGTATCTCTTGATCTTTAGTGACACGGGCGTCACCTGATCTGGCACCAGCCTCGCCATCTCATTAAACTTAGTCGTGTACTGCTGGTGTGTCATAGTTACTGCCTCCAACTGCAGGAACTCCCTCTCAATCATGTCAAGTTCCCTGTGAGGACAAAACTCCTCAATCACCTACTTCTTTAGTTCACTCTATCTCATTTTTCCAATCGCTCTGTTACCCTCGGCTAGGATAATGTTATCTCACCAGCATAAGGCCGAGTCCACCAATGAATGGGTAGCAAAGTTCACTTTCTGGTCCTCCATACATTCGTTGATATCCAACACAGCCTCCATTTCCCTCACCCATCGTTGAGCAGCAGCAGCATTCCTATTCCTATCAAAAGTCGGGGGCTTGCATCTCTGGAATGCCCCATAGTTGCACCACTTTGCGGTTTCCTGTATGACTTCCTCTTCCTCATCATCACTAGAGACGACCATCTCAGTCTCCGGTTGCTCCCTTTCCCCTGAACCTATATCCTCGCCCTCTCTCCCAATGGTTTTCCTCCTCTCCTCCTCTTTCCTTTCATCCTCTCTCATGGCTCTAATAACCTCAGTCACCACAGACGGCAGAATCGTCTGCATGACTTGATGAACTTCCTCTACTACTGCCTCCTTCACTGATTCCCTCAGGTTAGCACTCTCATCACTGCCTTCATGATGATGAATATCGGGCTCTTCAAGAGCCCTTTTTAGCAGTCTTAGCCCTGTTCCTCGTGACACGCGACCCAGCACCACGTCCACCACGACCTCCAGCTCATGAGCATTTAAAGATTTACCACCAGCCATCTCTAAGCATTATAAGATTCAAACACCAACACGGTCGTTCAAGGTAATAGCTCAGATTATGTCAAGTATAGTATGCCCTAATTATAGTGGCCAGTTATGATTAGCCACTTACTTTACTCTTATTTCCTAATCATTTTCTATCCTGGCTACATCAGTATCCAAGTCTACTAAAAGCACATAAATCACATAACACGCGCATATAATTCTTTTTTCCATTAACGTAAATAAAACATTCACATAAAACCTTTACTTGCAAGCATGTAGCTACTAGGACTGGCATCCCTTCCCTTTCATCCCATTCTCTGTTTTAAGTTTCGGTTTTAGAAATAATTTACCCAATTCTCTTAAACCATGGCTTTGATACAAACTTGTAAGGCCCCTGAATTTATGCTAACAATCAACTAGCAAATACAACACTAAAACTAATACTTTCGAAGGCAAACATAAGCTTCGGAAGATTTTAAGCTTTGGAAGATTTTAAGCCTTGGAAGATTTGCAAACATAAGCTTCGGAAGATTTGCAAACATAAGATTTGAACATAAGCTTCGAAAGATTTGCAAACATAAGCTTTGGAAGATTTGCAAACATAAGCTTCAGAAGATTTGCAAACATAAGCTTCGGAAGATTTGCAAACATAAGCTTCGGAAGATTTGCAAACATAAGCGTTCATATCGCATGAATAAAATACTAAGTATGCCCATAGCGGATGACTTAAAATATATATGCGTCCACAGCTGACAGTCTAAAAGTAGCTAAAGGGTACACAGCGAACGTGCATGCATACTTAAGTGTTTTACAGCGGACATGCATTATCCATAGCGGATAGTATAAAAGCCTAAGTGTCCACAGCGGACACCTTATCAGTGCTCAAGTGTCCACAGCAGACTGCTAATGTCCACAGCAGATAACAAGTTCATCACCTACGATCCAATCTTGTGCAGTTTTTAGTCCCATACATCATCTTTAGTGTATTCTTAGCATGGATCTATCAGTTACACACTTAAAACATAACAAACAACCAATCAACCTCATTGGATCTTAAAAGAAAACCTTCATCTTTCATAAACAGTCGTATTTTCATGGAAAATCATAGTTTGGTTTAGAAATATCATAGTAATATACATATCAGCCCCAATTAAGTAGAAAACATGTAAAAAAGAGGATCTAGAACTCACCTTACATAGCCTTTGAGCAAAACACCACAAACCCAAGAGCAAACCTGGAGTTCTAGCACCTAAACACATGTAAAGAAGCAACTAGACACATAGAAACACAAATCAGTCCAAAAGCTTGAACCCGACTGAAACCGAGAAGGAAAGACCTAAAAATCCTACCTTTTTGAAAATTTCTTCTACTTCCTCCCTCTAGAACTGGTGGGATCCTTTTCTCTCTCTAAAGTCATACGTTAAGTGTATAGAAGAGTAAGTATGGGCGGCCATATCTTCTTTTTAAACCCCATTATGGGCCAGTTTGGCCCTTGTACACTTTTAACCCTCACTTTTAAAATAAAGTCTTGTTTTCTCCCTTACTTTTCTTTTTTTTTGAAATTTCCTGGTGTTACAGATAAACCCTAGTTTTTGTTCACTCATAAACCTTCATAATCTCTGGTGATTGTGTTGGTTCATCATCAAACTCAAAGAAGAAACATAATCTTCTTATGAATTTTTGAAAAAGTCACTTTTTGATATAAAAAGTTAACTTTTTAGAAACAAAATATTTATTTTTAGGATTTTGACTTTTATTGACTGACATCATTAAAGTATTTTGACTGATTGACATTCCTCAAACAGAATATTCTTTTTGATAACCCATATTGACATTCCTCAAAAAGCTGTTGCACACACTGGCAGAGAGTTGGACTCAGTCAGTCTCTCTAATGAAAGCAACATTGGATCTTGAAGCATTATCTCTAGATGCACTTCTAGCAAAAGTAAAGGCACTAGAACTAGATGAAAGATCCAGGAATAATAGTACAATCAGACATGTTGAATCATACAAGTGCAAGGAACTTCAACAAACAGACAGTGCATTCTTGACCAGCACTTATGAAGATGAAGATGATGAATTTCTAGATTCGAGTGAAACTTCCTTCTTCTCTGCTCCTGAATCATCCAACAACAAACAAAAGTCTAAGAAGAGTGGTGTTGATGCTTCCCATGAAGTAACACTTCAAAGCAAACATCCTCACACTTCCAGCCCTAGCAAACAACACCCAGTAAAGATTCAAAACATTCATAAATTTGAAAAGCCAATGGATGCAATAACAATCATATTGCAAAGTAAGGAGCAAAAGGCAGCTTTTGTAGCCTTTTCAACAAGCTTTGAAGCCTACCTAGGAGCTAACCTCACACCATCACAGATCATACAGCAAGACTTGGATGAATTGCCTCCTGATATGGTTGAAGAAATATGTAACCCCACGTCAAAATCAGGTCAAGATCTGTACAAATCTAGACTAGTAATAATAATTTTATATTGTTTGACCGTTTGAAAACTTAGGTTGATGACCTTAACGAACCTCGACACTTCACACTGTCCATCCACCACCCTTTCCACTTCCTTCTCCCTCCCCCCTCCATCGACCACACCCCTCCCATCAGCCACACCACCTTAAGCCACAAATCGGCCATCACATCACCATCGCAGCCACCACCTGCCACCACTCCACCATCCGCAACTACCAGCAGTTACCGCATCACTGCCCGGAACCACCATCGGTCGCCACACCACCAGCCGCGACCACCAACCCATCGCATCACCACCTACAGACACCCAACCCCCAAACTCTGTCAGCCATCTTGAGCACTACCCCAACCTCACCACCGAAATCACACCACCACCACCATAAAAAACCCCATTCTCTCGTTGAGTCAAGAACAAGTGGGTTTTCAAGTAAAGTTGGGTTAGGAGCTTGAAGGTGCAATCTGGAGTTGAAGATCATCATGCCAATGTTAGAGAGTGTTGGATTAGCCTAAGAGTTACTCAAGGTATACTCATTTTGGATTAGATCATCCTATTTCCTTCATGCATGGACGATCAAGATGAAAATCTTGATGAACACTAGTTCATCCACTTAGATATTTCAGAAAAGTTGATGTTTTGATGAAAATGGGTTTGAAATGAGTATATAATCTGAATTGTATCTTAGAAATAGTTTTAGATTGATAAATCATGTTACAAGTATGATTTGGGTTTGTATGGAAGCATATATATATATATATATATATATATATATATATATATATATATATATATATATATATATATATATATATGGGACTCAACAATTGCATTAAAGGATAATGCTTGCCATAATCAAACATAATGTGTTCTAACATCCAAACAATCATTAACTAACACATTAGTGTCATTAACATTCATAAAATACAATAATGTTGCTTAAATTTCTTTTTTTAGGATTGTAGATAAAAAGGAATATTTGCTAAGTGTCTGCAGCGGATGAAGACCTTCCACAACAGATGAACAAGAATTTGTAGCAGATGAAGAAAAGCTTCTAAGTATCTACAGCGGATGACCAAAGCATACACAGTGGATGACTAGCAACAGCTGATGAACTTTCCACATCGGATGTTCATCCATAGCGGATGAACACTCCATAGCGGACGACATACAAAGCAAACACACACAAGTGTTCACAGCGGACAGCATCCAAGACACAGCAGATAGCTTATTAACCGCCCATAGCGAGAGACTGATCATGCACAGCGGACAGTCTATCATCCATAGTAGACAACTTATAGACTTAGGATTATTTATGTAATTTTCGTTTACATAAGGGTATTTTGAAATTATAAATAGCTATCTGTATAGGCTATAAATAGCATAATACCCTAATCCTTTGTAAGCTTTTGAACAATCAATACAATCAAGCAGTTTATTATCATTCATGCATTCAATCACTAGCAATCACACACACACATACACACACAGATATCATAGCATTAATCATGGGTTTCTTGATTATTGTTTGTTGAATTCAAGTATAAGAATCTGTTGTTATATTTGTTTGAGTGATTTGAAAAGATCCTTAGGGAATTAACATCAACCTGTTTATGTTCTTATTGTTGTCTAAGTTCATAATCAGTCACATTGTTTGATTTGATTCCATCAAGTGGTATCAGAGCCTTGGCTTAAATCATACACTGATTTTAGATCCTCTCATTCAACAACATGATATCCGCGGTTCATTAGCTACAAAACATACATTTCAAGCTGAAAATCATCACAACAACCTTCTTCTACTTTAAACATTCATCAATTGTTCAAAACATGATTGAATAATATGTTTTCATACATTTTGTAGAAGATTTTGTGTGTTTAAAGCTCTAAACATCATTCTTACATGATTTTCGAACGTGTTCATCACAAAACTCTCAAAAACCTCATCGGTTTCTAAGGGTTTTCAAATAAACAGGATACGGGTATTGTTCTATCCTATTTTCATCAAATAAACACTCATTCGAATACTTTACAATCATTCATTGTATTTAAACATCATATTTGAGTTGTTATACACTCAAATTAGGCCTTTAATCATCTTCAAACAATAAACCGATTGTTGTTTTGGTGAAATTGTTACAGCCGCCAACAAACCCTAGGATAAACCCTAGTTTTGTTCATACATATCCTTCAAAAATCAATGGTGATTTTTATTGTGATCGGTTCAAAAGGATCGAATCTGTGATTATATGATAATACAATGATCCAATCAAACACAAAGTAATCAACACATGCAAATACATCAAAAAATTCATATATTTCATTGATAGCAAATGCACAGGATACAAAGTGTAAGGATTCAGTTCGTTCAACTGATTTTCTAACTATTTCTTAGACCTATCTTCTATTCTCTATTTGTTCTCCTTATTTTTACACTACATAAAGTATCCTATTTATACTATCAACAAAACAAAGGAACATATATTTACAAATAAGTCCCTATACTATGACAAAAAAAACATACAAAGACAAAATGTTAATCTTCTAAGAGTCTACAATACTCCCCCTAAGATTAAATTTGTCTTCTATCTTCAAAATATTCAGTCTTCATGATCTTGAATCTTCAATCTTTAATTTTCAATTCTTCAATCTTCAATCTTCAAAAAAATCTTCTGGCTCTTCTTTGACCTTGAACATCGGCTTCTCTTAGTAATGCTCGAGTTCCTTTAACGCCTTTGCGATCACTGATTTGAATTTACCTGCAAGAATACCTTGCTCAGGCTTTGAAGCATTAGTCTTGATCTCCATCTGGTTCATCTTCTCCAGTGTCTCCTTGGATAAACCTACAATCTCAATGTTCGCGAAGAATTCCAATGGTTTAGGATACTCTTGAGAATGCACCTCTAACATACCTTTACTGGAAATTCTCATGAACTCGATCGTCTTTATATGTTTATTAACAATGTTTGCATACGCTAACGCTTTGCGTAATGCAAGCCTTTCCATTGCAGCATTCATTACTTTGATAATTGTCATAAAGTACTTCTTATCATTTTCAGCAACTTCCAAAGAAATACGTTCAAACTTTTGTATAGACAAAAATGATATGTAACTTGGATGTAGCAATTTAAGCTCAAACACTCCAAAGTGTGAGATCATGTCTTTATCCCAATCGTCGAGATTTGAGACAAGTTTTAACTCAAAAGTATCAACATTATAAAACCATCTCAAAATTGGCTTTGTAGTTTGAGTTCCATCAATCACCTTAAGTCCTGGATTAGTTACTTTCTCAAAGTATTTATCACTATATGCTTCCAAAAATTTCTCTTGTTCTTCAACTGTTTCAGCATCTTTTCTTTTGCGCTTCAATGAATTGAAATATTCTTTGTCTTCTTGATCATAGCGAGTCTTCAAAAATGAACTCATTCTAGATATGCCTCGATTTAACAGCTGTACAAAACTTTCACCGCAACTTGCTTTGGTTTGGTTAATCAAAGGCAGTCTATTCAATTCTTTCAAGTCTCGAACTGGAAGTTCAATGATGCTCGAGTAAAAGTGATAGACATCACATATAGCATTTACTCGTTTAATCAAAAATGCATGAAAGATTTCATCATACTTCCACGTGACTATCTTCACTTCTTTAGTTGTATCAGGAACAATTATTGCGTTAAGCAATTCAGATATTGATTGTCCTTTTTGTAAAACGTTTCGAACCAAATCACCTACAGTTCGAGCTTTATTCAAAAGTTGTTTTTGTTAAACTGACACCTGATAAGCTTGCTTTTAATTTTCAGGAAAAATCTTCATTAATTCCTTTCTTCTTTCATGACCACTCCTTATCAATTCCATATTTTTAATCTCCTGAGGCTTCAAAATCCTTGTTCTTTTAGTAATCTCAAGGTATTGTGGTTTATCCGTGTCAAGCACTATCATTCTGTTTGTCTGCTTTTCAGGTTCTTGAAAACTTCTCACTAACTTTCTTAGTGATTTTGCTTGAAGTCTGTTCAGCTTTTTCCTTGGATAATTCCTTGATTGCAACCATAATCTCATCGCAATAGCATTCATATTTTTTGGATCTGGGTGATGTAATTATGAAGAAGAAAGTTCTTTAACATTTATATTTTCACTGATCTGGTTCCATTCACTGTGTTCTACAACAATCTCATTTGAATCCACTAGTGCAATGGATTCAGTAGTTATGCACTTAGCATATTCTTCATTGATTTGGGATACAGTCAACCCATCCAGAAAAACTCTGTTATATTTCATGTTAACCAAGTAGTTATACTTGTCCTCAACATCAACAGGAATATCATCTGTTATATACTCAATAGGAGAATAATTAACTTCTACTATATCTTCATCTTCTAACACTTCATTATACCATGCATCTTCAAATTCTGAATCTAAATCATCAATAGCTTCAATCTTCTCTTGTGCTTCAAACTCTTAACTTTCTTGCATTTCAGCTTCAGATGCAATCTTTTGTGTTTTCGATGAAGATTCAGCACGAGCTGATACATCAACTTCATCAATCTTTCTCTTTCCTTTACCTACTTCAGCTATCTTTTCAACATCAATAGAAGTGATTTCAGATACAATCATAACATTAGAAGATGGAGATTTCAAGCTTTCCTTCATCTTTTCAAATTCTTCTTTCAAGGCCTCATGACTTTCTTTTAACTCTTTGAACCTTTCTTCCATTAGATCATAATCTGTCATCATTACTTTGAAATTCTATACCTTCTCTTCTTTTTCTTTTTCCAAGTCAGCAATCATAACATCTTTCTTTAACAGTTCTTCTTTTAACTTCTCATTTTCTTCTTTTAGATTCTCAATGATCTTATCCATGTTTGAGTTTTCTTCTTTCAAGGACTATATCAAAATTTGATCATCTTTTTCTTGTTCCTCATCCACATGCACAACTGGTTCAATAACCTCTGTGTTTTGAACATCAAAATCTAAATGTTGGTTAATGTCATCATTAGAATCATCAACATTTTGAATCTCTTCTTGTTGTTCATCTACATGATCAACTTCTTCCATAACTTCTTCAATTACTTTATTAATGATTTCATTAACCTTATTTCCACCATCATTGCCATTATCATCATCATCAGATGTGGAACTAGAACTGTCATCATCAACATTCTCACCATTATCATCATCTTCATCTTCATCTTCATCCAATAACTCTTGAGGATCTACTTCAATCAAGTCGTTTGGATCAACCGGTTCATCCTCAAGTAAATGAAAATGATCTTCATTTATGTTTACCTTATCTTGAGCCACTCCCCTCATATAGTCAAACATTGGTACAATAGGAGCACCAATATTCATTGCTAGTTGTTTGTATGAAGTTTCTGTCATATGCTCAAGAATCAATCTTTCACCACCAACTCCATAAGCATGATAATCAGGATTGGCTTCATTTATGATCATCTGCAGGAATCTGGGATACATCAGATACTTATTTCTGATTCCTTTCTCCAAGTTAAAGACAAATCCATTCATAATCCAACGAGCCATGTTGAATCTTCTGTTTGTTGCAATGGCAACAATTGGAGATGCTATATCAATAGGAAAAGAGTTCCAACCCGCACTTCGTTTGGACAAACCGTGTTGGAATATATAACATAATAATTTCCAGTGATTACTCTTGTTTGGAAAAATTGTTTCCTCGGAAAGTTATCCGGATGACCCATGGCAATAAAAGTTTCTCTGCACTCATCAAAAGTTAATTCAGTCAAATCTTGTGGGTCATTTATTCCCAACCTTAGAGCTTCTCGAATGGCTTGCTCAGATGCTTCTACCATCCTTTCAATAGTAATAAAACCTCGAACAACTTTTCCACCTTCTTCATCTCTTTCAACAGAAGCAGTGTTCCAAAACTTCTTAATCAGTCTAGCATAGATGACTGGTTGGTAACATATAGCATACACATACTTCATCCTTAATAGAAATCTGATCATTTGTTCATAGCCAATGGCATCTCGAACATCTTCGTTAAGAAAATCAGCTACATTATGCTTTGGTTCAAACTTAAGCTCAACCATCTGTATGCATAAAACAAAGAAATTTAGTCACATTTGAATTTGCAAAACTTAAAAACAAATTATGATTTATCAATTTTGAACCAAAACACTTAAAAATTTTCTAGGTGTTTATATATATCTCATTACATGAACAAGAGTATATTGGTTACAAGTTTGATTTACACAATTCATAATACTCAAGTAATGCATTAAGTGTCTTGAACTTTGATTAGATTCCAATTGAATTAGCAATTTTTTTTAAACTTTCAAACTTAACTTTCACACAAAAAAAATTCTAAGTGTTCAACATACTCTGTCAAGAGCATATTGCATTCAAGTTAATGTTTGAATGATTTAAACACACCAAATCATTGAAATTTTTCTCAAAATCAGATTAATGAATGAAATTTTTTGATTAATTTGACATTTTATTAACAATTTCATGAATTTGACTGTTCATATTCAAAACCCGACTGAGGATCATGAACATCAAGAACTAATTTTGTGAAATAATAATTTAATCACACCAATATGTTCGAAAACATGTGTATATCATCATTCAATGTCCAATTTTAGTTGTTAATGCATATTATTCTCACAATTTGAAACATAATCTTTGAATTTTTGAAAAAGTTACTTTTTGATGTGAAAAGTTAAATTTTGAAAACAAAATATTTGTTTTTAGGGTTTTGCCTTTTGTTGACCTGACATCATTAAAGGTTTTGACTGCTGATTGACATTCTTAACAGAATATTCCATTCGTTTCACCAAGATTTGAAAGTGACATCATTGGACTTTAATTAATTTGAAAATAAAATTAATTAATATCCTTTATTCGATAAACAACAAAAACACTAACAGACAAATCCTAGTGACTTTAGGATAAAACAAATTTAGCATCGAGCTAAATAATCAATCAAATTTGACTTAAACCTTTAAGTTAAACAATTTAACAAACATGTCTGATGAAATTACAGGAACAAAAAGTCTAAAACCACCAAGACTCAAGAACAAAGCTGATCTCAAACAATGGAAAATAATGTTCAGAAATTGGATCATTTTCCAAGACCCGGACCTATGGACTTCCATAACCAAGGGACCATACATACCATTGACTCTTGGTCCTGACTACAACATACAGGAGCCGGTAAGCTTGAAAAATGTAGCTGGTGATGACCTAAAGAAGGTCAAAACAGGCATGAAAGCATACAGTATATTGGCAATGACCTTACCATTTGGAATTCTGACACGGGTTGAAAATTTCAAAAATGCACATGAACTATGGAAGGTACTTCATACCATGTGTGAAGGAAGTGAGGAGATATGGGAAATCAAAAAGGAGAAATTGAGGACCCAATACGAAACCTTTCACCATGTTCAGGGAGAATCCATTCCACAATAGCTTCGCAGATTCATTCAACTAGTCAATGAGATAATAGTCTATGGTCTCAAGTATGAATCTGTGGTGACCAACAAAAAGATGTTGCATACACTACTAGAGAGCTGGACTCAATCAGTGTCATTGATGAAAGCAACATTGGATCTTGAAGCATTATCTCTTGATGCTCTAGTTGCTAAAGTTGAAGCACTAGAACTAGATGAAAGATCCAGAAACAACAGTACAATTAGACATGTGGAATCATACAAGTTCAAGGAACTTCAACAAATAGACAGTGCATTCCTAACATGCACTGGAGAAGATGAAGATGAGGAATTTTTAGATTCAAGTGAAACTTTATTCTTCTCTGCTCCTGAATCATCCAATACCAAATAAAAGTCTAAAAAGACTTGTGTTCATGCTTCTCATGAAGTAACACCGCAAAGCAAACATAATCCTCACACCTCCAGTTCCGGAAAACAACAACATCGAAAGAATCAAAACATATATAAATTTAAGAAACCCATGGATGCTCTCAATCATTCTACAAAGTGAAGAGCAGAAGGCAGCTTATGCAGCCTTCTCAACTAGCTTTGAAGCATACTTGGGTGCTAATCTCACACCATCTCAAATCATCCAACAAGATTTGGATGAATTGCCACCAGACATGGTTGAAGAAATGGATCTTCAGTGGTTTATGGCAATGATTGTCTATAGATCAAAAAGGTTTCTCCAAAGAAACAGATGTTTGAGCATGGACAAGAAAACCAAAATTGGTTTTGACAAAACAAAGGTAAGATGCTATAACTATCAACTGTATAGACATTCTCAAGAGAATGCCAATAAGCAAGAGTTGGCAGAAACAACAACCAAACATAAGCATTAAGCGGCTACCATCCAAACAGACAAATTCCACCTCCAATCAGTATTCCCGCTGCACCAACTCCACCTCAAATCATATAATACAGCCCAAATCAACACTCCAAATCATCAGCAATGATTATAAAATAGGATGGTGAATGTGATTGGAGCGTGTACGAGGCTTAAATACAATCTCTTGATCATGCCCTCATGGCAAATATAGAAGATAAGATTTCAGAAATCCTGAAAGAGGTACGAGAAAACCTTTGTACACAAGCATGCACTGACAAAGTCAATCGATACAGAGAACATGCAAATAAACTTTCAAAGAAAGTAATTAAAAAAAACATTTTGAATGAAAATCTAAAATCAGAACAAAAACAAGATGGAACCAAAATTCTTTCATTACAAAATGATTAGGAAAATTAATGTATGAAAAACTAACACTTGCAGCTCAAGTAGAGCAAATCTCAACTCATTGACTCAGTAAAAAACACGACAGGCTGAAACTGAAGTGAAACTTCAGAAATTTCAGGTGAGCAACAAGAAGTTTGAAGAACTTCTTACTCAGCAAAGGGCGTTTAAAGACCCTTCAGGTTTAGGATATAATAAGGTCAACCCACCTTATAATGATAGTCATATTCCTTTACCTGACTCCATGACAAACACATAGGATGAGTCTCTTGACCCACATGACCGGACCGATGATACAAAGCAATCATCATCATTTTCATTAAAATCATTATTAATATCAAAACACCTTTGATAAAATTTGTTAACATCCAAGCACCTCCATAAATTGAATCAATAGATTTTTATCAAGGAGAAAATAATGAGTTTGATGAACAAACCACTGATGAAGATGATGTTGATCTATTGTTCACTGCGGATAAACATTTGTTCATACGCTGTGGACAGTTTGAAAATTTGTTTGATTTTAAACAGCGGATGAACATTTGTTCATGTGCTGTGGACACTTTGAAAATCTGTTTGATTGTACACAGCTGATGAACATTTGTTCAAGCACTGTGGACACTTGAAAATGATGTGTTTGATTATACACAGCGGATAAACATGTGTTCATGCGCTGTGGACACTTGGATGTGATGTGTGAATGTTTACAGCGTATGATTACTTGTGTGCATATGCTGTATACACTTGTACTGTTTCTACAACGGATGACTTATGTTAGTCATGCACTATGGAATGGCATTGTATTCATAGCTGATGTCTTGTTAACATCATGCCCTGTGAACACTTGTATGTTCGCAAGTGCATAGCAGATGTTTGTTTGTTTTGTCCACTATATACACTTGGTGTATTTTGCATGTTTTGCTTGTTACTGTGGCTATAGAGGATGTATTATTGAATCTCCGATGTGTGAACAGTTGTCAAAAATTAAAAAAAATTCAGATTTTTGTTTGTTTTGAAATTCTTTCTTTCGAAGCATATGTTTAATAAATTTACTTCTGAAAGAAAATTTTGTTTGATAAAACTTGTTTAAATCAAAATGTTTGATTTAAAATGTATGTTAAAATATTGAAATTTTAACATATTTAATATATGGATGTTAAGATATCACTCATAAGCAATATTGTGCAATATTATAAAAAATGTATGTGTGTCAACCTTCTGTTTGTTGGTGCTGGCTTGACATGACTTTGTTTAAAACTCAAAATTTAGAAAATTTCAAATTTTAAAATGTATGAATATGCACAATTCTGTTGCCTTTGATATTTCCATATTCAATTTCTCCCCCTATTTTTGCATTGTTATAAATATCTTTTATAAAAATGACAAAAATTTATATGTGTTTGAGTGGAAATTATCAAAGTCCAAATATATTGCTTGTTTGTTAAACACTTAGTAAGATCATATTGAATCTTACTAACAAATGAATGTGTTGCTTGGTTGAATCATGAATCACTGTCACATACCATGAGATCATACTAGTCTAAAATTCTCACTGAGTGGTTTGAATGTTTTTGAGAATAGACATAGACTAATACAATGTTGATTGCAGATATTGGATCCACTTAAACTCATGCATGGTATTAATGATTGATTGAAACAGTGAGTGATTATTATGTTTTGAGTTGATTGATATGAGTTGTATGTTCCCCATATCTGATTGTATGTTTGGTACAACCCTCCTCAAGATATGCTAGAAAGCACTTTCAATACTTAAGACCCAGCTAATTAGGAGTATAAATGCTTAATTTGATCCATTATGTTTGATCCTCATTGGGATTCTTTTTCACTTCACTTTGGAAGGTGATCCTTTTTGGGATTCTTTTGATTCATTCACAAGGTATGTAGTCTTAAAGACTTTATTGACTGTTCATCCATAATGGATGTGTTCCTCATTGGGAATCTTTTTGGATCATGATTTAGGTCATTCAGGTATGTGCTTAGCACAACAAAGAATGCCTTGGTATACTCCAGGTCTATGAAAATCATAACAAAGAAGACACTTGTATAATTGAGCAATTTATAAACTGTTTCACTTGGTGTATTGTAGTTACTTTATGTGCAACCTATATTGGATAGATTAGTACTCACCATAAACCAAGATGTGTTGTTTAACCACACAATCATGAGAATTTAGTTCTTCACTGTTGTATGTGATGTTAGGTGTCCCATGATGAGCCTATCCACATATCAAACAAAGTACAGTCAGTCTTTATTAGTAGAAAATAACTCAAGTGAAGAATATGCTAGTGTACTATCATTTCTCATTAATGGAATGTGTGATTCAATATATTTAAAAAATGATGTGTTTGTTTGATATCTTGATTTTGAAAGATACATGTTTGATGTTAAACTTGGACTTTGACAAAATAAAGCTTGTTTGATTTTAACGTTTTGAAAAACATTACTTGTTTGATTCAAAGTTGATTATACCAAGTGACTAAACCAAAAATTCAAATCTTGTTGAATTAAGTGGTTTTATAAATAGGTCAGCCAATTGATTGTCTGTATGGACTTTGATCAACTTGATCAGACCTATTTCTGAGCAATCTCTCAGAAAGTGATATCTGATCTCTATGTGTTTTGTTTTTGAATGTTGAACAGGATTGTCAGTGATAAACATGGCAGCAGAATTGTCAATGTGTATTGGATATTGAAGAAAATTAAAGCCATATCAAGCATTTGGTTTTGAATCCAAAGCACTTGAGAACAGCATGCAGAAGCAGCTATGTATTCTGCTTCAGCTGTTGACACAGAGACACTTGTTTGTTTATTGCACTGCCAAGAGATCAATCTTGATCCAAGAAACTGATAACCATCAGTAGTGGATTTTCTGTTTTGATTGCATCCTCTATAATCACTGTCTGTGTATGCATATAAAGATAAATCTCCATCTTTGGGATACCATAAACCAAAAGTTGGTTTGCCTTCAAGTATCTAAAGATTGTCTTCACTGTATTGATGTGTGATTCTTTGGGATCTGCTTGATATCTTGCACACATGCAGACTGCATACATAATATCTAGTCTGCTTGCTCTAAGGTACATCAGGGAACCTATCATGGATCTATAAAGTTTTTGGTCCACTAATTTTCCTTCTGGATCGGGTCCAAACTTTAATCCAGTTGCAAATGGTGTTTTGCTGGATGTGCAATCAGACATGTTGTATTTCTTCAATATCTGATTCACATATTTGCTTTGATTGATGAAAATTCCTTCAGCAGCTTGTTGAACTTGAAGACCAAGGAAGAATGTAACTTCTCCCCTTGAGCTCATCTTGAATTTTGATTGCATAAGAGTTTCAAACTCTTTGCAAAGATGTGTGTTTGTGGATCCAAAAATTATGTCATCCAGGTAGACTTGCACTGCTAACAAGTCTTGTTCTTTTCTTTTTAAGAACAATGTTTGGTCGATTTTCCCACAGGTCTATCCATTCTATAGTAGAAACTTTGATAACATTTCATACCACTTCCTGGGTGCTTGATGAAGACCATACAGAGCTTTATCTAACTTAAAGACTCTGTGAGGGAATTCTAGATCTTCAAACCCCGATGGTTGAGCAACATATACCTCTTCATCTATCTTACCATAGAGGAATGCACATTTGACATCCATTTGGTAGACCGTGAAACTCTTGGATGAGGCAGAAACAAGGAATACTCGGGTGGCTTCCAGTCTTGCTACAGGAGTAAAGACATCATCATAGTCAATGCCTTCCTCTTGAGTATAACCCTAGGCTATTAGCCTTGCTTTGTTTCTTATGACAATCCCTCTGTCATCTTCTTTGTTTCGAAAGAGCCACCTTGTGCCAATTTCATATTGACATTCAGGTAGATCAACCAGCTTTAATACTTCTTGCTTCTTAAATTGTTATAGTTCCTCTTGCATGGCTTCTATCCAATTGTTGTCTTTGAGTGCTTCAGTGATGTTTTTGGGTACAGTTAGGGATAAGAAGCAGGAGTACAGACACATTTTTGTTATATCAGATTGACTTCAAGTTAATCTAGTATTGAGGTCACCTATGATATTTTCTATGGGATGGTCTTGTGAACGATCAACAGGAATTTTTGGATCAAGATTGGTGATTGTTTGAGAAGGGAATGATGGTTGAGTAAGAGTATCAGGAATTGTTTGTTTATCTTGCTGAGGGATCTCATTGAATGTTTGAGATGAATCATGAAAGAAATCTAAGATTTCATCTTCATGATGTGTGTCTGGTAATGAGTGGTAATCATCATCTTCTTCAGCATTGGTTGGTTGATATGGTTTTGTTTGGTTGTATGGTTGTGGTTGGGTGGTCATAGGAGATGAAGATGATGGCGTGTTTGATGATGTTCCTTTTGATGTGTTTGTTTGTTCTGGAGGAGTTGAAACTATTGTACTTGAAGGAGTGTTTTTAATTCTCCTTAGAGGATCAACAGTCAACGAAACATCAATGGTTGTTGGTGGAACCATTGGATACTCATGGTTATCCTTGGTATCTGAAACATCAAAATAAGATGTGTCAAATGATTTAGTTAAAGCATTAATATCAAACAGCCAGCTTGATCCAATGACTTTCTTAGTGAAAGAATGTTCATTAAAAACAACATCTGTTGTTTCTTCTGCTATATTTAGCCTTGGATTGTATACTCTATAAGCTTTTAAGCTTTCAGAGTATCCAACAAAAAATCCATCATCTGCTTTTGGAGCAAATTTGGATAATTGTTCTCTGGTGTTTAATATTGATACAGAACATCCAAATGCCTTAAGAAATCCTATGAATGGTTTTCTTTTAAACATTAATTCATAAGGCGTTTTGAAATGTTCTTTGATGATTAATGTTCTGTTTTGTATGTGCCAAGCTGTGTTGATTGCTTCAGCCCAAAAGGATATGGGCAATTGAGAGTCAGCTAGCATAGATGTGGCTGCTTCTATCAATGTTTGTTTCTCCGTTCAGCTACTCCATTTTGCTGAGGAGTTCTTGCCACGCTGAATTGATGACTAATTCCTTTTCTACACAAAAAGAAGAAATGTAGTCATTCTTAAATTCAATACCATTATCACTTCTTAAAGATTTTACTTTAAGATCTAATTGATTCTCAATCTTAGTGATAAAAGATTTTATTATGTCTGCCGTTTCTGACTTGTGTAGTAGAAAGAAAACCCATGTGAATCTGGTTTAGTCATCTACTATAACAAGACAGTGTTGCTTCTTTCCTATGCTTAGGATGTTTGTTGGGCCAAATAGGTCCATGTGAAGCAATTTGAGTGGTGTGTTATTAGAGTTTACCAATTTTGACTTATGGGACACTCTATGTTGTTTGCCTTTCAGACATGCTATGCAATGGTCTGTACAGAAGAATTCTTTTTGTGGTAAACCTGTTACTAGATCACCTTTTACAAGTTGGTTCATTCTGTTAAAGTTAGAGTGTCCTAATCGTCTGTGCCATAATTGGGAAACATCTTCTAATGCTTTTGATAATAAACATGTTTCAGGGGTTGATGCTGAAACAGTATTCATATCAACAATGTATGTATTGTTATGACGGGGAGTTTTCAAAAGGATATAGTCTTTTGGAATTTGAAACCCCATCTTGAGGATGTAGCAGTTGTTGGAGTCAAATAAGGTGGCATATCCTTTGTCGTATATTTGAGATACGCTTAGAAGATTGAACTGAAGATTAGAGCAGTAGTTGATATTCTCAAATCTAATCAACCCATTAGTTACTGTTCCTTCACCAGTTATCTTCCCACCTGTCTTGTCTCCTCCAAAGGCTACATTACCTCCATGTTTGCTCTTAAAATCCCAAAGGAGGGAACAGTTGCCAGTCATATGTCGGGAGCATCCACTGTCAATGTACCAAATGTTGTCAGGCCTTCTTTGATGTCCCTACAAAAGAAAAGAAATTAGTTAGTTGGTGCAACCCAAGCCATGATATCCTTAGGTTTTCTGTCTTTCCCTACGACACAAATTTCTTCTAGAATGGCATTGTCTACTGGTTTAGGAATTCTAGGCACACTAGTTTGCCTTTGATTGTTTTTAGCTCTATCAGGAGAAGTACTTTGAGCTCTTCTCCTTTGAGAGCTAATATCTGGTGATTGTCTATTTTGAGACTTATGTCTCCTTGTTGGTTGTTTAAAGTTGTCATAAAATGTTTTGTCACTATTTAAAACAACTTTTTGGTGAGGAGTTTGTCTTAGAACTCCTCCTTTGTTCTTAATTTGAACACTTGTTTGTTTCTCAGTTGATTTCTCAACTTGAGCCTGTTTGTTTTGCTTTTTATTTTTTTATTGAAAAAGCAATTTGCTGTGATGTGGTTATTTCTTTAACAAATTGAACAATAGTTGTGAAAATGGCATGTTTTAGTACTGTGATTATTCATGTTACAGTACTTACAGTATTTACCATACTTGCATTTTTAGTGGAGTGTGTGTATTGATCACACCACTCACAATATGGTAACTCTGATTTTGTTTATTTGTTAGTAACTTTTGTTTTCAAATTTGATTTTGAGGGAATTTCAAAAGTTATTGTTTGTTGTTTTGGCTTAATTGTGGCTTTGCCTTTCCCTTTATTTACCTGTTTCGGAGAGACAGTGGAAGTTACAGTTTTCCTTCCACCAGAACAGATATCAAAACCTTTAATCTATTTCGTTTGTTTGTTAGATGTATTAGCCACACTTGAAACCTTTTGAGTTCCAGTAATTAGCTGAGTTGGCTTATCATCCAATAAATCATCTTCATCATCATCTGTTGTTTGTTCATCAAATTCACTATTCTCTCCTTGATAAAAGTCAGTTGATTTGATTTGTGGTGATACTGAACTTTTAACAAATTTTATGAAAGGTGATTTTGATGTTAATGGTGATTTTGATGATGATGATGATGATTGTTTGGAATCATTAGTCTTTTGATGAGTGTTAGGAGATTCATCCTGTTTGTTGGTCATTGAGTCAGGTAAATGAATATAATTATCATTGTAAGGTGGGCTGACCTTGTTATATCCTAAACCTAATGGGTTTTTGAATACCCTTTGTTGAGCAAGAAGTTCTTTGAACTTCTTGTTGCTTAACTAAAACTTCTAAAGTTTTACTTCAGTTTCAGCATGTAATGCTTGATTTAGTCAATGATGCAGAGAGGTACTCAACTTGAGCTACTAGTGTTAATTTCTCAGACATTAGTTTATCTAAGTCCTTTTGTAATGAATGTATTTTGGTTGCATATTGTTTATGTTCTGATTTTAATCTTTTATTTAAAATGTTTGTTTCAATAACTTTCTTCTAAAGTTTGTCTGCATGCTCTCTATATCTGTTGACCTCATCAATACATGCCTATGTGCAGAGGTTCTCCTTTACCTCTTTCGGGATGTCTGATATTTTATCTTCAATATATGCCATAAGGGAATGATCTGGAGATGGAATTTCAGCCTCATACAGGCTCCAGTCACATTCACCATCTTGTTTGATTATCATTGCAGAAGATTTTAAATGTTGATTTGGATTGTACTGTGTGATTTGTGGTGGGGTTGGTGAAGCTGGAATGCTGATTGGAGGTGGCACCTGTCTGTTAGAATGATAACCACTGGATGTTTGTGCCTGATATGTGTTTCTGTCAACTCTTGACTGTTGACATTCTCTTGAAAAGTGTCCATAGAGTTGACAATTATAGCATCTAACTTTTGTTTTGTCAAAACCAATCTTGGTTTTCTTGTCCATACTCAACCCTCGATTTCTTTACAAAAATCATTTAGATCTGTAGGCAATCATAGCCATAGACCATTGAAGATCTATTTATTCAACCATGTCTGGTGGGAGTTCATCCAAGTCTTGTTGAATGATCTGTGATGGTGTTAGACTTGCACCCAAAAAGGCTTTAAAGCTTGTTGAAAAGGCTGCATAAGCTGCCTTTTGCTCTTCACTTTGCAAAATAATAATGAGAGCATCCATTGTCTTTTCAAGTCTATGTGTGTTGTGGGTCTGAGTCTGTGGCTGCACACCAGTCTTTTTAGACTTTTGTTTGTTGCTGGATGATTCAGGTGCCAAGAAGAATGATGTATCACTAGAATTTAAAAATTCTTCATCTTCTTCTTCTCCAGTGCTTTTTAGAAAAGCACTATCTGTATGTTGTTTTTCTTTGAATTTGTAATCCTCTACATGTCTGATGTGATTGTTATTTATGGATTTTTCATCCATCTATAGAGCTTCAATTTTGGCTACTAGTGAGTCAAGGGATAAGGCTGCCAAATCTAGTGTTGCTTTCATCAATGATACTAACTGAGTCCAGCTTTCAGGCAGTGTATGCAACATCTTTTTGGTGATTTCAACAGCTTCATATTTCAGTCCATACACAATTATTTCATTTACTAACTTGACATATCTATGTAGCTGTTGTGGGATAGATTCTCCCTGAATATAATGGAAAGTTTCACATTGAGTCCTCAATTTTTCTTTCTTGATTTCCCGTATTTCTTCACTTGCTTCACACATTCTGTGAAGTACTTTCCAAAATTCATGAGCTGTTTTGAAATATTTGACTCGAGTAAAAATTTTAAAAGGTAAAGTCATAGCAAGATTACTGTATGCCTTCATGTCTGTTTTGACCTTCTTGAGGTCATCACCAGCTATGTTTTTCAAGCTAACTGGCATCTGTATGTTGTAATCAGGTCCAAGAGTCAGAGGAATAAAAGGACCCTTGGTTATAGAAGTCCATAAATTAGGAAAAATTATCCAGTTCCTGAACATGATCTTCCATTGTTTGAAGTCTGACTTTGTCTTTAGTCTGGGTGGTTTTAGACCACTGTTTGTTCCTGAAATTTCATCAGCCATGATTGTTTAATTTTAACCTAACGTTTTAAGTTAAATTTGTTTGATGATTTTAGCTTGATGAAAAACTTGTTTAATCCTAAGGTCTCTAGGATTTGTTTGTTGTTGATAAACCTTTTTAATTAGATTTACTGAATAAAATGAAATTAATTAATTAAAATTAATTAATGTCCAATGTTAGGTCACTTTCAAATCTCGGTGAAAAGAAGGGAATATTCTATCAAGGAAATGTCAACTTTTTAATGATGTCAGTCAAATAAAGTCAAAACCCTAAAAACACAGAAATTGTTTTTAACAGTTATCTTTTTGGATCAAAAAGTATCTTTTTCAAAAATTTCAAAAGAAGATTATGTTTCTTCTTTGATTTTCCTGATGAACCAACATAATCACCTTAGATTATGAAGGTTATGAATGATCAAACCTAGGGTTTATTCTAGGGTTTTTGGTGGCTGCTATGCTGTTCTTCACAGAATCAACAATCGGTTTGTTGATTGAAGAATAAAAACCTGATTCAAGTGAGTTTTTCACTAGAATATGATGATTTTAAACACTTTAAATGATTCAAAATGTTCAAAACAATGTGTGTTTGATGAAAATATGATGAAACAGTACTCGAATGACTGTTTTATCAAAAACCCTTAAACCAATAAGGTTTTTCAGGTAATGAGATGATTCTGTTTTGAAAACAGTGTTTGAATGATGAAAATTGATAGAACAATACCCATGTATTGTTATATTAGAAAATCCTTTAAATCCAATGAGGATTTTAGAGAGTTTTTGTGATGAACACGTTTGAAACTCGTGTATGAATGCTGATTTGAGCTTTAAAACCACAGAAACTTCTTCACAATACACAAAAACAGATTAAGAAATCATGTCTTTTAAGCATTTGATGAATGTTAAGAGTAGAAGAAGGTTGTTATGATGTATTTTCAGCTCGTAAATGTATGGTTTGAAGCTAATGAACCACTGAGATCATCTAGTTGATTGAGAGGATCAAAAATCAATGAATGATTTGAGCCAAAGCTCTGATACCACCTGATGAAATCAACTCAAACACATGTTGAACATGAACATATTAGAACAATATTCAACACGAATAGGTTGATTCCCTCAAGGTTCTTTTCTAATCTCTGAATCAACAAACATGAACCATGGTGCGGAAACCCGTGATAAATGCTATGATATTAGTGTGTGTGTGTATGTTTGTGTGTGATTGTATGATTCTAGTGATTGGATGATAATATCTGCTTGATTGATTGATTTTTCAAAATCTTAGAAAGGATTATGGTAGAATGTTATTTATAGCCTATACACATAGCTATATACAATTACAAAACTACCCTAATGTAAACGAAAATTACATAAAAATCCTAAGTCTATAAGCTGTCCGCTGTGGATGATTAGCTGTTCGTTGTGGATGTTAAGATGTCCGCTGTGGAAGTCAGCTACTTGTTCACTGTGCATTGGATGTTGTCCGCTGTGAAGTATTTGTATGTTGTCAGTTGTGGAATGTTCATCCGCTGTGGACGAACATCCGCTGTGGAATGTTCATCCGCTGTGGATGAACATCCGTTGTGGACTTGCATCCGCTGTATGTTGTTCACCCACTGTGGGATGTCTTCATCCGCTGCGTGCACTTGGACTTCATCTTCATCCGCTGCATCTTTTTATTCATCCGCTGTGGATCACTCTTCATCCGCATTGGAGCTTTTGTTCAACCGCATTGCAGTACTTAATCCGCTGCGGGTACTTGTCAAAATTTCTTTTATGTACAAACTTGATAAAGAAATTTAAACAATGATTAGTGAATGTTATGATTGTTAATGATGCTAATGTGTTAGTTAATGATTGTTTGAATGTTAGAACACATTATGTTTGATTATGTTTGATCATGGCAAGCATCATCCTTTAAAGCATTAATCTATTAATGCACTTGTTGAATCCAACAAAAATAAGGATGTTACATACCTTGTCACATTAGGGATTCTGAGTGTTGGGTGCTGGGATTTTCCTCCGGGATGAAAAGTTTGAGCCTGAATGTTCTCTTTTGAAAAGAGAAAGTGTAAAAGTAATCAACTTGCTTGATGTTGTCTACCTGAGGAGATTCAAGTTTAGAGAACTTTGATGTTGCGCAAACAAATAAATAAGATTAGTTACAATTCAAGCTGGATAATGTAGGATCCTGAAGTGTGAATCCTATCCTTTTTAACCCACTCAAGGGTAGTTAATCCCCACCAGGGATAGAGCTATGCTTCATGAAAGAGGACTTCCTTTTTCAATCATCATCATTCTGGGTGGCTTTGAGAATTAAATAGGACTGGTTGGATTTGATTTGTAATATGAAATGGGAGGATCCATGGATCTCAGATTGTAAAGGTGGGCTAACTCGAAGACATTAATATTAAAACGTGAATTTGAATCAAGGATCCCATAGTATACAAAGTTCTCTAAACCATAGGCATGGTTTGGGAGTAGCTTAACCTGGTAAGCTTAAAAAACTTAATGATCAATAAGGGAAAGGGATAGCAAAGACCTACAAGGAAAGGATATGTAGGGAAGCAAACCTATTTTTTTAAATGAAATCAGACCTGACCCTAGGGCCATACATCGTAAAAACCGTGTTCCTAGCGAAGGCCTTATTTGCCTTCAAAAGTTTGATATCTTAATCAAGGAACGAATATCACTCCTAATCAGGATGTTCAAGAATACCCTAGTCACTGAAATCATAAATAGTATCAACAAGGATGGTTGATCTAGAACGGGTCATCTTCTTCTCTATGATTGTGTAAAGTAAGCCTCACAGTTGGTCATTCATAGTACAATACATAATAGAATATATTGATATATGAAAACATTGCAGCGGAATACTTTATACTTTGCCACGAAATACGTAGTTGTCATTAAGTTCAAAACATTAAGATTGTATTCAAGATAAAAACATCATTTTTGCATAAACATGGATGCCAGTCTTTCATTGCGAAGTAGCTCCATTCTTGTGCCATCCTCAGCAACTTCATTACCTCCCAACTGATAAGCATATAAAGTCAGCATTGCTAAGTGAGTTATAGTTTTATAATAATATAGAAAAAATACATTTTTGAAAATTCCTTGTAATGAACACATATCCATTTTACATAATAGTCAAATCGACTAATAACATTTATTTAACATGTTCATTATCTTTCATCCTTACATAATGTTTCTCTTTCATTAACTACAATTGCACAAGGAAAGAGCCTACATCATACGGTTGGCAACAAATGTCCAACCCCTGCCAGTACAACATAGAAGTGGTAGCTAACCCCTAATAGTTGACCCACATTGCTAGGAATGAAGCCTGCTTATGAATAAAGGTCCATTCATTTCATTTGTCAATCTCAAGCATATGACCCTAGATGTGCATCCTACGGACTGAATCAGCCGCGCATCAGTTGAGATAACACAACATAGTTATGTTACTCCAATCATTTTGCTTGCAAGGATTTTCATCATCATAAGGGCCTGGGGGTAACATTCATTAGGTTTCATTGTCTGTCTTTCATTTATTTATGTTCCACTTTAATCATAAGTAATACTTATAAGGCATCCTTCATCAATATCATCACATATCATGGAACATTAAATATTATTCACATAGCAATACCCCTAACTCTAGCAGTCAAACAACCATATACTAGTATTTAAACATAAGTAATATTCAAACACAACACTAATTATCATTTGTATTTGTTTTAAAGAATTTTCAGATAAAAGGAATTTGAAAAAGTGTTGGCAGCGCATGAATAAGATTCACAATTGATGAACAAGTACATAGCGGATGCGTAATAATCCACAGCTGACGACCAACTTCATAGCGACCAACTTCCACAGCGGACGACCAACTTCCACAAGGAACGAACAACTTCAATAGCGGATGACACTTAAAACATAGCGAATGACCAAGGACCACAGTAGACAACTTTATAACACAAGGGTCCACAACGACAACATTTAAAATATAAGAGTCCACCGTGGACAACTTTGAAACCCAAGTGTCCACAACGGACGACCAATGTCCACGGCAGACACTACTTAGAATTAGGGTTATTATTATGCAATTTCTGATTAGAAAAAAGTATTCTCATATTTATACATACCATAAATCCATCAAATTCATAAGTAGAACATATCATGCATCAAACATCATCATAGAAATCATTAAACATACATTTTACATAGACAAAATGTCTCCTTTATCATAGAAAACATAGATTTATCAAAGAAGCAACATTTTAATATGCCTACCAGCCCCTATAAAGGTTAGAAACAAGTAAAAGATAGGATTTAGAATTCTCCTTAACAAGCTTTCAAGCAAAACTCTAAACCTAAGAGCAAAACATGAGATCTACACATACTCACACTTAAAAATTCAAGCTTTACACATAGAAACGCATAAAAATGATATGGGAGCTTAAATCTGACTTAGATCTAAGAAAAAACACTATAAAAATCATAATTTTGATCAAATCTTTCACTTTCTCTCTCTAGAAGCGGTGGGGCTTTCTCTCTCTAAAATTGTATGATTTTGAGGTGCATGGGAGTGAGAAATGGGTGGTCATCCCCCTTTTATACCCAATCATGGGCTGGTTTTTCTTTTCCCACTTTTACCCCATCCACTTAAATAAATCATCTTTTTTTACTCCTTTTCTTTCCTCTTTTAAAATTTTTGGGTGTTACAAGTCTACCCCTCTTATTGAAACCTATTACTCCTTAAAAGAGATCTGGGTAGTGTCGTCTCATTTCTTCCTTCGATTCGCAAGTTTCTTGCTTCTGATCCCTTATGATGCTTCCACTACACTTTTACTTGGCTAATCACTTTATTCCTTAAATGTTTCTCCTTACGATCCATAAGAGCTACAGGTTGTTCCATATAATTTAACCTTTTGTCAAGCTCGATGTTGGTGAGATGGATAATAACTTTGCCTTCCGCTAGGCACTTCCTTCAGAGAGATATGTGAAACTTAGGGTGAATCCCATGCAGCTCATTAGGAAGTTCCAACCTATATGCCATCTCAACAACTCTAGCAGTGATATTGAATGGACCGATGTACCTTGGGCTCAATTTCCCCATTTTTCAAAAATGGATGATCCCTTTCCATGGATTCACCTTCAACATCACCTTATCATCAACTTTAAACTCTATCGGCCTTCACCTTTTGTCAGCATAAGACATTTATCTATCCTTAGCTACTTTTATAAAAGCTTTAATCTTCTCCAGCTTCTCTGATGTGGCCTCCATGATCTCAATATTCCCCAACTCTTGCTACCGGATATCACCCCAACACACCGGGGTTCTTCACCTTCTACCATACAACATTTCGAATAGTGGCATGCTTATACCGGCATGGTAGCTATTGTTGTAAGAGAACACTGCCAACGGTAGGTGCTCATCCCAACTTCCACCGAAATCAATAATTCATGCCCGGAGCATGTCTTCCAATGTTTGAATTGTTCTCTTCGATTGACCATCTTTTTTGAGGGTGGTAAGCTGTGCTAATATGTAGTTTCGTTCCCATAGCTTCATGAAATCTCAACCAAAACTTGGATGTAAATTGAGTGTGTCTATCAAAAACAATAGACACCGACACATCATGTCGTGCGACGATCTCTTTGATAAATAATTTTGCTAACCTTTCAGATGAAACCGTATCCTGAATATGTAACAAGTAAGCACTCTTCGTTTGTCGATCCACAACGACCCATATGGCATCGAATCCTCTAGCCGTACGAGGAAATTTTGTGTTAAAATCCATCGTAACATGCTCCCACTTCCATTCGGGAATATACAAGGGTTGGATTTTCCCGTACAGTTTCTGATGTTAGGCCTTCACTTTCAAGCAAGTTAAGCACTTACTCACATAGCTCACTACATTACGCTTTAATCTTGGCCACCAATAATCTTTCTTTAGGTCGTGTTACATCTTGTTGGCACCTAGCTGAATAGAGTACCGCGTCTTGTATGCCTCATCCAAAATCTTCCCTCTCAAATCGGGTCATAACACCAAGTGCGTTTTCCCCAAACTTTGCAACCTACCCCTTAATCCTTTCTGAGTTGATTCGATCCTCTTTAAAGCTTCCTCCCGGAAACTTTTAATCTAATGCATATGTCCAACATAATGATCAACTGGTAAGCTTTCACTCGAATAGGCTCTGGTCTACCTTTATGACTTAGGCCATCAGGGACTATGTTTGCTTTTCCCAGATGATAATGAATCTCACAGTCATAGTCTTTAATTAACTCCAACCATCATCGTTGTCTCATATTAAGATCCTTCTGCTCGAAGAAGTATTTAAGGCTTTAATGATCTGTGAATATCATACACTTAGTTACGTATAGTTAATGCCCCTATATCTTTAGTGCAAAAACTATTGCTGCTAATTCTAAGTCATGAGTAAGGTAGTTGACTTCATGGACTTTTAATTGCCAGAGGCGTAAGCTATGACCTTTCCACTTTGCCTCAAGACACAACCTAAACCAGAGTATGAGGTATCCGAATACAAGACCAGAACATTGTTTTCTTCGGGTAACGTCAAGACAAGAGCTTGAGTTAACCTCGTCTTTAGATTCAAAAACGCATTCTCTTAGTCCATACTCCACTCAAATTTCACTTTCTTTCTAGTCAGTTTGGTCAATCTAGAAGCTATCTTAGCAAAGTCTTGAATAAACCTTTGATAGTAACCTTCCAAATCCATGAACTACGGATCTCGGATGGCGTCTTAGGAGAATCCCATTTCATTACTGCCTCGACCTTAGCAGGGTCCACCATAATCCGTTCTGGATTGATAACATGGCCTAGAAATTGCACTTCACGTAACCAAAAGGCACATTTCAAAAACTTGGCATACAACTTCTCTTTCTGTAAAGCTTCTAACACCTCCTAGATGTGATTGGAATGATCCTACTCATTCCTTGAGTAGATCTATTTAACTTTAATAAATACAATCACATATTTGTCTAGCATAGGTGAACACATGCGGTTCATAAAATCCATGAATGCTACTGGAGCATTAGTCCACCCGAACGACATCACAAGAAACTCGTAATGCCAATAACATGTGCGCAACTCTATCTTTGGAATATCTTGCTCCTTCACCTTCAACTTATGGTATCCTGATCTGAGATCTATTCAAGAAAACCAACTCGCACCTTGAAGTCGATCAGACAGATTATCAATTCAGGGCAATAGGTACTGGTTCTGTTGGTCCTGTTGATCGAGATAGCAGTGCATTGATTGGTAAACACAAACAAAACCCACTGATAACACAAATATCAATGATATTTATAAACAATATAGATCAAACACTGTAAAATATAGATGAACAAGATGAACACCTCAAGAACATTCAATAAACCCTTGTTTGATCTAAATTGATTGCAAATGATATTACAAATGTGAAAGTCCCTCAATCAATGGCTCATTCAAGCTTCCTTAAACTAATTGTCACTAATCTATATATAGTGATAATATGCACTAATGACATATTAAGCCCCTATACTTAGACAAACTAGATAAAAGACATATAAAATATAAAAGAGACTAAAACATAAATAAATATATTTTGTTGACACAAAATATATTTATTAACAATAAACTCCTAGTCATTTATCTTCAACGTCTTGACTCGATTCTTCATCTCGAACGCGTCTGTTTGACTTTTGCATTGACTTTGACAGTGACGTTGACATTTGTTGACTTTGACTATGTTGATAATATATACTATCCTTTTCAGACCCAACAATACTCCCTCTTAGTCTATCATTATCAACACCTTGTTTCAGTTTTAGCTCCGATAAGTCAACTATATAATGATCTCCAATCTCCCCCTAGATTGATGATCTGGTACCGAAGATCTTTCATCTAACAGGCTCCCCCTTAGTGTATGCTCCCCCTTTTCGTGTGCATCGTGAGAATAATCAGGAACAACATCTCCAACTCTCTATTCTTGAGTGCTTCAGAAGATGTAGGAGGAGGAATCCTAGCTCGGTATCCTCTGCAAACTTGAGGAACAGGTTCTCTGGTATGTACTTTGCTCAGTTGATGATCGGCCATCAATTGCAGCAAGAATCTGTAACACAATTACAAACACATTCTACACAATTCTTGTTAGATCATTTCAACAATACAAATAAACCCGTGTTTATCTGAATGTGCAATTTCCCGTGAAATGCATGTGAAAATGATAACATTTTAATAGCATAATATGGAAGACTTGAAAAATGATTTGAAATGAATATTTTATTTTATTTTTTTTATCATATTACACCAAGAACTAATTTGATCATGAGATCACATCCTCAAGATATACGAAAGCACACAGATGTATTTGAACATCGACAAGTTAGTGAGATCACACTGATAGAGAGTCTGGTCACAATTTTAAGTTTTTGAAAGCCTAAAACAGTTCAAAAATGATTGTTAGCATATTTGTCCAATTTAAACCCATGCCTTATCCTTTTTAACAAGTGATCTGCAACTGATTTTATCATGTTTTAGATTTAATTAGAGAAGCTCCGGTGATTTGGTTCCCATAGACATCCGACAAAGAACTTATCCCATCATCAGGGCTTATTGAGTAATATGATTAACTCTGCTTGATTTTCTTTTAAGCTTTCAACAATGATCTTAATTTAAGAAACACTGTGCCTTTATTGGGAACAGATGATGAGAGCTCCATGTCTATACTTACGTATAACAAAGGAGATGATCATCTAAGCGTGCTGATGAGAGCTTTAGTTCTATACTCACGTATAACAGAGAAGATCATTGCTCCAGGTCAATGCTTCAGCATAGCGAAGGAGATAAGCATGACATATACATCTGAAGAGCTAATGAGAAGCTACATTCAGGACTTGGGGATAGGGAGATTTTGAAAATGTCAAAGCAGGGATTTTAAACTCTCAACCCATTTTTAACAGGACATGTAACTTTGTGCAGGCCGAGATGTCATGGAAATGATCCTTATCACCGAGTTCTAAAGCTTTAGTTAGGCTAGAGAAACACTGTTTACTTTGTTTTCAGGCTGAGCCTACCAAGCATATCATATAATGAAACTGTCTTTTTCAGATTTTAGAATATTAAGTGATACAGACATCTACATCAGTTACTATCATTTCTCACAAAGTACAAGTCATGCAAATAAGCATACCAAGAAGACATACTATCATTTCTCAGTCATCCCAAATCAAGTTCTTATTCCCGTGAAAAATTTTTATTCTCCCCCGAAATTTCTTTTTAGCTGCCATGAAACAAGAAAAGAAATTTCCTCTTTTTTTAATTTTTTTTTAATTTTTTTTAAGTATATAATAAATGGAATTGAAAAAAGAATTTTACTAAAGAAAGTCTTCCAACTTATACTGGCAAAAACATGAGAAATGAAGTAACAAGAAAAATGCAGTGATTGTGAATGGTAGATAAGAATCCAAAATGTCACACCCCGGGCCCAGGTAGGGTGGGACGTCATAGACTACTAAAAATATATGGCAGCGGAAACAAAGCATCATAAGAGCACAAAAGGAGAGAACATCACATGGCATTAAAGTTTAAAGAAATATCGGGCTAGCTGTAGGTCTAGCCACCGAATACAAATACATAAATTCAATATTACAAATTGTTCCATGATAACCAAATTTAACTTGTTCCAAATGTTTTAAAACTAATCAAAGAAAATGCCATGGTTTACGGTGCTAGGTCATCATAAGTCTTCTACAAAAGCCAGACCTTCATCACGGGTTAGCTGAAACATGCTCAAAGAAAATTTTGTCAACTAAAAAGTTGGTGAATTCAAGTGATTAAAGTTTAACACAAAAGGATTCAATAAAATCTACATTTGATTTAAAAATCATAGTATCATTGTTGTGGGGATCACAATCAACCCTGCACTCAGTCCCGGCTAGCCTCTTCTAAAGTTATGTTATACCAGTTAATCCCGAAGGAAGAACTGAGCCTCAAACAGTGGACCATACCTACCGGATGGTTCACCCTAGTATCTTACAAAAAACTATCACATGACACAAACGACCCCGCAGGATCTCAGTGTGGTACCCTTCCCGTTCATCACGGAAGGCACTATGTGTGGGGGATTCCCCAAGTAGATTTATCCATATAAAACAAGCGGTTCACACAAGAATTAATGATTGTGATAAAAGTAAAAGCAGGTTCTAACATTTCCACAACATATAGCATCATAACATAGCACAAAAATAGTTTAGTTTAAGCAAAGCATGCTTCATCCCAAAAATAGTAGTAAAAAGGGAACACTAGAACTCACCTTAGAATCAAACAAAGGTCCTTCAAGTATCAACAAGTCCAAGTCCTAGCACCCTATGATCAAGATACAAGTAACAAGCTAATGTTCTTAGACTATTGGAAGTGTATCTAAGTGTATTTCATGGTCACACGTTCTCGTGGCTTCGTTTCTTAGAAGTTTATGTCAAAAAGTTTCTTTTTTCGGAAAGTTAGGGTTTTGATATATGGATGACAAGTTATATGACTTTTATAAGTTTGTTTATATTATAATAAGTTTAATAAGAGTTTTCTAGTCATAATATTACTTAAATTTAGCTATATTTACGAAATTTACACTTTGGTCCCTCAAGTTTCAAAATTTACAATTTTGACCCAAAAGTTTGCTTTCTTTCATTACTTGACCCAATATGACCCTTATTAGCTCCTATGGGTTTTTATACTACTTTTAGGCCTGTTTTTACTTAATATTTCTATATTTTAACTTGAGAGGTTTAAAACACAAAAATTCAAATTACCGGTTACGGTAAAACCGTTAATTTAAGCTTCTTGTTTTGGATCTCTTAATTTCAACCTATGACCTCAAGTATAAAATTTTAAGGGCTTCTAGCCAAGATTATAATCTGTTTTAAAAGCATTTTTGGGGTTATTTGAGCAAAAAAAAAAGTCCATCTTTAAACTAACCCGTTTTTACCCGAAACCGAACATTCTAATCCATTTTCTTTCAACTTTCCACCAACCTATGCCTTTGAGGTCTTCTAACCTACTGAAATATCATGGATTTTTAGGTCTTAGGCTTGTTACACCATTTTTAATATTTTATTAATAAATCTCCCGATTTTGGCTTTTTTTTAGCTAAGTAAATCCATAGAAATTACATATTAACCCAAAAATTCACCAAATTCGGTTTTTAGCATTAAAATACTTATTTTAGGGCCTGTAGATTTTAAAACTTGCTATATTTTAGGTTTTGACTATTTTGAGAGTTTTACCACCTTTTCGGGTCTCTAAATAAGCTCTTTTGTCCATTTTACCATACCTTTTCACCCATTCCACATTTTCCACGAATTTTATAAGGTAAAAAATCATCAAACTACTAGAACAAAGCATAATGTCACGGATGTTTCATAACAAGCACCATAGTTGCCTTTTAGAGGGTGTTTTACATGATTTGCACATGTGTAATCATCATAGTTTGTGCTAAAAAATCATTAAACCTTTTTGTAATGTTAAACCCAGATTATTATGATGTTAATAAAATTCTTTGAATGAGGTTTTAACTTAGGTTGAGAGACTTTCAAAGCGGGTGGGTTCTTGGTGCTATAACACACGAAAAAGAGGGTTTTCGAGTTGAAATTATGTGCACCAACCCTTGGTTCACGAAAACACTTTAAAATATACCTTCTTGAAGTCTTGAATCTCACCAAAAATAGTGATATGGGCGCAAGTTTTTGCTGTGAACAAGGAAAGTGAGATTTCATGGTAGAAAGTAAAGAAAACTCAAGGAATAACCTTGTTTCGGGTATATAGATGCTTACCCTCAAGGTGTTTCATGATTTTGGGATGATTAGAAGAGTATGAGGGCTGTTGGTTCACGAGCTTGAGCTGCAACTCCTTTTTTTTTTGAAAGTTCTTGCAAGAATATTGAGTAGAAACTCACCAAAACCCACTTTCTAGCTTGTTTTGCTCTTGGTCGACGTTGGAATGGAGTTTATCTTCGAGTTTCTTGGCTAGAATGAAGAAGAAATGCAGAGAATTTGTGGTGTTTGGGGCTGAATTCATGAGGTTGAGAGAGAGAGTGAAGATGAGAGTGAATGTTGCATGTATGGGAAAGAGATGTGGAAATGTGGGTTAGTGGGTTTGTGGGATTCAAGGGAGTGTTGTAGTGGTGGAATGGGGCGGCCGAAATGTGGTTGGGGGATGAGGAGGTGGCCGAATTTTGGTTGGTGGGATGGATTTTCATTTATTTTTTATTTTTTTTATTTTTATTATATGGTCTAATTTGTTATGTAGTGTAGTGTTTAAAGATGGTAAATTCTAGTCTTACAAGTTTTAAGTGAAATGTTGCATATTTATGTATGTGTGTGCCGTGATTATGTATGTGCACACATATTAATTGTTTTAATTAAAATTTTAATTTCTAGCATGGATTTAATATTTTCTGGAACCGCTTAAAAATTTCTAGACTAAGGCAAGATATAATAAGATCTTATTAGGCAACTAAACATGAAATCAATTATCATGCAAGATGAAAATAATATTAATAATGAGAATGAAAATAATGTTTAATAAAAATTAAAGTTAAAGTTGGACCTAGGAGTCGGTTGTTACATTCTCCCACCGTTTAGGAAATTTCGTCCTGAAATTTTTAGCTTCGATAAACCCCAGAACGAGTGGGTTTGAAGAGGTGCGGATAACTCTTTCTCATCTAATCTTCTCGCTCCCAAGTGAATTCAGGTCATCGCTTAGAATTCCATCTTACCTTGACCTTGGGTATGCGACTTTGCCTGAGTTTCTTGACCAGCCGATCGGTGATCTCTATAGGCTCTTCCACGAAGTTCAACTTGTCATTAATCCTCGCTTCTTTCAAAGGTAACTCCATGGTCTTATCTACCATGCACTTCTTCAAATTTGACACATGGAAGGTGTCATGTATGTAACTTAACTCTTGAGGTAGCTTTAATTTATACGCCACGGGGCCAATTCTTGCTAGTATCTCAAATGGTCCTATGTATCTCGGGCTTAGCTTTCCTTTCTTTCCAAACCTCACAGTTCCCTTCCATGGTGCTACTTTTAGCATTACTCTGTCACCCACTTGAAATTCTAAAGGTTTTCACCTTCTGTCAGCATATTACTTCTGACGGTCTCTGGCTGCTCTTAAACGCTCCTTGATTTTAAATATTTTATCGATGGTCTCCATCACGATATCGGGTCCCATTACTTGGCTATCACCGAACTCATTCCAACTCAACGGTGATCGGCATTTCCTGCCATATAGGGCCTCATACGGAGCTGCTTTTATACTTGCGTCGTAACTATTATTGTAGGAGAACTCTACTAGAGGAAGATGGTTATCCCAGTTCCCACCAAAGTCAATCACGCAAGCCCTTAGCATATCTTCCAAGGTTTGGATGGTTCTTTCACTCTGACCGTCAGTTTGTGGGTGGTATGTAGTGCTTAAATCCAGACGGGTTCCTAGAGCCTACAGGAGTGACTTCCAGAAATGAGAAGTGAAACGACTATCACGGTCATAGATGATTAATAGTGGCACCCCATGCCTGGTTACTATTTCATCGATGTACAGTTGGGCCAGCTTTGTTAGGTCGTAGTCTTCTCGAATCGGCAAGAAGTGAGCTGATTTAGTTAACCAATCCACTATTACCTAGATAGCATCATGACCTCTGAAAGTTCTGGGTAACTTTGTAACAAAATCCATCGTGACGTTATCCCATTTCCATTCAGGAATTTCGGGCTATTGTAACGTCCCTGATAGTTTTTGATTTTCAGCCTTTACCATGGCGCACGTCAGACACTTCCCAACAGAAATGGCGATTGATTTCTTGATTCCAGGCCACCAGAAAAGTGCCTTTAGATCTTGGTACATTTTGTCTCTTCCTGGGTGAACCGAGTACCTAGATTTGTGGGCTTCGTCTAGGATCACCTCTCTAATTCCCCTGTACTTTGGTACCCACGTTCTCCCTTCATGTTTATATATACTATCATTACTCATCTCAAATCGTTTCTCCATTCCTATTAACGATTCATCTGCTAAGTTATCTTCCTTTAGCGATTCGCCTTGTACTTCTTTTAGTTTCGTGATGAGGTCGGTATACACGCTCATCCTTAATGCACGGACACAGAGGGGTTTTTCTCTTTCTTTCCTGCTCAAGGCATCTGCCACTACATTGGCCTTGCCGGGATGGTAGCGAATCTCGCATTCGTAATCATTCAGTAGCTCAACCCATCTTCTCTGACGCATGTTTAGCATCTTCTGGTCAAGAATGTGTTGCAAACTTCTATGGTCAGTGTAGATAATGCACTTTGTGCCATAGAGATAATGCCTCCACATTTTGAGTGCAAACACCACGGCACCCAATTCCAGATCGTGAGTTGAGTAGTTCTTTTCATGCTCATTCAACAGTTTAGATGCGTAAGCAATCACCTTGTCTCGCTGCATTAGCACACATCCTAGTCCATGACGCGAGGCGTCACAATAGGCTACGAAATCCTCAACTCCTTCCGGTAGGGCGAGGATAGGTGCACTACACAATTTCTCCTTGAGCTTTTCAAATGCTTTATTCTGTTCTTGCTCCCATATAAAGGTTGTATTCTTCTTAGTCAAAGCAGTTAACGGCTGTACAATATGCGAGAAGTCTTTGATAAATCTCTTGTAGTATCCAGCCAAACCAAGGAATTATCTTATCTTGGTAGGAGTTTCAGGAATCTTCCAATTCTTGATAGTCTCTATTTTTGAGGGGTCCACTTGAATCCCATCTTTATTTACGACATGCCCGAGAAACTAGATTTCTCACATCCAAAATTCGCATTTGGAGAATTTGGCATATAGTTTTTCATTCTCGAGTAACTCAAGAATCAGCCTAAGATGCTTCTCGTGCTCTTCCTTACTACGGGAGTAGATCAAGATATCATCGATAAACACAATTACAAATTTGTCTAGATATGGATGACACACTCAGTTCATGAGATCCATAAACGCCGCTGGTGCGTTAGTCAGTCCAAAGGGCATGACTAGGTACTCATAATGTCCATATCTAGTTCTAAAGGCTGTTTTGGGTATATCTTCTTCTCTTATCTTCAGTTGATGGTATCCCAATTTTAAATTTATCTTGGAAAAATAACTAGTTCCTTGTAGTTGATCGAATAGGTCATCGATTCTTGGGAAAGGATAACGGTTCTTTATAGTTAGCTTGTTTAATTCCCGATAATCAATGCACATACGTAGGGTTCCATCCTTCTTTTTCACAAATAGCACCGGAGCACCCCATGGAGAAACACTTGGTCGTATAAATCCCTTGTCAAGTAGCTCTTGGATTTGTAGCATTAGTTCTTTCATCTCGTGAGGGGCGAGTCGGTTCGTTGCCATGGCTACTGGTGCGGCACCAGGCAATAGATCTATTTGGAACTCGACTTGTCGGTTTGGAGGGAGTCCCGGTAGGTCCTCGAGAAATGCTTCCGGATATTCAGAAGCCACTGGTATATCCTCTATTTTCTTTTCCTCCTTTGCCTTCATTACATAGACTATGAAAGCTGAGCATCCCTTCATGAGACTCTTGGTAGCCTTTAGATGGGATATCATAGGATATAGCGTGTTACTTCTTTCACCATGAACAACTAAAGTTTCCCATCACTTAAAGGTATTTTAAGTAAACGTTCATCACACACGATTTCAGCCCTATTTTTGGCTTACCAATTCATCTTAGCAACTACATCAAAAGCTCCTCTTCTAGGTGACATTCTGGTGTCATCATAGATAAATCTGTTTAGCATCTCATAAATTGGTTTCAAGTGTCTCATAACAATCGATTTTACTCCTACTAGCCACTAAACCCGAGACATAAAGGTTTTATTCCATATTTTATGACATTCAAAGATGCTTCATTCAATTTATGAGATGAATTATAACACAAGACAACATAATTTAATTCATGTCATATAACATCACATACTTTCATTCAAAATAATACTACAAAAGTTAGCATCACAAGCAAAAGTTCATAAATAGATAAATGCAACCACAACCAACATAATAGTAAAAGCATCATAGTTTCACAAATTGGAAGGTACCATCACCCCATAATAATAATAATAATAGTGTCTGAAATAGATAAATAGTTCAATAGTTTCTTGCACACAATCCAATGCTTCTCACGTCATCATTGCCATTTCTTCTTCAGCTACCCTAGCCACCCTGAGTTTTTCTTCCTTTGTTCTTGCTCCAACACCCCATGCGAAGCCATCATGGCCTGAAACTGGGCAGACTGGGATGTCTGAGTGGCGTGCTGGAGTGTCAGCTCGTGACGACGGACGGTCTTCAGAATCTCGTCCAATGCAGCATCAGAGGGACCTACGTCGCTTGCCCGACGGCTAGACTGGAAGTACCGGTCACCAACTAGCACACTAGGGCCATCATACATGCTATGCCTCGGTGGCATCCAGTGCTCATCATGTGGGTGGTGTCGGAGCGGGTCAAACATCGGTGGTGCAGGTGTCGATGTCCTAACAGATGGTGGAGGAGGAGGTAGCATCCTAAAGGAAACTGAGGGTCCTGGCCTAGTACTCTTGCGTGGGCGGGTGATAACACGTGCACCCCTATTCCTAATAGGCGGGATAGGTGAGTGTGCAGGAGCTGCGACATGCGGTGATTGGGAGCGCGTTCGGCTCCTGGAGGGAGATGTCGAGGAAGAGTCCTCCGATGGCTCAGTGTCATCAGACGTAACGGATATCCAGCCCAGGTGTCCGCATCTCCTCAAGTATTCTTCATACTCTGTCTGTGGCGTCGCCCTCTTAGGGCTCCCAGCTGGTGCAGTACCGTCAGTTGGGTACGCAGGTGCCTTCCCTTTGTTAGCCATAGCTTCGATGTCCTGTAAGAAATATCATGAGTAATTTGGTTTCTCATAGCTCATGATTGCAATAATAATAGTACTTATTATAGTAGTGATGGCAATAGTATCAGATATCCCAATAGTATCAATAACCCTCGGTATCAGTAATCAATAGTATCATAAATCATTAGTCTCTTCAAATAATAACAATAAAGTAGTTTCATTTTAAGAAAACCCTTAGACCACTCAAAGAAAATTTTAAGAATTATAACATTCAAACAAATGTACAATCATTGCCTAACGGTCCATGCTAGAATTTACGCGTCCGGTAAGTTCATGATTACGTTGATCAAGTGTAATAATCAATTTACCCAACCGGATCATCCCAACACTTTCCTATGAGGACGGTCCTAAGGTATCAGGGTTGTAGCCTAGGGTCTACTATGGTATTCCCGACTTCTCTACAACCTTTGACTTTGATACCAATCTATCACACCCCGGGCCCAGGTAGGGTGGGACGTCACAGACTAGTAACAATATATGGCAGCGGAAACAAACCATCATAAGAGCACAAAAGGAGAGAACATCACATGGAATTAAAGTTTAAAGAAATATCGGGCTAGCTGTAGGTCTAGCCACCCAATACAAATTCATAAATTCAACAATACAAATTGTTCCATGATAACCAAATTTAACTTGTTCCAAATTTTTTAAAACTAATCAAAGCAAATGCCATGGGTCACGGTGCTAGGTCGTCATAAGTCTTCTACAAAAGCCAGACCTTCATCACGGGTTACTTGAAACATGCTCAAAGAAAATTTTGTCAACTAAAAAGTTGGTGAATTCAAGTGCTTAAAGTTTAACACAAAAGGATTCAATAAAATCAACATTTGATTTAAAAGTCATAGTTTCATTGTTGTGGGGAACATAATCAACCATGCACTCAGTCCCGGCTAGCCTCTTCTAAAGTTTTGTTATTCCAGTTAATTCCGAAGGAAGAACTGAGCCTCAAACAGTGGACCATAGCTGCCGGATGGTTCACCCTAGTATCTTACAAAAACCTATCATATGACACAAACGACCCCGTAGGATCTCAGTGAAGTACCCTTCCCGTTCATCACGGAAGGCACTGTGTGTGGGGGATTCCCCAAGTAGATCTACCCATATAAAACAAGCGGTTCACACAAGAATTAATGATCGTGATAAAAGTAAAAGCAGGTTCTAACATTTCCACAACATATAGCATCATAACATAGCACAAAAATAGTTCAGTTTAAGCAAAGCATGCTTCATCCCAAAAACAGTAGTAAAAAGGGAACACTAGAACTCACCTTAGAATCAAACAAAGGTCCTTAAAGTATCAACAAGTCCAAGTCCTAGCACCCTATGATCAAGATACAAGTAACAAGCTAATGTTCTTAGACTATTGGAAGTGTATCTAAGTGTATTTCATGGTCACACGTTCTCGTGGCTTCGTTTCTTAGAAGTTTATGTCAAAAAGTTTCTTTTTTCTGAAAGTTAGGGTTTATAATTTTGTTTATATTATAATAAGTTTAATAAGATTTTTCTAGTCATAAGATTACTGAAATTTTGCTACATTTACGAAATTTACACTTTGGTCCCTCAAGTTTCAAAATTTACAATTTTGACCCAAAAGTTTGCTTTCTTTCATTACTTGACCCAATATGACCCTTATTAGCTCCTAGAGGTTTTTATACTACTTTTATACCTGTTTTTACTTAATATTTCTAGATTTTAACTTGAGAGGTTTAAAACATAAAAATTCAAGTTACCGGTTACGGTAAAACCGTTAATTTAAGCATCTTGTTTTGGATCTCTTAATTTCAACCTATGACCTCAAGTATAACATTTTAAGGGCTTCTAGCCAAGATTATAATCTTTTTTAAAAGCATTTTTGGAGTTATTTGAGCAAAAAAAATCCATCTTTAAACTAACCCGTTTTTACCCGAAACCGAACATTCTAATCCATTTTCTTTCAAATTTCCACCAACCTATGCCTTTGAGGTCTTATAACCTACTGAAATATCATGGATTTTTAGGTCTTATGCTTGTTCCACCATTTTTAATATTTTATTAATAAATCTCCCGATTTTGGCTTTTTTTTTAGCTAAGTAAATCCATAGAAATTACATATTAACCCAAAAATTCACCAAATTCGGTTTTTAGCATTAAAATACTTATTTTAGGGCCTGTAGATTTTAAAACTTTCTATATTTTAGGTTTTGACTATTTTGAGAGTTTTACCACCTTTTCGGGTCTCTAAATAAGCTCTTTTGTCCATTTTACCATACCTTTTCACTCATTCCACATTTTCCACAAATTTTATAAGGTAAAAAATCATCAAACTACTGGAAAAAAGCATAATGTCACTGATTTTTCATAACAAGCACCATAGTTGCCTTTTAGAGGGTGTTTTACATGATTTGCACATGTGTAATCATCATAGTTTGTGCTCAAACATCATTAAACCTTTTTGTAACGTTAAACCCAGATTATTATGATGTTAATAAAATGTTTTGAATGAGGTTTTAACTTAGGTTGAGAGGCTTTCAAAGCGGGTGGGTTCTTGGTGCTATAACACACGATAAAGAGGGTTTTCGGGTTGAAATTATGTGCACCAACCCTTGGTTCACGAACACACTTTAAAATATACCTTCTTGAAGTGAATCTCACCAAAAATAGTGATATGGCCGCAAGTTTTTGCTGTGAACAAGGAAAGTGAGATTTCATGGTAGAAAGTAAAGAAAACTCAAGGAATAACCTTGTTTCGGGTATATAGATGCTTACCCTCAAGGTGTTTCGTGATTTTGGGATGATTAGAAGAGTATGAGGGCTGTTGATTCACGAGATTGAGCTGCAACTCCTTTTTTTTTTTGAAAGTTCTTGCAAGAATCTTGAGTAGAAACTCACCAAAACCCACTTTCTGGCTTGTTTTACTCTTGGTCGACGTTGGAATGGAGTTTATCTTCTAGTTTCTTGGATAGAATGAAGAAGAAATGCTGAGAATTTGTGGTGTTTGGGGCTGAATTCATGAGGTTGAGAGAGAGAGTGAAGATGAGAGTGAATGTTGCATGTATGGGAAAGAGATGTGGAAATGTGGGTTAGTGGGTTTGTGGGATTCAAGGGAGTGTTGTAGTGGTGGAATGGGGAGGCCGAAATGTGGTAGGGGGATGAGGAGGTGGCCAAATTTTGGTTGGTGGGATGGGTTTTCATTTAATTTTTTTTTTATTTTTATTATGTTGTCTAATTTGTTGTGTAGTGTAGTGTTTAAAGATGGTAAATTCTAGTCTTACAAGTTTTAAGTGAAATGTTGCATATTTATGTATGTATGTGTGCCGTGATTATGTATGTGCACACATATTAATTGTTTTAATTAAAATTTTAATTTCTAGCATGGATTTAATTTTTCTGGAACCGCTTAAAAATTTCTAGACTAAGGCAAGATATAATAAGATCTTATTGGGCAACTAAACATGAAATCAATTATCATGCAAGATGAAAATAATATTAATAATGAGAATGAAAATAATGTCAGATAAAAATTAATGTTAAAGTTGGACCTAGGAGTCGGTTGTTACACAAAATGTGGATGAGATACCACAACCTGTTTGTTCTGCCTCAAATTTGAATTAGGAACAATCCCAGTCAGTAAACCGGATTACTGATAGGCCTTCTGAATTGTTCCTGCACTCATAAATAGATTAGTTAGAGAGAGGGTCCCAGGCCATCATGGTCCTGGGAGTTCCTTTTTCATCAGTGTATGTAACCTGCTTAAACACACACACTTTTGAAAAATCATTTATTTTTTTATCCTTTTCGTTTTGTTTTACTTTCCAAATTTGTTTCTGTTCAATTACTTTTGATTTGAAAGAATTGAATTTGGAAATCATTTTTTGTTTAAGACCCGATGGAAGAGATTTTAATTTTGAAACATTGGTCTTTTTCATCTTTGAATCATGTGAAACCGGCTTCACAAGAGAAAGTTTGGATAGATTGTTCTTCATCCAACCATTCAAAGATATATGCATTTTTTGAGCCCGAGAAGCAACCTGTGTTATCTTTACCTCCCGAAGCTTGCCTTTGAACCTGAGGGTACTTCTTTAGCACATGACCTTCCTTTTAACATCTAAAGCAAGCCTTGAAAGGCTTTTGGTTCTTTGTAGTCCCATGGATAATAGGAGAGGGTGGAGCCTGCTTTGAGGTTGACGCAGCTTGTTGACAACCTTGATGCTTCTTCTTTTGGATATATGGAAATTGAACCTTTTGAGGCTTTGTCAATGTGGATTTCGAACTGGCATGTGATTTGATTTGTGATGTTCCGGGAGCTGAGATCTGAACATTCTTCTGAGTACACTTTTGTATGACTAGTGATTTGGTAAACTTGGAGGCAGATTTTTGGCGAGCTTGATGGATAGCAGATGAAGATGGTGAGTGCTTTTGCTGAGTTTTGGAGTAACTGTTGATTTGTTTAGCAGTTGGAGATGAGATCCGTATAGGTCTTGATTCAATTGTTGGAAGCTTTTGACATTTGATAACTTCAGGTGACTTGATGATCTCTGGTTCATCATCAGAACTTGTCCAGTCCTGTATACACAAGTCAGCTTCCAATGGATCTTGATTGATGACTCTTGTTGTGTCGGTTTGTGTTGTTGAGTTTTGATTGCTTGACGATTCCACAGTTGTTCCTTCTTTGACAAACTTGACAAGAACAAATGAAGGGATGTTACCTGTCTTGAATTTGTTAAAGAAGTTACTAGAAACAACTGATACTGGTTTTGAAGCATCAAAGGAGGAATTATCTTTTTGCAGATCAGATCCTTGCTTGATGACCCCCAAACCTGTAGGAAAATCATATTCATCTCGAACCTCTTTGTGATTAACGCTACTTAAACCTGCATGTAAACTATTAGTATCTGTAGCTTTAATTAAATCATTAGATGGATGAGGTTGAGGCATAAGAGAGTAACAGTAAGTGCTAGGTGGAGGATAAACATGAGTGGTTTCTTTGCTTCCCAAACCAGTCTTAATTCTGGCCCCCCTTTGATTCATGCAAAGCTCCTCAAGTTTCATCCCAGAAATTGTCCATTTTTCAAGTTTTGTTTTTAATTTGCTTGTTTCAAATTCAGCAAGTGCCACACGTTCAGTTAAAGCATTTATTTCAACGTTTCTTTCCAAAAGATTTCTTTTTAAATGCTTCATTTAACTTAACAAATATTTGGACTCATTGATTGTAAGTTCTTTGTTTATTCGTTTTAATTCTTTTTCATTTCTAACAATAATCTGTTAGCTTTATAAACCCTGAATAAACAAATTTTGCAGGGAGGAGAACACATGTCTTGAACAACCTCATAAGGAAGCCCCATAACTATCTTTTCAGCAGCTAGGGCTTTTTCACATTGACAAACAGGAGTGTTCTTTTTGTATTCTGCCTCCTCAGCAGCTCTCTTCTTAGCTTCTACAGCTTCAACTTCCTCTTGCTTTTCTTCATCCTGAACTTTACACCGACTTGCACAATCACCAACATCACTAACACTCTCACCCTGAGTGTCACAGCTGAATTCTTTGAAAGGATCAAAATCTTCAACAGAATCCCCATCACTGTTTATTACCTCAGCCATCAATGCATGGTTCACTTCTTCTTCAGACTCTATATTGATCTTAGTACTTGAAGATACACCTCCACACATGCATTGATTATACTCTCCTCTGTTCATATCCAAATCAAATGACTTCAACTTGTTGATAACTTCCATGAATTCGTAGTCAGCAAAATTTCTTTCCTGCTTTAACAATCTAACTTGTGGACTCCACTGTGGAGGAAGAGAGTCCAGAAGTTTTGTGACTTGTTCATGGTTCCCCAGTTGGTCATCATACTTCTTAAGGTTGTTTGCCACCATCACAAATCGATTAACCAAATCAGATATCTTTTCATCTTTCATAGCTGCAAAAGAATCAAACCGACTTTGTGCCATTATGGCATTGTCTGATTCGAGATAGACAAAAAACGACATTTTCATTTAAAATATTAAATTCACTTTCGCGCCCGAAAAATATTTTTCCCAAAAATTGTTGATTAATTCTCCCCCGAGAAAAAATACTTTTAATGTCAACTAAATGGTTTCTAAGCAACTGGGGTCAAGCTCCAGGTCAGCTTGTTTTTTTTTTGTTTTTTTTTTTAGAAATGATCAGAGGCTAATTTCGCTGAAATTTCACTAAATCCGCTGACAAATTCGCTGAATTTTCAATAATTTCGATGGCAAGTTCGCTACTAATTTCACTGGTAGATTTGCTACTAGAATCGCTTACAAACAAGCAGTAGTTTCGCCCAAATCAATGGTCAAAAACTCTAGTTTCGGCGATAGTTTCGCTGAGACACGTAGTTTCGCTGGTATCTTTGGCAGCACTTTCGCCCAGCAATGGCACACCGATGCTACTTTCGCTGGATAGTTTCGCCCGAAACTAGTTGAACTTTCGTTCAGAGAACAATTTGGCAGCAATTTCATTGGGATTGGCACACAAACACCATGAACTTTGTAATTTTGCTGAATAAACACTAGTTTCGCCAGGCGAAACAATGTAGTTTCGCTGAATGATGCTATAGTTTCGCTGGACGATCTGTAAATTCGCCCGACGAGTTTGAAAAACTTTTTCAACACGAAATCAACTGAAATTCATCCAAATCTCAATGAATTTGAGATCTGATGATTTCTAAAGCTTCCCACACCAAAATCGAGCAATCCTCAATCAATTTCCATGTTTAAAACACACAAATCAGATCGAAAATGAACGAAACAGTGACTTGAACTCAAAAATACCCAAAAACTCAATCAATCAAGAGCACAAAGGCTCTGACACCAAATTGTTGGTCCTGTTGATCGAGATAGCAGTGAAATTGATTGATAAACACAAACAAAACCCATTGATAACACAAATATCAATGATATTTATGAACAATATAGATCAAAAACTATAAAATATAGATGAACAAGATGAACACCTCAAGAACATTCAATAAACCCTTGTTTGATCTGAATTGATTGCAAATGATATTACAAATGTGAAAGTCGCTCAATCAATGGCTCATTCAAGCTTCCTTAAACTAATTGTCACTAATTTATATATAGTGATAATATGCACTAATGACATATTAAGCCCCTATACTTAGACAAACTAGATAAAAGACATATAAAATATAAAAGAGACTAAAACATAAATAAATATATTTTGTTGACACAAAATATATTTATTAACAATAAACTCCTAGTCATTTATCTTCAACCTCTTGACTCGATTCTTCATCTCGAACGCGTCTGTTTGACTTTTGCGTTGACTTTGACAGTGATGTTGACATTTGTTGACTTTGACTGTGTTGATAATATAGACTATCCTTTTTAGACCCAACAGGTTCTCCACTATTAAGTTGTTAAGCTCACAATAATCAATGCACATCCTCATACTACAATCTTTCTTCTTAATAAACAACACAGGAGCACCCCACGGAGAGATGCTTGGTCAAATAAAACCCTTAACCAAAAGATCTTGTAGTTGAGACATCAGTTCCTTGAGCTAGGATGGATCCAATTGATATGGTTCCTTGGCAATGCACTGTGCTCCTGATATCAAGTCCATCTAAAACTCTATTTCTCTATCGGGTGGCACTCCCGACAGATCCTCGAGGAACATATTAGGAAATTCACATACTACGGATACATCCGCTTGTTGAGGCACCTTCGCATCAACGTCCTTAACATATGCCAGGTAGGCACCACACCCTCGCCTCATAAACATTTTTGCTTTCATAATAGATATCACTCCCGGGATGATGCTCTCCTTGTCTCCACAAATTGTAACCAGATTACCATCAAGCGCATTCAGACAAATTGTCTTGTTTTAACACACTTTGCTTCATAGGTCGCTAACCAATCCATTCTTAACACCATACTAAAACTTCCTAGGGCCATAACATACAACCTAGCAGGAAACCTATGACCTTCTAATTCTATAAGTTAATCATCAATAATGTCAGTTACTTTGGTAGATTTACTTATCGTAGTCTTAACATAGAAGGTCACATCAATCTTCTTACCCTTACCATGCATCAAACAACAAAAAGTAGCATACACAAAGCTACTATTAGCACTAGAATGAAAAAGCACGGAAGCATAAAAATGGTTAACCAAGAACGTACCTAAAACTATTTTAGGATCCACTGTAGCTTCCTTCCTGGTCATATTGAATGCCCTTGCTTTTACCTTAGTGCATTCATCCTTCCCTTTCTCCCTTGCATGCTTGACCTTGGAGCTCTTACTCCTTCCTTCCCTATAGTCTCCACCCGAATGGCCTAATGCACCACACTGATAGCATCTGACTTCCCGGTAGTCCTTGACACGATGAACCTCTTTGCCGCATTTAAAGCAAACGGTAGATCCCAACCTATATTTTCCCTGATGACCCTTGTCGCACTTCCTACATATGAACCCTTCCATCACTCTCCCTTAATCCATTCGGCAATCATCCATCTTCACTCATTTTTCCCCAATCCTGTAGTTGTCATTCCTAAACCTTTTTATGTTTCTATTTTTATTCCAGTTCCACCTCTCAACCATTTCTTGAAATGGCACTGGTTCTCTCTCATCATATAACCTTTCTGCCAAATCCACCACTGACCAAAACATGCCCGGTCTAGTGGCGATCATGCTCCTCCTGATATCCACAGGCAAACCCTACATGTATCTCTTGATCTTCTTAGATGCAGGTGTCACCAAGTCTGGCACAAATCTTGCAAGTTCGTTGAACTTAAAGGTATACTCTTGATGAGTCATGCTTCAGATCTCCAAATATTAAAACTTCTTTCCAATCTAGTCCAACTCCCGATGTGGGTAGTATTACTCCAGCACTAACTCCTTCAACTCAAACCACTTCATTTTTGCTATTGATCGTCTTCCCTTGGCTTGGACAATGTTGTCCCACTAGCATAATGTCGAGTCAACGAAAGAATAGGTGGCAAACTTCACTTTCTGATCTTCCTGACATTCACTGATGTCAAGGACAACTTCCATTTCTCAAACCCAACGGTGAGCGACAATAGCATTGCCATTACCGTCAAAGGTCGGGGGCTTGCACCTCTGAAATGTCCTGTAGTCGCACCCCTTAACAGTCTCCTTCCCTAATTCCTCCTCATCATCATCATTATATTGAACAACCACCTTAGGGTTAGATGGTTCCTCTTCAGATTCCTTAGCCCTCTCAGCGGACTTTCCTAACCTCTTCTCATCTTTCTTCCCCTTCTTTTTAGCTCTCTCCCTATTCTTAAACAGATTTAATCACCTTAGTTACCACCGAAGGTAAGACATTTTGCATACATTATAGACCTTATTAGCGATGGCCTCCTTCAATGTAGATTTGAGGGTAGCCGATGGAGGTTTGACTCCTCATGAACAGTCTTGAGAGCCTTAGCTTTGCTACGGGTGACACGTGACCTAGTGGTACGCCCGCCACGAGCACCTCCTCAGGTTGCTTTACTAGATTTTCTACCAGCCATAGATTCTATCTCCTATAAGATTTAAACACCAACAAGGTCATTCAAAGCGATTGCTCAGATCATGGTAAGTATGGTAAGTCCTTAATTATAGCGGCCAAGTGTGATTAACTACTTATCTTACCCCCATGTCCTAAGCAGTCACTATCCTGACATACATCAATATTCAAATCTACTAAGCACATAAATTCAGGTAGCACACGCATATAGTAATGGTTTACATGAAAACTTTTACCTAATGGCATGTAGTTACTTGGGTTGGCATCCCTTCGTTTGGTCGCATTTTCAGTTTAAGTTTGGGTTTTGAAAATATATTTACCCAATTCTTTTAAACTTTGGCTCTAATAACAACTTGTAAGGCCCCGTTCTACAGTTGATCATTCATAGCATAATACATAATAGAATATGTTGATGTATGAAAAACATTTCAGTGGAATACTTTAAATAATTTATTACATATATTAATAAACATGCTTTGCCAAGAAATACAAAGTTGCGATTAAGTTGAAAACATTAAGATTGTATTTCAAGATAAAAACATCATTTTTGCATAAATAGGGATGCCAGTCTTTTAATGCCAAGTAGCTCCATTCTCATGCCATCCTCAGCAACATCATTACCTGCCAACTGATAAGCATATAAACTAAGCGTTGCTTAATGAGTTCCAGTTTTATAATAATACAGAAAATATACATTTTTGAAAACTTTATTTAATAAACACACATCCAACTTATATAACATTCTAATCGACTGATAACAATTCTTTAACATGTTTATTATCTTTCATCCTTTCACTACCTTTTCCTTTCATTAACTAGGATTGCACAAGAGAAGAGCCTACATCATATGGTTGACAACAAATGCCGAACCACTACAAGTACAACATAGAAGTGGTAGCTAACCCCTAACAATTGACCCACACTGCTAGGCACGAAGCCTGCTCATGAATAAAGGTCCATTCATTGCATTGGTCAATCTTAAGGATATGACCCTAGATGTGCATCCTATGGATTGAATCAGCCGCACATCAGTTGACACAACACAACATAGTTGTATTACTCCAATCATTTTCCTTGCAAGGCTTTTCATCATCATAAGGGCCCGGGGGTAACATTCATTAGGTTTTATTGTCATTCTTTCATTCATTTATGTTCCACTTTAATCATGAGTAATACTTGTAAGGTATCCTTTATCATTATCATCACATATTATGGAACATTAAATTTTATTCATGTAGTAATACCCCTAATTATAGCATTCAAACAACCATATACTAGCATTTAAACATAAGTACTATTCAAGCACCAAACTAATTATCATTTGTATTTCATTTACAGAAATTGCATATAAAATTATTTGCATAATTGTTGGCAAATCATAAACAAGGTTCACAGAAGATGTACAAGTAGACAGGAAATGCATAATAATCCACAAAGGACGACCAATTTCATAATGGGCGACCAACTTCCACAGCGGATGACCAACTTCCACAGTGGACGACCAACTTCCACAGTGGATGACCAACTTCCACAACGGATGGCACTTAAAACATAAGTGTCCATAGTGAACGACCAATGTCCACAGCGGGTAGCTTTAAAACAAAAGGGTGCATAGCGGACGTCCAATGTCTATAGCGGACAACATTTAAAATATATGACTCCACAAAGGATGACCAATGTCTACAGTGGAAGACTTTGAAACCTAAGTGTCCACAGCGGACGACCACTGTCCACAACGGACTCTACTAAGACTAAGGGTTATTATTATGCAATTTCTGTTACAAAAAAGTACTTTCATATTTGTACATAGTATAAATTCATCAGATTCATAAGTATAACATATTATGCATCAAACATCATCAAATAAATCATTAAACATACATTTACATAAAAAAAATGTCGCCTTTATCATAGAAAACATAGATTTATCAAAGAAGCAACATTGTAATAAGCATATCAGCCCCAAAAAGGTTGGAAACAAGTAAAAGAGGGGATCACAAACTCACCTTAACAAGATTTTATGCAAAACTCTTAACCCGAGAGCAAAACTTAAGATCTACACATACCCACACGTAAAGATTCAAACTTTACATATAGAAACGCATAGAAAAGGACCCAGGAGCTTAACTTCGACTTAGATCTAAGAGAAAACACTATAAAAATCATACCTTTGATGAAATCTTCCACTTTCTCTCTCTAGAACTGGTAGGAGCTTTCTCTCTCTAAAATTGGATGATTTTTAGGTGCATGGGATTGAGGAATTGGCGGCCATCCTCCTTTTATACCTACTCATGGGTCGGTTTTGCTTTTTCTACTTTTACCCCTTCCACTTAAATAAATCATCATTTTTTACTCCTTTTCTTTCCTCTATTAAAATTTTTGGGTATTACAGGATGTAAAATTGCAAAGTCAAAAAGTAAAATTTGAAGATAAATTTCAAGAATTACCTTGGAAGTTCTACAAAATCAGATGTGAAAGCATAATTATGAGAAAAACATATTCAAAATAATAATGCTAATAACTGTTTAAGATGATGATGTATGGTTACCTATGTAATTAGATGTTCCAGGGTTGTGCCTAATCATGTCTCGATCATAACATTAAAAACTTAATTGCTGTATTTCATGATCATAGCTGTCAAATTTTAGGGATAATTGTTATAACTGAGTTTCATGATCCGGACATGTTCTTGCATATGACTCACTTTTACTCGGACAACCCTGAAGAATCAGACTCTAGCTGTTGAAATCGTACAAAAGAAGACCTCTAATGGTCAGAAGTGAAGACTACTCAATCCCCATAAATCTCAAGAGTAAGTTATTTTGATTTTATTATAAATAGATGCATAGCGATCGATGTAAAACACAAAATACATAGTCATAACTCTCTCTGTAACATGTAATATCAATTAGATATAGCTCTCGAGTTGTACTTTAATTACAATCAAATAGAAGAACAAGAGGCATGTGATGATTAGTCACATCCCGAGATTTTATGTCGGAGGTCTTCAGAGATTAATAGCTTTCATCATAAACAACTATGTTAATTCTTTATTTTTGTTATCATATTTGTTACACAAATTACACAATCACACTATCTCACGTATGAATTTGAATATAAAATTATACTTGTTAATATTGGTCAAAACATAAGTGATTATAGTTTATGGGGACAATACTCTAAGATTATTAATATGTATTGTCATATTGTTGTCTGACTTGCTTTCTTAATTAAGATTGCTCATAGTGATATATTTTACCTCATTTAGATGCATAATTTTAAAACTGTGGTGTATAGGGTAATTTGGGTCAACTGTGATTGATAATGTTATATGCAATATTGTTATAATATTTTGGTTGACATTATATGTTGAACGTTGACATATGGTACACTACAATGACTTAACGGTGAATCAAGTGGAAGTATGAATATGTATGGTGATGAAGAAACAAGATCATTAGCATTTGAGGTAAGTTTTGATGATTTTTTTTGAAAGAAATTAAACATACTTTTCATTGATGTTTATATCAAATACTTGCAATAAAGAGGCAGGTAAACGGCAACAAGTTGGGCCGCAACCCCTTTTTGAATAGTGAAACCTAGCCTACTAAAAACAAATCCTTGGCCTTTAGGGGGATGAAACTGCAGTTTCGCTGGATGGGTTTTTCAGCTCGTTTTTCATCAAAAATCTTCATTTTTCAACCAAAATCTATACTTTTTACGTCCAAACCTTTAGTTTATCATTTCTAAGGCTAGATCTACGCTTTTTACACCATTTCATATGTCAAACTGTGATCTTTTTTTGAAATCTTTCTCAAAACCCTAAAAACCCAAAACTCAAGAATCAAACCCAGATCTACAGAGATGTTTAGATGGTGATTCTTACCCGGATTTCTTGCTTGTTTCTTGTTGATTTGATGCTCAAACACTAGATCTTCAATCCTTCAGTCAACAAAACTCCAAATCTTCAAGTTTCTTCACTTTCTCTCACTACTTTCTCTCTCTAAGTTATTAGTGGCTTAGGTTGCAAGAAATGGAGAATGTGGCTGATTATGGGTGTTTAACGGGTGGTTAGGCCCTTAAACCCATCAAACCCTAAGCCTATAAGGTAATTTGGCCCATAATCATATTCTTTCTTTTTTTATACATAACACGAACTCAACCATTATTACTAAGTTGCTCGCTTCGACATTTCGGGGCGTTACAAGTCTCCCCCCTTATTTAGGTTTTGTCCTCGAAACCTACCTAGTCGTTAAAAAGATTAGAGCATTGCTCTATCATTTCTCATCCGACCCCTTTCGGTGTTCACATTGTACCTTGACTTGCTTGATCACTTTGTTTCTTAATTGTTTCACTTTTCTGTCTAGAATGGCGACCGGCTACTCCACGTAATTCAACTTTTCATCCACTTCAATATCATTGAGAGGCACAACCATCACATCATCGACCAAACACTTATGCAGATGCAACACATGAAAGGTGGGGTGAATCCCACTTAACTCTTCTGGGAGGTCTAGCCTGTAAGCTACATCTCAAACTTGTGCCAATATCTTAAATGGTCCAATAAACCTGGGACTTAGCTTTCCTCTCTTCCTAAATCGGATAATTCATTTCCATGGTGACACCTTTAACATTACCCTGTCACCCACCCTGAATTCTATTGGTCTCCTTCTTTTATCAGCGTATGACTTTTGTCTATCTTTCGCAACTTTCATATAAGCCTTGATTTTCTCTAACTTTTCAGTCGTGGCTTCTGCAACTTCTAAACTTCCCAACTCTTTTTTTATGACATCACCCCAGCAAAATGGAGTTCTGCATCGTCTCCCGTACAACATTTCATACGGGGGCATCTTGATATTAGCATGATAGCTATTGTTGTAAGAAAATTCTGTTAATGGTAGGAGACTTTCCCAATTACCTCCAAAGACCATAACACATGCTCATAGCATGTCTTCTAGTGTCTGTATCATTCTCTCGGATTGCCCATCGGTCTGCAGGTGGTATGCCATACTGATATGCAACCTCATCCCCATCTCTTCGTTAAACCTTCTCTAGAATTTAGATGTAAACCACGTGTCTCTATCTGACATAATTGCTACAGGCATACCATGCCGTGCAACTATCTCTTTTGATGAACAACTCCACGAGCTTCTCTGAACTGATTGCTTCCTTAAGCGCTCTTGGTCAATCTATCTACTATTACCTAAATTGAATCGTTTCCCTTGGTTGTATATGTTGGGTTCAACAATATGATAAACTGAAGCTTTCCAATATCACAATCAGAGCCAACTGAAGATCTTGTTATACGAATTTAGAGACCAAGTTGATAAATAGAAGAAAACAAATACAAGACAAAGTCAACAAGACAAAGTCAACATCAAGACAAAAAGAACAGTCAAAATTAGGTCTTAATAGTACAAATAGACCTACTAGTGCATTTTTACAAGTGTAGTTCTTGTGTGTGTGTTTCTTATGGTGTGAATCACCACCCAGGGAGAAATCCTCTCCTTTAGGTGGGTTTGATCTTCATATTCTATGTATTTGATTTTTCATTTTACCTTGTTCATCAACATCAATAAAATCATCTACTTACTATCATCTACTTCTTGTATTCTTTGATTCACACACATACACCTATCTGAAATATTGATTCAGCAAAATGGTATCAGAGCTATTGGTTGCTAGATTCATCTAAGTTTCAGATCCAGTTTCAACTTTATGATGTCAAGAACAAAGAAGAAAATCAGAAAAATGAGGAACAAAGTCACTATTCTTCAAAAAGAAGAAAACCCATCTGTTCATCACAAAATCAAGAAGAAAAATCATCAGATCTGTTCTAATATGGTATGATTTGAAGAAATATAATCATTCCCTAGATTATTTCTTCAAAAATCGATGCAATGGAACAAGATTCTACTTAAAAATATGATGAAAACAATAAAGAAAAGGCTGAGTTCGTGGATTTTGTTCTTCATGGATCATCATCTTCAAAATCGATGTGATTAGCAGACGTGTTCACTGTTATAATCGATCTGATGATTCACAATCAAAGAATGTTCATCAATGGTCTTCAAATCTAGTCAAATGTTTGATGATTTGAATGATTCAGCTTTAACATCTGATCGAATCATATGAATCAAGCTACCCTAATTCATCAGTTGCTGATTCTTGCATTCGTTTCAAGTGTATAGACACTAATGCAGATACAAATGCAGATGTTCAATTGTAATGCGGATGATCAACTTATGAAATGCGAATGAGGTGAACAAAGTATCAAAGAAATGCGGATACAACTAAACAAATGCGGATGTAGTCACAAACAAATGCGGATGAAGATTAGGAAGTGCGGATGCGTTAAAATTCTTAATGCGGATGCATTACCGGTTAATGCTCATGCACTGATGAAAACTCAAAACAAATGTTGATGCTATTCATCAAATGCAGATGATGGATTCAAACAAATGCGGATGCTTTGTGAGTTATCAAAAACAAATGCGGATGCATGTTTAAAGAAATACGGATGCATTGTGTACTAATGCGGATGAATTATGTACAAATTCGAATGACTTATGGAAGATCAGAAAACATATACGGATGGTTAGTTGTGATACAAATGCGGCGGTTAACAAATGCGGATATGTTAGCTGAACAAATGCAGATTCAACTTAATCAAATGCGGCTGATCTAACTACAAATGCAGATGAACATCATCCAAATGCATTTGAATACATAATAAAAATAAATGAACAGATGAGGGAAAAGAAAGAAACAAAATGAATGAGGATGATTGCAACCAACAAGAGCATCCATTTTGAGCATTCAAAACAAAAGAAGAAATCAACTTTGGTCACATAATCATTGATTTATTCAAGGATTTGTACAACTATTAGATACTCTTTCTGAAGTACTTGGATTCATCTTCTGTGATGATGTTTTGCACCCGTGTCTATCTACTGAGGGGAATAGTTAGACAAACTTTAATTAAGGGAAATGACAGTCAACTAAAGAGTGGCAATTATCAAGTTATTTCAGAGATTCAAAGAGTGGAAGTGTTTTCAAGATTGATTTATGTTCTTGATGTTATGTATTAAAGTTCAAAGCCTCATCATATGCCTACCACATTCTAATTCTTAGAGGTGTGATATGAACTTTAATCAAAAAGTGACACGACCCATATCCAATACCAAGAAGTATTCTCAGGAGATTCTATCCTTTGTTGGAAATACATTAGGAAAAGCCTAATCTGAGGGGGGGAACTACAGTGAACTGTATCAAATCATCAGTTGATCAAGAAAACTTGTGACAAAGAAGATCTTCAAAGTTAGAGTTTGGCAAGCATCAGTTTAGGGAGGGTATTGTTGAGTTCAACAATACGATAAACTGAAGCTTTCCAATATCACAATCAGAGCCGACTGAAGATCTCATTGTACGAGTTCATAGACCAAGTTGATAAATAGAAGAAAACAAATACAAGACAAAGTTAACAAGACAAAGTGAACATCAAGACAAAAAGAAAAGTCAAAATTAGTCATGATGTAACAATAGTATAAATAGACCCACTCATGCATTTTTGCAAGTGTGGTTCTTGTGTGTGTGTTTCTTATGGTGTGAATCACCACCCAAGGAGAAATCCTCTCCTTTAGGTGGGTTTGATCTTCATAATCTATGTATTTTATTTTTCATTGTAACTTATTCATCAACATCAATGAAATCATCTACTTATTGTATTCTTTGATTCACACACATACACCCATCTTAATTTTGTTATCTAGGTCAGGAACATGATGAATCCTAAGATCCAAGCTCATTGAATCTAAAATATTGATTCAGTAGTATGGGGTAAATTAGTAATAAAATCCATGGTAATATGCTTCCACTTCAATTCTGGTACTTCCAATGGTTGAATATACCCATAGGGCCTTTGGTGCTTGGCCTTCACTTGCAGGCATGTTAGGCATTTATTTACATACGCAACTACCTCTCTTTTCATCTCCGGCCACCAATAATCTTTCTTCAATTCATGGTACATCTTATTTTCTCCGGGGTGTATTGAGTAACGAGTCTTGTGTGCTACATCAAAAATTTTCTCCCGCAAATCCCCATACCTCGAAACCCATATCTTGCCATAAATGGTCTTCACACCTAACGTGTTAGCAACTAGATCATCAGCTTTTCCTACCATCCTTTCTTTCTTAATTTGAGGTTCCTTCAAGGCTTCCACCTGAGCTTCGCTTATTAATCTCATAATATATGGGGTCACTACCGGTTGACACGCCTTCACTCAAAATGGTTCATATCCTTCTTTTCGGCTCAGGGCATCAGCTACCACATTAGCCTTACTCGGATGGTAATGGATTTCACAATCATAATCCTTTATTAGCTCTAACCATCTCCTCTGTCTCATATTTAGATCTTTCTACTTGAAGAAATACTTTAGACTTTTGTGATCGGTGAATATAGTGCATTTAGTGCCATACAAATAATGTCTCCTTATCTTCAAGGCTAACACCACTGCTGCTAGTTCTAAATCATGAACAGGGTAATTGACCTCCATGTCCTTCAGCCATCTGGATGCGTAAGCTATAACCTTTCCTCTTTGATCAACACACAGCCTAACCCACCGTAAGAGGCATCGGAGTATACCGCTAGGTCTTCATCTCCTTCCGGTAAGGTTAGTACCGGTGCCTTGGTTAGTCTATCCTTCAACTCTTGGAATGCATCCTCCTGATCCTTTTCCCAGTTGAAGACAACGTTTTTCCTTATTAACCTTGTTAATGGGGAGGCTATGTTTGAGAAGTCCTTGATGAACCTGTTGGGAACGGTCTGCCCAAGACACATATTGAATTGATGTGGCTAGTACGTTATGATCTAAGTCGGGTCATACCCAATAACAAGCTAGACAAACACCCATAATATTTATTTTATGATATAATCATGTAAATAAATATTGACACTTGAAGTATTTAGAAATTGGTTTTCTAAATATTAGCACTAGTGTTATGAATAAATTATATGGATAATTTATTCTAGAGAAAGTGTACTTTGTATTGTTATTCAAATGGTTGAACAAACAATACAAGTGTTTTGTCCGCATTTCTTTGTTACTTATCCGCATTTACTAATACGGATGTGTTTTGAGGAAATGCGGATGAATATTTCTCATCCGCATTTACAAATTCGGATGTGCATTTTGGAAAATGCTGAAGGAATTACTTCATCCGCATATACTAATACGGATGAGCATTTAAGGAAATGCTGATGAAACTGATTGTCCGCATTTACTAATGCGGATGAGCATTTTGGGAAATGCGGATGAAATTTCTTCATCCACGTTAACAAATGCGGATGAGCATTTTGGGAAATGCGGATGAAATTTCTTCATCAGCATTAACAAATGTGGATGAGCATTTTGGGAAATGCGGATGAAATTTCTTCATTCGCATTAACAAATGCAGATGAGCATTTTGGGAAATGCGGATGAAATTTCTTCATCCGCATTAACAAATGCGGATGTGCATTTACAAATGCGGATGAAATTTATTCATCCGTATTTACAAATGCGATTAGAGATTGTTCATCCATATTTACTAATGGAAATGAATATTAGAGAAATGCGGATGGGTTATAGGGACGGGTCCCGCCCATTTTTCTCTCATTCTGAAATTCAGTTTCATAGGACGTGCGATATATGATTGCATTCAACCACTCTCTCTGATGACTTATAACACACACAAAGGTGCAGATCAGGTTTTCTGTTGTTTTTCTCTCTATCGGTCGAAGAAAACCTAGAACAGAACTTGATTCAAGTGAAGAAAATCCTAGCAACCTGGCGTTTTGTTAGAAGCTTGGGGTAGACAAGCTTGAGGTTTCCTACTTTGGAAGCTGCTGATCAAAGATCTTCTTACTCTGTCTCATTCGAGAGGTAGATTTCTAAAAATCCTATGGTTGTTTGTAAGCATGGTTTTTCATAAAACGATCCATTACGGGTTTTAACAGATATATAAATTGGTTTATATATATTAACTGTAACAAGTTTTTCATTCAAATTCCGCTACGTTTTTCGTTTTATAAGGATAAAATGACTTTGATAAACTTGTGAAAGCCCCAACAGTGGTATCAAAGCCGGTTATATGGATACATGCTTCATCTGGACTGAATTCTCGGTTTCTTGCTGTTAATTCACCAACAAGCAGAAAATTTAGGTCTATGTTTCCCCTGTTTTTCAAGATTCTTTTTACATGCATATTGTAATCTTGAAAAATTTAATCATTTGGATGATTTAAGTTGTTTGGACAAGAATCATGTATTCGGTATGTTTATACATTAACCGAAAATCTGTGATTCAAGGGGAAAGCTCTCGGATTTTGCTTACATATTTGGATATGTATCTTGATGTTCATAACCTAGCCGAGACCTTGTGTTTGGTTGTGTTGTGATTTGTATTTGATTATTCAAAGAGTTGTAATAATTAAATGCATTTGTTCTTCCTATTGGCTATGTAATTTATTTATTTTCATTTGGTATGTAAAATAAATAGATTAGTTGCATTTCACTTTTACTAGAAAATGTATAAGGATATATAATTTTGTAAAAGAAGATGCAACCAGAATGTTTTTTTGTTTGGGCCAATTTTGGGTCCAAAGGGCTTTATAGCTCTTAATGGGATTTAAGCCCAATAATCGAAAACATATTTTGAAGGCTTAAAGGGGTTTGGTGCAGAATTTTAAGTCCATAAGGAAGCTCAAATCGAATGGGAGAATCACAACATAATGTGGACACTTGAAGCATTTGGAAGCGGGATCAAGTAGGAGTTCACCAACACAAGTGTTATCTTTAGGAAGGACCTAATAACTCACTTGTTTCGGTTAACAAGTGATGTTAAATTAGTTGGCTATGGGTATGAACTTGTTGTTGTATGTGTTGCTTGTATGGTTGATTTAATTTATTATTCATGTGATATTTGATATGCATTGTTAAACAATTTCAAATCAACAACAAGCTTTAAATGGTTTTTTTGGAAACATTAAGATGGGTAATAAAATGGTTTTATTAAAGGTTAATGTTTTCGCAATAAAATTGGATTTTATTAAAAGAACCTTGGAAAGTGGTTTAACTAATGTACCACGTATTTGAATGCATGCAAATGTAAGGTACAAAATATTTTCATAACTAGAATTAATGGAAACAAAATCCCTTTTAAACAAGTTTAATACCATCCTTTTATACAACAATCGAATCACTTGGGAACTATTTATGGGATAAAGGTCATCTAACCATATTTAGGGAACTTGTGTGTTTGAGGTGGGTTTAGCATATTTGTGGGATGAAGGTCACCTAACCACCTACATGTGTAAACTCACACGTGTGTATAAGTAGGATGACTTGAGTTGGAAACCATGTGAATAGGGTCACCGAAGCATGGAGGACAATGGTGTTGATGGGATTAAACATGCCGACTAAACATAAAGATATTTAACCGATCCCATAAACTAGAAGTTGCAAAGGGTTGCAATTGTCAAAAGTTGACTACCTTGTTAATTTAAATAATGGGATAAAGGTCACCTAACCATTATTTGAATGTTACTTTGGATTCTAGATTTTAATTATTAATTGTCTATAGGACATGAAAGGGTATTGATACTTTAAATGCCTTTTTATAAGTATTAAAATTAAACTTTGATTATATTGTAGTAATGGCTGCAAATAATAACAACGCTACCTCCCCGACCGTCCATAAGTTGTCACTGAGAACTATCATGGAAAAGGATCGTCTAAACCATAATAATTTCATGGATTGGTTTAAAAACTTGAGAATTTTTCTCAAGCAAGAAAATAAATCATATGTGTTGGACGATCCTATTCCCGATGAACCCCATATTGATGATGTTGATGCCTACGAGGATTCGGTTAAGCACACTGAGGATTCTGTGCAAGTTTCTTGCCTCATGTTGGGAACCATGATTCTCGAGCTTCAAAAGGATTTTGAACATCACGGGGCATACGACATGATTACCCAGCTGAAGGAAATGTTCCTTCAACAAGCGAAGGGTAGAGCGCTTCGAAACAGTTCGAGCGCTTCATGCATGTCGAATGGAAGAAACCCAATCTGTGTCATCTTATGTGATGAAGATGAAAAGCCACATTGATCACCTTGAAAGGCTGAATAGTCCCGTCTTAAAAGACTTGGCCATAGATTTGATCCTCAATGGTCTAACCAAGAAGTTTGAGACTTTTATCATGAATTATAACATGAATGGATGGGAGAAGAGCATTGGGGAACTTCATGCAATGCTAAAAACAGCCGATGCATGGATGGGTAAAAGGGTTTTACCAGTTCTCACGATCAATGAGGGTGGCGACAAGAAAAGGCATCACCCCGAACCCAAGGAAAATATTGCCAAAGGAAAGGGATACATCAAAGGAAAGGGTAAGGGAAAGACTAAAGCGGGAACCCCAAAACTGTGGCTTAAGAAGCCAAAGGTTACGAAGAATGATCCATGCTTTGAGTGTGGTGAGATAGGAAATTGGAAAAGGAACTGTCCAATCTATCTCAAAGAGTTGAGAAACAAGAGGGATGCTGGGCAGACCTCAGGTACAACTTTCATGATCCATATTGAACTTATGTTATTTCTTCAAAGACATGGGTATTAGATACCAGATGTGGAACTCATATTTGTAATTTGTTGCAGGGGTTCAAAAGAAATAAGCATTTTAAGAAAGGGGATACTAGTCTCTACATGGGCAACGGAGCAAAGGTTGATGTCGAAGCCCAAGGAGACTATATCTTGAAGCTTCCAAGTGGTTTGGAAGTCATTTTGAAGAATGTTTTGTATGCTCCTAGTTTGACTAGGAATATAATTTCTGTATCCCTTCTGAGACAATATGGTTATGTATTAAAGTTTGTAAATGATGGTATTTGTGTTTTTATAGATGATATATTTTATTTAAGGCTATGCCTTTTAATGGTATTTATCAATTGGTTCATGATGACTCATCCTTTAATAACTCATTATACCAGTCAAGCACCAAAAAACTTAAAATGGGTTTAAGTGAATTATATCTTTGGCATTGTCGTCTTGGTCACATAAACAAGAATCGTATTCAAACAATTCAAAAGAATGGTCTTTTGGAAGCAAATGAAGAGGGTTCATTTGATAAGTATGAATCTTGTTTACAAGGAAATATGACCAAGAAACCCTTTAGTGGTACTAACCAAAGGGCAAAAGATTTATTAGGAATCATACATTCGGATGTATGTGGTCCTTTTAAAGCAATGACAAGGAATGGTGAAAGATACTTCATTACCTTCATTGATGATTATAGTCGCTATGGTTATATGTACTTGTTGAGACACAAAGATGATGCTTTTGAAACATTCAAAATCTTCAAGAATGAAGTAGAAAATCAACTCAACAAAACAATCAAAGTTCTTTATTCGGATAGAGGAGGTGAATACCTTAGTTATGCCTTTCATGATCATCTTAGGAGTTGTGGGATTGTCTCACAGCTTGCTCCACCCGAAACACCACAGCATAATGGTGTGTCTGAGAGGAGAAACCGAATCCTATTGGATACGGTTCGATCTATGATGGCTAGAATCACACTACCTCTGTCATTTTGGGGTTTCGCATTGCTCTCCATGGCCCGTATTCTAAATATGGCCCCAACCAAGAAAGTGGATAAGACACCTTTTGAAACATGGCATGGAAGGGTTCCATCGTTATCATATTTAATGGTATAGGGTTATGAAGCTTATGTTAAGCAGAACACCCCAAACAAGTTAGAAAGCCGATCCACTAAGTGTATCTTTGTAGGATATCCCAAAGACTCGAGGGATATTACTTCTACAATCCAACAGAGCAAAAAGTATTTATTGCTCGAAAGGCTGAGTTCTTGGAAACTAAATTCCTTATGGAAGGAACTACCAATAGAACAGTGGAACTTGATGAGGATCAAGAACCATAAGCTGATACATGTTTGGTTGATACTAGCAAACAACAAGAGGTTGTTGATAATGATCAAGTGGTTGATCAATACACACAAAACGTTCGCAGATCTGGTAGAACTAGCTATCCACCTGAAAGATATGGATTTTTCATGAATGGATGCTATGTAGTTGACTCGGATGAACCAACTACGTACCGTGGTGCAGTGTCCAATTCAAATTGTGACAAATGGCATGAAGCCATGAACATAGAGATGCAATCCATGTATGACAACCAAGTGTGGGAATTGGTTATGCTACCGCTTAACTCCAAACCGGTTGGATGTAAGTAGGTTTTCAAGGAGAAAACCGATATGCATGGAAACTTGGATACTTATAAAGCAAGACTTGTAGCAAAAGGTTTCACTCAGACTCAAGGGGTTGATTATGATGAGACCTTCTGGCCTGTGGCAATGCTAAAGTCAATTAGAATATTATTTGCCCTAGCTACATATTATGACTATGAGATTTGGAAAATGGATGTCAAAACCGCTTTCCTTAATAGACATCTTGAAAAGAATGTCTATATGGTTCAGCCCGAAGGTTTTGTCGATCCATATTATCCTAATAAAGTATGCAAGTTAAAGAAATCAATCTATGGATTGAAACAAGCATCGAGAAGTTGGAATCGATGTTTTGATGCAGAGATCAAGAAATTTGGATTCATCAAGAATGCTGATGAAGCTTGTGTGTATAAGAAAGCTAGTGGGAGCATCATCACATTCTCAGTGTTGTATGTTGATGATATATTACTATTTGGAAATGACATTCCAACCACGGAAGGTGTTAAAACCTGGCTTGAAAGTTGTTTTTAACATCAAAGATCTTGGTGAAGCCGCCTATATTTTGGGAATAAAGATCTATAGAGATAGATGACGGCGGTTGATAGGTTTAAACCAAAGTGCATATATTTATAAAATCTTGAAAAGGTTCAAGATGGAGAACTCTAAGAAAGGTTTGGTACTATTCAAAGAGGGACAATATTAAGTGCATCTCAATGTCCAAGCTCAAAGGATGAGCAAGAAAGAATGAAGGATATCCCATATGCATCTGCTATAGGATCCATCATGTATGCAATGATATGCACTAGACTGGACGTGTCTTGCGCTTTGAGCATGACAAGCAGATATCAGCAGAATCCAGTAAATAGCCATTGGATGGTTGTTAAGAGTATATTGAAATACCTTAGGAGGACTAAGGATATGTTTCTAATATACGAATCTGGTGAAGAGGAACTCGTTGTAAAGGGTTACATGGATGTGAGTTTCCAAACTGATCGAGATGGTTCTCGATCACAATCGGGATATGTCTTCATTCTGAATGAAGGGGCAGTATCCTGGAAGAGTTCAAAGCAGGATGTGGTAGCATTGTCCACTACAAAATCAGAATACATCACTGCTTCATTGGTAGCACAGGAAGCTGCATGGTTGAAGAAATTCATTGCCGATCTATGGGTAGTCTCTACTATTCAATATCCCCTAGAGATCTTTTGTGACAAAGAGGGTGCGATTGCTCAAATCAAGGAACCCCGTGCACATCAGAAGACAAGGCACATTGAGATGAGATTCAACTACATAAGGGATGAAGCTGAAAAAGGAAAGATATGTAGTCGCAAAGTTCACACCGATCAAAATATTACGGATCCACTCACGAAGCTCCTTGAAAAGCCAAAGCATGAGAGTCATACTTGTGCCTTAGGACTTTGATATTCTGGTGATTGGATTTGATCTATTTAGTATTTAGATATCGAAACAATTGTTATTTTGACTCATATATATATATATGATTATGATACTATGAGTTATGTTCCATTTTAGCATGTTTAGATCCATGAATATGTTTATTATTCTAAATTTCCGCAGTCGGTTATATTTGTGGGAACAAATACGAAGTAAGACTATTATGAACTTGGATTGGTGGATATTCATAAGGTATGAATATAGAGTAAGAGGTTGCTACCAAGGTTCATAGATATTTATGGGATACAAATATTGGACAGACCCGCTCTCAAATTTTACTGCATGGAATTAAGTAATTGATCATAAGTAAATTTGAGTAAAGGCGAATATCATTGTATCCTCCGACCTGAGATACATATTGGGTTTCGATATTCACCAAATATTATACTTTGATCTAGTTTTTCGCTGTTCTAAAATAATGGCCAGTACATAAGGCTAGTTTCAGGGGTGATACAAGGTGATTGTGAGAAACGTATGTAGTCAAGATGGGATTTGTTCCTCTTATTCATTGAGAGTATAATGTCTAAGGCCGGATAAAGTTAAATCAACAGGGAATGATCATTCTATGTCTCTGGATTTAACATGACATCTGTAACAAAAGGATAAATGATAGATTCACCTAAATCACTTTCAAGTAAGGACTTGAGGAAGATGATGTTATTGAATGGCACTTCGTCATGCGTATTAGGGGTAGTAAACTATTGTTAGCGGAATTTACTACTTGCATCAATTCTCTATGTATCTTGTGCAAGTGGGAGATTGTTGGGAACAGTCTGCCCAAGACATATATTGAATTGATGTGGCTAGTACGTTATGATCCAAGTCGGCTCATACCCAATAACAAGCTAGACAAACACCCATAATATTTATTTTATGATACGATCATGTAAATAAATATTGACACTTAAAGTATTTAGAAATTGGTTTTCTAAATATTCGCACTAGTGTTATGAAAAAATTATATGGATAATTTATTCTAGAGAGAGTACTTTGTATTGTTATTCAAATGGTTGAACACACAATACAAGTGTTTTGTCTACATTTCTTTGTTACTCATCCGCATTTACTAATGCAGACGTGTTTTGAGGTAATGCGGATGAATGTTCCTCATCCGCATTTACAAATGCGGATGTGCATTTTGGGAAATGCTAAAGGAATTACTTCATCCGCATTTACTAATGCGGATGAGTATTTAAGGAAATGCTGATGAAACTGATCGTCCGCATTTACTAATGCGGATGAGCATTTTGGGAAATGCGGATGAAATTTCTTCAGCCGTATTAACAAATGCGGATGAGAATTTTGGGAAATGCGGATGAAGTTTCTTCATCTGCATTAACAAATGCGGATGAAATTTCTTCACCTGCATTTACAAATGCGGTTAGAGTTTGTTCATCCGCATTTATTAATGCGGATGAATATTAGAGAAATACGGATGGGTTATAGGGATGGGTCCCGCCAACTTTTCTGTCACTTTGAAATTCGGTTTCATAGGACGTACAATATATGATTGCATTCAACCACTCTCTCTGATGACTTACAACACACACAAAGGTGCAGATCGGGTTTTTTGTTGTTTTTCTCTCGATCGGTCAAAGAAAACCAAGAACAGAACTCGATTCAAGTGAAGAAAATCCTAGCAACCTGGTGTTTTGTTGGAAGCTTGGGGTAGATAAGCTTGAGGTTTCCTGCTTTGGAAGCTGCCGATCAAAGATCTTCTTCCTCTGTCCCATTCGAGAGGTAGATTTCTAAACACCATATGATTGTTTGTAAGCATGGTTTTTCATATAACGATCCATTACGGGTTTTAACAGATATATAAATTGGTTTATATATATTAACCGTAACAAGTTTTTCATTTAAATTCTGCTACGTTTTTCATTTAATAAGGATAAAATGACTCTGATAAACTTGTGAAATCCCCAACAAAACCTTCAATAATCCCTTACTAATCCCAAGAAACTATAAATTTCAGATGGTGTCTTTGGAGATTTCCATTGCCTGACTGCTTAAACTTTTACTGGATCGACCATAATCCCTTTCGAATTTATAACGTGCCCTAAGAACTACACCTCACGTAGCCAAAATGCACATTTTGAGAACTTTGCATACAATTTCTCCTTTCGTAATGTTTCGAACACCTCCTTGATAGGGGAAGCGTGGTCTCCTTTGTTCTTTGAGTAGGTTAAGATATCATCAATGAAAACTATTAATGATCTGTCCAACATTGGTTAACACACACGATTCATTAAGTCCATAAATGCTGCAGGAGCATTGGTTAGCCCGAATGACATAACTAGAAACTCATAGTGTCCATAATGTGTTCTGAAAGTTGTCTTTGGAATATCTTGCTCCCTTACTTTCAGCTGATGAAAACCGAACCTGAGATCTATTTTGGAAAACTAACTTGCACCTTGCAACTGGTCAAACAAATCATCTATTCTGGGTAAAGGGTATCGATTCTTCACGGTCAACTTATTCAATTCCATATAGTCTATGCACATGCTCATGCTACCATCCTTCTTCTTTACGAGCAACACCGGAGCACCCCACAGAGATATGCTAGGCCTAATGAACCCCTTATCAAGAAGTTCTTGCAATTAAGACATGAGCTCTTTCATCTCGGATGGGTCTAGATGATATGGTGCTTTGGCAACGGGTTGGTCACTTGGCAGTAGATCAATCTGAAATTCTATCTCTCTATAAGGTGGTAGTCCTGACAAATCCTTTAGGAATACATCAGGAAAGTCACGCCCCACTGGTACATCCGACAACTCTTTAGCTTTATCTTTAACATCCTTGACATACGTTAGATATGCCCCACAGCCTCGTCTCATAAATTTCTCCGCTTTAAACATGGAAATGACCCTTGGCACTTTGCAGACGTTATCACCGTAAATTGTTACTAGACTACCATCAGGAATCATTAATTAGATTATAATTTGCTGGCATATTATGTTGATCATGGGCAGCTAACCAATCCATTCCCAATACGACATTGAAACCAGCTAAGGTCATGGCAAACAATTGCATAGGAAAACAGTGACCTCCTAGTATTATTTGACAATCATCTAACACCCTAACTATTCTAATGGATTTACCATCAGCCTTTTCTACTTTAAAAGCGTCATCTGTTTCCCTAGTTTGAATACCTAGGGTAGCATAGAAAGATGCACATACAAAGCTCCTACTGGCACCACTATCAAATAGTATATAATCACAAACATCATTGACAAGAAACATACCTAACACCACATCCGGGTCCTTCCTTGCCTCTTTCTTGTTCATGGTGAAAGCCCTTGCCTTGGCCTTGGGCTTTCCATCGTCCCCCTTGTCATCCTTCCCACTTGTTCCCAAGCTCCCCGGCTTAGCTTTCCTGCAATCCTTGTTATGGTGCATCGACTCGTTACAGTTGAAGCACCTTTTTAATTACGGGCACTCTCTGGCTATATGCCTAGTTTTCCCACACCTGTAGCATCCATAGCTACCCATTCTACATTCTCCCAAATGCCTCCTTCCATATTTCCCACATTCCCTGATTTCGTCAAACCCTCTCATAATTGCGTGTTTTGCATCAACCCTTGCATTCTTGTTTCCCCACTGACTGTTATCGCTTCGATATCTCTTGCCATAGTTGTTGCATTGACTATTCTAGTTCTTTTGTTGTTCCCCCATAACTACGGGCCTCCTATGATCATACAACCTCCTACTGAGATCTACTACTGACCTGAAAGTACTTGGCCTTGTAGTGACCATATACCTATGGATGTCCAATGGTAACCCTTGAATGTACCTCTTGATTCTTTTAGGCTCAGGCTTCACCAATTATGGCACCAAACGCGCCATTTCATTGAACTTCGAGGTGTACTCCTAGTGACTCATGTTGCCAGCTTCTGAGTTCAGGAATTCCCTTTCAATCTTGTCCAGTTCCATTTTCGAAATGTATTTATCAATCACCAGCCTCTTCATCTCTTCCCACTTCATCCTCTTAACAGCCCTATCCCCAAGGGCATCAACGATGTTATCCCACCAACACAGTGTTAGTTCCAAAAGTGAATGGGAAGCAAACTTCACCTTCGAGTCTTCACAACACTTACTTCTTTTCAAAACTGCCTCCATTTCCCTAATCCAACATTGAGCAATAGCTGCATTACCGGTACCATCAAAAGTTGAGGGATTACACCTTTGAAAAGTCCCACAGTTAAACCCCTTTGCTACTACTTTGACCTTGGAGTCATCATCTTTATCCTCATCACCACTTTCATCAGCCTTAACCACCTTCTACGTATCAACCTTCTTCTGAACCATATCTTTCTTATCATCACCCTTGACCTGTTCCACAACCTCCACAAACAAAGCGGGCATCACATTAGTCAGAATTTGGTGCAGCTCTTAGGCAATAGCTTCTTTAACTATTTCCTTCAGCTTTGCTGCTCAGGAGTAGGCTGCTCAGCTTCAGTTTCTGACTCAATTGTTTCCTCAACCAGTTTCTCAACTGGCTTTCTAGTTGACTTTCCTTTTGGTTTTGCAGCCTTGCTTGCTGCTTCTTTTTTGCTTTATAGGGGGTCTTACCCTTGTACTTCTTCGAGTAGCCATAGCTAGAACTAATTTCTTTGGTGTCGTTTCTTAACTTCCTATAAGATTCAGGGTATCAATAAGGTCCTTCAAGGCAAGTTTAGATAATGACAAGTATTGTAAGTTTCTAATAACAGTGGTCAACTGTGATTAACTACTTACAGAACTTCTCATATTCTAAACCTCCATATCTTGAGCCATACCAACACTCGAACCTATTATTCATATTCTAAGCATGTATAGATCACACAAATTCAGGTAGGCATAACATATTAATGATATATTAGTCTATCCTCAAGTCTAACCTTAGTAACAAGGTACTACATAATCGACTAATATTTACAACATATATCATTAACTCGAGGAATGGAGCTACTTGGACTGGCATCCTCACTTTTGTCCCATTTTCAGTTTAAGTTTAGGTTTTTCTTTTCAAAATAGTTTACCTATTTTGCTCAAGGATGTTGTATATTGATCTTAAGTTCTTTTACAAGTGTTACAAAGCATACATAAATTACAAGGACCTGAGACACTTTTATACTACAACCTACAACCATCACTTACATGTAAAGACAGTTGGGTTTTGACTAATCTAGACAACAAGATCTATCTACAGTCAAAAGGCAGATTACCTTTTGACTAGTGACTATGACATGCCATAGCTCACTGACTTTTCCTAATACAAAAAGTCTATAGGAACAAGTAAGGTAAGTTACAGACAAAGACCATTCATACTTTTTGATAAAGCATGGAAGTTTCACCAACTTGTGTTAAGTAGGTGAACCACCAGAGCAGGCAGCGAAAAGTGTGTCAGCTTTATCAAAAGTTGATTCAGAGAAAGCATATTTTCTCTGTCCTCTGAAGAAATTAGTCTTCACAGCTTCAGAAGACTTTGTCTCTAAAGCTTCAGAAGATTTCATATTTGGCTTCGAAAGATGCTGGTGTTTGGCTTTGAAAGATTTCACACTTGGAATATTTTTTTGTTTGAGTGTGAAACTTCCGAAGTAACTCCTTCTGAACTGTTAGCTTCGGAAGATCTTACACTTAGACACATTTGAGAGTGTAAGACTTCCAAAGCTAGTTCATCTTTGTTCCTTAGTGCATGCATGGAAGACTTGGTTGTTTTGGCTTGTTGGTTGCATCAGCCTCATAATCTTCAGATGATCTTACAAAACCCCCCTAGGCTGATGCTATCAAAACAGAGAAGTTCTTCAGATTTTGATAGTCCATATTAGGATCCTTAGCATACCTTTCTTCATCATTAGGTCTCGATCCTTCAGACTAACATAGAACCTTCTCATGTCAAAGAGATCATGTAGAGGAAGATTGAGCATGTCTTCTGAGGAATAGACATTCATGCCTTCCTGATCTCTTATGACATACCATCTGTCTTGATCTTCATCATAAGACCATGACATAATTTGTCTTCCAACAGCAAGAGGCTCTACTATGATTGGAGTTTGTTGAGAGACCTCTTCATGCACTCCCTTAGGATGCTCTGACTCATCTTGAGGTTGGGAGGTGTATGCCTTTCTTCTTTTTCTCTTTGTGGTTGATCTTTTGGCCATCCTTTTTCTTCTCCCTGATGATTTTAACTGAGGGGACTGGTCTTGAGTACCAGGTTGTTCAGATGAGTCCCCCTCAGTTGGGATCTCCTCTCTTATAGGTTCAGAAGGAGAGAGAGGAGGACCCTGCAGTGGATTAGAAGATGAAGTTGGCTGAGATGCAGCTCCAGGTTCAGGTTGTGTTGTCTTAGTGGGTTCAACCTTCACCTCAACTTTAGGTTGAGCTGGACTTGGTGGAGAATGCAAGCCCACCAGCTCTCCCTTCTTTATCTTCTGCTTGATTACCCTGATATGCTCATCCATTATGGATAGAGACATAGGGCCAAGCCTACTTCCGGAGAATCCATACAGCTTCAAGAAGCTCATCATCCTTTGTCTAGCAGTAGACTTCTTTTGGCTTTTGTGGATGATAGCCCTTGACTTTGCAGCTTCTTCCCTTAATCTTTTCTTTTCAGCTTGTTTTTCTCTTTTAGTTTTTTCTTCCATCTGCTTATTGTATTCAAATAATATGTACTCAGATGGTAAAGGAAGAAGTGCATCTACCTAATAGAGACCTGTGGCACTCAGGTAGCTGATTATCTTTAGTCTTTCTTCTTCAGTTGCTACCTGAGGTTGTTTAGTGGCCACAGTCTCTGGCTCAGGACTTTCTTGAACTGGGGAGAGGACAGGAATGTTCTTGTAGAGTCTTTTCAGCCTCATTTCTTTCTTGTGCTTGAGGAGCAATGCTGTATCCTCTGCTTCCTTCCTCTCCTTTGACAACTCTGTGTCAGCCAGTTCATTCAATTCATCTAAGGGGAGAGAGATGAGTTCATCAACATTATAGTTTTTGGTTCCCAGGTAGTTTAGCCTTGCTGCCCTTAACTCATCTTCCTGAGTGTTTAGCCTGGGGGCAGCCCCGATTGTAGCATCCATAAACCCTAGGGAACCACTTGAACTCTCTCCCCTTATCTTCCTCTTCCTCTCTCTCTTCTCCTCCTCAATCTCCTTAGGAGTCAGTTTCCTTTTGCCTTTGTCAACCACAGGCTTTAGTGACTCAGGCTGGAAAGAGAGCTTTGGCCCTCATTGCTTGGTTCAGCTGTCAAGCTCTGGCCAAAGAGTGGTTGTGAAACACCATCACCAGTTGGTGTTTCACTAAGGATAATGGGTGTAGAGGGAGATCCTGTCTCAAGGTTCACAGGTTCAACCTCTGGGACTTCAGTCAAGGTTTTCCCTTTGAAGCTAATCTCCAGGTCTACCTCAACATCCAGTTGACCAAATATCTCACCTGCTAGCCTCTGTCTATATAATTTTGATCTCAATTTAAAATCCTCTAGCACCCTATCTTGGATTCTTTCTGCCAATCTTGCTGCTTGTCTGTTATTGCTTGGGTTGACAAGTGGCAGATCTACCAAGTTAATGCTCAAATAGAAACTTAGGTGTGAAATGTTAAGAACTTCTAGTTGACCCTGAGCTCTAGAGATCATAAGAGCTATCCTATAACTGTCATACCCCCAACCCCAGATTAGGTTCTCGGAAAGGGCAGACATTGCTCTTGGTATTCCCACCTCAAACAGTTGTTGAATGAGCAAATGTAGATCATTGTCTAGAGAAGGTTGCTGAGTATGAACATCTGTAAGAGAGGATGGTGATTCCTCTATGTCCATACTCTGGGAAGAACTCCCAGGTTCTGTGATTGTCATAATTTTCTCCCTTTTTTTGGTAGCATCACCCTCTTGCATAGGTGAGCTGGGAGATTGATCCATGACATCCACAGGTTCTTGTGGACCTGGATGAGTTGTCCTCATGGGTCTCTCAGCCAACTTTCCCTTAAGTTCGGTGATCTCAAGTTGCTGGTCATTGACCCTCTTCTGTAAGATAGTCACCTGAGATTCCAGGTGAGCTATCTTTGAAACAAAATAGGTGCAAAGATGTGACAGTTTGTGCACCTTTTGTTACAGACTCCCCTCATCTTCAGATGAAGAATCATTGGGGGATAAGAGAACTGGACCTAAGTTTTCTTCCTCACCACCAGCATGGGTTTCTTAGCTGTTGGATTTCCCCTGACCAATGACAACTTCCAGAGAAGTGTCAAGAGGCTGGGTTGCCATGGTAGAGGTCCTAGTGATGTTATCACTTGCAAAAGTGATAGCCTCTGCCATATGGATTTCCTAAATAAGTTCAGGACTATCCACCTCAGTAGGGGGTTGCTGATGTGGGCTAGAGATGGGGGAGGCAGGAGTACTCATCTCTCCTTGAGTATGGGAAGAGAGGAGAGAATCATGGTACTCACTGAAGCCCAAATCTTCATTAGAATAAAAGTCAAGGCTGGGAATGGGGCGGTTTAGATGAAGAGGTTGGGGATGGTAGCTTTCCCCAGAAGGTTGATCACTAGAGTGTTAAGACTCAGAGTGATGGCTTAAGGTTGTTTGTGGGGTTTTGAGCTCATCAGGCTGAACATGCGGAACCTCAGCACTGATTGGTTAAAAGATGGAAGTGGTCTGCTCCTCAGGGGAAGTGGGAGCTCGAGATTCCACTTCCTCATGTATGGGTTCTGATAAGGGGGCCTGCACATGCTCAGTAGCATGTACAGGGGTTCATTGGGATTTTCTTTTGTAGGTGATGGTGATGGTAGGCTGTGTTTGAGGTGGGTGAGAGGTAGAGGGTGTTGGTTTAATACTAGCTGGTGCTGCTGGGTTTTCACCCTCAGCTATAAGCTCAAACATTTTTGGGACAAGGGCTGTTTCTACCCTAGAGAAGCCAACAATTGGCTTCTTCAAGATTTTGAAGATACCAGGCCTCATTTGTCCTATTTTAAGAATATTACCTATTCCCCTCAACTGCGGTCCCAACTCACAGTTGAGAATATGTTGAACATACCTAAGGAAAATGTAATACTCTAAGGAGTCCAAGTTTGTAAGTAAATTAGTATATACAAACTGAGAGTACCTAACCTTGACCCCTTGTACCATCCTATGGACTATAAAGGAGAGGTCTTCTGGAACTTGATCCCATCCTCCATGCTTTTTAGAAAGGCTGTAAATGACGACATGGAGGAGGTATTTCCATTGAGATGAGACCTTCCCCTTCCTGAAGGTTTTGATTGAGAAGTCACCTTCATAGCCCATCTGCTGAAAGGAGTGATTGACAGTAGATTTGGGAAAGGACAACTCACCTGCTTCATCATCTAGCTGCAAATGGGTGTTTATGAGGGTCGAAGTGATGAAAACTGTCCTTCCCTGCACTATAGCAGACAGTGCCTTCTCCCCGTCCATGGTGACCTCTTGACAGGTCCTCTAAAACTCAAGCAACTGATCCTCATAGGGAGGAGGATCAATTGTAAGGGAGGTGAAGTAGTGAGATGAAGAAAGGTACCTACACACATTTGAGAAGCTTGGATCCTTCTTAGAGTATAACAGGGCAACCTGATTGTGTTGCCTGTGTAGGTGCATGGAAAAATCATGTCGTTACGATGATCAATGTTGGCCATTTGAGGAAGCTTTACAGTGAAGAAAGGCAGAAAAAGATGAAATTTGGGGGTAAATTTAGGGTAAGGATCAGTGAGAGTAGAGAGACGAAATAGAACCATTTGGAAGATATATGTTGTGGATTTGAGACAAAATTATGACGAAAAGATAAACTTTGAAATCCGCAAGTGGGTCCTACTTCTGAAAAATTGCGCCCAAAAAGTTAGTTTTCTTGGAAGTTGTAAAACTTCCGAAGATAATTTTGGCTTCGGAAGCTTTGTAGCAAAGCTTCCGAAGGCAATTTTTGCTTCGGAAGATATTTCAAAGAATTTTGAAAATTTGGCTTCGAAAGAAGTGAACAAGTCTTCCGAGACTTAGTTGCTTTCAGAAGATATTTGTTCTTTGAATGCATTTAAGTGCTTATATACAAATTTAAGCTTCGAAAGATACTCCAAGAATTTCTTCAGAAGGTAAATCTTAGATAAGCTGTTAAATGATTTAAAGACATAAATTTCTTCCAAAGGCAATTTGAGTTCTTTTGAAGGTAAATTTTCACAAATCTAAGGAATATCAGTTAAAAGTTAGTTTTCTTCCAAAGAGAACTGGGCTTAGGAAGTGATCTAATAGACAACTTAGGACACACGTTTTTAGGAAATAAAGTTGATTAAGTTATTAAAGAAAATCTATTCAAAGTTAATCATCCTAATAGCTGATACAAGATATTTAAATCTCTGTTCATCAAATGCCTTTGTGAACAGATCAGCATATTGTTCATTTGTGTTAACTTTGATTAGTTTGATCAATCCCTTTTCAAAATTATCCCTAATCAGATGATACCTGATGTTGATGTGTTTGGTCCTTGAGTGCTGCATAGGATTCTCTGTATGTGAATCCAAGGATCGCAATCAGGAATTATCAGTGTTAGATTGGTTTCGAATTAATGATCGCGGAATTATCATTAATCGTTGTTTAATAGATCAATAAATAAATATCGATGCCAGAGAAAATAAACAATAAATGATCAAACGATATCAACAATATGCAAAGAACAATGATTTGAATCAAATATAATTCATTAAAACCAATTAATGATTACAAAGAGTCAAATAATAATTGCTAACAAAATTCTATGCAATGATTGCGATTATGATTTATGGTGTGTTGATGTGAGGGCTGCTAGGGTTTGTGTTGATCGTGCGAAACGATGTGATGGTATATTTATCGCCGTTTATTTCTGTGTGCTTGATATGAAACCTAGAACTCATATTTATAGACACGCGTGTTTCTGTTAAGGAAACAGCGAATCTCTTGGAGTCTGTGATTGACTTGTTGACTAGAAACACTTGTATGATTTACGTGTCTGATTCTTTCGTAGTTACTTTGTTCTTCAGTAGCTACTTGGTCTTCCGCAGCTACTTGGTCTTCCGCAGCTACTTGGTCTTCCGCAGCTACTTTGTGTGTTCAGTGAATATCCATATTCATGCGTAGAAGATCTTCTGATGAATGTCTTGTAGAAAGATATCTACGGAAGAACAAAAATGTTCATCCGTAGATTTTTTTCACACTTAGTCAATTTCACAAATTGACTAAGTATAATGTTTGTACCTGTATTCATACACATAAATCAACGCACATATGGATTAACCTATATATATACATAATGAATTACAAATATTCATTATATGAATTGATTAAAGTTCTGAGCCTATACAAAATGATCTAGACCTATTATTCCTAGATCTAACAATACTCCCCCTTAGGCTTAGAAACTTGTAATCAGTTCAAAACTGAAAGCTCTTTCACTCTTCCTATAATTTTGTTATAGAAGTATGAGACAGCAGTCTTCTGATCATCATAATTGTAGTTGATCTTCATTTTGCTGATCTTTTGTAATGTTTCAAAACTGAGACCCAGAACATCTTCTTCAATTGTAAGAGTTTCCAAAACATTATTGTTGTGGGCTATCTCTAACTCATCTTGCTCTGAGATCCTCAGCTCACTCACTTCCTTGATGTTTGATCCTCTTAAAATCCCTACCTCATATCTTCTTCTCTTGTAAGCCTGGCATGCAGTTTATCAATCACTTGAATCATATGAACATATAGGCATAGATCATTCTGAGCTCTTTCATCAGTCAGTTTTGGAAAGAATTTGTCATGTAAGTATGAAGTGTAGCTGGGATGGAGTAGCTTAATTTCCACTGGATCAAAGATCCTGATTTGATCAGCTCTTTTGTTCTCTGCATTCCTCAGCAGCACCAACTCTTTTGTTTTCTCAACATATCACCATTCAGTTATGGGTAATGTATATTGATTACCATCAAAGCTTTTAGTAGTTGCTTCCATCCTGTTTTGGTATCCAACCTTCTTTTGAAACTCATCATCTACCAATGTAGAGGGGTTGGATTTTGATCTTTTCATTCTCTCTATTCTTCTTTTGTGCTCATCATCCTCTCTCCTAGCTTCTTTTAGCACATCTTCTCTGAATTTTGTATTTAACTTACCCACAAATACAGAGAAGTCTCCTCCTCTTGGATGAATTAGGTAGTTAGTGATGATTAGGCTTTGTAGATCTCTGATGTCATATTCAGGCATGCACTAGACTTGTTCTAAATCATGAAAGTACTGCACCCTTCCAGATGATCTCTTTATGACTGCACAATCCCACTCTTGATCATATTTCCAGGCCATAATCCTGTTGTCTTCCACAGAGTTGGGAGTTGTGAGGTGATCAAACAACTCTATCAAGGTAGACTTCTGTTCAGTTATTTCTCTGACTGTTGTTCCAAGTGGCCATACTTTGCTAGGTATCAAGTCTTTTGGTTCTCTAATCAGTTTATCTTTCCCTTTATGCTGGTCTTTACTTTCAACAGTGACAAGCTCAGTAGGGACTTTGTTGTGATGCTCAGCAACTGGATTTGGAGCTTCTGTCCGGAATTTCATACCAGTTTCAAGCTCAACTTTCATTACATGCTCCATCATCTTTCTAAGCTCTCCCACTGATCTTCCTTTCAGCTCATGTATCTTGTAGTTATGACTTTGTAACCAACAAGTCATATTGTATTTGTTCAGCTTTGCTGTATCACAATGGCCTAGTTCTTTCTTTATTCTCTGAATTGATTGGAAGGTTGTGAATGTTTCATAATCGCAATCTGGAATCATGAAGCTTGCTAGTTCAAATTCCTTCAGTGCTTCCTTCATTTCTGTCATGTTCATTCTCTCAACCATGTCATACGGAAACCCATGATCGATCAGGGTCATAAACATAGTTGATTCAGGCCTTTCTTCCAATATGTCTTTGATGGACAGTAGGTCATCAGCCTTTGATTCTTTTTGTTCTTTGGGAGACTCATCTTTAGTATGCTTATCCCATTCAGCATCACTCTCAGTTTTAGCATGAGACTTAGTCTTTAAATTGGAAACATACACTAAAGAAGTGTGCTCTAGAGTTATAGGCCTTGATCTTTTTGGTGAATCTTCAACATTAATCACCTCTTTCTTTACATACCCCAAATACTTCCTCTTTCTTGAGTACTGAATGATTTGCTTTGAAGCTTCAGTAGATTCTTTTATTTTTGTTGATGGAGCAGCATTTGATTCAAGTGCACAAATTTTCATCTTGAGCTCATCAATTAGTTCATCTTTCCTTTTCAACAAAATAGACTGAGCAGTGAGAGAGTTGTTTGCTTGTTCAACTTCCAACATGAACTTCTCTTTTTTAGTCTTCTCATGCTTCACAGATTCTTTAAGTTCTTCAACTAGCTCATTCAATGCATCAATTACTTCATTGTTGGTTTGAGCATCTTCTTTTAATCTGATCAGTCTGGATTCTTGTTTGTTCATCAGCTCCTCCTTTTCTTTTAACATTCCTTTGAGCTCTCTAATTCTTTCCAACCTTTTGTTTGATTTTATAACAAGTTTGTTATACTCAGCAACCAGATAACTTTTGCTTACATCTATATCATCATCTTCCAGGTCATCTTCATGATAGGCTATAACATCAACATAGTTAGCTTCTTCTTCACCTTCTTGATGTTGTCCAGCAATCTCAACCTCATTGCCTACAGCAGGAGCTATACTTGCTGAGCTTTAAATACACTCAACTGCTTGATCTGTTTTCTCTTGATTAGGTTGTTGTTGTTGTTGAGGATCAATGATTGGAGATATTAGTTCAGTTTGGTTAGACATGATAGGGGTTTATGTGCTAGTTATTGTGAGAGGAATGGTACTTGCCTGAGATACTAACTCAGTCTCACCAGTGTGTACTGAGTTTTGAGATTGAGTAACCGAGATAGATTATGTATGAGTACTCTCAGGTGATAGATTTTGTGGAGTTAGAGGTTGTTGATGAATAGGTGATTGAGGGTAATTTGGAGAGATTGGTTGGGTGTGTTGACTGGCTGGAGATTGGATTTGTGTAGATTGATGATGGTGGTGTATGGGAGATTGAGGAGTGGAATGTTGAGGTAAGTCTTGCTCAGCATCAGTAGATTGACTATCTTGCTGATCTTCCCATATCAGTTCTGGTGGAATGTTGGCATTAGCATCTGCCACATGTGAAAACATTGGCATATCTTCTCCTTCATATTTTCCACTGATCTTATTCAGTACAGATCTCCCCAGATGTGCTTGAACAAACACATCACCTTCTCTTGCTATCCCAGGCAATTCACCATTAATGATTAGTTGCATAAACCTTGGAAACATGTACATCTTATCAGCCTTTTGCACATTGATGTGATCACACAGACAATTGAAAATGTACTTTGAGTAGTTGTATGTCCTTCCCTCAAAAATGCAAATAATGCCAGATGAAATATGCCTTGAGAATCTATCAAGCCCAGACTTCCTGATGGAGATGCATTTTAAATATGTGTGACATAAGAATCTATATGGCTTGCATAATCTCCCTTTCTTTATCTCACCCTTATCAAAGTCACCATCATATCCCATCAGATAGAACACTTTCTCTATGTACTCATTCTCAAAAACATCCGGGTGACCAACTTCTTGTTCTCCCAGCTCAAGTGCCCTTCTGATAGTTTGTTCATCAACTCTCATCCTTTCATTCTTGATTTCAGCAACTATCATCTCAGATTCTCCAACTTGCTCTATTCGAGCTGAATTCTAGAAATCAATGATGTGTGCTTGATGAATCACAGGCTCTGCTGATAAAGCATAGAAAAGCCTGGATCATCGTAGGTATCTGATGATATCTCGACATCCTTCTGCTACAGGGTCATCAGGATTTAAGAATGCACATACATTGTGCTTTCTTGCAAAACGATTAGCCATCTATTCATAATAATGAAGAAAATTATGTTAGAGCAAAATCATCACACTTAAGAAACCAAGAGTTTGGACACAGAAATGATGAATCAATCAGTTCATAATTTCGGATTATGATATATTTTACCTTGATATTATTGAACTTGTAGTGAACAGAGATCAAGAATCAAGCAATGTTTAAAGGTTATTGGTAATTTTGAATATTGTTGGACGGGGGTTTATCTGAACGTTTTTCTAGGTTGAAAAAGATGTTCTGAAAAAGTGAATGGAATTGACAAGTCAAAAACATCATTTATACTCCCTCGGATATATTAATTTCATTTATTAAATGAGCTGGGACACCCTATCCTTTGTTTCCGCAGATTTTAGTTCTTCCGTAGATCATCTACGGATGACTTATAATTAAAAACTGATTTTTGATGAAGTATAATTTGAATTTCCATAGATTTCCAGTCTATGGAACTATTATACTTTTCAATACTACCACATCCGTAGGTTACCAATCTACGGATGGTCATATTCCTTTTTCGCACTGTAGCATCCACTGAACAGGGAAATGTACTGTAGTTTCTACTGATGCTGCAAATACAAAGTTAACTTCTTTGATTGTATGGTCCTATTCAACTGATAGAACCATTTATTGCTATTGGACCTTGTTGACTTTGTTTTCATGGCAATTTATGCACACTATATTTGTGCAAGTTCATGTATCCTTTAGCCAAGTTAGTGCTCAAGTTCCAATTCCTTCATTTGAATTTGGATCATTGAATTCAGCTTTTATGTTTCATAAATTTCATGTATTAACTACTCCCCCTAAATTTGTGATTAATGATAAAGTGTTGCATTCATCATAAATTTATGAAGTAAATAGCATGAAAGGCACATGACTGTCCAAAGATTACACACAATAAATAAACTAAAAGTAACAAAATTGAATTAAAAATTTGTACCTGCTTATAAACACATATAATGAGATCGTACTATGACACTAAACTTCTTCCTGATTGAGATGATTGTTTAAATGTGACCTGATTCTAGTCCTGATTGCAAGTATGTTTGTCTACTTAAATCCAAACAAGAGTATGGAAACAACTAGACATGTTGTTTATCATGTTTTCATGTTTATTAGAGATAAACTGTTATGGGCTCCACATTCAATTCACATTAGAGTTTGTCCTCCGTTTGTGAGTCAATTCATCACTTTTTCACACTTAGAAACTATGTACATTAAGTTATAAATTCTATCTTGAGACATACAAGTTGTCTCATAAATGTTTTGCTACAAAAGCTCTTATGAAAATTTACAGTTGATCACTATGGATTCTTTTGAGAGCTTAGATATGATCATCATCAGGTCACCAGGTCTTTACATACGTATAACAGAGGTGCCTTTAACCCAGGTCTTTGTTTACACAAAACAGAGTGATGATGAGGATCATGATCTTTTCACCAGTTGAATACATATGTATCTCATGGTGTTCATAAACCCAGGTCTTTGTTCACACAAAACAGAAGGAATATGATTTGCAGAGATAGAAGTTATAAGGTATTTTACATAGTGTGCTTAGGTGAATTAACTGATCACATCAGGATAAGACTTACTTGCTTGATCCTCAAAATGAAGCTTCTCACAAACAGTCACCTTTTCATTATGTTAAGCATGCTCTTAGTATAATCTTCACTCAAGTTGAATCTACTTACATATCAAAGAACTTTTGATCAGTTTTTAAAGAAATTTTAAGAACTCAGGAAGCAAGCAAAGGCACAGTGTACTATCATTTCCTAAACATATGTCAAGCAGAAATAGAAGACACAATAAATAAAGACAATATTTTTGATGCATAGGCTAGGAATACTCTAATGGCTTCAATTCTTGCAACTGGTGCAAAAACTTCATCATAGTCTATCCCTTCTTCTTGAGTATATCCTTGAGCAATCAGCCTAGCTTTGTTTCTCACAATGATACCTCTGTCATCTAGTTTATTTTTGAATAACCACCTTCTGCCAATTGGATGTTGTCCTTCAGGAAGATCAACTAGATTCTAGACCTTTTACTTTCTGAATTGTTGAAGTTCTTCTTGCATGGCTTCAATCCAGCTATTATCTATTAGTGCAGCTGTAATGTTTGGAGGAACTACTTGTGAAAGAAAACAAGTGAAAAGACAGATGTTTGCAGCTCCCCCTTGGCTTCTTGTGGTTCTTTCATTGAGATCTCCAATGATGTTTTTTATTAGATGAGTCTTATGAATTTTTGTTGTTGGAATGGACTCAACTGGAATAGATGATTCTAAGTTAGTCATATGCATTGATGCAGATATATCCATCTGAGATGATGAATTTATGAAGTAATCAAATTGATCATCATTGGAAGCTGAATGATTTTCGTTTTGTACATCAGCTGCATTGTGAGTTCCATCCGCAGGAGTTACACGAACATCTACGGATGTATTTTGTGCTTCCGCAGGTGTTACAGTAACATCTACGGATGTAATTTGGTGACTTGCTGACAATGACTCTTTGGAATGCAATCGACCATCTCCAATATATGGAATATCTACTGATGTGAATGGAACATCAGCTGATCTAATAATCACATCTTCGGATGTAGGACACTCATCTGCGGATGCAGAGTCAGCAGCTGCTGATGAAGTGTTTGCATCTGAGGATGTAGATCCATTTGCTTGGTCTTGTGCTGCATTATTGACATTATTTGGTGTTCCTTGATCCATGATACTTGAAGTTTGTATTCTTGGAGGATCAGCAGATAATGACACTTCATTCATGTTTGGAGGAACAAAAGGATAGCATGTATCCTCACCTACAGCATTCAAATAACCAGAGTTAAATGAGTTTGTGAGTGCATCTATATCAAACAACCATGATGATCCTTTTACAGATTTAGGAAATAAGGATTCATCAAAAGACACATTAGGAGTTTCTTCCACAATGTTTTGTTATGGAATGTATATCCTATATGATTTAGATGTTGAAGAATATCCAACGAAGAAACCATCATAGGCTTTCTCTAAAAATTTTCCCAATTTTTCTTTTGTGTTTAAAACAGATACATGACACCCAAAAGCTCTAAGATATCCTATGTAAGGTTTTCATTTAAATAAAAGCTCATAAGGTGTTTTATTGTGTTCTTTGACAATTAATGTCCTGTTTTGAACATTGCATGCTGTGTTCACTGCTTCAGCCCAAAAGGTGATTGGCAATTGTGAATCAGCTAGCATTGTTCTTGCTACTTCAATGAGAGTTCTGTTTCTTCTTTCAGCAACTCCATTTTGTTGTGGAGTTCTTGGTGCATTGAATTGCCTTGCTATGCCTTTATTCCTGCAAAATGAATCTAAGCAGTATTAACAAATTCAGTCCCATTGTCACTCCTAAAAATTTTAACTTTTAAATCAAGTTGATTCTCAATCTTAGTGACAAACTCCATTAATGTTTCTGATGTTTCACTCTTTAGTTTTAAGAAAAAGACCCATGTGAATCTAGTGAAGTCATACACAACCACTAAACAATATTGCTTTTTCCAATGCTCATCATATTAGTTGGACCAAAAAGATCCATGTGAAGTAATTTGAGTGGTGTAGTGTTTGTGTTCATTATTTTGGATTTATGTGACACTCTATATTGTTTTCCTTTATAACCTGAGAAACAATGGTTTGAACAAGAAAATTCTTTCTTTGGCAATCCAATGACTAAGTCATTTTTCACCAATTTATTCATGTTCTTCAAGTTGGAATGAACAAGACTTCTATGCCATAACTAAGATTCATCTTCTGATGACTTAGATAGCAGGCATGTTTCATTGTTCGTGAGTGTTGTATTATTCATATCCAAAACATATGTGTTTCCTTTTCTTGATGCTTTAAGAAGGATCCAATCTTCTGGAACTGCAAAGCCTGGCTTAAGAATGTAACAATTAGTGTTATCAAATAATGTGGTATAATTTTGATTGCAAATTTGAGACACACTCAATAAATTATATTGCAAATTTTCACAATAATTTACTTTCTCAAATTTGAGCACACCATTAGTTACCATTCCTTCACCAACTATTTTACCTCCCTTCTTATCCCCACCAAATGCCACATAAGAAGCATTTTTATGTTTGAAGTCATGGAGAAGAGAACAGCTTTCTGTCATATGTCTGGAACAACCACTGTCAACATACCACTTGTTGTCAGCTCTCCAAGATTGTTCCTGCACAATTAAGGAAATCAATTAGATTTGGAAACCCAAGTCTTAATGATCTTGGGTGATCCTTTGGAGTCTAAAATTTGAACTTCCTCATGAATGAGTCTTGAAGATTCAGTATTAATTTTAGATTCAACTGATTCATTGTGTGTTGTTTGTGGTGAGGATGATTCTGTTGATAATGAACTTATGGGATTTTGTTCTGATTGCTCAAACTCTTCCTCAAGTATCTTCTCTTTCTTTGTTTGTTGTTTTGACTTTGATGATGATCCTTGATTGTTGAAAGTTTCATCATCCTTTGATTTTGAATGTGAAACATGAGTTCCTTTTTCAAAATTATCAAAGAAAGTATCTTTAGAATTTGACTTCTTATTGTTCAATTCTACCTTTTTGTGAGGTGTCTTTGACTGTTGAGGAGTCTTAGATTTCTGTTCAGGTTGTCTTCTCTTTAAAGGTTCACTATCAACTGATGATTTCTCTTGTGGTTTTGTCACCTTTTGTTTTTGTTTTTGTTGTTTCTTTAATCTTGAATCTTTTTTATCTTCACTTGATTAAGATTCTGATTCATCCTTCTCAGGTTGTTTCTTCTTTGTGCTCTTTGTCTTGTTCTTTTTGTTAAAATAACATTCCTGAGTGGAATGGTTATTTTTGTTACAAATAGCACAATATTTGTTGAAGTAACAGTCTGAAGTCATGTGATTGTTCATATTGCAGATGGAGCAATAGCTGCTGAAGTAACAGTCTTCAGTGTTGTGATTTTTCATATCACACCATTTGCAATACTTTTCTTCTGACTCATTATCAGACTCAAATAATTTCTTCTTCTTTTGTTGTTTTTGAGTCTTCAACTCCTTCTCAAACTTTACTGAAGCTGACTCTTTTCCTTTTCCTGACATGATGTCAGAAGGTTCATGTTTATCAGCTGAAGTTTGTTGCTTTGAGCTCACACCTTTTTGAGTTTTCTTTTTGGTCGTTTCTTTTGCCTTCCCCAGATCATCTACTGATTCAGTAGATTTGTTTTTCCGTAGATCTGCTACTGAAAAATGTTTCTTCTTCTGGAGAAGTTCTGCTGTGGTCGTTTCTTTTGCCTTCCCCAGATCATCTACTGATTCAGTAGATTTGTTTTTCCGCAGATCTGCTACTGAAGAATGTTTCTTCTTCCGGAGAAGTTCTACTGATACTCGCTTTTCAGTTTCTAAGGAAGATTTGTGAACAGTAGATGTACACTTATCAATCACTTCAGTTGAAGGTTTTTGTTGCTGATGAAGTACTTGAAGCCCTTCATTTAGCTGAGCTATTCTCTTGCAAATAGTCTTCAACATGTTTCTTTGCTTAGGAGGATATGGAAACTTTGTTTGCTCAAGTACTTTGGGATGATTGTTTCAACTGAAACATTCTTACCAATGTTCAGTTGATCCGCACAGATATCATCATGTTCATCAGAATCATCCAAGTCATCACATCCATCAAAGTCAAATTCTGATTCATTTTGTTTGATTTTATCTGATTCAGAAGACTCAGTTTCACTCACCTCAGATTCATTGCTATGAACTTGTTCAGTACAATTTGTTTCAAACTTCATGCATGGCATAAAATGATTTGACAAGCTATTTGTCATTGATTCAGGCAAAGGTGTATAGTTATCATTCAAAGGAGGTGCAACAGCATTATATCCCAACCCATACCTGTTCTTTGATTCAATATGAGAATTCAATAATTTCTCATATTGCTGAGATGAAAGTTGAAATTTTTGAAGTTTCACTTCAGTTGATGTATGATCAGCCATGGATTTAGTTAAGGAAGTGGTCAGATGCTCAACTTGGGCTTTTAAGCAGTAATTTTTTGAAACAAATTTATCTAAATCTTTTTGTAAAGATTTAATTTTGAATTGATATAATTTATGTTCTCTTACATGAGATTCGTTCAAAATCATTATTTCTTTAACTCTATCAGCCAGTTGTTGAGCATGGACTCTATATCTTTCAACTTCCTCAACAAACATTGATGAACACAATCTATCTCTTACCTCTCTAGCCATAGGTGGAACTTTGTTCTCCATGTGGGCCATTAAAGTTTGATTTTCATCCAAAACTTCCTTCTCATACATACTCAAGTCACAGGTTCCATCTTGGAGAATGATCATCCTAGTTTCTTTAGAATTACTAGTTCCTGCTGATGCATTTGTGGCTGGTGGAGATGAGTTGGTTAGCTGTGGTTGTCTATAAGATCTCTGACATCTTGTTGTTTGATAAGATTGATGCTGATGAGACTGATGTTGCTGCTGTTGTCTCATGTTAGGATTTGATTGTTGATTACATTCTCTTGAGAAGTGCCCATAGAGATTGCATTTGAAACATCTTACCTTTGACTTATTAACACCAATCTTTGATGTTTTGCTTGCTGCAGCCAAACTTTTATTTCTTCTCAAGTATTGTTTAGCTCTATAAGCAATCATTGCCATTTGCCATTGAAGATCCATCTCCTCTACTACATCTGGATGTAGTTCTTCGATGTATTGTTGGTAGATATTTGCAGGTGTTAAGGTGCTTCCTAAGTAGGCTTGAAAACTTGAACTAAAAGCTGCAAATGCTGCTTTTTGTTCTTCAGAATCCAGAATCACAGTAATGGGCTCTGCTTGATTGTTGTTTGTTGAAGACTTTGCTGCTGATGTAGATGCATCTTTTCTATCATCAGGTCTTCCTTTATCTTTTCCTGATTTACTTTGAGAAGATTTCTTTGAAGGCTTTGATGCATAAAAGCTCACTTCTTCTTCATCTTCACTCAAAGTACAAGAGTTGTCACTGTCATTGTTAGAGATAAAAGCACTTCCAGCACTTTTGGTTTCTTTAAAATGATAAGGTGTGACATGTGTTCTCACACTCTTGTTTCTTGATTTTTCATCCATTTCAAGAGCCTTAACTTTAGCTACCAATGTATCTAAGCCAGTTGCTTTGAGATCAATGGTGTTCTTGAACATGGACACAGTTTGCTTCCAACTTTCAGGCAATGTATGAAGCATCTTTTTGTTCAGTTCCTCATTTGTATACTTCAATTCCATGATGTTCATCTTGGTTACCAATTGCATAAACCTATGGAGTTGTTGTGGAATTGATTCACCCTCAATATGATGAAATGTTTCATATTGTGAGCGAAGTGTGTCCTTCCTAATGCTTCTGATTTCATCACTCCCTTCACAAAGAGTATGAAGTATCTTCCACAATGAATTTGCTGTTTTATGATTCTCACACCTGATTAGTGTTTCTTCTGGTAAAGCCATACTGAGCAAACTGTATGCTCTAATATCAACTTTAACCTTTTTAACATCATCAGGTGACAGATCTTTTGTACTTATGGGTTGATTTTTGTCATTATAATCCGGCCCAAGGGTGGGTGGAATATAAGGACCTTCAGTTATTGATACCCATAAGTCAGAATCAGCGTAGTTCACATGATTTCTGAACATGATCTTCTATGACTTAAAGTCTGCTTTTGTTTCCAACTTTGGAGGCTGGTACGATGATCCGCCAACAAAGTTACTCATTTTAATCAAATATTGAAGTTTTTAACTAAAACAAGGTTTCTTATGAATAGTTAATGAGAGTCGGGCAATAACACAGATCTATGTTTCAATTAATTTGAATATATATCAATGTTAACCGAGCAATGTAACAATACTCGCTGAATGACAAATCACTGATTTATTGAATTTCAAATCTTCACACCAAATACTTTTGCTTAAAAATTTATAGATCTAGTCAGAAAACTGATAGATCTAGTTTTCGAATTAAACAATTCTAACACCGATAGATCAATCGATCTAGATCAATGAGCACTTGGCTCTGATACCACCTGTGAATCCAAGGATCGCAATCAGGAATTATCAGTGTTAGATTGGTTTCGAATTAATGATCGTGGAATTATCATTAATCGTTGTTTAATTGATCAATAAGTAAATATCGATGCCATACAAAATAAACAATAAATGATCAAACGATATCAACAATATGCAAAGAACAATGATTTGAATCAAACGTAATTCATTAAAACCAATTAATGATTACAAAGAGTCAAATAATAATTGCTAACAAAATTCTATGCAGTGATTGCATTTATGATTTATGGTGTGTTGATGTGACGGTTGCTAGGGTTTGTGTTGATCGTGCGAAACGATGTGATGGTACATTTGTCGCTGTTTATTTCTGTGTGCTTGATATGAAACCTAGAACTCATATTTATAGACACGCGTGTTTCTGTTAAGGAAACAGCGAATCTCTTGGAGTTTGTGATTGACTTGTTGACTAGAAACACTTGTATAATTTACGTGTCTGGTTCTTCCGTAGTTACTTTGTTCTTTCGCAGCTACTTGGTCTTCCGCAGTTACTTGGTCTTCCGCAGCTACTTGGTCTTCCGCAGCTACTTGGTCTTCTGCAGCTACTTTGTGTGTTCAGCGAATATCCATATTCATTCGTACAAGATCTTCTGATGAATGTCTTGTAAGAAAGATATCTATGGAAGAACAAAAATGTTCATCCGTAGATGTTTTTCACACTTAGTCAATTTCACAAATTGACTAAGTATATTGTTTGTACCTGTAATCATACACATAAATCAACGCACATATGGGTTAACCTATATATATACATAATGAATTACAAATATTCATTATATGAATTGATTAAAGTTCTGAGCCTATACAAAATGATCTAGACCTATTATTCCTAGATCTAACACTGTAATAGAGATGGCACTGTTGTTGTCTATGTAGATGGGAGTCTTCTTGAAGTTGAACCCATAGTCTAGCATCTGATTTTGAATCCAAAGCACTTTAGCACAGCAGCTTGCAGCAGCAATGTATTCAGCTTCAGCAGTTGATGCAGACACACAGGATTGCTTCTTGCATTGCCAAGAGACTATCCTTCCACCAAGGAATTGACATCCCCCAGATGTGGACTTTGCAGACATGTTGCAGCCACCATAATCACTATCTGTATAAGCATACAGATTAAAATCTGAATTCTTTGGATACCAAAGGCCTAGATTTGGAGCACCTTTGAGGTATCTGAGAATCCTTTTGACAGTGATTAGGTGTGACATCTTGGGGTTGGCTTGATATCTTGCACATATACATATGGAAAATATAATATCAGGCCTGCTAGTAGTAAGGTACATAAGTGACCCAATCATAGCCCTGTAGAGATGTTCATCAACACACTCCTCCTCAAGATCAGGACCAAGGGAGTGGTTTCTGGCTATGGGTGTCTTTGCAACCTTACAATCAGTTATCTTGAATCTTGTAAGTATGTCATGTACATACTTTGACTGACTAATGAAGATGCCATCTTCAACCTGCTTCACTTGAATTCCTAGAAAGAAACTGAGTTCCCCCATGGCACTAGCAGTGTATCATTCCCTGTTGCTTTGATGAAGAGAGTCCCATCAATAGTACCTCATTTGTATCCATGTTGATAAAGGTATGTTGATAGTGTCTCATACCACTTTCTTGGAGCTTGATGCAGTCCATATAGAGCTTTATCAAGCTCGCAGACATAATCAGGATGATCTGAGTCTGTAAATCCAGGTGGTTGTTTGATATAAACTTCTTCATCAATCACCCCATAGAGAAAAGCACATTTCACATCAAGCTAGTAGACCTTGAAATCCTTGGATGCAGCATAAGCCAGGAATATTCTTACAGCTTTAAGTCTTGCAACTGGAGCAAAGACATTAGTGTAATCAATCCCTTCTTCTTGAGTGTATCCTTGGACAACCAGTCTAGCCTTGTTCTTGATGATAATCCCTCTATCATCCTTCTTGTTCTTGAATACCCATTTGGTACCTATGACAGTCTTCCTTTAAGGAAGAGGGCATAAGTTCCACACCTTCTATCTTCTAATTTGAAGTAGCTCATCTTGCATAGCTTCAATCCAGCTTCTATCCTTCAAAGCCACATCAACTTTCTTCGACTCTGTCTGGGATAAGAAACAAGAATGTAGACAAACATGGTTGTCATGAGTTTGTCCTCTTGTTCTTACCCCTGAGTCAATATTTCCAATGATGTTTGTGGTGGGATGTGACTTATGGATCCAAAGTTGAGGGATTACAGCAAGTTGGTTGGACAGATCTAAATTAGAGAAATTCTGATCTGGCAATGAGGTGTCTCCCACCACATCAGCACACTTATCAAGAGAAACTTGATCCAATGAGTGTATGACATCATTCATGTTGTCTTCAATGGAGTGGTTATCAGCATCAAGAAATTCTTGATCACTGTCACCACCTCCAGTTCCTCCTGCATTAGAAGTTCCTTCTCCTGAATTCTGGGCCTCTGAGCTGGAATTTGAAGGCAATTCAGTTGAATTAGCAATATTTGTCATGCTTGTGCTGATAGGAGCCTCATTTATAGGGTTAGTCACCACTGGAGATGAAGTAGTCTTCTTGGTTGGTCTTCTCAGCTCAAATCTTGGATCAGGATCTTCTGTTGATTTGTTATTTGTAGATCCTGAAATCCTGAAACATTCTCACAAGACTTGTTAAAATAGGTGGTATCTAAATCAAGATCAAACAGCTAATCCGGACCAAAACCTTTCACACAGGGTGTGTGTTCATTGAAAGTCACATTGGCTGACTCCTCAATGATTCTAGTTCTGAGATTGTATACTCTATAAGCCTTAGCTTGAGAAGAGTATCCAACAAAGTATCCATCATCTGATCTCTCAGCAAACTTGGCTATTTGATCTTTGGTATTCAAGATGGTGCAAGGACATCCAAATGTTTTGAGAAAACCAATGAATGGTCTCCTTTTGTGCCACAGTTCATAAGGAGTCTTACCATGTGTCTTAACCACTAAAACTTTGTTCTGCACATAACAGGCTATGTTGACAGCCTTTGCCCAGAAGGTGATAGGTAGTTTAGAGTCAGACAACATGGTTCTAGCAGCTTCAATAAGTGTCATGTTTTCCTCTCAGCAACACCATTTTGCTGAAGAGTCCTGGGAGCACTATATTATCTTGAAATACCTTTTTCATCACAAAATGTATCAAGGATTTGGTTTTTAAATTTAGTTCCTTGATCACATCTTATGGTCTTGACCTTGTGATCAGATTGATTCTCAATTTTTAGTATGAAGTTCTTTAAGATTTTAGGGGTTTTATCCTTAGTTCTAAGGAAGAACACCCAAATGAATCTTGTGAAATCATCTGTGATCACTAAACAGTAAGAGGTCCTTCCTAGACTCATTACTCTGGTAGGGCCAAACAGATCCATATGTAACAAGTGTAGGGGAGTAGTGATAGAGTTCATTTCCTTTGGCTTGTGAGACACTTTGTGTTGCTTCCCTTTCAGGCATGCAACACAGTGGTCATCACTTGTAAACTCTTTCTTTGGCATTCCAGTTACCAAATCATTCTTAATTAATTTATTCATGTTTTTAAAGTTTACATGGCACATTCATTTATGCCAAAGGAAAGACTCATCATTATTTGCTTTAGACAGAAAGCAAGAAACTTCTCCAGAGGGAGATGTTTCCTGCAGATCCATCTTGTACATGTTCCCTCTCCTGGGGGCTGTGAGTAGAATATACTCTTGAGTAATGTCAACCCCAGGCTTGAGAATTATGCACTCATGCTCAGTAAAGAGCATGTGATGTTTTTGGTCACAAAATTAGGACACGCTCAGAAGATTGTATCCAAGCTCCTTGACAAAGTCTACCTTCTTAATGTTGAGCTTACCATTTGTAACCTTGCCCCTACTAGTAATGTAACCTCCTGTATCTCCTCCAAAAGCAACTGGTCCTCCATCAAATCTTTCAAAGTTTTGAAGTAAGGACTCATTGCCTGTCATGTGCCTGGAGCAGCCACTATCAATGATCCACATATTTCTGTTTTCCTTTGGTTGTCCCTGCACAAAAAGAGATGATTTAGTTATATTTGAAACCCAAGCCTCATTGGTCTTGGGCTTGTTAAAACAAGTTGAAGGCAATGAAATAGTAAGTGATCCTATGTTCAGGCTCTGAGGATCATTTGCTGTTGCTGATGAAGAATCTTCAGTCACATGATCTTCCTTCATCTTACACACCATCTTTGGAAAATTTGGCTTGACCTTTAAAGCTTCGAAAGCTTTTGCAGCTTTAGAAGATTTGGAGACTGGACCTTCAGAAGATCTTGCTTTCACTACAGCAAGCTTTAGTACTTCGGAAGCATTTCTTTCTTCCGAGACCAAATTTTCTTCCGAAAGCAATTTTTCACTTGCCTTCTTATTCATTTTGGAGCTTCCGAAGGAAACAAATTTTCCTTCCGAAGCTTTCTTTTCTTTCTTCTACCCAGAAGCCATCTCTTTGACCATGTGGATAGTACTTTTAGGATTGTAGATGCAATCTTTTGCCAGATGAGAAATACTACCACACATGATGCAGTCAATTTGCTTCCTTCTGGGAGTCTTCTTCTGAGAGCAAGACTGAACTTGAACACTTTCTTTCTCCAGCTTCTTCTTCACAGATGATTTAGCAATTTTCTTAGGGAGAGAATTGCTCTTGGAGGAGGATGGTTCAGACTGTGTAGCAGTGGTACACAGCAATTCAGCCTTGTCTTTGCTGGAATGAGTTGAAACTGTACTAGAACTCCTAGTACTAGAGTTTGTAGTTGATTCCTTTGCCTTTACCACTTCAAACCCTGCAGATATGAACACTTGTTTTTGCTTGGAGTCAAAAGTGGCCTTGATCTCTTGAGCCTTCTTTGATCTTCTCTTTGCTCTTCTGATCAAGTTCTTCCTCTTTGTCTTTGCCATACCAGCCTTCTTACTCTCCTCAGGAGCATTGTGACCCTTTTTGGATTGACTCTTTTCACTCATTTTGGAATCATCCCTCACCATCTCCTCTTCATCCTCTTTAACACTAGGGTCTATGAGGGGAAGCTCATCTTCACCAGTTCCACACCTTAGAGATCTTACAGATAATAGAGTGTGTAGAGGAGCTATCTCACAAGATCCCAGTCTCTATTTATTCTGATAACAAACTTTTGCATGCAGAGATGAGGATATTATGTTCTTGAAGGTCTCTTCTTCATGAACACATTTTTCTACCCTGGCTTTGCTGATCACAAGCTCAGCCTGGCATTCTGTCAACTTAGTAACAAGATCTTTTATTTGAGTCTTGTAGTTTGTTTGATCATGTTTAAGAGTTTAAATTGTTTTCTCTAGATCATCTATTTTAAGCTTATAATCATTTTCAACTCTTTTAATATCAGCTTTTAAAATGTTTACCGACTCAATATCAGATCTCATTTCTAAGTTGTGGGACATGTATCTGTTTACTTTAGCAATACATTCGGGAGAGCAAAGATGTTCTAATACCTTGGCTTCATCATCGTCAGCCATGGGTGCTTGATTTGGAGAAGCATCTTCAGCTTGGAAGCTCCAGTCAAAGCCTCCTTCTTCAACAGCAACTGCAGCTTATTGACTTGGCTTCTTATTCTTATGCCCTCCTTTAGTGTAGTTTGGCCTGGATGATGCTTGGCCACCATTTGACTTAGGTGCCTTGCATTCTCTGGAAAAGTGTCCCATCTGGTTACAGTTGTAACACTTTACTTTGCTTTTGTCTAGCCCAAACTTGCCACTGGGTGCATTGTTAGGAAACCTTCTTCCAGTCCTCTTGTAAAACTTTTGGGCTCTATGAGTAAGAAGAGCCATCTGCTGGACTATCTCTATATATTCCGGATCATCTGGATTGATACAGTCCAGGTCTTCAAGAGTGAAGAGAAAGTTTCCTGAACTTTCATCAGTAGAGACAAAGGCTTGAGAGGAACTTGTCTCTTGGAAGGGACTTCCTTGGATGTAGCTCTCTCTAGGTGTCTCTGGGAAGGTGATGAAAGGACCCTTTTGTGAAGTTTCAGGGTAGCAGATTAGATGATGCTGTGGTTCTCTGCTATCCCTTTCACCCACATGAAGGGCTGAACTCTGGTGAGTATTGGAGTTACCAGATAAATTTTGCATGTTCATCGCCATCTAATATCCACTGAGTATCCCATACAACTCAGTGAGAGTAAGGGTCTTGAGGTTTTCAGTCCTCTTAATGACCACACAGTAGTGTGTCTATTGTCTGGGAAGAGAGGACATGAACTTCCTAACAATATCCATTTTCTCAATAGTTACTCCAACATCAGCTAGAGTATCCATAATCTCAACATACCTGACGTATTGTTGAGTCATGGTTTCACCTGTCTTGAAGGTGAAGTTTTCAAACTGCTACTTCAGGAGGTCCTTCTTGTTCTCCTTGGCTTCATTAGACACCTCATACATCAGTTTCAGTGCATCCCATAGCTGTTTAGTGGTCTTGCACTTCTTGAAACCTCTGTAGATGGAGTTTGGAAGAGCAGTTTGGAGGGCTGTTATGGCTTTCTGATCAATATCAATCCTTTTCCAGTCTTTATCAGAAAAGTCATCCCTCTCCTTTGGTATCATGCCACCACTAGCAGCAGCTGAAGAGGTGCATGGTACCTGAGGTCCATTGACAACAGACTCCCACATCCTGGAATCTTGAGACTTGATGAAGCCTTCCATTCTTTAAAGTGTCAAAATCCTCAGGAATGATCAGTGGGGACTTTGACATAGTTCCAGTTTCCATATCAACCTTAGAGATAGCTGCCATTTGAAGAGTTAAGTGATGTGTGAAGCTAAGAGAATTAAAGATGGTGAGAATTTACAATCCAAAGCCTGGAATGCTCTGATACCAAATGCAGGACCGGGTAAGGGTACTTAACACTTAGTTTCACACTGAGGAGAGATCTTAGATCACTTAACAATTCAAATAGGGAACTGGTAACTTAAAAAAAATGATACTAAGAACACAAGTAAATTAAAAAGACAGGACTAAGAACAACACAAGAACACAAGATTGGTTTTCAAGGATATTGTATATTGATTTCAAGTTCTTTTACAAGTGTTACAAAGCATACATAAATTACAAGGACCCGTGACACTTTTATACTACAACCTACAACCGTCACTTACATGTAAAGACAGTTGGGATTTGACTAATCTAGACAACAAGATCAATCTACAGTCAAAAGGCAGATTGCCTTTTGACTAGTGACTATGACATGCCATAGCTCACTGACTTTTCCTAATACGAAAATTCTACAGGAACAACTAAGGTAAGTTATAGACAAAGACCATTCCTACTTTTTGATAAAGCATGGAAGTTTCACCAACTTATGTAAAGTAGGTGAACCACCAGAGCAGGCAGCGGAAAGTGTGTCAGCTTTATCAAAAGTTGATTCAAAGAAAGCATATTTTCTCTGTCCTCTGAAGAAATCATTCTTCACGGCTTTAGAAGACGTTGTCTCTGAAGCTTCGGAAGATTTCATCTTTGGCTTCAAAAGATGCTGGCCTTTGGCTTCGGAAGATTTCACACTTGGAATATTTTTCTGTTTGAGTGTGAAACTTCTGAAGTAACTCCTTCTGAACTGTTAGCTTCGGAAGATCTTACACTCAGACACATTTGAGAGTGTAAGACTTCCAAAGCTAGTTCATCTTTGTTCCTTAGTGCATGCATTGAAGACTTGGTTGTTCTTGCTTGTTGGTTACATCAGCCACATAATCTTCAAATGATCTTACAAACTCCCCCTAGGATGATGCTACCAAAACAGAGAAGTTCTTCAGATTTTGATAGTCCGCATTAGATTCCTCAGCATACCTTTCTTTATCATTAGGTCTGGATCCTTTAGACTAACATAAAACCTTCTAATGTCAACGAGATCATGTAGAGGAAGATTGAGCATGTCTTCTGGGGAATAGACATGCATGCTTTCCTTATCTCTTATGATATACCATCTGTCTTGATCTTCATCATAAGACCATGACATAATTTGTCTTCCAACAGCAAGAGGCTCTACTATGGTTGGAGTTTGTTGAAAGACCTCTACATGCACTCCCTCAAGATGCTCTGACTCATCTAGAGGTTGGGAGGTGGAAGCCTTTCTTTTTTTTCTCTTTGATGTTGATCTTCTGGCCATCCTTTTTCTTCTCCCTTATGATTTTAACTGAGGGGACTGGTCTTGAGTACCAGGTTGTTCAGTTGAGCCCCCCTTAGTTAGGATCTCCTCTTTCACAGGTTCAGAAGGAGAGAGAGGAGCACCCTATTATGGATCAGAAGATGAACTTGGCTAAGATATAGCTCCAGGTTCAGGATGTCTTGTCTCAGTGGGTTCAACCTTCACCTCAACTTCAGGTTGAGCTGGACTTGGTGGAGAATGCAAGTCCACCAGCTCTCCCTTCTTTATCTTCTGCTTGATTACCCTGATATGCTTATCCATTATGGATAGAGACATAGGGCGAAGCCTCCTTTCGGATAATCCATACAGCTTCAAGAAGCTCATCAACCTTTGTGTGTCAGCAGACTTCTTTTGGCTTTTGTGGATGATGGCCTTTGACTTTGTAGCTTCTTCATTTAATCTTTTCTTTTCAGCTTGTTTTTCTCTTTTAGCTTTTTCTTCCATCTGCTTATTGTATTCAAACAATATGTATTCAGATGGTAAGGGAAGAAGTGCATCAGCCTGATAGAGACCTGTGGCACTCAGGTAGCTGATCATCTTTAGTCTTTCTTCTTCAGTTGCTACCTGAGGTTGTTCAGTGGCCACAGTCTCTGGCTCAGGACTTTCGGTCTAAAGAAGTCTTACTCGAAAGCTGCTAGAGGCGAGTTCTAGATCCCTTCTTTTACTTGTTTTATACTCGTTTGGGGCTGATGTGCATATTAACTGAAGTTTTACAACTAAAATTTGAATTTCCTATGTTTGCGACTGAATTTGTTTGTGTTATGTGTTTTAAATGCCTTCGTCGTTGCTGTGTAGTTGTAAGCTATGTTCTAAGTGTTTAGCATGATAGATCTATGCTAAAGATGTATAAGAATGATGATTGGGAACTGGAAATAGCATAAGTTGCATTGCAGGTTGGTTTTGAATATCCGCAATTACTAAGTGTTCAACCGCATTGGTTTAATGTTCCCTCGCATAAGTTTTTTGTTCATCCGCAGTTGTTTATTGTTCATCCACATTTACTTTTGTTCACCCGCATTTGTATGTGTTCATCCGCATTTGCTGGTCTTCATCTGCATTTGTTGAACTTCAACCGCATTGGTTTAATGTTCCCTCGGATAAGTCTTTTGTTCATCCGCAGATGCTTTTGTTCATCCGTAGTTGCTTTTTTTTATCCGTAGTTGCCTTTTGTTCATCCGTAGTTACTTTTTGTTCATCCACAGTTCAAGAAAGTCCTGAGCCAGAGATTATGGCCACTGAACAACCTCAGGTAGCAACTGAAGAAGAAAGACTAAAGATGATCAGCTACTTGAGTGCCACAGGTCTCTATCAGGCAGATGCACTTCTTCCCTTACCATCTGAGTACATATTGTTTGAATACAATAAGCAAATGGAAGAAAAAGCTAAAAGAGAAAAACAAACTAAAAAGAAAAGATTAAGGGAAGAAGCTACAAAGTCAAGGGCCATCATCCACAAAAGCCAAAAGAAGTCTGCTAATAGACAAAAGATGATGAGCTTCTTGAAGCTGTATGGATTCTCTAGAAGAGGGTTTGGCCCTATGTCTCTATCCACAATGGATGAGCATATCAGGGTAATCAAGCAAAAGATAAAGAAGGGAGAGCTGGTGGACATGCATTCCCCACCAAGTCCAGCTCAACCTAAAGTTGAGGTGAAGGTTGAACCCACTGAGACAACACAACTTGAACCTGGAGCTACATCTCAGCCAACTTCATCTTCTGATCCATAGCAGGGTCCTCCTCTCTCTCCTTCTGAACCTGTGCGAGAGGAGATCCCAACTGAGGGGGACTCAACTGAACAACCTGGTACTCAAGACCAGTCCCCTCAGTTAAAATCATCAGGGAGAGGAAAAAGGATGGCCAGAAGATCAACCTCAAAGACAAAAGGAAGAAAGGCATCCACCTCCCAACCTCAGGATGAATCAGAGCACCAGAGGGAGTACATGAAGAGGTCTCTCAACAAATTCCAATCATAGTAGAGCCTCTTGTTATTGGAAGACAAAATATGTCATGGTCTTATGATGAAAATCAAGACAGATGGTATGTCATAAGAGATTAGGTAGGCATGCATGTCTACTCCTCAAAAGACATGCTCAATCTTCCTCTACATGATCTCTTTGACATGAGAAGGTTCTATGTTAGTCTCAAGGATCCAGACCTAATGATGAAGAAGGTTATACTGAGGATCCTAATGTGGACTATCAAAATCTGAAGAACTTCTCTGTTTTGGTAGCATCAGCCTAGGGGGAGTTTGTAAGATCATCTAAAGATTATAAGGTTGATGCAACCAACAAGCCAGAACAACCAAGTCTTCCATGCATGCACTAAGGAACAAAGATGAATTAGCTTTGGAAGTCTTACACTCTCAAAAATGTCCAAGTGTAAGATATTCCGAAGCTAACAGTTCAGAAGGAGTTATTTCGGAAGTTTCACACTCAAACAGAAAAATATTCTAAGTGTGAAATCTTCCGAAGCCAAAGACCAGCATCTTCCGAAGCCAAAGTTGGAATCTTTTGAAGCTTCAGAGACAAAGTCTTCCGAAGCTGTGAAGATTGGTTTCTTCAGAGGACAGAGAAAATATGCTTTCTCTGAATCAACTTTTGATAAAGCTGACACACTTTTCGCTACCTGCTCTGGTGGTTCACCCACTTTACACAAGTTGGTGAAACTTCCATGCTTTATAAAAAAGTAGGAATGGTCTTTGTTTGTAACTTACCTTACTTGTTCCTGTAGACTTTTTGTATTAGGAAAAGTCAGTGACCTATGGCATGTCATAGTCACTACTCAAAAGGCAATGCCTTTTGACTTTAGATTGATCTTGTTGTCTAGATTAGTTAAATCCCATCTGACCGTACATGTGAGTGACGGTTGTAAGTTGTAGTATAAAAGTGTCTCAGGTTCTTGTAATTTCTTTATGCTTTGTATCACTTGTAAAAGAACTAGAGATCAATATATAACATCCTTGAAAACCAATCTTGTGTTCTTGTGTTGTTCTTAGTTCTATCTCTTTAATTTACTTGTGTTCTTAGTTTCTTCTGTTTTAAGTTTCTAGTTCTCTATTTGAATTTTTAAGTGATCTAAGATCTCTCCTCAGTGTGAAACTAAGTGTTAAGTACCCTTACCCGGTCCTGCATTTGGTATCAGAGCATTCCAGGCTCTTGATTGTAAGATCTCACCATCTTTAATCCTCTTAGCTTCACACATCACTTAACTCTTCAAATGGCAGCTATCTCTAAGGCTGATATGGAAACTGGAACTACGACAAAGTCCCCACTGATCACTCCTGAGGATTTTGACACTTGGTGCCAAAGAATGGAAGGCTTTATCAAGTCTCAAGATTCCAGGATGTAGGAGTCTGTTGTCAATGGACCTCATGTACCATGCACTTCTTCTGCTACTGCTGGTGGTGGCATGATACCAAAAGAGAGGGCTGACTTTTCTAATGAAGACTGGAAAAGGATTGATATTGATCAAAAAGCCATGACAGCCCTCCAAACTGCTCTTCCAAACTCCATCTATAGAGGTTTCAAGAAGTGCAAGACCGCTAAACAGCTATGGGATGCACTGAAACTGATGTATGAGGGGTCCAATGAAGCCAAGGAGAATAAGAAGGACCTCCTGAAGCAGCAGTTTGAAAACTTCACCTTCAAGACAGGTGAGACCATGACTCAACAATACGTCAGGTATGTTGAGATTATGGATACTCTAGCTGATGTTGGAGTAACTATTGAGAACATGGATATTGTTAGGAAGTTCATGTCCTCTCTTCCCAAACAATGGACACACTACTGTGTGGTCATTAAGAGGACTGAAAACCTCAAGACCCTTACTCTCACTGAGTTGTATGGGATACTCAGTGGATACCAGATGGCGATGAACATGCAAAATTCATCTGGTAACTCCAATACTCACCAGAGTTCAGCCCTTCATGTGGGTGAAAGGGATAGCAGAGAACCACAGCATCATCTAATCTGCTACCCTGAAACTTCACAAAAGGATCCTTTCATCACCTTCCCAGAGACACCCAGAGAGAGCTACATCCAAGGAAGTCCCTTCCAAGAGACAAGTTCCTCTTAAGCCTTTGTCTCTACTGATGAAAGTTCAGGCAACTTTCTCTTCAATCTTAAAGACCTAGACTGTATCAATCCAGATGATCCAGAATATATAGAGATAGTCCAGCAGATGGCTCTTCTTACTCACAGAGCCCAAAAGTTTTACAAGAGGACTGGAAGAAGGTTTCCTAACAATGCACCCAGTGGCAAGTTTGGGCTAGACAAAAGCAAAGTAAAGTGTTACAACTGTAACCAGATGGGACACTTTGCCAGAGAATGCAAGGCACATAAGTCAAATGGTGGCCAAGCATCATCCAGGCCAAACTACACTAAAGGAGGGCACAAGAATAAGAAGCCAAGACAATAAGCTGCAGTTGCTGTTAAAGAAGGAGGCTTTGACTGGAGCTTCCAAGATGAAGATGCTTCTCCAAATCAAGCTCTCATGGCTAACCATGATGAAGCCAAGGTATTGGGACATCTTTGCTCTCCTGAATGTATTGCTAAAGTAAATAGATACAGGTCCTACAACTTAGAAATGACATCTGATATTGAGTCTTTAAACATTTTAAAAGCTAATTTTAAGAGAGCTGAAAATGATTATAAGCTTAAAATAGAAGATCTAGAGAAAACAATTTCAACTCTTAAACCTGAGCAAACAAACTACAAGACTCAAATAAGAGATCTTGTTACTAAGTTGACAGAATGCCAGGCTGAGCTTCTGATCAGCAAAGCCAGGGCAAAAAAACGTGTTCTTGAAGAAAGACCTTCAAGAACATAATATCCTCATCTCTTCATGCAAAGGTTTGTTATCACAATAAGCAGGGACTAGGATCTTGTGAGATAGCTCCTCCACACACTTTATTATCTGTAAGATCTCCAAGGTGTGGAACTGGTCAAGATGAGCAGCCATCTATAGACCCCAGTAATGAAGAGGATGAAGAGGAGATGGTGAGGGATGATTCTAAAATGAGTGAAAAGAGTCAATCCAAAAAGGGTCACCATGCTCATGAGGAGAGTAAGAAGGCTGGTATGACAAAGACAAAGAGGAAGAACTTGATCAAAAAAGAAAAGAAAAGATCAAAGAAGGCTCAAGAGATCAAGGCCACTTTTGACTCCAAGCAGAAACAAGTGTTCATCTCTACAGGGTTTGAAGTGGTAAAGGCTAAGGAATCAACTACAAACTCTAGTACCAGGAGTTTTAGTATAGTTCCAACTCATTCCAGCAAAGAGAAGGCTGAATTGCTGTGTACCACCGCTACAAAGTCTGAACCATCCTCCTCCAAGAGCAATTCTCTCCCTAAGAAAATTGCTGAATCATCTGTGAAGAAGAAGCTGGAGAAAGAAAGTGTTTAAGTTCAGTCTTGCTCTCAGCAGAAGATTCCCAGAAGGAGGCAAATGGACTGCATCATATGTGGTAGTACTTCTCATCTGGCTAAGGATTGCTTCTACAATCCTAAAAGTACTATCCACATGGTCAAAGAAATGGCTTTTGGGAAGAAGAAAGAAAAGAAAGCTTTGGAAGGAACATCTGTTTTCTTCGGAAGCTCCAAAATGAATAAGAAGGCAAGTGAAAAATTGCCTTCGGAAGAAAATTTGGACTCGGAAGAAAGGAATGCTTCCGAAGTACTGAAGCTTGCTGCAGTGAGAGCAAGATCTTCTAAAGGTACAGTCTCCAAATCTTCCGAAGCTGCAAAAGCTTCCAAAGCTTTGAAGGTCAAGCCAAATTTTCCAAAGGAGGTGTGGAAGATGAAGGAAGACCGTGTGACTGAAGATTCTTCATCAGCAACAGCAAATGATCCTCAGAGCCTAAACATAGGATCACTTACTATTTCATTGCCTTCAACTCATTTTAACAAGCCCAAGACCAATGAGGCTTGGGTTTCCAAATGTAACTAAATCATCCCTTTTTATGCAGAGACAGCCAATGGCAAACAGAAATGTGTGGATCATTGATAGTGGCTGCTCCAAGCACATGACAGGCAATGAGTCCTTACTTCAAAACTTCAAAAGATTTGATGGATGACCAGCTGCTTTTGGAGGAGATGCAGGAGGTTACATTACTGGTAGGGGTAAGGTTACAAATGGTAAGCATAGCATTGAGAAGGTAAACTTTGTCAAGGAGCTTGGATACAATCTTTTGAGTGTGTCCCAATTTTGTGACCAAAAACATCACGTACTCTTTACTGAGCATGAGTGCATTGTTCTCAAGCCCGGGGTTGACATTCCTCAAGAGCATATTCTGCTCAGAGACCCCATGAGAGGGAACATGTACAAGATGGATCTGCAGGAAACATCTCCCTCGGGAGAAGTTTCTTGCTTTCTATTTAAAGCAAATAGTGATGAGTCTTTCCTTTGGCAAAAAGAATGTGACATGTAAACTTTAAAAACATGAATAAATTGATTAAGAATGATTTGGTAACTGGAATGCCAAAGAAAGAGTTTACAAGTGATGACCACTGTGTTGCATGCCTGAAAGGGAAGCAACACAAAGTGTCTCACAAGCCAAAGGAAATGAACTCTATCACTACTCCCCTACACTTGTTACATATGGATCTGTTTGGCCCCACCAGTGTAATGAGTCTAGGAAGGACCTCTTACTGTTTAGTGATCACAGATGATTTCACAAGATTCACTTGGGTGTTTTTCCTTAGAACTAAGGATGAAACCCCTGAAATCTTAAAGAACTTCATTCTGAAAATTAAGAATCAATCTGATCACAAGGTCAAGACCATAAGATGTGATCAAGGAACTGAATTTAAAAACCAAATCCTTGATACATTTTGTGATGAAAAAGGTATTTCAAGACAATATAGTGCTCCCAGGACTTCTCAGCAAAATGGTGTTGTTGAGAGGAGAAACAGGACACTTATTGAAGCTGCTAGAACCATGTTGTCTGACTCTAAACTACCTATCACCTTCTGGGCAGAGGCTGTCAACACAGCCTGCTATGTGCAAAACAGAGTTTTAGTGGTTAAGACACATGGTAAGACTCCTTATGAACTGTGGCACAAAAGAAGACCATTCATTGGTTTTCTCAGAACATTTGGATGTCCTTACACCATCTTGAATACCAAAGATCAAACAGCCAAGTTTGCTAAGAAATCAGATGATGGACACTTTGTTGGATACTCTTCTTAAGCTAAGGCTTATAGAGTATACAATCTCAAAACTAGAATCATTAAGGAGTTAGCCAATGTGACTTTCAATGAATACATACCCTGTGTGAAAGGTTCTGGTCTGGGTTGGCTGTTTGATCTTGACTTAGTTACCAACTATTTTAACAAGTCTTGTGAGAATGTTTCAGGATATATAGATAATAGATCAACAGAAGATCCTGATCCAAGATTTGAGCTGAGAAGACCAACCAAGAAGACTACTTCAGCTCCAGTGGTGACTAACCTTGTAATTGAGGCTCCTATCAGCACAAGCATGACAAATACTTCTGATTCAACTGAATTGCCTTCAAATTCTAGCTCAAAGGCTTAGAATTCAGGAGAAGGAACCTCTAATGCAGGAGGAACTGGAGGTGGTAACAGTGATCAAGAATTTCTTGATGCTGATAACCACTCCATTGAAGACAACATGAATGATGTCACACACTCATTGGATCAAGTTTCTCTTGATAAGTGTGTGATGTGGTGGGAGACACCTCATTGCCAGATCAAATTTCTCTAATTTAGATCTGTCCAACCAACTTGCTGTGATCCCTCAACTTCGGATCCACAAGTCACATCCCACCACAAACATTATTGGAAATGTTGACTCAGGGGTAAGAACAAGAGGACAAACTCATGACAGCCATGTTTGTCTACATTCTTATTTCATTTCTCAGATAGAGCCAAAGAAAGTTGATGAGGCTTTGAAGGATGGAAGCTGGATTGAAGCTATGCAAGATGAGCTGCTTCAAATCAGAAAAGAAGGTGTGGAACTTATGCCCTCTTCCTCAAGGGAAGACTGTCATAGGTACCAAATATGTATTCAGGAACAAGAAGGATGATAGAGGAATTATCATCAAGAACAAGGCTAGATTGATTGTCCAAGGATACACTCAAGAAGAAGGGATTGATTACACTGATGTCTTTGCTCCAGTTACAAGACTTAAAGCTGTAAGAATATTCCTAGCTTATGCTGCATCCAAGGATTTCAAGGTCTACCAGCTTGATGTGAAATGTGCTTTTCTCTATGGGGTGATTGATGAAGAAGTTTATATCAAACAACCACCTGGCTTTTCAGACCCAGATCATCCTGATTATGTCTGCAAGCTTGATTAAGCTCTATATGGACTGCATCAAGCTCCCAGAAAGTGGTATGAGACACTATGAACATACCTCTATTATCATGGATACGGAAGAGGTACTATTGATGGGACTCTCTTCATCAAAGAAATAGGGAATGACACACTGCTAGTTCAAATATATGTAGATGACATCATCTTTGGTTCAATTAATCCAAAGCTCTGCAAAGACTTTGAGATGCTGATGAAGAATAGATTTGAAATGAGTGCCATGGGGGAACTCAGTTTCTTTCTAGGAATTTAATTGAAGCAGGTTGAAGATGCTATCTTTATTAGTCAGTCAAAGTATGTATAGGACATACTTACAAGATTCAAGATGACTGACTATACGGTTGCAAAGACACCCATAGCCAGAAACCACTCCCTTGGTCCTGATCTTGAGGGGGAATATGTTGATGAACATCTCTACAGGGCTATGATTGGGTCACTTATGTACCTTACTGCTAGCAGGCCTGATATTATGTTTGCCATATGTATATGTGCAAGATACAAGCCAACCCTAAGATACCACACCTAATCACTATCAAAAGGATTCTCAGATACCTCAAAGGTGCTCCAAATCTAGGCCTTTGGTATCCAAAGAGTTTAGACTTTAATTTGTATGCTACAGATAGTGATTATGGTGGCTGTAACATGACTGCAAAGTCCACACTGGGGGATGTCAATTCCTTGGTGGAAGGATAGTCTCTTGGCAATGCAAGAAGCAATCCTTTGTGTCTGCATCAACTGCTGAAGCTGAATACATTGCTGCTGCAAGCTGCTGTGCTCAAGTGCTTTGGATTCAGAATCAGATGCTAGACTATGGGTTCAACTTCAAAGAGACTCCCATCCATATAGACAACAACAGTGCCATCTCCATTACAGAAAATCCTGTGCAGCACTCAAGGACCAAACACATCAACATCAGGTATCATCTGATTAGGAATAATTTTGAAAAGGGATTGATCAAACTAATTAAAGTTAACACAAATGAACAATGTGCTGATCTGTTCACAAAGGCATTTGATGAATAGAGATTTAAATATCTTGTAACAACTATTGGGATGATTAACTTTGAATAGATTTTCTTTAATAACTTAATCAACTTTATTTCCTAAAATTGTGTGTTCAAAGTTGTCTATTAGATCACCTCATAAGCCCAGTTCTCTTTGGAAGAAAACTAACTTTTAACTGATATTCCTTAGATTTGTGAAAATTTACCTTCGGAAGAACTCAAATTCCCTTCGGAAGAAATTTATGTCTTTAAATCATTTAACATCTTATCTAAGATTTACCTTAGGAAGAAATTCTTGGAGTATCTTCCGAAGCTTAAGTTTGTATATAAGCACTTAAATGCATTCAAAGAACAAATATCTTCCGAAAGTAACTAAGTCTCGGAAGACTTATTCACTTCTTCTGAAGCCAAATTTTCAAAATTCTTTGAAATATCTTGTGAAGCAAAAATTGCCTTCGGAAGCTTTGCTACAAAGCTTCCAAAGCCAAAATTGCCTTTGGAAGTTTTATAACTTCCAAGAAAACTAACTTTTTGGGCGCACTTTTTCAGAAGTAGAACCCACTTGCAGATTTTAAAGTTTATCTTTTTTTCATAACTTTGTCTCAAATCCACGACATATATCTTCCAAATGGTTCTATTTCATCTCTCTACTCTCACTGATCCTTACCCTGAAATTACCCCCAAATTTCATCTTCTTCTTCCTTTCTTCACTGTAAAGCTTCCTCAAATGGCCAACATTGATCGTCGCAACGACCCTGATTTTTCCATGCACCTACACAGGCAACACAATCAGGTTGCCTGTTACACTCTGAGAAGGATCCAAGCTTCTCAGATGTGTGTAGGTACCTTTCTTCATCTCACTACTTCACCTCCCTTACAATTGATCCTCCTCTCTATGAGGATCAGTTGCTTGAGTTCTGGAGGACCTGTCAAGAGGTTACCATGGACGGGGAGAAGGAACTGTCTACTACAATGCAGGGGAGGATAGTTTTCATCACTCCGGCCATCATAAACACCCATTTGCAGCTGGATGATGAAGCAGGTGAGCTGTCCTTTCCCAAATCTATGTCAACCACTCCTTTCAGCAGATGGGCTATGAAGGTGACTTCTCAGTCAAAACCTTCAGGAAGGGAAGGTCTCATCTCAATGGAAATACCTCCTCCATGTCGTCATTCACAGCCTTTCTAACAAGCATGGAGGATGGGATCAAGTTCCAGAAGACCTCTCCTTTATAGTCCATGGGATGGTACAAGGGGTCAAGTTCAGGTACTCTCAGTTTGTATATACTAATTTACTTGCAAACTTGGACTCCTTAGAGTATTACATGTTCCCTAGGTATGTTCAACACATTCTCAACTGTGAGTTGGGACCACAGTTGAGGGGAACAGTAATATTCTTAAAATAGGACAAATGAGGCCCGGCATCTTCAAAATCTTGAAGAAGCCAACTGTTGGCTTCTCTGGGTAGAAACAGCCCTTGTCCCAAAAATGTTTGAGCTCATTGCTCAGGGTGAAAACCTAGCAGCACCAGCTAGTGTTGAACCAACACCCTCCACCTCTCAACCACCTCAAACACAGCCTACCATCACCATCACCTACAAAAGAAAATCCCAATGAACCCCTGCACTTGCTACTAAGCATGTGCAGGCCCCCATATCAAAACCCATACAGGAGGAAGTGGAATCTCGAGCTCCCACTTCCCCTGAGGAGCAGACCACTCCCATCTTTCCACCACTTAGTGCTGAGGTTCCTCATGCTCAGCCGGATGAGCTCACAACCCCACAAACAGCCTTAAGCCATCACTCTAAGTCTCAATACTCTAGTGATCAACCTTCTGGGGAAAGCTACCATCCCCAACCTCTTGATCTAAACCACCCCATTCCCAGCCTTGACTACTATTCAGATGAAGATTTGGGCTTCAGTGAGTACCATGAGTCTCTCCTCTCTTCCCACACTCAAGGAGAGATGAGTACTCATGCTTCCCCCATCTCTAGCCCACATCAGCAACCCCCTATTGAGGTGGATAGTCCTGAACTTATTCAGGAAATCCATATGGCATAGGCTATCACTTTTGCAAGTGATAACATCACTAGGACCTCTACCATTGCAACCCAGCCTCCTGATACTTCTCTGGAAGTTGTCATTGGGCAGGGGAAATCCAGCAGCCAAGAAACCATGCTGGTGGTGAGGAAGAAGACTTAGGTCCAATTCTCTCATCCCCTAATGATTCTTCATCTGAAGATGAGGGGAGTCTGCAACAAAAGGTGCACAAACTATCATATGAGGACAACTTATACAGGTCCACAAGAACCTGTGGATGTCATGGATCAGTCCCCCAGCTCACCTATGCAAAAGGGTGATGCTACCAAAAAAAGGGAGAAAACTCTGACAATCACAGAACCTGGGAGTTCTTCCCAGAGTATGGACATAGAGGAATCACCATCCTCTCTTGCAGATGTTCATACTCAGCAACTCCTCTAGACAGTGATCTACATTTGCTCATTCAATAACTGTTTAGGGGGAATACCAAGAGCAATGTCTGCCCCTTCTGAGAACCCAATCTGGGTGGGGGTATGATAGTAATAGGAGAGCTCTTGTGATCTCTAGAGCACAAGGTCAACTAGAAGTTCTCAACATTTCGCACCTGAGTTTCTATGAGAGCATCAACTTGGTAGATCTGCCACTTGTTAACCCAAGCAATAACAGACAAGCAGCAAGATTGGCAGAAAGAATCCAAGACAGGGTGCTAGAGGAGTTTAAATTGAGATCAAAATTATATAGACAGAGGCTAGCAGGTGAGATCTTTGGTCAATTGGATGTTGAGGTAGACCAGGAGATTAGCTTCGAAGGGAAAACCTTGACTGAAGGCCCAGAGGTTGAACATGTGAACCTTGAGACAGGATCTCCCTCCGCACCCATTACCCTCAGTGAAACACTAGCTGGTGAAGGTGTTTCACAACCTCTCTCTGGCTAGAGCTTGACAGCTGAACCAAGCAATGAAGGCCAAAGCTCTCTCCAGCATGAGTCACCAAAGCCTATGGTTGACAAAGCAAAAGGAAAATGACTCCTAAGAAGATTGAGGAGGAGAAAAGAGAGGAAGAGGAAGCTGAGGGAAGAGAGTTCAAGTGGTTGCCTAGAGTTTATGGAAGCTGCAATCAGGGCTGCCCCCAGGCTAAACACTCAGGAAGATGAGTTAAGGGCAGCCAGGCTAAACTACCTGGGAACTAGAAACTATAATGTTGATGAACTCATCTCTCTCCCCTAAGATGAGCTGAATGAACTGGCTGACACAGAGCTATCAAAGGAGAGGAAGGAAGCAGAGGATGCACCGCTGCTCCTCAAGCACAAAGAAGAAATGAGGCTAAAAAGACTCTACAAGACCATTCCTGTCCTCTCCCCAGTTCAAGAAAGTCCTGAGCCAGAGACTATGGCCACTGAACAACCTCAGGTAGCAACTAAAGAAGAAAGACTAAAGATGATCAACTACCTGAGTGCCACAGGTCTCTATCAGGCAGATGCACTTCTTCCCTCACCATCTGAGTACATATTGTTTGAATACAATAAGCAGATGGAAGAAAAAGCTAAAAGAGAAAAACAAGTTGAAAAGAAAAGATTAAGGGAAGAAGCTGCAAAGTCAAGGGCCATCATCCACAAAAGCCAAAAGAAATGTGCTGACAGACAAAGGATGATGAGCTTCTTGAAGCTGTATGGATTCTCCAAAATGAGTCTTGGCCCTATGTCTCAATCCATAATGGATGAGCATATCAGGGTAATCAAGCAGAAGATAAAGAAGGGAGAGCTGGTGGACTTGCATTCTCCACCAAGTCTAGCTCAACCTGAAGTTGAGGTGAAGGTTGAACCCACTGAGACAACACAACCTGAACCTGGAGCTACATCTCAGCCAACTTCATCTTTTGATCCACAGTAGGGTCCTCTTCTCTCTCTTTAACAACCTGTGAGAGAGGAGATCCCAACTGAGGGGGACTCAACTAAACAACCTGGTACTCAAGACCAGTCCCCTCAGTTAAAATCATCAGGGAGAGGAAAAAGGATGGCCATAAGATCAACCTCAAAGACAAAAAGAAGAAAGGCATCCACCTCCCAACCTCAGGATGAATCAGAGCATCCAGAGGGAGTACATGAAGAGGTCTCTCAACAAACTCCAATCATAGTAGAGCCTCTTGGTGTTGGAAGACAAATTACGTCATGGTCTTATGATGAAGATCAAGATAGGTGGTATGTCATAAGAGATCAGGAAGGCATGCATGTCTATTCCTCAGAATACATGCTCAATCTTCCTCTGCATGATCTCTTTGACATGAGAAGGTTCTATGTTAGCATGAAGTATCCAGACCTAATGATGAAGAAAGGTATGCTGAGGATCCTAATGTGGACTATCAAAATCAAAAGAACTTCTCTGTTTTGGTAGCATCAGCCTAGGGGGAGTTTGTAAGATCATCTGAAGATTATGAGACTGATGCAACCAACAAGCCAGAACAACCAAGTCTTCCATGCATGCACTAAGGAACAAAGATGAACTAGCTTTGGAAGTCTTACACTCTCAAAAGTGTCTAAGTGTAAGATCTTCTGAAGCTAACAGTTTAGAAGGAGTTACTTCGAAAGTTTCACACTCAAACAGAAAAATATTCCAAGTGTGAAATCTTTCGAAGACAAAGACCAGCATCTTTCAAAGCCAAAGATGAAATCTTCCGAAGCTTCAGAGACAAAGTCTTTTGAAGCTGTGAAGATTGATTTCTTATAGGACAAAGAAAATATGCTTTCTCTGAATCAACTTTTGATAAAGCTGACACACTTTCTGCTGCCTGCTCTGATGGTTCACCCACTTAACACAAGTTGGTGAAACTTCCATTCTTTATCAAAAAGTAGGAATGATCTTTGTCTGTAACTTACCTTACTTGTTCCTATAGACTTTTTGTATTAGGAAAAGTCAGTGAGCTATGGCATGTCATAGTCACTAGTCAAAAGGCAATCTGCCTTTTGACTTTAGATTGTTCTTGTTGTCTAGATTAGTCAAATCCCAACTCTCTGTACATGTAAGTGATGGTTGTCGGTTGTAGTATAAAAGCATCTCAGGTTCTTGTAATTTCTTTATGCTTTGTAACACTTGTAAAAGAACTTGAGATCAATATACAACATCCTTGAAAACCAATCTTGTGTTCTTGTGTTGTTCTTAGTTCTGTCTCTTTAATTTACTTGTGTTCTAAGTATCTTCTGTTTTAAGTTACTAGTTCCCTATTTGAATTGTTAAGTGATCTAAGATCTCTCCTCAGTGTGAAACTAAGTGTTAAGTACCCTTACCCGGTCCTGCACTTCGGCCCAGTAATGTTTGGGGTATGGCATATGACATTAGTCCAAATGAAAGTGAAAGTTAATAATGAAAAGTATCAAGTTGTACGTATGATGTGTGGTCACGATCAAAAGTAGAGGATAAGTTTTGACAAAAGCAAAGTATTTTTTATTAAACTAGAACTCACTCAGCAACGCTGACTTTTTTTTATGCATTTTCAGTTCGCAGGTAATGACGTTGATGAGGATGGTACGGGGGTGAAGCTACTTGGCAGCCCAAGTAGCTATGTGCCATCAGGTAATTTTTCTTAAAGTGAACCGGTATTATGTGCGTGTGCTATCTGATTTATGGGCTCTTAGTAGATTTGGATATTGATGTAGTCAGTATAGGAAATGCTTGGCGGATGAAGAGTAAAGTAAGTGGCTAATCACAACTGGCCGCTTTAATTAGAGATTACTATACTTGACATCTGAGCTATTATCTTGAATGATCGTGTTGGTGTTTGAATCTTATAGCGTATAGAGGATGGCTGGTGGTAGATGTTCGAAGGCTTCCCGAGGTGGAGTACGGGGTGGTCGTGGTGCTGGACCACATGCCACAAGGAACAAGGCTAAGACTTCTGAGACGACTCCTGCAGAGCCCGAGCTTCATCACCATGAAGGCAGTCATGAGAGTGCTAACTTGAGAGCCTCTGTGAAGGAAGAAGTAGTGGAGGAAGTTCATTAGGTCATGTAGATGATTCTGTCATCTGTGGTGACAGAGGTTATTCATGTTGTGAGAGAGGATGAAAAGGAAGATAAAGAGGAGAGGAAGAAAACTGTTGGGAGAGGGGGCGAGGAGAGAGGTTCAGGTGAAGGGGAGCAACCAGAAACTAAGATGGTTGTCTCCAGTGACGAAGAGGAAGAGGAAGCGGTGCAGGAAACTGCAAAGGGGTGGAGATATGGGGCATTCCAAAGATGCAAGCCCTCGACTTTTGATGGAAATGGGAACGCTGCTGCTACTTACCGATGGGTGAGAGAAATTGAGGCTGTGTTGGATATCAGCGAATGTAGGGAGGATCAAAAGGTTAAGTTTGCTACCCGCTCATTTGTGGACTCGGCCTTATGCTAGTGGGACAATATTGTCCAGACCAAGGGTAGTAGGGCGATTGGGAGAATGAGGTGGAGTGAACTAAAGAAGATGGTGATCGAGGAGTTTTGCCCTCACAGGGAACTCGACAAGATTGAGAGAGAGCTCCTACAGTCACACCAGCAGTACACGACTAAGTTCAATGAGATGGCAAGGCTGGTACCAGATCAGGTGACGCCTGTGTCAAGAAAGATCAAGAGGTACATCCAGGGTTGCCGGTGGATATCCATAGGCACATGATCGTCGCCCGGCCGAGTACGTTTAGGACGGTGGTTGATCTGGCGGGGAGGTTGTATGATGAAAGGGAGGAGATGGTTGTAGTAGAAGTGAGTAAGAATGGTGGTGGTGATAGGAACTAGAACTGGAAATAATTTGGTCGTGGTGGTTTCACCCCGAATAACAAAAAGGCAAGGGTGGATGACCCGAGGGTAGTGTCGGTGGGTACAAGGACGAAGAAGTGTAGTAAGTGCGGGAAGGAGCATATAGGAGAGTGTAAGTGGGGACTAAACGTTTGCTTCAAATGTGGTAGGCCTGGTCATATGGCAAGGGATTGTAGGGTGATGAGGTGCTACAACTATGGTGAAGAGGGCTTGCTGATTTTATGGATTTGATGAATCGGGTGTGTTGGCCTATGCTAGATAAATCAGTGATTGTGTTTATCGATGATATCTTGATTTATTCAAAGAGCCAAGAAGATCATTCCGGTCACATTCGCGAGGTATTGGAGACGCTTAGAAGAGAGAAACTATACGCCAAGTTCTCTAAATGCGCGTTCTGGTTGTGAGAAGTTCAGTTTTTGGGTCATGTGGTTAATTCTGAAGGGATTATCATGGACCCAGCAAAGGTGGAGGCGGTGATGCAATAGAAAACTCCAAAGACGCCATCCGAGATCCGCAGTTTCTTGGGTTTGGCGGGCTATTACAGGAGATCCATCCAAGACTATTCCAATATAGCCTCACCATTGACCAAGTTGACCCGCAAGGAGGTGAAGTTTGTATGGGGTCGAGAACAGGAGAATGCTTTTGATGAGCTAAAGACGAGATTGACTCAAGCTCCTATCATAACGTTACCCGAAGGGAGCGAAGACTTAGTGGTCTATTCGGATGCTTCTTATTCGAGGTTGGGTTGCGTGCTGATGCAACGAGGGAGGGTAATAGCCTATGGGTCCTGCTAGTTGAAAACCCATGAGGTTAATTACCCTACTCATGACTTGGAGCTAGGGGCTGTGGTCTTTGCATTGAAGATTTGGAGGCACTACTTGTACGAGATGAAGTGCACTATCTTCACTGACCACAAGAGCTTGAAGTACTTCTTCGAGCAAAAGGATCTCAATATGAGGCAAAGGAGGTGGTTAGAGTTGATCAAGGACTATGATTATGAGATCCACTACCAGCCGGGCAAGGCCAATATGGTGGCGGATGCCCTTAGCTTAAAAGAGAGACTCGAGCCGATCCGAGTAAAAGCTTACCAGTTGTTGATGACCTCTGACGTGATGAAACAGGTCAAGGAGTTTCAAGATGAGTCGTTGAAATAAGATCGCCTTAACTCCGAAAGGATGAAAGGTCTAGTCTCGGAGTTGGGCGAGAACACTCTCAGAGTTAGAACCCGCTTCGGGCGGATGTGGATCCCTCACTATGGAGACCTACGAGGGAAAATCATGGATGAAGCTCATAAGACTCGATACTCGATTCATCCCGGTGCTACAAAGATGTATCATGATATGAAGAAAGACTACTGGTGGCCGGGTATGAAGCGCGATGTAGCGGAGTATGTGAGCAAGTGCCTTACTTGCTTGCAAGTGAAGCCGGAGTATCAGAAGCCATACGGGAAGATCCAACCCTTGGATATACCTGAGTGGAAATAGGAGCACATCACCATGGACTTCATTATGAAGTTACCACGTACGGCAAGGGGGTACAATGCCATATGGGCGATAATTAACCATTTGACGAAAAGTGCTCACTTTCTATCGAACCACGAGACGTATTCATCTGAGAGATTGGCGGGTCTGTTCATCAAAGAGATTGTGACTCGTCATGGTGTACCGGTGTCTATCGTGTCTTATCGTGACACTCGGTTTACATCTAGGTTTTGGAAGAGATTCCATGGTGCAATAGGGATGAGGTTGCACATCAGTACGGCTTACCATCCCTAGACAGATGGTCAGTCGAAAAGAACCATTCAGACGCTTAAGGATATGCTCCGAGCATGCGTCAATTATTTTGGAGGAAGTTGGGACGAACACTTACCGTTACCCGAATTCTCATACAACAACAGTTATCATGCCGGCATTGGTATGTTAGACAACTGGCAAATTTCAGGTTAATACCCAGCCCGACTTAGTCATAAGCATACATATTTTACATGGGTTTCAATTGAGTTCTAATTATTTAAGGACATTTCATGCATTGCAACATTTCATGCATAACATTTTATGTATCTGTGATTCGGCATAATTACTATTTTTACACGCTGCACATCCGGCACATACGAACGTTAGTGAAAATTAATATATACATACTAGTAAATACTTTAAAGTGTTTCAAAGTATTTTATTCCAAATTAAATACATTGGAAAAGTTTAAACTTATAAATAAACCTAACCGTGTAACTTGATATTTTACCCGGAACGAATCGTTTTAACACGACTACAAGATGCATGACGTATCACTAATGTATATGCAATATTGAAATATGTAATATAATATAAGTTCTTATAATATGTCAATCTATTTTAAAAATAAAAATAAAAATAAAAAGTATAAAAATATGTAAAAACACCGATAGTGCAACAAATACCACCCAAATACCCAATACTACCCAAAAATTTAAAAACCAACCCCCCTCCCTCCTAGTGACCATCCAAACCCTCCCCCCCCCCCCCTCTCACTCTCTTCTCTTCCCCATGAAAGTATCAGAAATGTGATGAACCTTTCTTGGTTGACTTGAAAAGTGAATCATACCATTTCCATGTACATCTCCTACCATTGTTTAAAGCATTATGTTGCATTGCCATGAGTTGTCATCTTTCTTTCATCCATTTGACCATATGTAGCTGGAAAAGTGCCAAAAGAGATGGATCTCAAGTGTGGATTTGATCTATAAATGAAGATACATCATACTTCACATTTCCACCACAAACCCACACTCCTTTCTCCCTTCCCTTCAAAATTCGGCCAAGACATCCTCACCCCCACTTCATTTGATTCTCAACACTTTTTCTACAAATCTTGGGTGATTCAAGTGCTATAATTGAATACCAAGTGATCTTTGGAGATTTCAAGCATCCTACAACACCTTCTCCACTTTTCCTTGCTTGATTCTTAGTTCAAGGGATCAAGTCTTTTTCTTTGCATTTCAAGATTATCTTCTCCTTCTCCTTGCTTGTTTAAGGTTAGAACCTTGTTCCTAATCTTCTATACATCACCATGATGTGTCCATGTTCACTAACTCACCCAAAGGTGCTCTAGCAAAGCTTAAAATGTAACAAAACATGTAAGACAGATTCTGGCAGATTCGTGTTCTGTATTCTAGATGCCATAATTCGACCTAAACACGATCAAATGAATAGTTTCTTGAGCCTAACATTAACCTTAGAATGTCTAGTTTTCAACGCATCCAACCTTGAAATTTTTAGATAAGTATAACCCATCTAAAACGTACAAATATGATTAGGGTGTTGAATCTGAGTTTTTGGCAGATTAGATAGGGCAGAAAGATTGAGGCATAAGTTATGCTTAAAACAATCAAATGGAGTTTTTCCTTCTGTAGTAACTTATCTTAAGATGTTAGGTTTAAAATTACTATAGGCTTTATTTGTAAAAGTAGGGTTTGACCCCTTAAAAAGATAAAATCCATGGACATGTACAGGAAAATGCTGCACTGGCATCTGTTGCCGCATGACCCATTTCGAGGCACTTAAACTTAGTTACATATTACAAGATATACCTTTTTGGAGACCTAAGACATAGAGCTAGATGTGCTAAAAAAATTATATTTTATAAAGATTCTTTGTACCATGAAAAGGGGATGACAACCAGACCTAAAAATCCTCCTGTTTCTGTCAAATGTCTACATTTATATAAAGTAAACTTTTGGAGGTTTTTGGTAAAAAGAAACTCATGCACATGGAAAATATAATGGCATTATACTTGATATAAAACCCATGCAATACATTATGTATTTTTAGGAAGATAACTATGGAGACAAGAATCTAAATAAAACATTAACGGCTCGACGTGTCTAACTAGTCAAGTGACGTTTTCAAAACTAACTTTTTGATGAGTTATGCATGACCATCTAGGGTTAGTAATCATGATCTCATGAATATATTGTGATTTTGTTCAGGATATTCCTAGACCAATCATACGTACGGACTATTGCTAGTATTCACGCGTGCATTGCAGGTGAGTTTCACGGCCCCATTTTTACTTGTTTCCATTTTGGGGGAGATTACATGCAAATTACTATTTTCATGGACATAATTACTTGTCAATGATATCATATGTTATATAAATGGCTTAGTTACCGTATGAAGTCCCCTTTACCTGACCGTTAATTTCTTTCCCTAAGCGAGGCAATCATGGATAGTACTATTGGGTTTGACTACCCCTACCCGGGTTAATTACCCTAACCTTGACTGGATGTCTAAACGGGTGCATTATTAGCCTGTTCACCCCTATGCTTATGGTAGGCATGGGTAGTGACAATTTATTACAGTTACATTCTAGCTTCGGTTGCGGCGCTTATATAATTTGTAGTATTGTATGTACAACAATCAAATCATAGAAAGGCTTGTGGTCCTTTACACTGTTTATTATTACTTAAAAACCTATGAATTCACTAACATTATGTTGACATATTTTTTATGCATGTTTTCTCGGGTAATTGATACTTGCACCAAGTTAAGCTAGCATGGATCATCTCTTGTTTAGGGCCGTTCATGTTGTTGGGACATTCATTTTTGCATTTGTCATGTTTTGAAAACAATTTACTTTATTACTATTGCTTCTGCAATTTAACTCTGAAACATTTCATGTAATTTAAACTTATTTGAGACGTATGTTCTACAAAACTATGTAGTGGTTGAACAGTGACTATGAAACCATGACGTTCGCACCCCGCGGGAAATCTCTGTGGTTTGGGGTGTGACAGATTGGTATCAGAGCCATTGGTTATATGGCATTAGGTTGCATTTAGTAAGCCTAGACTATAATTGTAACTCATTGCACTGCATTAGTATACTATGCATTAACCTTACTTATATTAATTACATTATGTATTGCCTTGTCATAGAGATGTCGTCCGCATCGATGCCGATTTATGTTTTTGACTCGGACGAGGAGTATGAGCCGACATCTCCGACCTCATCTACGGGATCTGCACCTACCATTCTGACCCTTACGCTTGACGTCGTGCTCTAGCCTACTGATCCCACGGAGGCCGAGACCCCTACACCCTCCCCTACTGCTATCCCTGCTCCCATTCCGGACCCTATTTCTGACACCATTGAGGTCACACTCACGTCCCGATATTCCGGGTTACCTCCTCCTCCCCCAGGCACGTATTGGTGGATGCCTGCACTCGAGATTCATGCTAGTCTCCCGGAGGAGCTCATTCCGAGAGTCACAGGCATCATTGGACCAATGATGTCGATGGCCATTCCGATGACCGAGTCACACATCTTTACCGAGCCACCACTTGAGCATACCCACACGACCACTGATGCCCAACCAGCTAACCCAGCCCCCAAACCTACTGATTTCACCCCTCAGCCAGCCGACACCAAGGTAGTCGACCTTGAGTCTGAGACTACTGATTCTGTCTCACAGATGGTTGACACCGACCTAGTGGATTCCAATTCGGAGCCTACTGAGTCAATTCCTCATTCTGTGGAATCTATCCCACAGCCAGTTGACCTGACCCCCCAGCCTACTGACTTGCCTCACAGCCTACTGACCTACACCTAAGATTCCTGACACTGATCCTCAAGATCTCACTCCTGAGCCTGTTGACCCCTCCCCCGCAGCCGCTATTCCCGAGCTAGTGGCTACAGATGCCCACCGTGACGTCGATCCGACATTACCACCACCATCATACCACAAATACCGGACTTATCCTGGCGGTGCACTTCGTGCACACACACCCAGAATGGATGCCAAGCCGATTGAATGAGTGGAGGGATATAGAGGGTATACCCTCTACCTTTGAGGTGGGAGAGTCATCACGTACCCCAGGACCCATACCACTCACTCGAGAGCCTGTGGAGCTCACCGTACCTCTACTGGTGGCACGTTCTGCGAGGCATGATCAGTAGCTACATGAGATACGAGCTGAGCTTACTGGACTATAGGTGACCGCTGATATGGAGGACTTGGAGTGCCGACTGTTATCGATCAAGGAGAGCAGATACCTTGATGATTAGGCCCTACACACGATGCATGACCGTCTCACTAACAGGAGATGTCGACCGTGACACAAAGAGTGGAGGCAGCAGAGCAGAGGGCTACACTGGCCGAGCAATGCGTGATAGTGGCTGAAGAGAGAGTGACCGTGATGGAGGAGCATTTGGAGTCCTCCACTGCACTTGCGGCAGTATGTATGCTGATGGCTTTGGTAGCGGTACAGACAGGCATATTCGCTCACTTATTTTGTTGATTGCCTATCATGAGCGGGCTGTGCTCACGTAATATTTGGATATGCACTTGTTGTAGGAGTGTGTACTCTTAAAATACTTTGTAATTCATACAATTTATTATCAAGTTATATTATCTTTTATATTGTGTGATTGCTTGGTTATTATGATTGTTTACTTTTGGTGCACATGTGTTTGACATTATTACATATTGTCTCATCTTACTTATCATTATGATTTGAAGAATCATGCCACCACGAAGGAGAAACGTCCGAACCAACATGGGAAACAATGCTCCCATGACAGATGAGGCCATTAAGCAGTTAGTGGCACAACGGGTAGCAGATGCCATTGCACATCATGAGGCGAACCGCAGCGCAGGAGGATCCGAGGTGAACGAAGGAACTGGAAGTGGCGCGGGAGGTATCATAATATCTGTCGTAATTAAAGACTTGAGATAAAAGAGTCATTGTTAATGTTTAATTATTGTTAGTATGATTAAACCTATAACACAGGATCTGATGCCAATACCAAGGGATGCTCCTACAAGACTTTTCTGAATTGCAAACCGCTTAACTTTCGCGGCAATGAAGGAGTTGTTGGCTTGGTCCGCTGGATTGAGAAGATGGAGTCAGTTCAGCGAATCAGCAACTGTGCCAAGGAAAACAAGATGAAATTTGCCACGTGTATCTTTGAGGGTCAAGCACTCACTTGGTGGAATGCTCATTCCCAGATCTTGGGTATTGATGCTGCTTATCAAATCACATTTGATGAGTTGAAACAGATGTTGACTGACGAGTACTGTCCTCGAAATGAATTACAAAAGCTTGAGGTAGAATTTCGGAATCACACCATGAAAGGCGCGAATGTGACCGGTTACACCACCTGATTTCACGATCTTGCTCGTTTGTGCCCTCACATGGTTAACCTAGAATTCAAATAGATTGAAAGGTATATTTGGGGCCTTGCACCCTAAATTCAGAGTATGGTCACCTCATCCAAGCCAGTCACTATTCAAGAAGCTGTCAGAATCGATCATGACTTGACCGATCAGGCTGTGCGTCAAGGTGTATTTGAAAAGAAGGTAGTGGCAGAAAGGACCTATGACAACAAGAGAAAGTGGTGTAAAAATCATGGCAGGAACACTCCATCCCAAGCCCAAAATAAATAGGAAGTGGTTAGGGCTTTTACTGCTGGCCCATCGAAGAAGAAAGCAAAAGGTGGATATGTTGGAACCCTACCAAAGTGTAACAAGTGCAACTTCCATCATCTGGGAGCATGTGTGGACTCCATGTGTCAGAAATTGTTAGGATCAGTGATCTAAGTTTGATCAATTAGAGTTGAATCACAGCGGAATTAGAGCAAGAATTAAGCAAATATAGCAAGAACACAATAAATATTCAATGGAACAGTACACGGTTATGTAGATATAGGGTTTTCTGCAAAGAGATAATAACATTCATGCACACATGCTTCGGTGTGGCGGCTGCTAGGTTTTCCTAAGCTGCACCGATTACAATTAGGTCAGCATTCCTTATATATAGGAATGTGACGTCTGCTGATGTCACTTGATAGTGACATCTAACAGAATTATTACAAACTACTGAAAGTAAGCAAACTACTGAGAATGTTCACAACAACTGAGAACATCTCAGATTATTCTAAGTACACGAAGAAACATAAAACTACTGAAACTATAAGTACAGAAAAGAAACCACAACTACTGAAAGGAAACCATCACAACTACTGAAGAGGTCTTCTTCAGCTGTTGTGACAATCATCTGAAACTTGGTCTTCAGTCTTTGTCTTCAGCTTTTGTCTTCAGACTTTGTCTTCAGCTCTTTCACTTCAGACTTTGTCTTCAGCTCTTTCACTTCAGACTTTGTCTTCAGCTCTTTCACTTCAGACTTTGTCTTCAGCTCTTTCACTTCAGACTTTGTCTTCAGCTCTTTCACTTCAGACTTTGTCTTCAGCTCTTTCACTTCAGACTTTGTCTTCAGCTCTTTCACTTCAGACTTTGTCTTCAGACCTTGTTATCAGCTGATGTCTTCAGCTGTTGCAGACTACTTCAGTTGTTGTAATGTCCGTGGGACTTAAAGGTTTTTCTGATCAGGCTCATTGGTTCTTTTGGTCCAACAAACTCCCCCTGAACCAATGCAGCCAAAACCTTTAAGCTTATTGAGGTCCCACTTATTCTTGGCAGAAATACTCTCTTGATCAGCTTTAGAGATATCGGATAAGCACAGGCCAGGGAACAGGTTTCAGTAGATGTGAATGTCAAAGGATGGAAGGGAACTCTGTCTTGGGGAACTGGACACAGAGCCGTTATCCCAACCATGAAACCTACTTCCCATTGATGAGTCTATAAGACTCTCTGACGTAGGCCTCAAGGAGAACAACTTGTTCCTCCTTAGTGAGTTCTTCTGCTTCTCCTTCGAAGAAGAACTCTGGGCCATAGTACTCTGATAAGTACTTTATCGTCTTTCCATTTTTCAACTCAACAGTTGTTATCTCTCTGTAAGCAAACTCATCTGGGTGAGTCCCTTCTAATAACAACTGGAGTTCATTTTTCTTGATCTCTTCAAGCCTCTTGTATAACAACCCCTTCTTGACCATTTTGTTCTCCATTAGAGTTTGAGGGGTCATCTTTGACTTGTAGGCTCTCTTGAAGTCTTCAAGTATTTCCCAGGGTGAGACTACAATGGCCAACATAATAGCAGCATCTATGGTCTTTCTCACTTGGCCATTGTATCTACTTGGTATGGATTTCTTATGAATTCTAGAACTAACCCTGGGGTCTGGCCAAATCCTTACTCTCTCCTTTTGATATTGAAAGGTATACCTGAGAGCATACAGCCTTTGAGCATGTTTCTTCATGGCTTGTATAGATGATGACTGAGGAAACTCTTTGTCAATCATCTTCAAAAGTTGCTCATCGTGCTGTTTCTGTTGTTCTTCTTCTTCAATCTTAACTTTCACCATTTGCCTCTGAAAGTCTGGTGTTATCATTTGTTGACTTCTGGGCTCAGGTAATTTTAGAACAGCAGAGATTGGCAGACTATCTTCTTCATCATCTTCTTCTTCTTCTTCTACCATCCTCAACACCCTTCTCCTCCTTCTGGGTGCATCACTGGATGTGGTTTGAGGTGGTTTTTGGGGTAAGGGAGTTGGTTTTGAGGGTTGAGTTGATTTGGAGAGTTGTGGGGTTGGTTGTTTTTGAGAGGGAGTTTGGGAAGGCTGATCTAGCATTTTTATGGTGAGTTTGGCTTTGGAAAGCTTGGCCATATCAGTTCTCTTCCCAGCACCTGCTTCGTCTAAGGCTTCTATAATCAACCCCTTGTTGAATTCTTCAGAAGCACAGATTCTGGTGGTTATTGCCAGAATACTGTCTCTGGTCCATGATTTAATCTCAATTAATGATCTTCCCAAGTATTTTGCAATAAACCGGATCATTATCTCCAACCTCTCCCTTTCCATTACACTATAACTGGCCCATCTTTCTTGTATCTCATTAATCTCCAGCCTTCTGATCTCAGTGTCTAATGTGGCTGTATCAAAGCCCTGTCTGAAGAGTTGATCTATTATTTTGTCCATTGATCTGCTGTGAGCTTCATCAGCTTCTTTAATCAGATCTTCCAATGATTTCTCTTCATCAGGCTTTTGAGTTCCAGCACTTTTCTTTCTCTTGTATGTGATCAGCTGTTTTTCCTGTTCTTTTTCTTGTTGTTTATCCTCTTCCACTCTCTTTCTCTTTCTTTCTTTCACTACCTTAGACTCCCCCTTTTTGGGTGCATTGGGTTCAGGGGTTTGAATGGCAGAAAGCTTCTTGTGCACAGCATCATCAACAAGTGTTTTTAGAGTCGAGGAGATCCTCTCATCAATGGCTTTATGTACAATCTCATTGATGATGGGAGTGATGAGAGGTAAGGAAGTTTGAAATGTAGCAACCATCTGCTCAGAGGGGTTCTGTCCCTGAGAGGTGGTGCCAACAACAGTGGCTGGTGGCTCAGTTGAGTGAAGTGGCGGAGTGTTTGGGAAACCTTCAGATGAAGGTGCCATCTGTGGGTTTATTGGGGCAGATGGACTTTGATCCTGAGACATTTTGGCAAGCAGTTCGTTGAGTCTACTCACCTCAGCCTCAAGGATTGTGTTATGGGCTAAGACATCATAGAAAAAGCCCAGGTCATCATCAGTTTTTGCTGAATCACCTGACCTCCTGATTGAATCAGGATGTACATGCCCTGAGTGTAGATCAGTTGTAGCATGTGCCCCTTGTTCTTGGTTCTGGGGACTTCCTGCCTCAGGACTGAGTCCTTCATCGGCAGTTGCCTCTGGTGAGGTCTTAGAGATGTTACCAACTTCATCCTGTTCATTTGCTGAATCAGTAGAAGTGGCAGCCTCACCAGATGTTCTAACCTCCTCCTCTACACGGGGAGATTGAACATTATAACCCCTGTGCTGTGGGCTATCAGCAGCATTTTGGTCCTCTTCCTCAGATGTTCTCCCCATTGTAATTGGTGTCTGGGGAGGAGGAGAGGAATGCAGCTGACTCAACACTTGTGCAACAATAAATGTTGGGCTTTGAGGGGCGGTTGCATTTGGAGATAGGGTTGAAGCAGATTGCACCCGGGGTGACTGGTGCTCTTCAATGGTAACCTTCTCAATTGAGATAGGTTCCAGCATTGTGGTATCCCCAATTTTGGTTGCATCAGGATCCTGTTGAGAGGATGCCTGAGCGGCTACGGTTGGTGGAGTCTTGGACACTACTGGGGGGTTAGAACCAGTAAGTGTTTCCTGTATTGGTGTTACAGGGGCATCCTCAGGGGACTCATCTCCCTGAGTAGCCTTTTTGGGCTTTTTGGTTTTGGGTTTGGTGGGGACTTTGGATCTGGAAGTGGAGGCTGTGGGTTCCCGCTGCTTGGGTTTGAGCAGCCGGGCAGCCCCTTTCATTGTAGGGTCAGAGTTGTGCCTGGAGTATACTTCAGGCAATACAGCCGGAGCAGGGACTCCAAGGCCAACAAGGCCGTCTGATTTTAGCTGTGTTAAAATTATGGCCATGAGAAACCTGGGATATAATATCCATCTGTTTGCCACAGGTTTCAAGGCCAGATCCTTTAGTTCCATAAACACTATCTCAGAAAAATTTAAAGTTTGGCGTTCAAAGATAGAGTATAATACCTGTTGCCATCGGGAAGACATTTGATCCCATGAAGAGGTTTTTGGTGCAAGGCAGACATTCACCATGTGGAAGATAAGACGTTCAGCATCATGGAAGTGCTTCTTCATAATGGTGGTAGCACTTAAGTCTCCTTCATACCCGTTGTTGATGAAAGACATATCGGTTGTGCCTTTCGGGTATTCTGTGACACAGGTGGCATCATGTAGATCTAGGGTTTGTCGAATGATGTCCGTAGTGATGACCACCTGTTTCTGGTTGACCAACGACTGGAGAGTGATTTGGCTATCATTCTCACTAGTTTGCACGGAGACGTTGGTCCAGAACTGGCTTAGGGAATCGGGGTATATGGTAGGATTCAGAAGAAACGCGGTTCGGTACTGGGAATCTACCATAAGATCGATGGCGTTATCAAATTTGTTCCAGAAGGCCGATTTTGAGAGGTAGGCAACACAGTTGTGTCTGGGTTTGAGTTTCATGGTCGCCATTGGTGAGAGAGTGAAAGGACGGAAAACGGCTAATGAAACGTCTGAAAGTAGGTTAGGTATTTATAGGGTAAGACAAAGGCTGATATAAAACGACTGAAAGTGTTGGTGCTGTCATCAGTTGTTTGAAAACAACTGAAGACCTGGTTTTAACTTTCAGAAGTTGTAACAACTGAAGACTTGGTATTAGTCATCAGTAGTTGTGAAACTACTGAAGACATGGTGTTGGCTTCAGGTGTTGTAACAACTGAAGACTTGGTGTTAGTCATCAGTAGTTGTGAAACTACTGAAGACATGGTTTTGGCTTCAGTTGTAAGTGAAGCAGCTGTTGTAGAAACAACTGAAGAGAAAATTTTCTCATCAGCTGTTGTCGTCAATTCTTAGCTCATCAGCTGTTTCATTCTGACCTCAACACTTCATCAGACTTTGTCTGAGTTTCAGATGTTTCATAGGTCATCAGTACTTATCTGTTATTCTGACATCAGCAGTTGTAACTACAGCAGTAGTTGTAACCACATTAGTTCTGTTCAACAGATGAGTACTTCAGTACTTTTAAGTAATTTAGTCTTCAGTAGTTATGAAAACTACTGAGGATAAAAGAACTTCAGTACTTATTTGTGACAGTAGTATACGAATGCTCATCAGTACTTGTTGACTGAGATCATCAGTAGTTGTCACTTATTGGTAGACCTCTCACTAAACTATTGTGGATCAGCTGATTCATGTTTTTGAGATTAACATGACTCAGCCTTCTATGCCACAGTTTAGATTCCTGAGGAGAGGCCTTGGAGAACAGGCAAGGATGACCTTTTAACGCAATCTTCTTTGACAAATCCAAGGCATATACTCTTCCTATCCTGTTGGCCTTCAGGAGAGTATGTTCATCCAATACCTTGTCAATCAGCCTCAGAACTTTGGAAGACAGAATCCGGCAGTTCTGGCTTGTGAAAATTGCAACATGCCCTTTATCACACATCTGACTGACACTCAGTAGATTATACTTGAGATTCTCCACATGGTTAACATCATCAAATCTGATTTCTCCATTTGACACAAATCCTTTCCCGATGATGTAACCCTTAGCATCATTTCCAAATGAGACAAATCCCTTCTTTCCTTGAGAGTAGTCATTAAGAAGAGAACTGCTCCCAGTCATATGCATAGATCCTCCACTGTCTACATACCAGATGCTTCTTTGGCATGCTGAAGAACCCTGCATATATCATAAGAAACTAGTTAGCTTTAGATACCCAAACCTTTTTGGTTTTGGGTATGTTTTCATCAACAGATTTAACCATAACTTGTTTCTCATGATTAACAGCTGATGAAGGTGGAGATGGTGCTGAAATGGAATTCTTAGATTTGGGCTTGGATTTCCTTTTCAGTGGTTTGATCACAGGTGCATCTAGTTGGTTAACTCTCCCCAACAAATGCTGAACCATCATAACAAGTTGTGTCTGATTTGTTGCTAAAGCCTTCAGCTCATTTGACACATCAGTACTTGTTTTTGATGAGTTCCTGTGACCCACCATTTCCTCCTTCTTGAAATTCACAGACTTCGTCTGATGTTTATCATGAGGAACACTATCAGCTGTTTTCTGATAAACCCCATCCTTCTTTTTGGATTTTGGTGAGGCCTTGGGTTTATCAGTTTTAGATGACTGTGGTACAAACTTGGTTTCAAACTCATTTTTCATTTTATTTATTTCTTCTTTAATGAGCTTATCTCTGTTGAGTTTGGAACCCTTTTTGTACCAGCATTCATCAGATAGATGATTGAATTTACCACATATTTCACATGGCTTATTCTTCATCTTGGATTGATCAACTGCTGAAGTGGAAACTACTGAAGGTGTGATCTTCAGTACTTTCCTCCTTTCAGTACTTGTGTTAAGTACTGAAGGATCGGTAACAACTGAAGACTTGTTCTTCAGCTGTTCTCTATCCGTCCTGAAAGACCGTATGATAGATTCCTCAGCAGTTGTTAATCCTTTTATTTCATCAGATTTGAAATGCTTTTCAGATGTTGTGACTTGCCCTTCAGTACTTGGAGTACTTTGAGGAACAACATCTGAATTTCTCAGCTTCATGTGTTTATCAGCATTTAAACCATCAGGCAATTGATTTGCTGAGATCTTAACACTGACTTCATCCTCTAATTTTGTATTATCATTTGAGGATGAATCACATGATGATGTGGTTTGGAAATTACTTTCACCTTCAGATTTTACTATTGATTTTGAAGTAAAATCAGTAGGTGGTGCAGTATGATTGTAACCTATTCCAAACTTCACATTTGAAGCTGTTTGCTTGCTGAGAAGCATTTCAAATCCCTTGCAGGATGTTACCCATCGGTCACACTCAACTTGGGTAGCTGCAAGTGTCTCTTTGAGACTTCTGTGGTTCTCGAGTATGACCTCTACCTTAGCCTTTTCATCATTAAGTTGGCATTTAAGCTTGTAAATCTCATCATCTTTGTCATTAAGTGCAGACACATACTCATCTTTTCTTTTGGAAATAGTTTTCTCAAGCTCAAGATTTTGACTGATTAAAGCTACATTTGCCTCTCTAATAGAGACAAAGGCAGCTATGCATGATTCAGAACATAACTTGGCTTTAGCCTCAGAAGATATCTGGGTTACCTGTGAAGATGAAGCATCTGAGCAGGAACCCTCAGTAGACTCCAGGGCCATGAGAGCAAGATTCCCAAAAGGATGTTCACCACCATGTTGACCAGCACCAGCAGATAGTTGCTCATTGAAACCAGAAAGATCATCTGGTAAGCTGCTCCAGTCAACAACTCCTGGTGTGAAGAAGCTGTGATGAGGTTGAGATTGTGATGGAGATGGTTGAGGCTCAGGTAGGGCTTGAGGTTGTTGTGCTATAGGGACATGAACTGGATTTGGCTGTGGCATATAATAGCAGGGATAAGGATATGGCATTGAACCCTGAGGGACAAAGTATGCAGGAGATTGAGGTTGTGAGTGATGACCAGAACTAGCAGGATGTTGCCCTTTGTTTTGTGAACTATTGCTTGGAAAGGTCACAAAGGGTGCAGAGGAGTTAGATCCAGTTGATCTACACTCTCTTGCAAAGTGCCCAAGCCTGTGGCATTTGTGACACCTCAACTTACTCTTGTCAAAACCAACTTTGGTTTTGCCAGAGAGTCCTGGAAATTTCCTACCAGTTCTCTTGTAGAACTTTTGAGATCTGATATTGATCAGGGCCATTTGGCTCAAAATATCCATCTCTTCTAAATCATCATCAGCAATACCTTGCAAATCATCCATGATAAAACATAAATTATCACTATTACACCCAGAATGACTGTCAACACCAACAAATGCATGATCAGAACTGTTTGAAGAGAAATCTATATGCTCATCATAATGACTTTCTGATCCAGCATATTCTGACTCATGACCGACCAAGGCAGTGTTACCTGGTACAAAGTCATCAGAGAGCTTTCCTGATGATGCCAGTTTCCTTTTCTGCTCTATCTCTCTTTCAAATGTAAGCAGTTTCCCATGGAGTTGGGTGAGAGATAGGCTATCCAGATTTGCACTGGAGCGTAGGACAATGGTGTATGTGTCCCATCTCTCAGGCAGTGATCTGAGGAATCTGTTGTTCATCTGGCTGTTAGTATACTCTTGCTTGACCATTTTCAGTTCAGAGATCAAGCAGGAGAAACGCTCAAACTGTTGAGTCAGTGTCTCACCCTTCCTATGAGAGAATGTCTCATATTGTTGGGCGAGGATTTCTCTGTTGTTTGCTAAGACCTCATCAGTTCCTCCGAATTGTTCCTTCAAAGCATTCCAGAGGTCATGAGCAGTTTCATGATGCATAAGCCCAGAATAGATTTCATTCGGCAGTGCCATGGCCAGAATTCCATGGGCTTTAGCATCAATCTCAAACAGTTTACGATCTTCATCTGAGTATTGCTCCTTCTTCTTCGGAACCATTTGATTGGTCTCCGGATTGTTCACCATAGGCTTGTGTGGACCATGAACCACAGATGTCCAACAACCTGAACTGTTAACAGACAGGTGATGGAGCATTCTTCGTTGCCATATGTTATACTCACTCCTAACCAGCATCGGAGGCTTGGTTGAGGAGCCAGTATTGTGAGGATCATTAGATGGAGTAGTCATTCTCAGATTCAAACCAAATCAATCAAGTTTCAAAAGATTTTGCACAAAAACACAACAAACTCAATAAGAACCAAGAAGAAACTCAAATTAAATAACCAGAAGCAGCAGAAAATCAATCTTTATAACCAGTTCTTGCACATATGCTAATTCGATCAAACTATAGATATCAAAATAGCAGTTTCAATGATCAATTGTTAAACCGATCAATGATTAACCCGCTCTGATACCATTTGTTAGGATCAGTGATCTAAGTTTGATCAATTAGAGTTGAATCACAGCGGAATTAGAGCAAGAATTAAGCAAATATAGCAAGAACACAATAAATATTCAATGGAACAGTACACGGTTATATAGATATAGGGTTTTCTGCAAAGAGATAATAACATTCATGCACACATGCTTCGGTGTGGCGGCTGCTAGGTTTTCCTAAGCTGCACCGATTACAATTAGGTCAGCATTCCTTATATATAGGAATGTGACGTCTGCTGATGTCACTTGATAGTGACATCTAACAGAATTATTACAAACTACTGAAAGTAAGCAAACTACTGAGAATGTTCACAACAACTGAGAACATCTCAGATTATTCTAAGTACACGAAGAAACATAAAACTACTGAAACTATAAGTACAGAAAAGAAACCACAACTACTGAAAGGAAACCATCACAACTACTGAAGAGGTCTTCTTCAGCTGTTGTGACAATCATCTGAAACTTGGTCTTCAGTCTTTGTCTTCAGCTTTTGTCTTCAGACTTTGTCTTCAGCTCTTTCACTTCAGACTTTGTCTTCAGCTCTTTCACTTCAGACTTTGTCTTCAGCTCTTTCACTTCAGACTTTGTCTTCAGCTCTTTCACTTCAGACTTTGTCTTCAGCTCTTTCACTTCAGACTTTGTCTTCAGCTCTTTCACTTCAGACTTTGTCTTCAGCTCTTTCACTTCAGACTTTGTCTTCAGACCTTGTTATCAGCTGATGTCTTCAGCTGTTGCAGACTACTTCAGTTGTTGTAATGTCCGTGGGACTTAAAGGTTTTTCTGATCAGGCTCATTGGTTCTTTTGGTCCAACAGAAATGTAAGCATTTTGGTCATGCAACTAAGGATTGTCGCAAGGCGAACCCTACCCCCAAAACAGGAAACAATCGGGGATGCTTTGAATGTGGCGTTGTTGGGCATTTTCGTAAGGACTGCCCGAATCTGAAGCGGACTGGTGGGAACAACGCACATGGTCGAGCTTTTGTGATTGGAGCTGGAGAAGCTCGATAGGACCCGAACATTGTCACGGTACGTTTCTCGTAAACAATCACTATGCATCTATCTTATTTGATACGGGTGCGGATAGGAGTTTCGTGTCTAGTGAATTTAGTCCATTGCTTGGAATTACTCCTATGTATTTGACTTCTAAGTATGAAAAAGAGTTAGTTGATGGTAAATTAATTGAAACTGACAAAATCATACATGGATGCTCCTTGAACTTGGCGGAACACGCATTCGACATAGATTTGCTACCTGTAACCTTAGGAAGTTTTGACATCGTTGTCGGCATGGGTTGGTTGTCAAAAAATCAAGCAGAGATTGTTTGTCGAGAGAAGATTGTTCGCATTCCACTCCCGAGTAGAGAGACAACATTGATACAAGGAGAAAGGTGAAGTGCGATGCTAAGGATCATTTCATGTATGAAGGCCAGGAAGTACTTACGAAAGGGTTATCATGTAATATTGGCACATGTGATAGAGAGGCAAGTAAATGAGAACAGAATCGAGGATATACCCATCATGCGAGACTACCCGGAAGTCTTTCCCGAGGACTTGCCCGGACTTCCACCCCAAAGACAAGTCGAATTTCATATTGACTTAGTACCTGGAGCTGCTCCGGTAGCACGATCACCATACCGACTAGCACCATCAGAGATGCAAGGGTTGTCTAATCAATTCAAGAATTGTTAGATAAAGGATTCATAAGGTCGAGTTTCTCACCCTAGGGAGCTCCGGTCTTGTTTGTCAAGAAGAAGGATGGATCATTCCGAACGTGCATTAACTACCGGGAGTTAAACAAGCTCACTATCAAGAATCGGTATCCACTTCCACGAATCGATGACTTATTCGATCAACTTCAAGGTTCTAGTTATTACTCGAAGATTGATTTGGATACCACCAATTACGAATCCAAGAGGAGGATGTCCCTAAGACCACTTTTCGAACTCGTTATGGTTATTACGAGTTCATGGTCATGCCCTTTGGGTTAACCAATGCACCAGCCATATTCATGGATCTTATGAACAGAGTGTGCAAACCCTACTTGGATAAATTTGTGATCGTTTTCATCGATGACACCTTAATATATTCACGAACCAAGGATGATCACGAAGAACATTTAAGATTAATCATAGAACTACTCAAGAACGAGAGGTTATACGTAAAATTCTCAAAATGCGACTTCAGGATTCGAGAAGTGCAATTTCTCGGACATGTGGTCAACGAGAAGGGAATACATGTTGACCCATCCAAGATAGAGGCCATTAAGAATTGGGAAGCACCAAAGACTCCAACCGAGGTGCGCCAATTCGTAGGTCTTGCTGTTATCGACGCTTTATTGAAAATTTCTCCAAAATAGCCCAACCATTGACGACCTTGACCCAAAAAGATAAGAAGTTTGATTGGGGTGATAAGCAGGAAGCAGCGTTTCAATTGTTGAAGCAAAAACTATGTTGCGCACCTATTCTGTCCCTACCAGAGGGAACTGATGGTTTTGTGGTGTACTGTGACGCATCACGACAAGGACTCGGCTGCGTTCTGATGCAACACAATAATGTTATTGCTTACGCTTCTCGATAATTTAAAATGCATGAGAAAAATTACACTACTCACGACCTTGAATTAGGAGCTGTCGTTTTTGCACTTAAAATTTGGAGACACTATTTGTATGGCACCAAGTGTATAATATTCACTGACCATAAAAGTCTTCAACACATCTTTGATCAAAATGAACTGAACATGAGACAACACAGGTGGGTTGAGTTACTAAACGACTATGATTATGAGATTCGTTATCACCCTGGCAAGGCAAATGTTATAGCAGACACTTTGAGTAGGAAGGAACGAACCAAAACCTTGCGAGTGCGAGCGTTGGGGATGACGATCCACACGAGTTTAACTACTCAAATTCGAGACACTCAATTCAAAGCACTAAAGGAACAAAATTTAAAGGAGGAATCTCTTCACGGTATGGATAAATAATTTGAGATCAAGACTGATGGAACTCGCTACTTCATGAACCGAATTTGGGTACCAAATTTTGGAAACTTTAGGGATCTTGTGATGAACGATGCACACAAATCCAGATACTACATCCACTCAGGCTCAGATAAGATGTATCAGGACCTGAAGGAGTTATATTGGTGGCTTAACATGAAAGCTGACATAGCCACCTATGTTAGCAAGTGCCTCACATGTTCAAAGGTTAAGGCAGAATATCAAAAGCCATCAGGACTACTGCACCAACCGGAAATTCCACTATGGAAATGGGAACAGATATTTATGGACTTCATAACAAAACTACCCAAGACATCCACCGGCTGTGATACTATTTGTGTAATTGTAGACCGACTAATGAAGTCTGCAAATTTCCTACCAATTAAGGAAACTGATAAAATGGAAAGGCTGACCAGGATCTACCTCAAGGAGGTTGTCTCAAGGCATGGTGTGCCAATCTCCATTATCTCTGATCGAGATAGTCGATCTCTAGATTTTGGCAATCATTACAAAAAGCCTTGGGTACACGATTGGATATGAGTACTGCATACCACCCCCAAACAAATGGTCAAAGTGAAAGAACCATTCAAACATTGGAAGACATCCTTAGAGCTTGTGTGATAGATTTCGGAAACCATTGGGATACTCATCTACCCCTAGCTGAGTTTTCTTACAATAGCTATCACACTAGTATCAAGGCTGCACCATTCGAAGCATTATACGGAAGGAAGTGTCGATCACCATTGTGTTGGACTGAGGTAGGCGATAGTCAACTTACGGGTCCTGAGATCATATACGAGACCACAGAAAAGATTGCTCAGATTCGAAACCGACTCAAAGTTGCGCGTGACCGTCAGAAAAGTTACACTGACGTGAGACGCAAACCATTGGAATTTCAGGTAGGAGACAAAGTGCTACTAAAAGTCTCGCCCTGGAAGGGAGTTATTCGTTTTGGTAGGCGTGGTAAGCTAAACCCTAGATACATCGGACCGTTCGAGATCCTAGCGAGGATTGGTCCGTAGCTTACAAACTCAAACTACCACAGGAACTTAGTGGTGTTCATGATACTTTTCATGTGTCAAATCTGAAGAAGTTCTTGTCAGATGAAACTCTAATTATACCACTCGACAAGGTTCAAATCGATGAACAACTCCATTTTATGGAGAAACCTGTGGAGATCATGGATCGAGAGGTAAAGAGAATGAAACGATGCCGCATTCCTATAGTGAAGGTTCGGTGGAATTCTATACAAGGACCCAAATTTATTTGGGAACGTGAAGATCAAATGAAACTCAAATACCCTAACTTGTTCGAAACCCTAGCGACTACAGAAGACACTAACTGAATTTCGGGACGAAATTCTTTCTAACATGGGGAGTATGTGACAACCGGAAAATTTCAGGTCAATACCCGGCCCGAATCAATCATAAGCATACATATTTTACATGGGTTTCAATTGAGTTCTAATTATTTAAGGACATTTCATGTATTGCAACATTTCATGCATAACATTTCATGCATCTGTGATTCAGCATAATTACCATTTTTACACGCGGCACATCCGGCACATCCGGCACATACGAACGTTAGTGAAAATTAATATATACATACTAGTAAATACTTTAAAGTGTTTCAAAGTATTTTATATTCCAAATTAAATACATTGGAAAAGTTTAAACTTATAAATAAACCTAACCGTGTAACTTGATATTTTAACAGGAACGAATAGTTTTAAAGGGACTACTAGATGCGTGACGTATCACTAATGTATATGCAATATTGAAATAGGTAATATAATATAAGTTCTTATAATATGTCAATCTATTTTAAAAAAAAATTAAAAAGTAAAAGTATAAAAATATGTAAAAATACCGATAGTGCAACAAATACCACCCAAATACCCAATACTACCCAAATATTTAAAAACCAACCCCCTCCCTCCTAGTGACCGTCCAAACCCTCCCCCCCCCCACTCTCTTCTCTTCCCCATGCAAGTATCTCAAAAGTGATGAACCTTTCTTGGTTGACTTGAAAAGTGAATCATACCATTTCCATGTAACATCTCCTACCATTGTTTAAAGCATTATGTTGCATTTCCATGAGTTGTCATCTGTCTTTCATCCATTTGACCATATGTAGCTGGAAAAGTGCCAAAAGAGATGGATCTCAAGTGTGGATTCGATCTATAAATGAAGATACATCATACTTCACATTTCCACCACACACCCACACTCCTTTCTCCCTTCCCATCAAAATTCGGCCAAGACATCCTCACCCCCACTTCATTTTATTTTCAACACTTTTTCTACAAATCTTGGGTTATTCAAGTGCTATAATTTAAGACCAAGTGATCTTTGGAGATTTCAAGCATCCTACAACACCTTCTCCACTTTTCCTTGCTTGATTCTTAGTTCAAGGGATCAAGTCTTTTTCTTTGCATTTCAAGATTATCTTCTCCTTCTCCTTGCTTGTTTAAGGTTAGAACCTTGTTCCTAATCTTCTATACATCACCATGATGTGTCCATGTTCACTAACTCACCCAAAGGTGCTCTAGCAAAGCTTAAAATGTAACAAAACATGTAAGACAGATTCTGGCAGATTCGTGTTCTGTATTCTAGATGCCATAACTCAACCTAATCACGATCAAATGAATATTTTCTTGATCCTACCATTGACCTTATAATTTCTAGTTTTCAACTCATCCAACCTTGAATTTTTTAGATAAGTATAACCCATCCAAAACGTACAAATATGATTAGGGTGTTGAATCTGAGTTTTTGGCAGATTAGATAGGGCAGAAAGATTGAGACATAATTTATGCTTAAAGAAATCAAATGGAGTGTTTCCTTCTGTAGTAACTTAGCTTAAGATGTTAGGTTTAAAAGTAGTATAGGCTCTATTTGTAAAAGTAGGGTTTGACCCCTCAAAAAGATGAAATCCATGGACATGTACAGGAAAATGCTGCACTGACATCTGTTGTCTCATGACCCATTTCGAGGCACCTAAACTTAGTTACATATTACAAGATATATCTTTTTGGAGACCTAAGACATAGAGCTAGATGTGCTAAAAAAATTAGATTTTATAAAGATTCTTTGTAACATGAAAAGGGGATGACAACCAGACCTAAAAATCCTCCTGTGTCTGTCAAATGTCTACATTTATATAAAGTAAACTTTTGGAGGTTTTTGGTAAAAAAACTCATGCACACGGAAAATATAATGGCATTATACTTGATATAAAACCCATGCAATACATTATGTATTTTTAGGAAGATAACTATGGAGACAAGAATCTAAATAAAACATTAACAGCTAGACGTGTATAACTAGTCAAGTGACGTTTTCAAAACTAACTTTGTTGATGAGTTAGCATGACCATCTAGGGTTAGTAATCATGATCTCATGAATATATTGTGATTTTGTTTAGGAGATTCCTAGACCAATCATACGTACGGACTATTGCTAGTATTCACGCGTGCATTGCAGGTGAGTTTCACGGCTCCATTTTTACTTGTTTCCATTTTTGGGGAGATTACATGCAAATTACTATTTTCATGGACACAATTACTTGTCAATAATTTCACATGTTATATAAGTGGCTTACTTACCGTATGAAGTCCCCTTTACCGGACCGTTAATTTCTTTTCCTAAGCGAGGTAATCATGGATAGTACTATTGGGTTTGACTACCCCTACCCGGGTTAATTACCCTAACCTTGACTGGATGTCTAAACGGGTGTATTATTAGCTTGTTCACCCCTATGCTTACGGTAGGCATGGGTAGGGGCAATTTATTACAGTTACATTCTAGCTTCGATTGCGACGCTTATATAATTTGTAGTATTGTATGTACAACAATCAAATCATAGAAAGGCTTGTGGTCCTTTACACTGTTTATTATTACTTAAAAACCTGTGAATTCACCAACATTATGTTGACATATTTTTCATGCATGTTTTCTCAGGTAATTGATACATGCACCAAGTTAAGCTAGCATGGATCATCTCTTGTTTAGGGCCGTTCATGCTGTTGGGACATTCATTTTAGCATTTGCCATGTTTTGAAAACAATTTACTTTATTACTATTGCTTCCGTAATTTAACTCTGAAACATTTCATGTAATTTAAACTTATATGAGACGTATGTTTTACAAAACCATGTAATGGTCGACCAGTGACTATGAAACCATGACGTTCGCAACCCGCGGGAAATCTCTATGGTTTGGGGTTTGACAGTATGCCTCCATATGAGATGTTATATGGGAGGAAGTGTAGAACGCCCGTATCTTAGGGTGACATTGGTTAGAAAGAGTTAGGGAGCATCTAGGTGATTGAGGCTACGATCGAAAAGTTAAAGAAGATCAAGGCCTTTATGAAGGCGACAAAAGATAGACAGATGTCGTATGCCGACAAGAGACGTAGACCGATCGAATTCAAGGTGGGTGATAAAGTGATGTTGAAGGTCTCGCCTTGGAAAGGGATCATGCGGTTCAGGAAGCGAGAAAAGCTAAGCCCGTGGTATATAGGGCCTTTCCGAATCATTGCTCGAGTTGGGGAGGTGGCTTACAAGTTAGAGCTACCTGATGAGTTAAGTAGGATTCACCCGACGTTCCATGTATCTCATCTAAGAAAGTGCTTAACCGACGAAGATATGATCGTGCCACTTGGGGATATCGAGGTGGATAAACAACTCAATTATGTGGAGTAGCTAGTGGCCACCATTAACAGAAAAGAGAAGAGGCTAAGGAATAAAGTGGTTCCACTAGTGCGAGTACAGTGCAGACACAGGAAGGGGTTCGAGTCTACGTGGGAGACTGAGGAAGAGATGAGACAACATTACCCACAGCTATCCAAGGAGTGACAGGTTTCGAGGATGAAACCTATATAAGGGGGTTGGACTTGTAACACCCGGAAAGTTATTAAAAGGAAACGAAAAGAAGAGTAAAAAGAAGGAAAAATGAAACATTCCAAAGTAGAGGGGGTCAAAGTGTGCAAGTGGCAAACTTGTCTATTATAGGTTCAAAAAGGCTGGCATGGCCGCCCACACCCCCATTTCCCCACATCTGCTTTCGGCTGCAACAAGAAAGAAGAGGCTGCAATCGGTTTCTAGAGAGAGAAGAAGGAAGATCTTCTAGGAGGTGAGATTTTCTTGCATTTTCTATTCGGTTTCAGTTGGGTTCGAGCTGCTGGACCGATTTTTATGTTTTTCTTTGTGTTTGGCTACTTGTTTTTGGCATGTTTAGGTGCAGAACTCCCAATTGCTCTCGGTCTGAAGAAGTCTTACTCAAAAGTTGCTAGAGGTGAGTTCTAGATCCCCTTTTTTACTTGTTTATACTCGTTTGGAGCTGATGTGCATATTAACTAAAGTTTTACAACTGAAATTTGAATTTCCTATGTTTGCGACTGAATTTGTGTGTTATGTGTTTTAAATTCCTTCTTCGTTGCTGTGTAGTGGTAAGCTATGTTCTAAGTGTTTAGCATGATAGATCTATGCTAAGGATGTATAAGAATGATGATTGGAAACTGGAAATAGCATAAGTTGCATTGCAGGTTGGTTTTGAGCATCCGCATTTACTGGGTGTTCAGCCGCATTGGTTGAATGTTCCCTCGCATAAGTTTTTTGTTCATCCGCAGTTGCTTTTTGTTCATCCACATTTGCTTTTGTTCATCCGCATTTGTATGTGTTCATCCGCATTTGCTGGTCTTTATCCACCTTTGTTGAACTTCAACCGCATTGGTTGAATGTTCCCTCGCATAAGTCTTTTGTTCATCCGCAGATGCTTTTGTTCTTCCGCAGTTGCTTTTTGTTCATCCGCAGTTGCTTTTTGTTCATCCGCATTTAGTATTGTTCATCCGCATTTGGTTCACCCGCATATCTTTAGACACTTAGAATATTTCCTGAGATTTTCATCCGCATTTGCTTGTTCGTATTTGCTGAACATTCAGCCGTATTGGCTTTTGTTCATCTGTATTTCTTTAGGCACTTAGGATTTTCTGGAATCTTAGGAAGTAGAATGTAGTGTTAAGTTCTGGAATGTTTTGGTGGTTTATGCCTGTTGAGGTTATGTATGATTGTGGGCTGTGGTTGATGTTCTATATTACGTATTATTATGTGACTTTACGTGGTGTGTTAATACTCTTGTATGTAAAGTATTATTGTATTAAAAGTGAATAATGAAAGTGGAAAGTAATGAACGAATGAAAAGTCTTGCAAGCAAATGAAAGGAGGTTGACAACTCATTGAGGGGTTGTTAGCTCAACTGTATGCGGTTTAGTTAAACCATAAGGATGCACACAGGGGTCAATCTTTGTGATTGACTAATATGTATGTAACGAGACCCTTGTCGCTTGCCCCGGTAATGGGTCAGGCTTCGTGCACAATGTTAGGGGTCTATTTATAGACTTCGGCCCAGTACCCGCTTCGTGCACAATGTTTGGGATATGGCATATGACATTGGTCCAGAAGAAAGTGAAAGATAATAACGAAAAGTACGGAAACGAATGATTACAAAAGACGAATATTATCAAGTTGTACGTATGATGTGTGGTCACGATCAAAAGTAAAGGATAAGTTTTGACAAAAGCAAAGTATTTTATTATTAAATTAGAACTCACTCAGTAACGCTGACTTTTTATATACATTTTCAGTTGGCAGGTAATGACGTTGCTGAGGATGGTACGAGAGGGGAAGCTACTTGGCAAGCAAAGACTGACATCCATCTCAGGCAAAAATAATGTTGTTGTTTTGTAATACAACTAAGTATTCTTTTATAACTTTAATCAACGATGTATTACTTGGCAAGAGTATTTATTAAGGCATGAATTGGTTTTTGATAATTATTCCGTTGCAATACTTTCTCATGTTAATTTATTTAAATATGTTTTTTTATAATGAATGATGCTATGAATAACCAATTGTGGGGTCTCCGGGATCGGGGCCTTACAGCACGCAACATGGATGGAGGATGGCGATTCCAACATAATTAGTTTATGTCCATTCCGAGTTAGTTTATACTAGTTTCGAGCTACTTAAATAGATTCGTGAGAAAGTTAGTTAAAAGAGAAAAAACTAGTTAAGAAATGAGTATATACTTAATTTAATAGTTTTTGTAAAAAAAGAGTAAAACGTGATTATATATGTCATTTTTAGTAAAATATATTCAAATGGGTATATTTATAATATTTATGTTCGATAAACAGAATATATGTAATTAAAATTTAAGTTTGGAATATATGTAAATGACTAAGTTTTAAAAAGGAATATATGTAATTAAAATTTTTTAAGTTAAGTATATATGTAATTAACTAAATCTATAGAGGAAAATATGTAATTTCAATATCATATATATATATATATATATATATATATATATATATATATATATATACACACACACACACACACATACACACACACACAAATAATAAATAGCGAAACGTAGGCCTACAAAGACATGTTTAGGATTGCTTATTTTGATTGAAAAAAACCATTGACAAAAAAACTTATTAAATTATGATGTTTAAAAACGAGTTTTAAAAAAATGTTTTAATTAACTTATAAACAAAAAGTTTGTAAAATAACTTAAAAGGACACACTTTTAAAAATGATGGTGTTAGGGCATGTTTGGATTGCTTATTTTTGTTGAAAATAAATTTTGACAAAAGTACTTATTAACTTATGATTTTTCAAAATAAGTTTTTAAAAAAATGTTTGAATTAACTTATAAACTAAAATACTATAAAATCACAAAAAAGACACGTTAAAAATTATGAGAGTTAATAGAAAGTAGTAGATGGTTATAATAAAAAATTAAAATAAAAATAATTTTCAAAAATTAATAAATAACCCACTTTTTATCTTTTCAAAACATACTTTTTACGTTATATGAAAAGTCAGTTTGAAAATTACTTTTAGATTTGATAAACATTATTTTTTACTAAGTCAAAAGTTAGTGTTAAATAAACAATCCCAAACATACCCTTAATATAAGGTAGTATAGGAGTATAATAAAAAATTTGATTAAAATGAGTTTTTAAAAATTAATAAGTAGCCTTTTATTTTTTAAAATCTCATTTTTATTATTATGAAAAATCAATTTAGAAAGTTATTTTGGGATTATCAAATACTTTTTTGACTTATTAATTTTTCAAAACTTAATAAAGTTAAAAAAAGATGAAAAATAAATAATCCTAATCCTAAACATTTACGGAACTAGGGTGGGCTAAAAGAATTATCGATGTCAAACCTTAGCGACGGCAAGAAGCAATTGACAGGACGGCGGAGTGTTTGTAAGGCGTGCGAAAGGCCAGCGACGGTGTGCCTATGTGACTCGATTCCTGCTGAACCACTCTCCACCTGCACGCAAATTCTAATCCTGCAGCATCCGCACGAGCAACGGCACCCCCTGGCTACGGTGCCGGTGCTCCAAAAATGCCTCAGAAATTGCCAAACCCTAATTGGCCGTCGATTGCGTCCCGGTCTATCCCCTCTTCTTGACTCTCTCCATCAACAACACCACCAATCACTTCATGCGGCCTTTCTCTTTCCTGGTACAGTTCATTCATTCTTTCTATATTACTCTATTTTCATTCTACTTACCTCAATCATAATCCACATAACAGATAATATTCTGACACCCCTCATGATAATATTTGGGGTCAATGCTTTTGTTTAGGTTTGAGTTAATAAAGTTTGTTTCTTGATTTAAATAAATTAGAGTAAATAACAGCCCTATCTGTAACATACTTCACATTCCCATCTATGATAAAATCATAGGATTCCATGGAATTTTGTTGTTTTGTTTGATCTTCTTAGATCATTAGAATTTAATTTAACTAGGGGTGGGACAATATTTCTTTTAACCAATGTTTCGAGAAGCAGATCCCTCAGAGCACATTCTGTTTCTTTTATGCCTGTATGTCTAATTGATACTAGTTGAACTGCCTTTCAGAAGTTTAGATTGGTTTTAAATTGCATGATGCGCTCCGATGCGTTTTGATCTCAAATCCCAATGCACAATGCGCATGCATCACATATGTTATGTGTGATTAAGAGTACCAGACATTAATTATACAAAACCATTCTTTGGTATTATTTGATACGTCAACATAGAAACTACTTATTAACACATTCACAAAACATACTTTAACATAAAAAGTAACATAAATTCAAAACTATTATACTATACATAGATTATTGAAACACTAATGTTGAGAGGTCAGACACATACTCATGTTGAAATGATCCGACTCAATTCCAAAATTGAACAAAAAACATAGCAGTGTATAATGCACGCATTAAGGCGCATTTTGTGCAGCAGGGGCGCATAATGAAAACACAATGCATCAGATGCTGCGATGCGCTCGCATCAACGCGTCAAGTGCATCACGCATTATGCGTTTAAAACCAAGCTTGTGATCACTAATAGAATATCCAAAATGACAAAATGCCAAGTAGTCTAGAATATGTATCTCCATTAATGGCCAGTTCATAATTAGTTTTTTCATAGTTAGAATATCAAATATGGTGATACAAAATGTTTTGATGATTTATTTCGTTGATTGAAAATTTCCACTCATATCATTAGAAATCACTCTGAATAGAAACACATTATCATAAAATCTTACATCAATTTAAAACAATTGGCTTGTTTTCAACACTTTATAGCGTGTAGTCACCTTTTAAATTTGAGTAGCCATGTAAAACACACTTTCTAGTTCTAGGAGCGAATTTGTTTGAATTATTTACAATAGTAGCAAAGCATATGCAGCCAAAGCATCATAGGTAATTTAGATCTGGTTCCAGCCTATATACTAATTCACAAGGTGTCTTACCACATAAGATAAGTAGTCGTCAAACACATCAAACCACAGATTCAGAGAATTCCCACTTGAAACAAAATTGATCTAACAACATTTAATATGTGCTTGTGATTTTTATGTTTTCTTTCAGCAACAATGATAGATACCAATAGTTGATAAAAGAAAAGAGAGGTATATATGAGCTAAGGTCGGCACGTTTCTAGCTCTATGTCTAAATCTGAGATTGATTTATATTCATTTTAATTATATAAATGTATTCATGTTACTTATAGTTATAAAATAGTATACATAACATAAGCTATGTAATTTAGTTTTTTTTCTCATAATTATATATATATATATATAAAATTTATTATATATGTATAAGTAGTAGGCTTGTGTTAGCTTGCTAGTCTAGTCAAGCTAAGTATAGGATGGTTTGGCACGAGATTGTTTATTAAATATCCTTCAATTAGACTCGAGCTTACGCTCACGATCATCTAAGCTTGGTTTGGTTTTATTTATTTAGCTAATCTTGAATAGAAAATTTTGATATGAAAAATAAAATAGGTTAAGAAAATTATGTTGGATATGTAGTAATTTTGAATCAGGAAAGAAAAAATACAAAAGAAGAAACTTGCGATGATGATATTTTTTGTCCCATGGTTAACTGAAATTTTACGAAGTATTTTTTCTCAGTCTTTTTCTGTTGTTCCCTTTGCTACCTTGAATAGTAATTCCCTCACGTTCCCTCTTTGATGATGATCCTCCTGTAGCTAGCCAAAATAGTATTGTTCCTTTAGTTTCTATGTCTTAAGATCTAACAAATTACTCTCATATCCACCTTAAACATGTCCCTTAAATAACATATTTTGTTATTGATTTTTTTTTTCTGGCCTTAGGCCTACTAGCTAGTTCATCACTTCATCCATAACATTTTTAGTAGCATGTTCTCCTTCACACAACAATTTGTTGTGGTATGTATGCACAGTTGGTTTGGTTTATAAAGCTGGTATAAGATCATTTGTAATTGACAAATTTTGTTCGATTATCAATTTTGCATACTTTTATAGATTTGTCAAATTGATTTTTCATCATTTTATGAATAAAAGTTATGTTATCAGAGATTTCATTTTTGGTTCTCACCATATAGGCCTCACAAATTTAGGCGAACTAGCTCACATAAAGATTACATTTTGTTATCACTCAAAACGAAAAAATTCTACTGTTTGTTCAGCCATGTGACAAATTTCACATGGTAGGCATTTTTTATATTCCGACATTTTAACTCATCTATAAAAATATGAATGATTTACCAAGCGGATGTTGAATCCATTATGTCATGTTTTTACTAAAATCATTACATCTTGGTTTCTTATGATTAGTACCTTTATGGAACAAGCCGCATTATCTGGCTATCTCTTTACAGGCTTTGTTTCTTAGCTCTTTATGACAAACTTCGTTTATGGTTTTTGTTTCCCACCCGCATCTTTCCTAGTTGGAGTAAAGAACATATCCATGAAACCTTCCTTTTACTCTTGGTTTCTTAGGTTGAGGCGCCTTACTACTACCGGCCACTTTAGCATGCTCTTCCTCTTCATCATCCATCATCAAGGTCATAGACATTAGCTCACAATTATGTGTTCATGACATTTTCCACCTTCTTTTGCATGAAAATCCTTGCTTCCACCCATATATGATTCGGGCATCTTTGACAATCAACAACATTCTTAAAACCTCCCACCAAATGTTGTTTGAGTCGATAAACTCCTCTATTTCATATTTTTCCACAGACATTATAAGAAATATTCGACTTGCAAGTTGGATTTTAGGTCCCATACTTGATATCAATGCAGAGGAGGTGTTAGGGTGTTTGGCAACATTTGAACTAGTAAGTGCTGAACAAATAAGAGGACTGACTGGGTAAGAGACTTTGTATTGAACCGGCATTTGATCTCGAATACCTTCAAAAGTGAAATATCTAGTCCCCGCAGAACTTTAAATTGCAGTCACCGTTCTAAACCAACTATCAGGCTGAGACGACAAGGTAGTAAAGCTTGGACTTCATCCTTAAACTTAATTCTAACATATATAAGTCTTGCTACAATTTAATTAAGATTGTTGATGTGAGCATTAACTGAGCTTCCTTCTTTCATCCTCGTGTTCACCAGCTCTTAAATCAAAGATACCTTATTAGTTGCAGATTGTTATTCATACATATTCAACAAAACTAACAACATACCACGAGCTGTGGTTTCCTTCATGATGTTAAAAGTAATACTCTTCGTCAAAGCAAATGTAATAACCGCTCTGGCTTTCTTGTCCTTTGATTCTCAAGTAGTTTGTTTTATTTTCTTAGGTTATATTCTCCTAGTACCACATCTAGGTCCTTTTGACTCAACAATGCTTCTATTTTCATTTTAACAACACCCTAATCGGCGGCTTCAAAGAGTTTAACCTGATATAACATTCACTCGCTATTCCCGATTACCTGCGATGACATATATCACCAAAAAAAGTTCATAGCCTTTTTTTTTCTTTGGGGCGCAAATTCCAGAGAACAAAAAGGAGGAAACTTTTTCTTTGTTATGTCCTTAACAGTGTTGTAAAAATCGCGACTAGCCTCCGATTAGTCGGCGATTAATCGCTAATCGGAGGTTGGCCGCCTCGATTTCATCAAATCGGAGGTCGTAGGCGCTAATCGGTCAAAATTAGTCAAAATTGGACCAAATCGTCCTAATCGGGGGTGTTCCGGCGACAAAAATGGTCGGATTTACCAATTCCGGTGACGAATTTGCCGATTCCGGCGACAAGCTCCGACGCCGGTGACCTGAACAAGGAGACGGAACGACGGGGCTGTACTTTTGTTTTAAATGATTTAATAAAGCTTAGCTATTTTAACGTTTATCCCCTTTAATATTCACCAATTTACAATTTATCCCCTAAACTTGTAAGTTATACATAATAAGTATAAAATTAATGGTATATATACATAAATTTGTAAAATTATACACAAAAGTCCAATCCGATTAATTCCGATTAATCCCTAGTCGGTACCACACCGCTCGACTAGCGCCTAGCGATTTTTCCAACACTGGTCCTTAGTGCAAAGGGGAACTCCTTGGTGGCAATTATACTTCAATGGTAAGTCTACATTGCTGACATGTAGTCTTTATTGGTAACTTGCTACTTTCAGCGTCTCGTTTACTTTGTCAGCAATACGAACATTATCAATAATAACTTCTTTTCTTTGATCATCTTGCTCATGTCAATAATTGGTGATCATCTGTTCATAGTCTAATTGAACTTAACAATGTTTACGCTGCGGAAACACACACAATTACACACACAAGAAAGCAATAAGAACACGAGAATTATAGTTGTTCGGTCAAGATGACCTACGTTCACTCTCTGCAACTAGGTATTTTTATTAAGCTTAAGGGACAAGATTACAATATAATGACATGCTTTATATATAGAGATAATTAGGGTTTCAAGGAGCTTCAATGGGGTAGGCCCATAACTTCATTCAAAAAGCCCAAAGGCCTTCACACCTCAACAATCTCCCATTTGAAGGCCTTGCGAATACTCCAGCAAGCCATCTAGGTACAAAGCAACCCTGTCATCTAGTATTATCAGTAATCTTCAAATAATAGAAATCCTCCAAGCCTCCAATTATGAAGAACCAGCTAAGATTTCAATCCAAATCTCCTAGTTGCAGTGCCCCTTTTCATCAATTACTTGAAAATGCCCGTTGAAGCTCCCCCGAGCTTCAACTCAGTCGTGGCAAATTTCACCCACGACCCATCCTCCGTCTCAACTGGTTTACACAATCCACCAGCTTCAGAGATACACAGAGAACCACTAACACTCTCCAAATTCAGCAAACAATCACCAGGAGAGAATTTTCTAGTCGTAGTCTTTAAAACCCAACGATTCTTCTTGACTGTACCCGGAACATGCCCCATGCTCCCACTGTCACAAAATCCTCTGACTGGTTTAGACTTATGACCCCATTCAGCTACAATCTCTGCTCCAGACTTCATGAATGCAAAATGAACTCTCTTAGCAGCAGATTTAGCGAACCCGACTTTGACTTGCTTAACCTGGTTGATTAGTCACTCAACAGGTATGTCCACCATGTACAATGACCCATGCTTATCACCAAGAGCAATCACCCGGTTCCCATTGATTACCCTCCGTTTACTACTACCAAACCTGACTTCCAGTCCTTGTTCATCCAGTTTACTAACAGAAATTAATTTCTTCTTCAAACCCGGAATCACCCTGATATTCTTTAGGTTCCATGTAGTTCCCAGTGGAGTCACCAAATCAATATCACCCATGCCCATTACATCAAGCATTCTGCCATTAGCAAGGCGTACTTTCCCAAAGTCGCCTGTTTTCAGATTCACCATCATTTCACCGCTGTGTACGGCGTGAAACGAAGAACCAGAATCCATGATCCAAGAGTCCACATTTTTCAGCCTCAAGAATTAACACGTCACCATCATTGACGTCCTCAGCAGCAGTGTTCAGACTTTTCTCTGGATATTGACTCTAAACATGTCCATCCTCGTTGTAGATCCGGCACCTTACATTTTTCCGAGTTCGAGTTGAACTCTTTCCTTGATTCCCACTGCCTCGGCTATTTTCCTTTCCCTTACCAACATGTAACATCTCAGACGATGATCCAACATTTGCACTTTTTAGACGTGTCTTCACCTATCACCATGTCTCGGATCTTTTCAAATGTCATTTCGTTAGCCCTCATAAAACTTGTAACAACAGTCACTGTCCCGGACCAACTATCAGGCAGTGAAGATGGCAACACCACGGCTCTAGTCTCATTATCGAATTTTATTCCCACAGTTCTAATCTGGACATAATAGAATTCAGATCATTAATGTGGGAGGTTGTCGAGCTTCCCTCTTTCATTCTCGTCATGAATAGTTCCCTCATCAAGAACGACTTGTTAGCTACAGATGGTTTTTTATACATATTTGACAGAGCCAACATCATACCACTTGCGGTGGTTTCTTTCATGATGTTAAAAGCAACGCTCCTCGTCAAAGATAACATAATAGCCGCTTTAGTTTTCTTGTCCTTGGAATCCCAAACTGCTTCTTTAGCTTTCTTCATCCTCTCCGGTTTCTTTTCCGGTTCATATTCAAATCCTTTCGACACAGTAATGCTTGTATTTGCATTTTCCACCAACCAAAATCAGTGTTATTGAATTTTTCGATCACAATCTTCCCGTCTTCAGCAATAATAGCAAAACAGAGACAAACAAAAGAAACAAGCATGCTGAACAGTTGATAACCTGTCAACAAAAGGATAAACAAACAAGTTCCGGTACTTCTAACCAAAACCCTAGGTGGCGGCAGAACCCTAGGCGATGGCGGTAACCATAGGCGGCGGCGACGACATAAACCCTTCACGGCGGTGGCAGAAACCCTAAGCGGTGACGGTGGCGACAGAAAAATCTTCCAAACGGCGGCGGCAGAAAAATTAATTAGAGCCTGATGCTTGGATACCAATTGTTAGGTATCTTACGCAGCGGAAACACACACTATTACACGCACGCACACGAAAGCAATAAGAACACGAGAATTATAGTGGTTCGGTCAAGATGACCTACGTCCATTCTCTGCAACTAGGTATTTTATTAAGCTTAAGGGACAAGATTACAATACAATAGTATGCTCTGTATATAGAGATAATTAGAGTTTCAAGGAGCTTCAATGGGCAAGGCCCATAACTCCATTCAAAAAGCCCAAAGACCTTCACCTCAACAAACAATAGGCAAATGCTTGATATTACATAAGAAATAATCAAAATACATAAATTATATGAACCTTCAATTAGACACGAAAACAAAATGTACGTACATGAGATTCTAGAGATAATGTAGTGAGAGAGTACTGACATATTCTGTTAGTGAAGTGTATTGGTCTAACATTAAAATGAGGGATTTTATTACATGGTCGAGCTCTACCGCCTCTACTTGATTTACTTCCTCGGTCCTTCTCTCTTCTAATCAACTCATTTGGTTCTTACCTACAACAATGATCAAATAAATACAATATATTAAAATGTTTCATTTTATAGTGCTAATTTTAACATCATCCCTCCTAAAGTGGTAAAATGCAAGGCTTGTTTATAAATTGTTGATCCATATCACTTTATAGGTACAGACCCAACTCCTTCAATAGAGATCAACCAGTGGAAGTCTTCATTTGGGGATGCTGATGGGAACAATTTCGTTCTGATTGCTTTTGATGGGACATGGAAGCATGCAAAGGAAATGGTATCCGCTAGCCTTCCATTCGTGTCAACGTTTGCCACTCAGGTGAGTTTGACGTATGATGTTCGTGTTGATGGTGGAACAAAATTCAGCTCCGATTTAACACTTAGAAAGGAACCTTTTGGTGGGTGTATGAGTACAATGGAGGCCGTTGCTCGTTGTTTACGAATTCTTGAACCAAATGGGATAGAGATCGAGTCTAGGTTGGTACAAGTTGTAAGAATGATGGTCAGAATTCAGGCTTCCTACTTGAAACTGACAAATCGAAGTCCCAAGTTGAAAAGGAGTAAAGATGACGAGAAGAAAATTAACTCGAGATCTTTTTGTACTTGATTATTAGTGTTATTTGGTCCATCTATGCAATGGTTTTGGATGCATTAGTTGATTCCGACTGTTGAGCTATGAACCATTGTGTTATAAAGTTTATGGATTTTGCATGGTGGTCTGCCAACCCATCATCCATAGTACTCTACCTAGGGACTCACCGATGTCCCTGTTGCACTCAAGACCAACGCAGCCGTCTCTGACTAGGGATCCTAGCATTTATTATCTGAGACAAGACGAGAGAGAAGGTAATGTCATTTGTAATTTTATTACATTTTAATTTTTGTGTTCTAATTGTTTGTTTGGCACCTGGACATTAAGTTACAAATTGGAGGTGTTCATGTTTACTGAAGTTAAAGTGGTGTTTGTTTCCATTTGAATTGACCTGTAGTATTTTAGGGAACTATTAACAGGTAACTGAAATAAGTAAATAGTATTCAGTGAAATTGAAATAATATTAAGATACTTTAATTGATTATGTATATTGGTGATCACCGTACTTATTGTGACGTGCTGGTACGCATGATCATAGTACTCGTACATAGTGGTTATTATATATTTAACATCTATTCTATTTTGGTTAGCTTTAAGTCTGTCAAGGTTTAGCCGTAGGGTTATGTTTTTTTAAATGTATAGTCTCATATATTGTTTAACCACGAGAGTAAAGAAGTTTAAACTAATATAGTAGTATTAGAGATAAAGGTCGATACCTCCTCTCCTCTCTTCTCTTCTCTATTTTTTTTTTCGCTTATCTTCCCATTTCTCCCCGTTTCTTTGTGAAATCTACAAATCTAGGGTCGAATTACATAATGCTATTACCAACACAAATCTACGGTGATTCTACAAATAACCGCCACCTCCATTTGGTTGGTTAGGTTTTTTCAATCAAGGTTGTGTAACCTGTCTCAAGAAAGCTAGCCATGTGCCCTCCAGTGACCTACCGACTCATTGAGTCAACCTGACTCAAACAATAAGAGTTGTATTTTTATTTTTTGTTTACAAGTATTGTTCACTATAACATGTGTTCTGTTCCACTTAGAACCACACATACCAAGGTGGTGTTTGTTTTTTTTTAAAAAGTCTTATTAACCTTTTTTGTATGCGTCACGTAGACGTTTAGGTCTGCACGGTGTGTTTTTTGGAAGATCTTTCATTAAAAAAGATCTTCCTGATATCTTTTTGTGGCAGACTTTAAACACAACTTCATACATCTTCAAACCATAAACATAACTCACCTCCATCTCCCTCCTCCATCGGCTTATCTCCCGCCTCCCGCCGTCGTTGTCGCACCCACCGCCTCTCGCCGTCACGTAATTTTTTTCATTACTCGTTTGCTCCACCCCTACCGTGTGAACCCTAGGGGTCGTCCCCAATTTTCATTCGATTAGACTTTGTAAGTTCTCAAATCATCTTCAAATCTTCTCATATTGTGTTTGATTGTTTCAGTTTACGAAAATCAATCACATTGTTTGAAATCAGCTTCATGTTACCGGATCTGTAATGATTTCTTAAATTGAGACGTCTGATTGTGTTCTTGAGATGATGTATGGTTGTTTATGAATAACTGTTTTGTTTTTATGTTCTGGATTTGGGAATATGAATGCATGTATGCGTTTGAAGTGTGATAAGAGGTTGATTGATGGATTATGGTAGCTAATGAAGCTTTGATCAACTTAGGTGCAGCTTGTTTTTTTAGAGGGAAAATGTCTGCAGTTTGCGAACCGCATCTTGATTAACTTAGGTGCAGATGTTTTTTTCGAGCTAAAATGTCTGTAGTTTGCGAACCGCATCTTTAGACATTTGTGGAAAAAGAGGTGGACCAAAACTATAAAGTTTGCAACAAAAAGACTGCTTGCTTTTTAAATTCTGCATACTGTTAAAATACACTAAAATTTAAATAAACTGATTTTTTAAACTTAAACGAGCTTTTCAACATTGAAATTTAATTGTTATACAACACTGAAATAATATTTATAAAACCAAAATAAAATTTTCTAAATCATGTATTCCATAGTTTGCATTAATTGCTCGACAATTTAATCTCGTATCCGATTCATATATTCCCGATCATATGCAGTACCATGTGCTTCAACCTCATCTTCATCAGCATCAACGTGCACATGACTATTTTGTAAAGACATACTTTTCTTATAAAATTATGTAATGTGAAACATGTAATGGTAATGTTCTTTTGTATAACCAACAAAAATGGTGCCATCCTCTTTAATGTAGGGAAATAGGAAATCGTGCTTTGAAGGCACCAAAATCATGCTAAATGACGTTTCGAAGTTTTGCATGTGCATCATTAATTTTTTTTTATTTGTCAATCCACATCTCCGAAAATCTCCAAGCCAATACCTTACATTACAATATGGAGCCATAAATTCTCGTATGCATGCATACGCAGCATCAGAAAAGATAATATTTATCTATAAAGATATACATTTAATTAGAATAAAAAACAAAGATAGTGTAACACCCGAAAATTTATTAAAGACAAAAAGGAAAGAAAGTGTAAAGAAAGAAAGCTGAATTATCAAAGTGGAGGGGCTAAAGTGGTGTGAAGGACAAAACATTATTATTCTATGTTTAAAGTGGGCATGGCCGCCCACTACTCTGCTTCACCAACTTGTTTCGACTGCTAGAAAGAAGAAAGCAGAGCTTCATCGGTTTCTAGTGAGAGAAAGCTTCGAAGGTGAGTGTTTTCTTGCGTTTTTGTTCGGTTTCAGCTGAGTTTTCAGCTTCGGGACCGATTCTTATGTGTTCTCTGTGTTCGGTTTTGCGTTTTTGGTGTGTTTAGGTGTTTGAACTCCAAGTGCTTCCGAGTTTGGAGAGTTTTGCTAAGCTACTGCAGGTGAGTTCTAGATCCCCGGGTATTTTAGGGCTGAAAATGCATATAAAACGTTTTACAACTTATATGTATGCTAACCGTATGTATGTTTGTGTATGGTTGGTTGTGTTGTATGGTTTTATGCTTATTTTAGGTGCCTTGTAAGTTCGTTATGGGTTGAGAACCATTTAGGATGATGATTTGGGTCTGGACAGTGTAAGTTTCAAACTAAGTATGCTCATGCGCCTGAAATTTGCTTAAAACGCCTAAGTCCCTTTCCCAATAGTGCTCATGCGCCTGATACTTAGCCAAAAAGACTAAGTTCCACCTCATGCGCCCCAATAGTGCCCATGCGCCCACTTCCCAAATGCCTAAGTGTACCCATGTGCCCCAATAGTATCCATGTGCCCAGAAAATTGCTCATACGCCTAAGTGTTAGTTCAGGCGTCTAACTTTCCCATGCGCCCAAGTACTCATGCGCCTGCATAGTACTCAGGCCTCTATATAGTGCTCATGCGCCTAAAAGACTTATAAAAATTTCTGAGATTTTGAGAAATAGAAATTTTAAGGTTTAAGCTCTAGGATGTTTTGATGGTTATGTTTGTTGATGTTATGCATGATTATGGTCTGTTTTTATGTTCCATATTACGTATTATTATGTGACTTTACGTGGTGTGATTATGCTTGTATACGTAAAGTATTATCATAAATGAAGTGGAAGATTAATGATAATGAAAAGTGGAACATAAAGAATATATGAAAAGTCTTGCAAGCAAAATTTTTAGAGAGGTTCACAACTCATTGAGAGTTGTTAGCTCAACTGTGTGTTATATAACGTGCGATTTAACCCATGAGGGTTTGTGATTGATCGAGACGTGCGAAAACGGGATCCTTGTCGCTTGACCCCAAAAGTTGGTTGCTTCGTGCACAATGATGGGGCATAGCTTATGACAGGATCTGGATAGAAGTGAAAGATAATGAAAAAGTATGAAACGAACGAATACGTGCGATAATGGAAGATAATAAGGTTATACCTTGATGTATGTACGATGAATGCTCACGAACGAAAGTAAATGACGTATTTTAAGGAAAAGGATATTTTATTATAAACAAAGTACTTTAATGCTTTTAAAACTTGAACTCACTCAGCAACGCTGACTTTTATGCATTTTCAGTTGGCAGGTAACAGTTGCTGAGGCTGGCACACGGGAAAAGTTACTTGGAGGGCAAGACTGGCATCCATTCGTGCATGTTAATTATGTTGTTTTATAATACAACTAAACGTTTCTTTTGTAACTCCTATTATACATTGTTGTATTATTTGGCAACATTAAATATCAATGCAATGAATGGCTTTTGAAAATAATAAATTCACTGCGATGTTTTACGATATGTATATGTTTTTATATAATTAATGCTATGATTGACCAACTGTGAGGTTTCCGGGAACGGGCCCTTAGAAGTTGGTATCAGAGCCAAAGTTTAAGAGAAATGCGTAATGTTTTTAAAAACCTAAACTTAAATTGAGAATGAGATTGAAGGGAGGGATGCCAACCCAAGTAGCTACGTGCCATCAGGTATTTCTTTTCTTAAATGTAAACCGGTATTATGTGAGTGTGTTATCTGATTTATGTGCCCTTACTAGATTTGAGTACTGACGTAGTTAGGATAGGAAATGCTCAGGGGATGAAGAGTAAAGTAAGTGGCTAATCATAACTGGCCATTGTAATTAGGGACTTACTATACTTGACATAAACTGAGCTATTACCTTGAATGACCGTGTTGTTGTTTGAATCTTATAGTGTTTAGAGGATGGCTGGTGGTAGATCATTGAAGGCTTCATGAGGAGGAGCACGGGGTGGCCGTGGTGCTGGACCACGTGTCACAAGGAACAAGACCAAGACTACAGAGACGGCTCCTGCTGAGCCCGAGCTTCATCACCAGGAGGGCAGTGATGAGAGTGAGGTAGCGGCCTCCAGTGATGAGGAGGAGGTGGTAGTGCGGGAAACCGCGAAGGGGTGCAGCTACGGGGCATTCCAGCGATGCAAACCCCCAACTTTTGATGGCAATGGTAATGCTGCTGCTGCTCACCGCTGGGTGAGAGAAATGGAGGCGGTGCTGGAGATTAGTGAGTGTAGGGAGGACCAAAAGGTGAAGTTCGCCACTCACTCATTTGCAGACTTGGCTTTATGTTGGTGGGACAATATTGCCCAAGCCGAGGGCAGCAGGACCATCGGAAGGATGAGGTGGGAAGAACTGAAGAAGATGGTGATTGAGGAATTCTGTCCTCACCGAGAGCTCGACAAGATAGAGAGGGAGTTCTTGCAGTTAGAGGCGGGAACCATGACACACCAATAGTACACTACTAAATTCAATGAGATGGCAAGGCTGGTGCCGGATCAGGTGACGCCGGTGTCGAGGAAGATCAAGAGGTCTATCCAGGGTTTACCAGTGGATATTCGCAGGCACATGATTGCTGGTCGGCTAAGTACCTTTAGGTCAGTGGTGGATTTGGCAGGGAGATTGTATGATAAGAGAGAGGTGGTTATGGTTGAGGTTAGTAAGAAGGATGGTGGCAATAGGAACTGGAGTGGGAAGCGATTTGGACGTGGTGGTTTCACTCCAAATAACAAGAAGGCAAGAACGGATGACCGGCGGGTAGTGTCGGTGAGTACTGGGGCAAAGAGATGTGGTAAGTGTGGGAGAGACCATGCTGGGGAGTGTAAGTGGGGATCGAAGATCTGCTTCAAGTGTGGGAGGCCCGGTCATATGGCAAAAGATTGTGGGGGTGATGAGGTGCTATAATTGTGGTGAATAGGGCCATCTGAGCAGGGATTGCAAGAAGCCGAGGGCTGAAAGTTCTGGGGTGAAGAAGAGGACGGAGAATGAAGGACAGAGGGCAAGTGTTAGAGCATTCACGATGACCCGGGAGGAGGCCAGAGTGGACCCCGATGTCGTGTCAGGTATGTTCTTAGTAAACCAAATTTGTGCCTCTGTGTTATTTGATTCTGGTGCTAGTAGGAATTTCATTTCTGCTGCTTTCTATGCTAAGTTGCCTGCTAGTAGTAGAAATATTGATGAGCCCTTCGAAGTAGAAACTGCTATTGGTAAGTCTACCAGAATTTCTGAGATGATAGAGGATTGTGACATACAATTGGAAGGCCATAGGTTCTTTGCTAAATTATTTGTGATGCCCCTAGGTGGATTTGATGTAGTTCTAGGGATGGATTGGTTAGCAGCCTATGAGGCGAATATTGTGTGTCGCAAGAAAATGATCCGATTAACTGCGCCCGATGGAAGTTTAGTGACGGTCTACGGTGATCGAGTGACTACGGTTCCTAAAGTGATTTCGATGGTGGTGGCAGAGAAGTGCATGAAACGTGGATGTAGTGTCTACTTGGCTTACGTGAAGGATGTGGACGCGTCAGTACCACAATTGTCTGATGTACTAGTTGTGTGTGACTTTCCGGACGTGTTCCCAGAAGATTTACCAGGTGTGCCATCGGACCGCGAGATCGAATTTCAGATCGATCTGATACCTGGTGCTCAGCCCGTTGCCAAGGCACCGTATCGACTGGCTCCATCTGAAATGAAGGAACTAATGGTACAGCTGCAAGACTTGCTGGACAAGGGGTTCATCCGACCGAGCATCTCTCCCTGGGGTGCTCCGGTATTGTTTGTAAAGTAGAAGGACGGTAGTATGAGGACTTGCATCGACTACCGAGAGTTAAATAAGTTGACGGTGAAGAACCGGTATCTGCTACCGAGAATAGATGACTTGTTTGATCAGCTCCAAGATGCTAGTTGGTTCTCGAGAATAGATCTTCGATCTGGCTACCATCAATTGAAGGTGAAGGAGCAAGACATCGCTAAAACAGCTTTTCGTATGTGTTATGGACACTACGAGTTCCTCGTTATGTCTTTTGGTCTAACTAACGCGCCAGCTGCTTTTATGGATTTGATGAATCGGGTGTGCCGGCCAATGTTGGACAAATCAGTGATTGTGTTTATCGACGATATTCTGATTTATTCGAAAAGCGAAGAAGAACACGCCGGTAACATTCGTGAGGTATTGGAGATACTTAGAAGAGAGAGGTTGTATGCTAAATTCTCTAAGTGCGTTTTCTAGTTACGTGAAGTTCAATTTTTGGGTCACGTGGTAAATTCTGAAGGAATCATGGTGGACCCGGTAAAGGTTGAGGTAGTGATGCAATGGAAGTCTCCAAAGACGCCATCCGAGATTCGTAGTTTCTTGGGTTTGGCGGGTTACTACAGAAGATTTATTCAAGACTTTTCCAGAATAGCCTCACTATTGACCAAGTTGACCCGCAAGGACGTGAAGTTTGTATGGGTTTGGAACAGAGAATGCTTTTGAGGAGTTAAAGATGAGATTGACTCAAGCTCCTCTCTTGATGTTGCCCGATGGGAACGAAGACTTAGTGGTCTATTTAGATGCTTCTTATTCGGGATTGGGTTACGTGCTAATGCAGAGGGGAAGAGTAATAGCCTATGTGTCCCGACAGTTGAAAATCCACGAGGCTAGTTACCCCACTCATGACTTGGAGCTAGCGGCTGTAGTCTTTGCATTGAAGATTTGGAGGCACTATTTGTACGGGACGAAGTGCACTATCTTCACAGACCATAAGAGTTTGAAATACTTCTTTGAGCAGAAGGACCTCAATATGAGGCAAAGGAGGTGGCTAGAATTGATCAAGGATTATGATTATGAAATCCACTATCATCTGAGCAAAGCCAACGTAGTGGCAGATGCCCTTAGCCGGAAGGAGAGACCCGAGCCAATCCGGGTGAAAGCTTACCAGTTGATTATGACCTTCGATGTGATGACACAAGTCAAGGAATTTCAAGATGAGGCGCTGAAGGAAGATCGAATCAACTCCAAAAGAATGAAAGGTTTAGTCTCGGAGTTGGTGAGAACACTCTCGGAGTTAGAACCTGCTTCGGGCGGATGCGGATCCCTCGTTATGGAGACCTACGAGGGAAAATCATGGATGAAGCTCATAAGACTCGATACTCAATTCATCCCGATGCTACGAAGATGTATCATCATATGAAGAAAGATTACTGGTGGACGGGTATGAAGCGTGATGTAGCGGGAGTATGTGAGCAAGGGCCTTACTTGCTTGCAAGTGAAGACGGAACATCAAAAGCCATACGAGAAGATCCAACCTTTGGATATACCCGAGTGGAAATGGGAGCACATCACCATGGACTTCATTACGAAGTTACCACGTACGGCAAGGGGGTACGATGCCATATGGGTGATAGTTGACCGCCTAACGAAGAGTGCTCTCTTTTTGCCGATCTGCGAGACGTATTCATCCGAGAGGTTGGCGGATTTATTCATTAAGGAGATTATAGCTCGTCATGGTGTACCGGTTTCTATTGTGTTAGACCGTGACACTCGGTTTACATCCAAGTTTTGGAAGAGATTTCACGACGCGATGGTGACGAGGCTACACATCAGTACGACTTACCACCCCAAGACAGATGGTCAGTCTGAGAGGATGATCCAGACGCTTGAAGATATGCTCTGAGCATGCGTGATCGACTTTGGAGGAAGTTGGGATGAACACTTACCATTAGCTGAATTCTCATACAACAACAGTTATCATGCAAACATTGGTATGTCACCATATGAGATGCTATACGGTAGGAGGTGTAGAACGCCCGTGTGTTGGGGTGACATCGGGCAGAAAGAGTTGGAAAGTGTTGAGGTGATCGAGGCTACGATGGAGAAGTTAGAGAAGATCAAAGCCTTTATGAAGGCAGCAAAAGATAGACAAAAGTCGTATGCCGATAAAAGGCGTAGACCGATTGAGTTCAACGTGGGCGATAGAGTCATGTTGAAGGTCTCACCTTGGAAGGGGATCATCCGGTTTAGAAAGAGGGGTAAGCTGAGCCCGAGATACATCGGACTTTTCCGAATTATTACACGAGTAGGAGAGGCGGCCTATCGATTGGAGCTACCCGATGAGTTAAGTGGAATTCATCCAATATTTCATGTGTCTCATCTGAGAAAATGTCTAGCTGATGAAGATATGATTGTACCACTGGAGGACATCGAAGTAGATGAGCGGCTCAACTATGTAGAGCAACCAGTGGCAATCATAGACAGGAAAGAGAAGAGGCTGCGGAGTAAAGTGGTTCCACTGGTGCATGTGCAATAGAGGCACAGGAAGGGATCTGAGTCTACGTGGGAAACTGAAGAGGAAATGAGACAGCATTACCCACAACTGTTTGAAGAATGACAGGTTTCAGGGACGAAACCTCTATAAGGGGATGGACTTGTAACACCCGAAAATTTATTAAAGACAAAAGGAAAGAAATGTAAAGAAAGAAAGGTGAATTATCAAAGTGGAGGGGCTAAAGTGGTGTGAAGGACAAAACATTATTATTCTATGTTTAAAATGGGCATGGCCGCCCATTACTCTGCTTCACCAACCTGTTTTGACTGCTAGAAAGAAGAAAGCAGAGCTTCATCGGTTTCTAGTGAGAGAAAGCTTCGAAGGTTAGTGTTTTCTTGCGGTTTTGTTCGGTTTCAGCTGAGTTTTCAGCTTCGGGACCGATTCTTATGTGTTCTCTGTGTTCGGATTTGCGTTTTTGGTGTGTTTAGGTGTTTGAACTCCAAGTGCTTCCGAGTTTGGAGGAGTTTTACTCGAAAGCTGCTGCAGGTGAGTTCTAGATCCCCAGTTTTCTTGTTTTAAACATATTTTGGGGCTGAAAATGCATATAAAATGTTTTACAACTTATATGTATGCTAACCGTATGTATGTTTGTGTATGGTTGGTTGTGTTGTATGGTTTTATGCTTATTTTAGGTGCCTTGTAAGTTCGTTATGGGTTGAGAACCATTTAGGATGATGATTTGGGTCTGGACAGTGTAAGTTTCAAACTAAGTATACTCATGCGCCTGAAATTTGCTTAAAACGCCTAAGTCCCTTTCTTAGGCACCCAAATAGGGCTCATGCGCTTGGATTTCTGCCCATGCGCCTAAGTGGTAGGCTCATGCGCCTGATACTTAGCCAAAAAGACTAAGTTCCACCCCATGCGCCCCAATAGTATCCATGTACCCAGAAAATTGCTCATACGCCTAAGTGTTAGTTCAGGCATCTAAATTTCCCATGCGCCCAAGTACTTGTGCGCCTGCGTAGTACTCAGGCGCCTACATAGTGCTCATGCGCCTAAAAGACTTGGAAAAATTTTTGACATTTTGAGAAATAGAAATTTTAAGGTTTAAGCTCTGGGATGTTTTGATGTTTATATGTGTTGATGTTATGCATGATTATGGCCTATTCTTATGTTCCATATTACGTATTATTATGTGACTTTTACGTGGTTTGATTATGCTTGTATACGTAAAGTATTATCATAAATAAAATGAAAGATTAATGATAATGAAAAGTGGAACATAACGAATATATGAAAAGTCTTGCAAGCAAAATTTTTAGAGAGGTTCACAACTCAATGAGAGTTGTTAGCTCAACTGTGTGTTATATAACGTGCGATTTAACCCATGAGGGTTCACAAACAGGAGGGTCAGTCTTTGTGACTGATCGAGACGTGCAAAAACGGGATCCTTGTCGCTTGACCCCAAAAGGTGGTTGCTTCGTGCACAATGATGGGGCATAGCTTATGACAGGATCTGGATAGAAGTGAAAGATAATAAAAAAGTACGAAACGAACGAATACGTGCGATAATGGAAGATAATAAGGTTATACCTTGATGTATGTACGATGAATGCTCATGAACGAAAGTAAATGGCGTATTTTAAGGAAAAGGATATTTTATTATAAACAAAGTACTTTAATGCTTTTAAAACTTGAACTCACTCAGCAACGCTGACTTTTATGCATTTTCAGTTGGCAGGTAACAGTTGCTGAGGATGGCACACGGGAAAAGTTACTTGGCGGGCAAGACTGGCATCCATTCGTGCATGTTAATTATGTTCTTTTATAATGCAACTAAACGTTTCTTTTGTAACTCCTATTATACATTGTTGTATTATTTGACAACATTAAATATTAATGCAATGAATGGCTTTTGAAAATAATAAATCAGCTGCGATGTTTTACGATATGTATATGTTTTTATATAATTAATGCTATGATTGACTAACTGTGAGGTTTCCGGAAACGGGGCCTTATAGATAGAAATATTTAACAAACCATAAGCATATCTGGTGGTGGAAACGAGAATGGTGCATCTGGATTTGATAATGCCTCTGATAATATTCTAGAATCATGTGCTACCCTTTCCTTGCCGGCCACAATAAACGTAAAAATCATGTTGAAGTCACAAATTGTAATACGTTTTTATAACAATCTCCTTTTCGCCTTCCTTTATATAAATATATTAGAAAGGACAATAGCATGTATCAAAGTTTCATCTAGTGCACCAACCGCTCCTAGGTATGCTTGGATTCGGATTGAAAGAAGTTGGTACTATCATATCTTTGGCGAAAAACATTATTTTATCCAAGAGTTCGTAAAAAATTATGAATTGTTTGCTTTAAATGTTGAAATCTACGCTTGATTACCACGTAATGTTGATTATGACCAATTATCAACATAACCATCTTCTCCTCAATTGATAAATGTTTACTATTCTTTAAAGAATAGTTTATTCTAAAATGTGCATATAGTCAGACAAAGGATTCACGAGACATCGTAGCATTTCAATGCATTGTTTGGTATTTCCTTGCAACAACTTTAACATGTATTTATGTCCATATTCTAATCATTGTCTCGCATTCGTTCCCTCCTCCAAAAAAGCAGACATACAAGTATATAGGAATTACGAGAAGTAATTTCTTATTATAATCCATTATGATCCTGTGTTTTGATAAAACATAAACAATCATTAAACATACAATGTTTTCAACATAACCAAAAGCATATAATGTTTGCAACATAGCCAAAAAGCATATATTGTTTGCAACATAGGAAAAAAACATATAATGCGCTTTTGAAGTAGCCATAAAACAAAGCAGATAATGTTCTTCACTACCTTATTAGTTCTAAACTTTTAGCCGTCATTGTAATCCACACTTTTAATACCTCGGGAATATCTAGTAATGTCGTTCATGCCTCTCTCATGTCTAAGGACACTCCATAAATATGAAAAGCAGCTCAGAATAGAGGATCTACCAAGTCTAACCTAACCAACTAACTTATCAGAACATTCAAGAATCGTTAGTCCTTTGCCTTTAATCAAAATCTATAGAGCCTTTTGCATATGAAGTGCCAAATCATCAGCAGTGATACATGATAATTTTGAGGTTTTTTCCCTTTTCTTTGGATTAGCGTCGAGGGTAAGCTTGGAAGTATGCTTAGGAGTAGGATCAGAAGTATGCTTAGTAGTAGGCTCAAAAGTCTGATGAGAAGTATGCTCAGAAACATAATCTTCTGTGTCATGAATAACGGTGTCTACAATCAAAAGTGGTTTGGACAAGAAGATGAGCCAAACACTGATGTTGTTTAGGTTGAGGTCCACTTGTTATACCTAGTGGTAGTATAACCATCAAAAGATTCTATGCAAAGTTCTAGAAAAGGCAACGAGACTTTTTTCAATGATACAGATTTCGAATGCCCCTAAACCCAAAGTAAAAAAAATACAAATAATATCACACCCCGGCTAAAGCAGAAACACCAAGGCGTGATGAAATTGAAGCATAACACAAGGATAAAGAGTACTAAAGTAAATTACTTATTAAAACTAAATAATAGTTACATCCAATTCTAAAAACAAATAAACTGAACAATTAAATAAATCTTCATTTTATTCAAAGTCTAACTAGGCCCAACTAAAGCTTATCCTTAAAACCTAGGGTGAGCAAAGAAGCGAACTTAGTTTCCATTACCTGAAAACATGCTAAAATATGTCAACTAAAAAGTTGGTGAGAACATAGGTATATAAGTATACATATAGTAGATAACAATGTACAAACCAATAAACAATTTTCCAAATACAAGTAAGTAAACTATTATACATGAGTCCACAACCAACCCTAGTGATCGAATGCCTTCCTGTCTAACCCCCTGACATAAGAGGTCAGACTAATAGTATGCTTGTCTAGCATGCAGTTTCTAAACATCTAGCTCCTTACAAGTCCAAAAGAATACGTTGACTCAAAAGACTCTCGATATTGATTGGCATGCATCAACCCGAGTACCAAATGGGCTTGTCAGGCCAATAGATCTATTTACGTACTCCCGTGGCTTCCTCAAAGTTAATGGTTGTGTATATTTTAGAAAAAAAGAGGGAATTTATAGTAAAAAATGTCATAGAATATAACAACATTTATAATCAGTTTAGTTTTACTAGTATAAGCAAGTTGTCATTAAGTTTGCAAAAGACTAGTTTTGACTTTTAGAAATGAATTCCAAGTTTGACATAGAGAGCATGTTTCCACCCAAAAATACCAAAGAAAAAAGGGCTATGACCTCACCTTGTAAAGTAGGTGGGTTGATCTTGCAACTTCTTGTAACTTGGAGTCAGGATTGCCCTAAGTAAGTTTATTTAGTTAGTTTATTGTATTTGTCGATAGTTGAGGGGTTTTTATTATAGAAGTTCAAGAATGGTTGTCGTATACTAGATATGTGTAATCCCAGAGTAGCACATCCAACAAAATAATTCCCAGGAAAGAGTTGGTGGATTTTTATCACTTAAGTACCCCGTCTTTCCTTAGCCAGAACCTTTTGTTTGCCATATAACTATATACCGGGTGAAACAATTCTAGATATATACTAGACGAAGTCAAAGGTATGTTTGGTATATTTATAAATTATAGGGAACAAGTTTAAATATAAGTTTAGCAAGGATGAAAATAGGCGATTTGTATAGTATAAGGTTACAATTTAAAACATGAAGAATTTTACTAGAAACATGATTCAAGTTGATAGATAATCATAATAATCATTAAAGTTTGGATTTTTATTGTTTAAAACATGTTTATATTACTTATCTTATAAAAAAAATCATTTCACTACATTATATTCATGAAATTATTGCAATGTTGCAAAATGTAAGGTTTTGATAACTTTGGACAGATTCGCCCACTAAACTTGCGCCAGCAGTTTGAGGGGTCAAATCAATAAGTCAGAAGACGTTATTTCTATGGTTGGAAAGATAAAACTCTGACTTTATTTTAAAAAAAGAATTATTGAAAAAGAGTTTGTTATAAGGGAGATATGACTATCCGAAGTTGGCCCTATGAATCTGTCAAAATCCGAAAATATAAGTTTGATGTGTTTAAGCAAAGTTTTGATGATTTCATGTTTATTTGATGCTTTGATCCATCTTAGATCTATGATTACTACAAAATCATATTATTTAATTATAGATCTAAGCTAGTTATATTTAAATTTTGATAAAACAAAATTGGAAAGGTATGAACATGAAGAACACTAAAACTTACTTGATGAGGGAAGCTTCTTGGATCCTCAAGAGAGTTTTTATAGGTGAAATTTGTTGCTATGAAAGCTATAGATTTAGATTTTGGTGTGAAAAATAATTAGAATTAGACCCCTATTTATAGTGAAAAATTTAAGGTTTTAGGTTTTAATTAAGATAGATTTTCTTAATATTTTTATTAATAAAACTCATATATTTTAGTAGGGATAGGGATGAACGATTGTTTTTTGATATTTAGAGTAGAATAAGTTTGATTAATTATTTGTTAGATTTAGGATAATTACTAGTTAATTATATATTAAATTTATTAGATATATATAACTTAAATGATTAAAATAGTAAAATAATATATATATATATATAAAATTTTGTAATTATCCATGCATATATATATATATATATATATATATATATATATATGTATGTATGTATATATATTTCTATTTTATTATTTTAAGACTTAATTTAATTAATTAAATCTTTATCATTTTAACAAAACTTACATATGTAACCCTAAGTTACATATATGTAAACTTTTGCCCTTATAGTTATATGTGTTTCATTTATGTAGTAATTTAGCACTATCTTAGAATTCGATTAATTCTATGGAAATTCCAAATTATTATTTCTAGCTAGATCGAATATTTACACACATATTATTATAGAATTACATTAGCAGGTAATAGTATCACAATGAATAATAGTATATAGAATATAAGATAGTTTTCACAAATAGGTTCTTGAATTCAATTAATGCTTACATTGAAGTACTATAATTATCAAAGAGTTAAGCATGAAGAAAAACATGGATGTTACAGTCTCCCCTACTTAAGGGAATTTCATCCCAAAATTCAACTAGTAGAGGTTGTGTTAGCTTGGAAGAGGTATGAGTCTTTGAGCTTCATCTGGTCTTCACGTTCCCAGGTGAACTCAAGACCCCGTTTAGAGTTCCATTTGACTTTGATGATGGGAATACGACTCTGCTTTAGCTTCTTGACTTCACGATCCAAGATCTCATCTGGTTCTTCAATAATGTGTAACTTGCCATCGATACGAATCTCTTCCATAGGAATGCTTAAGGTGTCATCGGATAGACACTTCCTTAAGTTAGACACATCAAAAATGTCATAGATAAGACTGAGTTCCTGAGGTAACTTAAGCTTGTAGGCTACGGGACCAATCCTTTCCAGGATCTCGAATGGTCCAACGTACCTAGGAGAAAGTTTACCTTTCTTCCCAAATCGAATGACTCCTTTCCTTGGAGAAACCTTGAGTAAAACACGATATCCTACTTGAAACTCAAGGGGCTTTCTTCTGTTATCAACATAGCTTTTCTAATGGTCTTACGCAACCTTGAGTCTTTCTTTAATCTTGACCTTGTCGATGGTTTCTTGAATCAGTTCAGGACCAGTAATTTGTTTATCTTCGATCTCAGTCCAACACACAGGTGAGCGACATTTTCTTCCGTACAATGCCTCCAATGGTGCACACTTGATGCTGGAATGATAGTTGTTATTATATGAGAATTCAATGAGGGGTAGATGAAATGGGCATTTGGGGCACTGGGATAATTTGCCCCGTGTAGGGTTTCTTAGTATGAGCCTGATTATTTGTGGCAACTTGGTTCGCTGGTATAGAAGGAGTCATCAATGCAAACCCTTTAGAAGTATTTTTCTTTTTGTTGTTGGGACGATTCGGCTTCTTATTCTCAATATTAGTTTTCTTGGATTCTTTCTTTACTAATACTCCAGACTTGACCAAATCATCAGTTATGGTGGCCGACAAGAGAATAGAAGCTTCAGGAGTAGTTGGTGAAGCAGATAAAGTAGGGATTCTAACTTAGGGGCTCAATCCTCCAATGTAGTGATCAATCATACGGCTCACAGGTGTAACCATGTGGGCACTAGGGTGCAAAGTTCATGGAATCGGGTCGTGTATTCCATGTGCTCAGCTCCATCCATAGTATTGTTCCACATCTCAGTCTCTATCTTTTGAAGTTCATTCTTAGGGTAGAACTCTCAGATTAGTAATTCTCTAAATTCATTCCAGGGCATTGCCATGGCAACATTTCTACCCCTCGCTCGGAGTTGGGCATTCCACCAGGTAAGGGCTCTCTTGTGGAAACAGCTTGAAGCATACATCACCATTCAGTTTTCTAGACATCAACTCATATCTAGAGTAGCTTCCATTTTCTCAAACCATTGTACTAGGCCTGTTGCACCTTCGGTGCCATAAAAATCAGTAGGTTTGCATGATATTAATATTTTATAGGTGACAGTGTCATTGTTAGCATTTCAACCACTTCCACCGCTTCCAGATGTTCTAGTGTTATGGAGAGAATCTCTAATCTAAGCTAACATGCTGGGAATAACAGCCGCAAGCTGTTGTACGACAAGTACAGCAAGCTCAGCTGTTTCAGCATTGTTGCGACGAGGAGCCATGCTATCAAGGCAATAACATTTTATGAGTTTTGATGTGTAATTAATTTTTTGAGAAATGGATAATGTGTTCTATAATTTCAAAAATATAAAAATCTAGGATAAGATGATTCAAAATAACAATGAGATGTTTCGAGTGTAAACGTTCAGTTCACAAACCAAAGGATTATGTTGACTCATCAAAGTTTTAGGTCAACCACAACCTTAATGAAGACACGCGTACCTATAAGCAGACACTGACCCCAAGGGTTCCCAGGTAAGGTAAACAGACCCATCTGTTGATTTGGATTTATATGAATACCTTGTCTAGACAGAACACCCCGAGATACAGGCATCCAACTCTTCCAGCATTGCCTGTGTTCAGTTTTGGGACTCACACTTTGACGGGATTAAAATCATAAATAGCAATTCCAAAATTTGACATTTGAAAATCCTTTGATTTAGGCACAATGCCTCAGAATATGAATTGAAAATTGTGTGTGCATTGATTGTAATCAAAGTATAAGAATAATCATGTAAGCATATCCAATTAAACCCTATCTAAGCATATAGGATACATGAGAGGACTCATGTGTGAGGTAGTTAGTTATAGTCTAGGTCATTCCATTTCTAATAACCTAAATCTTTACAACCAAAGCTTTGATACCAATCTATCACACCCCGGCTAAAGCAAAAACACCGAGGCGTGATGAAGTTGAATTATAATTCAAGGATAAAGCGTACTAAAAGAAATTACTTATTAAACCGAGTAATTACTTACACCTAATTCTGAAAACAAATATACTGAACAGACAAATAAGTCTTCATTTTATTCACTGAAAAGACAAATAAATCTTCATTTTATTCAAAGTCTAACTAGGTCCAACTAAAGCTTATCCTTAAAACCTAGCGTGAGCAAAGCAACGAACTTAGTTTCCATTACCTGAAAACATGCTAAAATATGTCAACTAAAAAGTTGGTGAGAACATAGGTTTATAAGTATACATATAGTAGATAACAATGTACAAACCAATAAACAATTTTCCAAATACAAGTAAGTAAACTATTATACATGAGTCCACAACCAACCCTAGTAATCAAATGCCCTCCCGTCTAACCCCCTGACACAAGAGGTTAGACTAATAGTATGCTTGTCTAGTATGCGGTTTCTGAACATCCGGCTCCTTTCAAGTCAAAAAGAATATGTTGACTCAAAGGACGCTCAGTATTGATTGGCATCTATCAACCCGAGTACCGAATAGGCTTGTCAGGCCAATAGATCTATCTAAGTACTCCCATGGCTTCCCCGAAGTTAATGGTTGTGTAGATTTTAGAAAAAAAAAGAGTGACTTTATAGTAAAAAGTGTTGGAACGGTCTGCCCAAGACACATATTGAATTGATATGGCTAGTACGTTATGATCCAAGTCGGGTCATACCCAATAACAAGCTAGACAAACACCTACAATATTTATTTTATGATATGATCATGTAAGTAAATATTGACACTTGAAGTATTTAGAAATTGGGTTTCTAAATATTTGCACTAGTGTTATGAATAAATTATATGGATAATTTATTCTAGAGAGAGAGTACTTTGTATTGTTATTCAAATGGTTGAACAAACAATAAAAGTGTTTTTGTCCATATTTCTTTATTCTTCATCCACATTTACTAATGCGGATGTGTTACTAAGGAAAATGCGGATGAATGTTCCTCATCCGCATTTACAAATGCGGATGTGCGTTTGTGGAAATGATGAAGGAATTTCTTCATCCGTATTTACTAATACGGATATGCATTTGGGAAATGCTAATGAACTGTTCGTCTGCATTTACAAAATGCGAATGTGCATTTTTGGAAATGGTTATGGAGTTACTTATCCGCATTTACAAATGCGGATGTACATTTGGGAAATGCGGATGAAGTTTCTTCTTTCGCATTTACAAATGCAGATGGAGTTTGTTTATCCGTATTTACTAATGCGGATGAATATTAGAGAAATGAGTATGGGTTAAAGGGATGGGTCCCGCCTACTTTTCTCACTCTGAAATTCAGTTTCATAGGACGTGCAATATATGATTGCATTCAACCACTCTCTTTGATAACTTACAACACACACAAAGGTGCAAATTAGTGTTCCTGTTGCTTTTCTCTCGATCGATCGAAGAAAACAAAGAATAGAACTCGATTCAAGTGTAGAAAATCCTAGCAACCTGGTGGTTTGTTGGAAGCTTGGGGTAGAAAAGCTTGAGGTTTCCTACTTTGGAAGCTGCCGATCAAAGATCTTCTTCCTCTGTCCCATTCGAGAGGTAGATTTCTAAACACCCTATGGTTGTTTGTAAGCATGTTTTTTTTTCATATAACGATCCATTACGGGTTTTAAAAGATATATAAATTGGTTTATATATATTAATTGTAACAAGTTTTTCATTACATTTCCGCTGCGTTTTCATTTTATAAGGATAAAATGACTCTGATAAACTTGTGAAAACCCTACAAAAAGTGTCATAGAATATAGCAACATGTATAATCAGTTTAGTTTTACTAGCATAAGCAAGTTGTCATTAAGTTTGCAAAAGACTAGTTTTGACTTTTAGAAATGAATTCCAAGTTTGATATAGAGAGCATGTTTCCACCCAAAAATACAAAAGAAAAAAGGGCTATGACCTTACCTTGTAAAGTAGGTGGGTTGATCTTGTAACTTCTTGTAACTTGGAGTGAGGATTGCCCAAAGTGAGTTTATTTAGTTAGTTTATTGTATTTGTCGATAGTTGAGGGGTTGTTATTATAAAAGTTCAAGAATGGTTGTCGTATACTAGATATGTGTAATCCCAGAGTAACACATCCAATAAAATAATTCCACGGAAAGAGTTGGTGGATATTCATCACTTAAGTACCATGTCTTTCCTTAGCCAGAACCTTTTGTTTGCCATATAACTACGTACCAAGTGAAATGATTCTAGATAAATAATAGACCAAGTCAAAGGTGTGTTTGGTATGTTTATAAAATATAAGGAACAAGTTTAATTATAAGTTTAGCAAGGATGAGAATAGGCGATTTGTATAGTATAGGGTTACAATTGAAAACATGAAGAATTTTACTAGAAACATGATTTAAAATGATATATAATCAAAATAATCATTAAAGTTTGGATTTTTATTGTTTAAAACATGTTTATATTACTTATCTTATAATAAAAATCGTTTCATTACATTATATTCATGAATTTATTGGAATGTTGCAAAATTTAGGGTTTTGATTGCTTTGGACAGATTCCGCATAAACTTGCGTGAGCTGTTTAAGGGGTCAAATCAATGAGTTTGAAGACATTATTTATATGGTTGGAAAGATAAAACTCTGAATTTTATTAAAAAAAAGAATCATCTAAAAAGAGTTTGTTATAAGGGAGATATGACTATCCGAAGTTGGCCCTATGAATCTGTCAAAATCCAAAAATTTAAGTTTGATGTGTTTAAGCAAAGTTTTGATGATTTCATGTTTATTTGATGCTTTGATCCATCTTAGATACATGATTATTAAAAAACATATTATTTAATCATAGATCTAAGCTAGTTATATTTAAAGTTTGATAAAACAAAATTGGAAAGGTATGAACACGAAGAACACGAAGAACATTAAAACTTACTCGATAAGGGAAACTTCTTGGATCCTCAAGAGAGTTTCTATGGGTGAGATTTGCTGCTATGATAGCTCTAGATTTAGATTTTGATGTGGAAAATAATAAGAATTAGACCCCTATTTATAGTGAAAAATTTAAGGTTTTAGGTTTCAATTAAGATGGATTTTCTTAATATTTTTATTAATAAAAATCATATATTTTAGTAGGGATAAGGATGAATGATTCTTTTTTGATATTTTAGAGTTAAAATAAGTTTTATTAATTATTTGTTAGATTTAGGATAATTACTAATTAATTATTTATTAGTTTGTTAGATATATATCACTTAAATGATTAAAATAGTAAAATAATATATATATATATATATATATATATATATATATATATATAATTTTGTAATTATACATGCATATATATATATATATATATATATATATATATATTTCTAATTTATTATTATAAGAATTAATTTAATTAAATAAATCTTTATCATTTTAACAAAAGTTATATATGTAACCTAAAGTTACACATATGTAAACTTTTGCCCTTATAATTATATGTGTTTCATTTATGTAGTAATTTAGCATTATCTTAGAATTCGATTAATTCTAGGGCAATTCCAAATTACGATTTCTAGCAAGATCGAATATTTATACGCATGTTATTATATGATTACATTAGCAGGTAATAGTATCACAATGAATAATGTTGTATAGAATATAAGATTGTTTTCACAAATAGGTTCTTGAATTTAATTAATGCTTACATTGAAGTACTAGAATTATCAAAGAGTTAAACATGAAAAATAAACATGGATGCTACATATAACAAAAAAATATAACATTTTTTTACTTTAGGTTTAAGGGCATTTGAAGGTTGTATCAATGAAAACAGTCCCATTGCCTTTTCCAAAACTTTGCACATAATTGTTTAATGGTAATACTATCACTAGAAATTGCAAGTGGACCTCAACCCAAACAAAATAAGTGGTTGAATCATTTTCTTGTCATAAACCAGTTATGATTATAGACACAGTTATTTAGGACACAGAAGATGATGCTTCTAAGCATACTTCTTATCAGACCTCCGAGTCTACTGCTGAGCATACTTCTGAGCCTATTCCTAAGTGTACTTTCGAGCCTACCCTTTAGCCAAATCCAAAGAAAAGGGCAAAAACCTTAAAATCATCATGTATCACCGCTGATGATTTAGCACTTGATATGCAAAAAGCTCTACAATCTTTGATTAAAGGCCAAGAACGACTAATAGTTCTTGAATGTTCTGATTAGTTCCCAATAGATCTTCTATTCTTAGCTGCTTTTCATATTTTTGGAGTGCCCTTAGACATGAGAGAGGCATGAATGACATTGCTAAATATTCCCAAGGTATTAAGAGGGTGGATTGTGTAAGGTTATATTAGAAGGCTGATGCAACCAAAGAAGCCAAAACAACTAAGGAGCTTCCTGCATGCATGCACTGATGTACAAGGTAGAAGTTGCTTTGGAAGTTTTACACTTATCACAGAAATTATTCTAAGTGTAAAATCTTCCAAAGCCAAAGACCAAATCTTTCAAAGCCAAAGATAAAGTCTTCCGAAGCTTCAAAGACAAAGTCTTCTAAAGCCAAAAGAAGTGAAGACTGATTTCTTCCTAAGACAGAGAGGACATGCTTTCTTTGATCTACTTTTTCATAAAGCTAACTTACTTTCTGCTGCAACTTTGAAGACTCATCAACTTAAACAAGTTAGTGAAAAGGTCCATGCGTTAGTAACTATAGATTATGGTCTTGAGTCTATAACTTCCTACTTTATACCTGTTATCCTTTTTATAATATAAAAGGATATGAGCTATGGCATGCCATAGTCACAAGTCAAAAGGCAATCTGCCTTTTGACTCTACATTGATCTTGTTGTCTAGGTTAGTGTTTCCAGCTAGCCTTCAAAGTATAGCCAGCTGTAGGATGTAGTATAAAGTATCTTAGGTCCTTGTATTTCTTTTTATGCTTTGTAAAAGAACTTGAGTGCAATATACAGCATTCTTGAAAACCATACTTAACTTGTTCTTGTTCTTAGTACTGTCTCATTTTTTACTTGTGTTCTTAGCATCATTTATGTAAACTCAGTTCCCCATTTGATCTGTTATGTGTTCTAACACTCTTCTCATTATGAGATTGATTGTATTGACCATCCCTTAACCGGTCCTGCAATTGGTATCAGAGCTTTTTAGGCTCTTGATTGTAAGATCTCACCATCTTAAATCCCTTCAGTTTCACAAAACACTTAACATCTCAAATGGTAGCTATCACAAAGGCTGATATGGAAACTGGTACTATGACAAAGTGTCCACTGATCACTCCTAATGACTTTGATACTTGGTGCTAAAGAATGGAAGGCTTCATCAAGTCTCAAGACTCCAGTAGTGGGGATCTATTGTCTCTGGACCTCATGTACCATCCACCTCTTCAGCTGCTGCTGGTGGTGGTATGATACCAAAGGAAGTGGCTGACTATTCTGAAGAAGATTGGAAGAAGATAGACATAGATCAAAAGGCCAAGACCGCCCTCCAAACTGCTCTTCCAAACTCTATCTATAGAGGCTTCAAGAAGTGCAAGACTGCCAAGCAGCTATGGGATGCACTAAAGCTTATGTATGAGGGGTCAAATGAAGCAAAAGAGAACAAGAAGGACCTCTTGAAGTAGCAGTTTGAGAAATTCACCTTTAAGGCAGGTGAAACCATGACTCAACAATACTTCAGGTATGTTGAGATTGTGGATACTCTAATGGATGTTGGAGTAACTCTTGAGAATAGGAACATTGTGAGAAAGTTCATGTCCTTTCTTCCCAGATAATGGACACACTATTGTGTGGTCATTAAGAGGACTGAGAACCTCAAGACCCTTACTCTCACTGAGTTGTATGGTATCCTTAGTGGCTACCAAATGGAGATGAACATGCAAAATCCATCTGGTAACTCCAATAATCAATAGAGTTTAGCCCTTCATGTGGTTGAAAGGGATTGCAGAGAACCACAACATCATCTCATCTGCTATCCTGACAACTCACAAAAGGGTCCTTTCATCACCTTCCTGGAGACACCAAGAGAGAGCTACATCCAAGGAAGCCCATTCCAAGAGACAAGCTCTTTAGAAGCCTTTGTGTCTACTGATGAAAGCACAGGCAACTTTCTCTTTACCCTTGAAGACCTAGACTGTATCCATCCAGATGATCTGGAATACATGGAAATAGTGCAACAAATGGTTCTTCTCACTCACAGAGCCAAGAAGTTTTAAAAGAGGACAGGGAGGAAGTTTCCTAGCAATGCAACTAGTTGAAAGTTTAGGCTGGATAAAAGCAAAGTTAAGTGTTAAAACTGTAACCAAATAGGACACTTTGCTAGAGAGTGCAAGGCACCAAGAACAGGTGGTGGCCAAACACATCAGACCAAACTACACTAATGGAGCCCCCAGAATGAGAAGCCCAAGCAGCAAGCTGTAGTTGCTGTTGAAGAAGGAGGCTTTGACTGGAGCTTTCAGGTTGAGGATGCATCTCCAAACCAAGCATTGATGGCAGATCATGAAGAAGCCAAGGTATTGGAACATCTTTGTACACTTGAATGTATTGCTAAAGTTAATAGATATAGGTCCTATAACTTAGAGATGATGTAAGGCCCCGTTCCCGGGACGCTTACAGCTGGACCGTCATCGCATAATATATTCAAAATAAACATTTCTTTTGCAGCGGAATTTGAAAACTTATTTTCATTAATAATTTAAACATGTTATCTCGTCACACAAATCGTTTACATATCAAAATACAATAACATGTCAAAATGTGGATGCCAGTCTCAAAACGTCCCTAGTAGCGTATGCATCCATGCCTGTAACTCCTCAGCATCAACAAGGTACCTACCAACTATCATGCATACAAAAAGTCATACGTACACATTGATAATATTATTATTATCTTCATCATTGTTCAATTGGTACATTTCGTACATTCATCATTATCTTTCACTTCAATCTGGATCCTGTCTCATGCAATATCCCCGACTCGTGCTCGAAAGCTGATACTGTGCCAGGGCCTGTAAACAAACTCCCGACTCGTGTCCGAAGACTGACACAATACCGGGGTACGCGACTAGGATCCCCTTCGAGTCATGAAGACTCCCTTCGAGTCACGAAGACTCCCTTCGAGTCACGAAGACTCCCTTTGTTCTTTACGTTCCACTTTTCATTATTATTATCTTTCACTTCATTACATAATACTTTACGCTCAATCAAACATCAAACCACGTAAAGCCATACATCATACATAACGTATAATAAAACATAATACATACGTTTTGAAAACCGTTTAACGAAGAAAGACAACACACCACACATACAACATCAACCACAACACAACATCATGCATAAGCCACCACATCCTAATGGGACCTATCTCAAACATCACGTCTTAAAGCCCCTAATAAAGCCCTAAGTCTAAAACGAGGCACATAAAACATTCTAGGCGATCAGCAGAAAATTCTAAGTATAAAAGCTCCTGGGCGCATGGAAACTATTTGGGCGCATGAGCCCTATTCAGCCGTTCCAACACTTGGCCACAGAAACAATTCTAGGCGCATGAGCACTATTTGGGCGCACCATCTTTACTTAGGCATTTCCACACTTTCTAGGCGCATGAACCACTATTTGGGCGCACCACCTTTGGGCGCATCAGGACCCTTGGGCGCATGATCAACACTTAGGCTCATGGCCAACTTTTGGGCGCATGAAGGATACTGTTTGGGCACATGTCCCCTGTTGGGGAGCATGTCCCTGGGCGAATGAAGACAGTTGGGCGCATGGGATCTTTCTAAAGTGTCTAGACTTCCAAAAATCATCCGAAAGGCATTCTAACACTACCCAAGCACAGATCTAGCATACTAAGGCACCTAAGAACCTGCTAACAACATTTCTAACCCGAAAGCAGCCTCTAAAACACCCAACAACATAACACCATCGAACAACAACAAGCATAACATACGATTATCTTTCAAAAACGTTTACCCGATATGCATAACAACCCCAAAGCTTTAAAATCTGTAAAAGACGGGTCTAGAAACTCACCTAAAGCAGATCTTCAAACCAGGTACTTCCATCTGCGATTTCAGCTTCAAATTCCCGAGAACAACTTCTAAAACATCAAGAATTTCAGTTTATGACTTAAAACCCAACTGAAACTGAACTCGTGTTCAAGAGAACTCACCTTAGCAGCTTCTTCTTCCTCTTTCTCCAAAAACCCAAAATTTCCTTCTTCTTCTTCTTTTTCTTCTTCTGGCCGAGAGCAGGAAAGCAGATCCCTGCTTTATGGGCGGCCATAATATTATTAAAATACAAAAGTTTGTGCACTTTTACACCTTGCACCCCTCATCTTGTGCCCATTTACTTTTCTTTCTGAATTCTTTTCATTTTGTTTTCTTTAAATAAAATTCGGGGTGTTACAGATGAGATCTGATATTGAGTCCTTAAACATTTTAAAAGCTGATTTCAAAAAAGCTAAAAATGATTACAAACTTAAAATAGAAGATTTAGTGAAAACCATTTCAACTCTTAAGCATGAACATACCAACTACAGGACTCAGATAAAAGATCTCATCACTAAGTTAACTGAATGCCAGGCTGAGCTTATGATCAGCAAAGCCAGGGTAGAAAAGTATGTTCTTGAAGAAGAGACCTTCAAGAACATGATATCCTCATCCTTGTATCCAAAAGTTTGTTATCAGAATAAGTAGGGATTGGGATCTACTGAGATAGCTCCTTCACACACTCTATTGTCTGTAAGATCACCAAGGTGTGGAATTTATGAAGATGAGTTCCCTTCATAGACCCCATTGATGAAGAGGATGAAGAGGAGATAGTGAAGGATGATTCTGAGAAGAGTGAAGAAGATCATCCTAAGAAGGGTCACTAATCTCCTGAGGAGAGAAAGAATCTGGGCTGACCAAGTCTGAGAGGAAGAACTTGATCAGGAAAGCCAAGAGGAGATCTAAGAAGGCTCAAGAGATCAAGACCACTTTCAACTCTAAGCAGAAACAAGTGTTTATCTCTGCAGGATTTGAAGTGGTGAACACTGAAGACTCAACTATGAACTCTAGCACCAGGAGTTCTAGTTCATGTCCAACTCATTCCAGCAAAGAGAAGAAGGCTGATCAACTGTGTACCACTGCTAGACAGCCTGAACCATCCAGTTCCAAGAGCAAGCCTCACCCTAAGAAGCTTGCTGCATCATCTGTGAAGATGAAGATGGAGGTGGAAAGTGATCAAGTTTAGTCTTTCTCTCAAAAGAAGACTATTAGAAGGAAGCAAATGGACTGCATCATGTGTGGTAGTACTTCTCATCTTGCTAAGGATTGCATCTACAATCCTAAAAGTACTATTCACATGATCAAAGATAAAACTTCTGAGAAGAAGAAGGAAAAGCTAGATTCGGAAGGAAATTTTTTTCCCTTCGGAAGCTCCAAGGTGAAAAAGAAGATAGTGAAAATTTGTCTTCGGAAGAAAATTTGGTCTCGGAAGAAATGAATGCTTCCGAAGTACTGAAGCCTGCTGCAGTGAAAACAAGATCTTCCGAAGGTCCAGTCTCTAAAACTTCCGAAGTTTTCAAAACTTCCGAAGTTGTCAAAACTTCCGAAGTATTGAAGGTCAAGTCTAATCTTCCAAAGATGGTATGGAAGATGATGGAAGACCAAGTGACTAAAAGTTCTTCATCATCAACAACTAATGATCCTCAAAGCTTGTCATAGGATCAATTACTGTTACATTGTCTTCAAATCACTTTGATAAGCCCAAGACCAATGAGGCTTGGGCTTCCAAATGTAACTAAACATTTCTTTTTGTGCAGGAACAGCTAAAGACCAATAGGAATGTATGGATTATTGATAGTGGTTGTTCCAGGCACATGACAGGCATTGGCTCCTTGATTCAAAATTTTAAGAAAATTGATGAATGGCCAGATGTTTTGGAGGAGATGCTGGAGGTTACATTACTTCAAGGGGTTAGAACAAAAGGACAAACCCATGACAAAAATGCTTGTCTATACTCTTACTTCTTGTCCCAGTGGAGCCAAAGAAAGTTGATGAGGCTTTAAAGGATGGAAGTTGGGTTGAAGCAATGCAAGAGGAGCTGCTTCAATTCAAAAGAAAAAAGTTTGGAACCTATGTCCTCTTCCTCAAGGGAAGACTACCATAGGAACCAAGTAGGTTTTTAGAAACAAGAAGGATGATAGAGGACTTGTCATCAAGAATAAGGCCAGACTAGTTGTTCAAAGATACACACAAGAAGAGGGAATTGATTACACAGATGTTTTTGCTTCTGTGGCAAGACTTGAAGCTATAAGAATATTCCTGGCTTTTGATGCATCCAAGGATTTCAAGGTCTACCAACTTGATATCAAGTGTGCTTTCTATATGGGGTGACCACATTGACAACAACAGTATTATCTCTGTTACAGAGAATCCTGTGTAGCACTCAAGGACAAAACACATCAACATCAGGCATCATTTGATTAGATATAATTTTGTAAAGGGGTTAATCAAACTAGTCAAAATTAACACAAATGAACAATATGCTGATCTGTTCACTAAAGCTTTTGATGAACAGAGATTCAAATATCTTGTATCGGCTATTGGGATGATTAACTTTGACTAGATTTTTTTAAACTTAAATCAACTTTATTTCTAAAAACCTATGTGTTCTAAGTTGTCTATTTTATTACCTTCATAAACCCAGTTTATTTTGGAAGAAAATCTTTAAAATGATATTCCTTAGATTTTTGAAAATATTTCCAGATATATTTTTTTTCGGAAGATTTCAAGTTGTCTTCGGAAGAAAATTATGTCTTCAAGCCAAATAACTACTTATAAGAAATTTACCTTCGGAAGAAATTCTGAGATACCTTTCGAAGCTTAAATATGCTTCTAAGTACTTACATGTATTTGATGGACAATTTTCTTCCGAAAGCAATTAAGTCTCGAAAGATTTACTCTCTTTAGAATAAAACTCCCAAGTCTTAATCTCTTTCGAAACCAAACATGTCTCAAAAGTGAAGAATTCTCTAAGTATTTTTATTCCGAAGCAAAATTTTCACAAACCTTAGGAATATCTTCCAAAGCCAAAAATGGCTTTGGAAGCTTTTTCTTAAAACTTCCGAAGACAAAATTACATTCGGAAAATTTTTCACAAACCTTAGGAATATCTTCCGTAGCCAAAATTGGCTACGAAAGCTTTTTCTTAAAACTTTCGAAGACAAATTTACCTTTGGAAGATTTTTCATAAACCTTAGGAATATCTTCCGAAGCCAAATTGGCTTCGGAAGCTTTTTCTTAACACTTCCAAAGACAAAGTTACCTTCGAAAGATTTTCAACTTCCAAGATAACTACCTTTTTGGGCGCTTTTTTCAGAGGTGGGACCGACATTCAGATTTCAAAATTTATCATTTTACATTAACTTTGTCTCAAATCCTTTTTATATATATTCTCTTAACGGTTCGCCCTCTTTTCACTATCTTCTTCATCCGTAAATTCTCTAACCTAAATTCACCCACAAAACGCCCTTGTTCTTATCTTCCTTCATAACAAAGCTACTTCAAAATGGCCAACCCTGACCGTAGAAACCAAACTGATTTCTCCATACATCTTCACAGGCAACATAATCAAGTTGCTCTGTTAGAATCTAAGAAAGATCCTGGTTTCTCAGAGGTTTGCCATTTTCTTTCTTTGTCAAACTACTTCACCTCCCTCACCATTGATCCTCCACTCTATGAGCTTTTGGAATTTTGGAGGACCTGCCAAGAGATCACCATGGATGGGGAGAAGGCACTGCCTGCATAGTGCAGGGGAGGACAATCTTCATCACACCAGCCTCCATAAACACTCACCTTCAGCTGGATGATGTAGAAGGTGATTTGTCCTTTCCAAAATCTACTGTAAACCAATCCTTTGTGTAGATGGGCTATGAAGGTGACTTCTCAGTCAGAACCTTCAGAAAGGGGAAGGTCTCCTCTTAGTGGAAGTACCTCCTCCATGTGGTTATCCACAGTTTATCCAACAAACATGGAGGTTGGGACCGGATTCCTGAAGATCTTTCCTTTATAGTCCATGGGGTGGTTCAAGGGGTCAAGTTTAGGTATTCACAGTTTGTCTATACTAATTTACTTGCAAACTTAGACTCCTTAGAATATTACATGTTCCCAAGATATGTCCAGTACATTCTCAACTGTGAACTGGGCTCACAGTTGAGGGGAACAGGAAATGTTTTAAAATTGGGACAAATGAAGCCTGACATCTTCAAGACTATGAGGAAGCTAACTGCTGGCTTTTTAGGGGTAGAAATAGCCCTTGCCCTAAAAATGTTAGAGCTCATTGCTCAAGGTGACAACCTAGCAGCACTAGCTAGTGTTGAACCCACACCTTCTACTTCTCAACCACCAATACAGTCAAAAATAACCATCACCTACCATAGAAAATCCAAACGAACACCTGCACATGCTACTCAGTTTATGCAGGCCCCTATATCATCACCCATACAGGAGGAAGTAGACACTGAAGCTCCTACTTTTCCGCTCAACCACTCCCATCTTACCAATGATTAGTGCTGAGGTTCCTCATTCTTATCCTGATGAGCTCACAACCCCCATAGCCTTAAGCCTTCACTCAGAGTCTTAAAACTCTAGTGAACAACCTTCAGGGGACAGTTACCATCCCCAGCCTCTTGATCTAAACCAACCAATCCCAAACCTTGAATTCTATGATGATGAAGACATGGGCTTCAGTGAGTATCATGAGTCTCTCTTCTCCACCCTGCTTAAGGAGAGATGAGTACTCCTGTTTCTCCCATGTCTAGCCCACATCATCCACCGAAAAATGAGGTGGATCTCCCTGAATCTATTCAGGAGGTCCATATGGAAGAGGCTCTCACTTTAACAAGTGACTACATCATTAAGACCTCAACCATGGCAACCCAGCCCATTGACACTTCACTTGAAGCTGTCATGATGCAGGGAAAATCCAACAGCCAAGAACAAAGTGTTGGTGATGAGGAAGAAGACCTTGTCCTATTCTCTTATCCCCCCATGATTCTTTTGATGAAGATGAGGGGAGTCTGAAACTAAAGGTATAAAAACTGACAAAAACATGCACCTATTTAGTCTCAAAGATAAGTCACCTGGAATCTCAGGTGACTACCTTACAAAGGAGGGTCAATGACCAGCAACTTGAGATCACTGATCTCAAGGGCAAGTTAGCTGAGAGACCACTCAGGAGAACTCAACCAGGTCCACAAGAACTTGTGGATGTGACATACCTAACCCCAAGCTCACTTATGCAAGAAGGTGATGCTACCAAAAAGTGGGAGAAAGTCCAAACAATCATAGAACCTGGGAGTTCTTCACAGAGTATGAACTTTAAGGATTCACCACCCTCACTTGCAATTGTCCATACTTAGCAATCTCCTCAAGTCTATATGAATATGGACTCACTTGCCCAAGTCTACATGGATGTGGACTCACTCATACAAAGTCTGTTTGAGGAAGCTATTACCAGAGCTATGCCTACCCCATCTCATCACTCCGAGAATCCAATCATGAGATGGTGGTATGACACTGATAGAAGAGCTCTAGTCATCTCTAGATCTCAGGGTCAACAGGAAATTTTCAACTTATTCAACCTGAGCTTCTATGAGAGCATCCATCTGATTGATCTTCTACTTGTCAACCCAAGTCAAAACAGACAAGCTGCAAGATTAGCAGATAGGATTCAAGAAAGGGTGTTTGAAGAATACAAGCTGAGGTCAAGACTATATAGACAAAGGCTAGTAGGTAAGACTTTTGGTCAACTGGATGTTGAGGTGGACCCTAAGATTAGCTTCAAAGGGGAAGCCTTGACTAAAGGCCCAGATTGAACCTGTGAACCTTGAGACCAGAACTTCTTCAGCACCCATTACCCTCAGTGAGGCACCAGCTGGTGAAGGTGCTTCACAACCTCTCTCTAGCCAGAGCTTGACTGTTGAATCAAGCAATGAAGGCCAAAGCTCTCTCCACCCTGAGTCACCAAGGCCTGTGAGTGACAAAGGGAAAAGAAAACTAACTTCTGAGGAGATGGAGGAGGAGGAAAGAGAGAGGAAGAGAAAGCTAAGGGGAGAAAGTTCAAGAGGGTCTCTAGGCTTTATGGAAGCTGCCATCAGGGCTGCCCCCAGGCCAAATACTCAGGATGATAAGTTCAGGGCAACCAAGATAAACTACTTCGGGACCAGAAACTACAATATGGATGAACTACTCTCTCTCTCCTTAAATGAACTAAATGAACCGGCTAAAAGGAGTTGTCTAAGGAGAGAAAGAAGGCAGAGCATGTTGCATTGCTCCTCAAGAACATGGAAGAAAGGAGACAGAAAAGGCTCTACAAGCATGCTCCTACCCTCTCCCTAGTTCAAGAAAGTCTTGAGACAGAGGTTGTGGCAACTGTACAACCTTAAGTAGACAAGGAACATGATAGACTGGACATGATCAACTACCTGAGTGCCATAGGACTCTATCAGGCATTTGCATTTCTTCCTTTATCATATGAGTATGTTGAATTTGAGTATCTCAAGCAGCTGGAACAACAAGTCATCAAGGATCAAAAGGCTGCTAAGAGAAAACTAAGGGAAAAAACTGCAAAGTCAAGAGCCATCATCCAAAAGAGCCAAAAGAAGTCTGCTGACAGACAAAGGATGATGAGCTTCTTGAAGCTATATGGATTCTCTGGAAGGAGGCTTGATCCAATGTCTCTATCCACTATGGAAGAGCATATTAGAGTGATCAAGCAAAAGATTACTTCGTCACACCCCGGGCCCAAAAGAGGGTGGGACTTCGCAGATTAGCAACATACAAGGCAGCGGAAACAAAACAACACAAGGGCACACAAGTCAAGAAATCACAATGGCATTACATTACTTAAATTTTGTCCGGGTTAACACAATCAAACCCAAAAGTAAAAATGACCCATTACATAAGTATCCATAATCGTCTCAACAAATTCAAATGTCTCAAATGTTTTAAAAGTCCTAGTAATGCCAGGGGGGGTAGTCACGGTGCTAAGCCATCCTTAGAGTCTCCATAAAATCCAAGCTCATCAAGGATTACCTGAAACATGCTCAAAAAGATTTGTGTGTCAACTAAAAAGTTTGTGAGTTTAGTGCTTAAAGTTTCAAAAACAAATTGGCTCTTTAGAATCTATAAGTAAAATTTTAAATCATAAGTATCACTGTTGTAGGGTCACAATCAACCTTGCACTCAGCCCCGGCTAGCCTCTTCTAATCTTGTGTTGTACCGGTTATCCCAAAGGGGAAACTAAGCCTCACAGAGTGTACCATACCTGCTGATTGGTATACCATAGTATCTTTTAAAACCTGTTACATGACACAAATGACCCCGTAGGATCTCAGTGGGGTACCCTTCCTATTACGTCAGAAGGCACTGTGCGTGGGGGATTCCCCAAGTAGATCTACCCATATAAAAACAAGCGGTTCACACAAGAATTAACGATTGTGATACAAGTAGGTGCAGGTTCTAACATTAGCCACAACATATAATAGCATTACATAGTAGTACTCAAATAAGATTAGTTCAAACAAAGCATGCTTCATCTCAAAATAATAGTAAAATGGGAACACTAGGAACTCACCTTATGCAGGTCAAAGATTTTTCAGACACATAAAAGATTCAAGCCCTAGCACCCTATGATCAAGATACAAGTAGTAAGAAAACTCCCTTTGGCTATTGGAAGTGTATCTAATTGTATTTTATGGTCGTATGTTCACGTGGCTTCGCTTCTTAAAAGTTTGTGTCAAAAAGTTTCCTTTTTAGGAAAGTTAGGGTTTTTGATATGGATGACAAGTTATATCACACTTGTAAGTTTGTTTATGTTATAATAAGTTTAACAAGAGTTTTCTAGTCATAAGATTACTGAAATTTAGTTTTATTTACGAAATTTACACTTTGGTCCCTCAAGTTTCAAAATTTACCATTTTGACCCAAAAGTTGGTTCTTTCTAATTTTGACACATTTTGGCCCTTAAGAGTATCTAAGGGTCCTTAAATTACTTTTAAATCAGTTTTAGAAAGAGTTTTGGGGTCCTTTGCACAAAGATCGTGTTTCCAACATTTAATCCGTTAAGAACCGTTCTTACCCGAAATCGACATTTTAACCTATTCTCTTCAAGTCTTTCATAAAAATACGAGTTTGAGGTCCTCAAATTACTGAAATATTATGGTTCTTAGGCTTGTTATATTATTTTTAGAAATTTATCCAAAAATTCCCCGGTTAGGCGTATTTTAGCAGAATAATTTCATAGAAATTACTTATTAATGCAAAAATTCACCAAGTTCAGTTTTAGCCACTGATTTATTAGTCTTAGGGCCTAAAAGTTTTGTTTCTAACAAGTTGTCATGTATTTTGGCCATTTAAGGTACCCTTATCACCTATTCGGGTCTCTAAATATGCTTCTAATGCCCATAATGCCATACCAAAACATTCAACCCAATATAATGAAAGATAAACATCATCAAACAATTGGAAAAATTCAGATTTACCCCACAGATTCAACAATATAGACTAACAAAGTCAAGGCTGGGGTACAAAGAACTCATTTACACATATGTAATATGAAATATCGGGTTTTAAACACCTATTAAAATTCTGAAATTGGTATGTCCAGACCATAAAATGTTCATAGGATAGTTTAAATAGATTTTTAGGTATCAATATGGAGGCTAGATTCGGAACAGTGAGTGGAATGGTCCTGAAAACCCATGAAAGAGGGGTTTTCGGGTAGATTCACGGAGATAACACTAGGTAAATGAGTATGACGAAGTGTGTACCTTTCGAGATGCTCTAAGTCACATTGATGTAACGGCTGGGTCGTGGGTTTTCTGCCCTTGGAACAAGGAAATAAGATTCAAAGGAGAGAAAAGTAGAAAGAAACAACAATGAAAGTTTTGTTTGGGTACAAGAAAGCTTACCCATAAGTTAACCCATGTTTAGAGTGATTCAAGAGGTGCTAGAATGGTTGTTTTGAGAGTTTGAGGCATTGAGTCCTTGTTCCCTGCTTGGTTGTAGCTTGAGGAGTTCTCGGTTCCTAGTTGTGATGATTTGCCGAGAGAGAGAGAGACTTCGAGAGGTTGTGAAAGAGTGAAATGAATTGGTGCATGCGGTTTGAAAGAAGAGGTGGAGTGTGGGTTTAGGGTTTAGTAAGAACCGAGGTGTAGAGGAGTTGGCTGGAGGGGTGGCCGAATGCATGGTTACAACCCATGCATTGGTCAGTTTGGAGGTGCGCAGACCAAGTCAAATGCTTCTAGAAGGGTTTGCACATTTTAAAATGCTATGAGGCAAAAACTCCCGAACAGTGCTCAAGCGCCCACTTTCAGGGTGCCTGAACAGTTGTCATGCGCCTAAACAAGGGTGATGCGCCTAACTGCCAAATGCGCCTGAACAGTTGTCATGCGCCTAAACAGTTCTGAGGCGCCTAAATAGTTCTGAGGCGCCTAGAGGAAATTTTCATAAGGAAGACTTGGATTTAAATTTTGTGTACAATTATCAAGGGATAAAGTCGATTAAGTTAATTTTCTAGCCTCGGGAACTAGTTCTAGGCTTAAACATGCCATACAAAAGTCAACCAAAGTTACATAAATCACAGAAATCAATTAATCACAAAGAAAAGGAGATACATTCATGTAATGAGATGATGTAAACAATACAATGTTAAATCACATTTAGGTTCTGGGAGATGGACCTAGGAGTCAGTTGTTACATTCACCCACCGTTTGGGAAATTTCGTCCCGAAATTTTAGCTTCAATTAGATTCTGAACGTGTGGGCTTAAAGAGGTGTGGATACTCTTTCCTCATCACATCTTCTCATTCCCATGTGAATTCGGGTCCTCGCCTAGACTTCCATCTTACTTTCACCTTGTGTATAAGACTTCGTCTGAGTTTTTGGACTAGTCGGTTAGTGATCTCTATGGGCTCTTCCACAAACTTCAACTCGTTAGTGATTTTGGCATCTATCAATGGGAGTTCCAAGGCCTTGTCAACGAAACACTTCTTCAAGTTGGACACATGAAAAGTGTCATGTACGTAGCTCAGCTCTTGGGGTAGCCTTAACTGGTATGCTACCGGGCCAACACTCGATAATATTTCAAATGGTCCAATGTATCTTGGACTTAATTTGCCCTTCTTGCCAAATCTTATGGTGCCTTTCCATGGCGCCACTTTTAGCATCACTCTATCGCCCACTTGAAATTCTAGGGGCTTTCGCCTTCTATAGGCGTACTTCTTTTGGCGATCTCGGTCTGCTCTTAATCGTTCCTTAATCCTAAACACTTTGTCTGTGGTTTCCATTACAATATCAGGCCCCATTATTTGGCTATCGCCAATCTCACTCTAACTCAAGGGCGATCGACACTTTCTACCATATAGAGCTTCGTATGGTGCTGCTTTTATACTTGCGTGATAACTATTATTATAGGAAAACTCCGCCAGAGGAAGGTGATTATCCCAACTTCCCCCAAAATCGAGAACACAAGCTCTCAACATGTCCTCCAACGTTTGAATGGTTCCTTCACTTTGCCCATCAGTTTGAGGATGGTATGCAGTGCTTAAATCAAGCCGTGTCCCCAAAGCCTATTGGAGAGACTTCCAGAATCATGAAGTGAAACGACTATCACGGTTTGAGATAATCGATAGGGGCACTCCATGTCTTGTTACAATCTCGTCGATGTATAGTCGCGCTAGTTTCGGTAAATCGTAATCTTCCCGTATGGGTAGGAAGTGAGCTGATTTGGTCAGCCTATCTACTATTACCCAGATTGCGTCATGCCCTCGAGAGGTTCATGGCAACATTGTAACAAAATCCATCGTAATGTTATCCCATTTCCATTCAGGGATTTTGGGTTGTTGTAAGGTTCCTGATGGTTTTTGGTTTTCAGCTTTTACCATTGCACTCGTCAGACATTTCCCCACATAAGTGGCAATGGATTTCTTTAATCAGGGCCACCAGAAGAGGGTCTTCAAGTCTTGATACATTTTATCATTTCCCGGATGAACCGAATATCTGGATTTGTGGGCTTCATCAACGACTATTCCTCCGTGTTTCGGTACCCAGGTCCTTCCCTCATGTTTATACAATCCGTCATTACTCTCTTCTAAATGTTTCTCCATTCCCGTTAACATCTCCTCAGCTAGCTTGTCCTCATTCAGGGCTTCCCTTTATGCTTCTTTTAATCTAGCGGTAAGACTAGTATACACGCTCATTCTTAATGCACGAACGCGAAGGGGTTTTTCCCTTTCCTTTCTACTCAATGCATCCGCCACCACATTGGCCTTGCTGGATGGTAACGAATCTCACATTCATAATTGCTCAACAATTCTACCCACCTTCTTTGTCGCATATTTAACAACTTCTGTTCCAGAATGTGTTGCAAACTTTTATCATCAGTGTAAATGACGCATTTGGTACCGTAGAGGTAGTGTCTCCATATTTTGAGCGCAAACACCACGGCACCCAGTTCTATATCGTGAGTAGTGTGGTTTTTCTCATGTTCGTTCAACAATCTGGACACTTAAGCAATTACCTTATCTCGCTGCATCAACACACATCCAAGTCCTTGACGCGAGGCATCTCAATAGACTACAAAATCATCAACGCCTTCTGGTAGGGCGAGGATTGGTGCACTACACAGCTTCTCCTTGAGTAATTCGTATGCTTCATTCTGCTCTTTTCCCCATATGAAGATTGTGTTCTTCTTGGTTAGAGCGGTCAATGGTTGCACAATCCATGAGAAATCCTTAATAAACCATCGGTAGTACCCAGCTAAACCAAGAAATTGCCTTATCTCTGTAGGGGTTTTAGGAATCTTCTAGTTTTTAATGGCTTCAATCTTTGACGGGTCTACTTGAATTCCCTCTTTGTTCACCACATGCCCTAAAAACTAGATTTCGCGCATCCAAAACTCGCATTTGGAGAATTTTTCATAAAGCTGTTTGTTCTTGAGCAGTTCAAGAATCAGCCTGAGGTGCTTCACATGTTCTTCACGGCTACGGGAGTAGATCAGGATGTCATCGATAAACACAATGATGAATTTGTCTAGGTAGGGGCGACACACTCGATTCATGAGATCCATGAATGCGGCGGGTGCATTAGTCAGTCCGAAGGGCATGACTAAGTATTCATAGTGTCCATACCTCGTTTGAAAAGCTATCTTGGGTACATCTTTGTCTCTCACCTTTAGTTGGTGATATCCTGATTTTAAGTCTATTTTGGAGAAGTAGCTGGCTCCTTGCAGTTGGTCGAACAAGTCATCAATTCTTGGGAGAGGATAACGATTCTTGATTGTAAGCTTGTTCAAATCACGATAGTCAATACACATTCGCAGGGTCCTGTCCTTCTTCTTAACGAATATTACCGGTGCACCCCATGGAGAAACACTTGGCCGAAAGAATCCTTTATCTAGTAATTCCTGGATTTGCACCATTAGCTCCTTCATCTCGGGTGGAGCGAGTCGGTAGGGTGCCTTGGCCACTGGTGCGGCACCAGGCACTAGGTCTATTTGGAATTCGACCTTTCTAGTCGGAGGGAGTCCCACTAGGTCTTCGGGAAACACTTTCGGGTACCCAGCCACCACCGGTATATCTTCGATTCTCTTTTCTTCTCTTGGTTTCATCACGTAGACTATGAAAGCAGAGCATCCCTTGTGGAAGCTCTTGGTAGCCTTCAGGTAGGAAATCATAGGGCATAGCGTGTCGTTTCTGTCACCGTGGATTGTTAGCGTGCTTCCATCAGTTAAAGGTATCCTAAGCAAGCGCTCACCACATAAAATTACAGCCTTATATTTTGCTAACCAATCCATTCCCAAAACTGCATCAAATCCCCCCAAAGTGATAGGCATCAAGCCTATCTAAAATGGAATACCCTCTAGTTCTATCTTGCAACCTTTGACAATTTCATTGGTTTCTATTATCTTACCATCGGCTAATTCTACCGTGTAAGCATCAGTTAGGGTATAGACTTTCGAGTCAATTAAATGTCTAAAGGTAGTAGAAACAAAACTACCAATTGCTCCAGTATCAAACAAAACAGTAGCAGGGTGGTTATTAATGAGAAACGTACCGTTTACCATGTCGGGATCTCTACGAGCACCATTGGGGTCCATCACGAATCTCCCTTTAGGCTTGTCAGGCCTAGTGTCCTTATCCCTTGCTAACTTGGGACACTTGTTCCGCGTGTGTCCTGGATCCCCGCACTCATAGCATTGCTTCTCAGGCTCATACGTACAATCTTTAATCAGGTGACCGGTTCGCTTGCACCTGAAACAAGGTATCAAGTTGCATTCCCCTTGGTGGTGTAGCTTGCACTTGTTGCAGAAGGGGCTTGCACCTAAGTATAGTTTTCGTGCTCTTGCCCGCTGATCATCACGCCCTGCTCCTTCACCAACCCTTCTGCTTGAGCCACTGCTACTACCCATTCCTCTTTTAACTTCAAACCACTTTCTCTTCTCGCCCGTCACCTTCTTCTTGTCTTCAGCTCTCCCCTGTTCCGTCCAGCCAGCTCTAATCATCTCGTCAGTCAGGATACCAGTAAGATCAACTGCCGTTTGGAGGGTTATTGGCCTGGCAGATCGGACCATGCCCCGGAATCTAGGGTGCAGTCCCCAGATGAAACGGGCTACACCTTTTGATTCGGGTTTCACCAAGTGGGGCACTAGTCGGGACAGAGCCGAGAATCGGTTGATGTACTCAGTGTAATTTGGGCCTTTCATTTCCAAGCTTAGGAATTTAGTTTCCAGGTTCTCCAATTGATTTATTGGGCAGTACTTGCTGGTCATCAACTCTCTAAACTCCGACCAACTCATGCGGTCGGCAGCATTTCTGCCTCGTGGCTGAACGATGGTCTTCCATCACTCCAAGGCTGGCCCTTTCAGAGATTGGGAGGCAAACCTAACCATGTGCTCAGTTTTGCACTCGTTGATATCCAGTACAGCCTCGATCTCATCTAACCATCAGTAAGTATCAATCGCACCCTCGGTGCCGTAGAAATCTTTTGGTTTGCATGCCATAAAAGTTTTGTAAGAACACCCGGTTCTTATTTCCTCAGTATCCTCGGCGTTACCTTCATTGTTTCCAGGTCCTTCATTTCCATTTGTATTTTCCCGGTCTACGTTTATTTGAGCTATGATGGTGGGGATAGCATTGGCGATTTGCTGGGCCACCAGATTGGCGATCCTTTCATCATTGGCATTTTCTTCAAGGGGGGTCCTTGGTGGGGTAGGTGGTCGATTTCTACCCAGGTTCCCGATGCTCCTAGCACCCTGATTCCTTCCCCCACGCATTCCACGTACAGGCAGCATTCTGGTGTCAACATAGATGAACTCATTTAGTGTCTTATAAGATTTGTTTCAAGTATCTCGTTACATTGATTCGACTCCTAAAGGTCGCTTTACCAAACACATGAGGGTCCCTAATATTTTAAAAATCGTACATAGTTTCAAACAATTTTCATGAGGTTAATTAATATTTAGAAGAGGCAATCAAATTAGTTTCTTAGAATATACTATTGTACATTCGAATTAGGCAACCTGCAACAGATCAGATAATATCATAAAAGAAAATTCAAACATAGATAAATATAGCATCATCAAGTAAAATGTCAATAGTCTCATACAATTTGGAAGGTACCATCACCCCCCGAATAATAATCATAGTGTCTTGAATAGATAAGTAGTCTCTTAAAAATAGTAGCATCTTTAGATAATCAGGCATCAACCCATCATTACTGCCATCTCTTCTTCAACCACCCAATGGTTGGTGAGTTCAAGAGTTTGCGTAAAACATAACAGTAACAGTATAAAATATAAGGGTGCCTTGAATTAGATAGCTAGTCTAAATTCACAAGTAATAACCATAGTGATTTCGCGATCGAAGCTGACTATGTTTCGTTTGTTGCCTCCCATCACGACTTACCAGGTCATGACAATGTTTATGTTAGGACAAAATTGCACCCGTTTGACCTCGAGTCGCACAGGTGGGGCTCATCAGACCCAGTAGTACTAACCAAGATTTCCCGCTAGTTACCATTATTAACGATCCGAAAGTGTGAGGACTTTCATGGTATATCACACTATGTTACACTATACACAACTTATAATCAATAAAGCGTTTGTAACAAGTATGCTATCTCCCCCAAAAGAGAGTGTATAAAAGAGTGGGGCATGAACTCACCTGGTGCACACGAATGATATAAAAGCTTAACTTGAAAGAGAGAGGAAAGACAACCTTCAGAGGTTACCTAGAACACGCAAGTACATGAGTACGTGTACACAGAATCATCATAATCCCTAAGTGCTCTACAAACACATGGACTTAAGGTTGTGGAAAAACAAAACACATTGACCCAGTTGACCCGTTTGACCCGTTGGTGACATTATTGTTGAAATCCTATTTAATCAAGCATAGCAACTCATCATACACAGTTATCATAAAAGTTGTTCACGTATGTTACCTCATCAACCACTTGTTCTACCAAGATCATCATACAGCTTAGATTATCATACAACTCATGCGAATCACAAATAGTCAACATACTTAACACAATTACCATTACATCATAACTAGTACATCATACATAAAGTCTAATCATGCACAACAAGCCATGTGAAGCCACTCACGACTTCACACACTAAACCCTGCCAATCCTACTAAGTAGGAGCCTCAGATTCGCACGCGTGTATGATGATCATCATCAAATTATTCAATAAGATTCATGCCAACCAGCATACCCAACAATGATCTATTACAACCCCAAGCATGATTCTATATTCTCCTAACATAAGCCATCGTCATGTATAACCACTAAGAGTCCAAATTTCCACATGACCAACTAAGCATCCATATAACTAAATTGACACATTCCATCATATTAAACATCATCAATAATCATTCCACTACAACCCTAACATCATAATCATGCTCAAATCACCATATCTAGATTTCTTCTTGAATAAAGTTTCCCTTTTGGGGAAGTAACATCCCAAAATCAATCTACCACTCAATCCAATCATGAATTCACCAACACAATACCTATTCAAGCTCATGACTATCGTTTAAACATGTTCAACATCATCAAATCATCCTAATTCATCAATCTCATATCCAAAAGTTTCTACTTTTAGCAAGGTATGAACTACACGATCAACTCATGAATTTTCTTGCATAACAATCACTATCCAACATTCATACAACATCATTATCATCATAACATCATCAATTCATCATCAAATCACCAAGTTCATGCAATAAAGTTACTATTGATAGTAAGCTATGAACTACGCATTCAAACCATGAATTTCTTGCACAATCCACGTAAACTATCATCAATACAATCTAACTATCATTACACAATCATCAAACAATCAAGAATTCAACATTCAAGCACCCATTCGACTACGGTTTCGTCCCAACATAAAAAATCCATAGAAAACCACAAAAATCTAACCTTTAATCGCATAATGGATAAGAATTGAAGTTGTTAATGTGTTGTAATCCTTGGAACTAACCGAAATCGGCCACCAATTGCTTGTTCTAGTCCAAAATCGCAAGTGTGTGTGTGTTTGAAGGGTGTTCGCGGCCGATGGGGTGTGTGGGGGCTAGGGTTGGCTTTTTTTTATCTAATTAATCATAATTACCATTTAAACCCCTATAGTTTTAAATTTTATAAAACTAATCTCTTAAACACTTTTTAAAAGGTTTTAATCAACAATAATAATCATATGCATTATTTTCACTAGTCACAAAATACACGAATTAAATACACACGTTGGCACGTTACAAGACAAAATTCACAAATAATACTTAAATCGCGTAAGCACATAAGCACAACTTAATAATCGCATTATTAGTTAAGTTATTATCTATTTATTATTGTTAATTATTATTAAGTCACCGACGTTCAACGACAACTAGTGTGTGCTCATGACACGTGTATGCAAGGCCTAACGGAACTAACGGAGTTTGGTAACGGAAAAATACCGGATGTCACATTATCCTCATGTTGAAAGAATTTTCATCCCAAAAATTGCGTTACATGGTGTGTTCCATCACTGGTCTACTGTATTGGCACAAAGTAATCGAGTGAGTTTCGGGTGAGTTGTCACATCATCCCAATGTTGAAAGAAATTTTGTCCCGAAATTTAACCAATACCTTCGTCGGCTGGCATCGTCTTTTCGAATAGTTGAGGATACTTAAGCTTCATCTGGTCCTCACATTCCCACGTGAATTCCGGTCCACGTCTCGAGTTCCAACAAACTTTGACTATGGGTATCTTGCTTTGCTTAAGCGTCTTTACCTCACGATCCATCACCTCGACTGGTTCCTCAATGAAGCGTAATTGTTCATCTACTTGCACTTCCTCAAGTGGTACTACCATTGTTTTGTCGGTTAAGCACTTCTTCAAGTTTGATACATGAAATACATCATGGATTCCGCTCAGCGAATTAGGTAGGGCTAATCGATAGGCCACCGGACCTATGCTTTCCAATACCTCAAATGGTCCAACGTATCTCGGATTTAGCTTTCCTCTTTTACCAAACCGAATCACGCCTTTCCACGGTGAGACTTTCAATAAGACTTTGTCACCAACCTGAAATTCTAGAGGTTTCCGTCGCTTATCTGCATAGGTTTTCTGTCTGTCGCGCGCCGCAGCCATACGGTTCCTTATTTGTACAATCTTCTCAGTGGTCTCGTGCACTAACTTGGGACCCGTTAGCTGACTATCACCAATTTCAGCCTAGCAAACTGGTGATCCACATTTTCGCCCATACAAAGCTTCGAAAGGTGTTGCCTTTATGCTGGTGTGATAACTATTATTGTAAGAAAATTCCACCAATGGTTGGTGAACCTCCCAGTTATTCCCGAAGTCAATCACACAAGCACGTAGCATGTCCTCCAATGTTTTTATAGTACGCTAACTTTGGCCATCGGTTTGCGGATGATAAGCAGTACTCATGTCCAATCGCGTACCCAAGGATTTTTGCAATGACTGCCAAAAGTGTGATGTAAAACGAGCATCGTGGTCAGAAATAATTGAGACTGGTACACCATGTCTCAAAACTATTTCCTTCAGATAGAGTCGGGTTAACTTCTCCATTTTGTCCATTTCCTTTATCTCCAAGAAATGAGCGGACTTCGTTAATCAGTCTACGATAACCCATATCGTGTCACAATAGTAGGAGTCTGTGGTAGTTTGGTAATGAAATCCATTGAGATTTACTCTCACTTCCATATAGGGATCTCAGGTTGTTGTAATAGTCCAGATGGTTTCTGATATTCCACTTTTACCTTCGAGCAGGTCAGGCACTTACTCACATATGTAGCTACATTCGCTTTCATGTTAGGCCACCAATAGTGCGCCTTCAGGTCATGATACATCTTATTGGATCCAAGATGTATAGAGTACTTACACTTGTGTGCCTCACTCATAACCAAGTCTCTTAGATTTCCATGCAAAGGTACCCAAAGTCTATCCATGAAATAACAAATTCCATCCGCCTTTACTTCCAACTATTTATCCATTCCCCGTAACGATTCAGAACCAATATTTTTTGCCTTCAGAGCTTCGGCCTGAGCCTCTCGGATTTGTTCAGGTAACTGTGTGCTAATCGTATGTTGCAAAGCTCGCACGCATCGAGGCTTAGCAGTTTCTTTTCTACTCAGCGCGTCAGCAACTACATTAGCTTTTCCCGGATGGTATTTGACAGCATAATCATAGTCGTTCAATAACTCTACCCAGCGTCTTTGCCTCATATTCAATTCCTTTTGCTTAAGGATGTGCTGAAGACTCTTGTGATCAGTGTAAATCGTGCACTTGGTACCGTACAAGTAATGTCTCCAGATCTTTAAGGCAAAAACTACTGCACCCAACTCCAAGTCATGGGTGGTATAGTTCTTCTCATGAATCTTCAGTTGTCTCGAGGCGTAAGCTATCACTATATCTTACTGCATTAAGACACAACCAAGTCCTTGAACAGAAGCATCGCAGTAGACTACGAAGTCATCACTTCCCTCCGGTAACGCCAATATCGGTGCGCTACACAGTTTCTTCTTTAATAACTGGAAAGCAAACTCTTGACTCTCACCCCATTTGTATGGTGTTCCCTTATGAGTCAAGGCTGTGAGAGGTTGAGCGATCTTAGAAAACCCTTCAATGAATCGTCGATAATATCCTGCCAGTCCAAGAAATTGTCGTATCTCACTAGGCGTCTTGGGAACTGACCAATTCTTTATCGCCTCAATCTTTGCTGGATCGACATGTATCCCTTTCTCATTAACAATATGACCCGAAAATTGCACTTCACGTATCCAGAAACCACACTTAGAAAACTTGGCGTACAGTTGTTGTTTACTGAGTAATTCCAAGATTAAACGTAGGTGCTCTTCATGTTCTTCCTTGGTCCTTGAGTAGATCAATATGTCATCAATAAACACAATAACAAACTGATCGAGATAGGGTTTGCACACATGATTCATGAGATCCATGAATACTGCTGGTGCATTTGTCAACCCAAATGGCATGACCAAGAACTCGTAATGACCATAACCTGTACGGAAAGCTGTCTTCGAGATGTCTTCTCTCGAACTCTCAGTTGATGGTACCCAGACCTCAAGTCAATCTTAGATTAATAGCTTGATCCTTGAAGTTGATCAAACAAATCATCTATACGAGGTAGTGGGTATTTATTCTTGATTGTAACCTTGTTCAGTTCTCTATAGTCAATGCACATTCGAAATGTACCATCCTTCTTCTTAACAAACAAAACTAATGCTCCCCAAGGCGACGAGCTTGGTCGGATAAACCCTTTATCCAACAGCTCTTGTAGTTGAGCAGATAATGTAGTTCGTTCGGAGCTAACCGATAAGGTGCTCTCGCAATCAGAGCGGCTCCTGGAGTCAAATCAATCTGGATTCAACTTGACGATGAGGTGGTAATCCAGGCAGATCCTCTGGAAACACCTCAGGAAAGTCACGAATGACAGGAATATCCTCTATCCTTTTTTCTTCTGGTTGTTTGTCAGTGACGAGTGCTAATATGGCTAAGCGACCTTTCCGCAACAACTTTTGTGCTTTCATGAACGAGATTATGCCCATCACTGCTGCACTTCTATCACCTCTGACCGTAAGAATTTCCTCACCAATAGGGATTCGTATGATCTTCTCGTGACATATGACTTTCGCCTGCTTGTCGGAAAGCCAATCCATGCCTACTACTACATCAAAACTCCCTAGTGTAACAGGCATGAGATCTATGGCCAAAGTATGACCAGCAAGTTCTATCTTGCAATCTCTAAGGATATGCGTTACATGAATCTGCTTACCGTCAGCTAACTCTACGGTGTAATTAGATTCCAATGCTGAGGACATATCATTTAAAAGACTACTAAACTTAGTGGAGATGAAACTTCTATCGGCTCCAATATCAAATAGTACGGTAGCAAAACGACCGTTAACCAAAAATTTACCAGTTATGGTTGTAGGGTCATTTAGAGCCTCATCTGAGCCAATGACGAAAGCTCTCCCTATTGCTCCACTGTTGTTGCCACCGTTATTGTTGCCATTGCCATTGTTGTTGTTGTGTTGCCATTGTTGTTGTTGTTGTTCCCACCATTTCCGTTCTTCCTCAGCTGTGGACAGTTTCTCCTGTAATGGCCCTTTTTCCCGCATTCAAAACAACCTTTTGGCGTTTCTTGAGTTTGTTGAGGCTTCCTCATCAATTCACCATGACAATCTTTCGCTGTGTGTCCAACTTTGCCACAACACTGGCATCGAAAACTGTCACACCTGCCGGTGTGATGGTAATTGCATCGGTTGCATTTGGGATTTTTCCCCACATAGCCTTCTTGTCCCTATGGTGCCGAAGATGACTGATTAAAGTTACGATTGTTATCGAACTTTCTTTGTAGTTGGTGAGGTTGGTGCTGCTGAACGTACTGCTGTTGTTGTTGTTGCTGGTTGCCAGAGGATAAGCCTTTATTACCAGTATTCTCCCACTTACGTTTGTTATCGGGTACTCTAGCCACTGCGCCCCGTTTGTGTAATCTTCCCTGCTCTACTGTCTGATCAGACAGCCTGTGGGCTAACCGGACAGCCTGTTGTATGGTCGCAGGGTTTGAGGCTGTCACCATACTCTGGATCTCGGGCACCAGTCTACGTATGTAATGCTCAATCCTTTTTTGCATCTCATTATCCATTCCCGGGCATAGTGTGGCCAACTCATGAGACCGGGTCGTGTAGGCTTCAATCTTGGAGCCTTGCATTTTGAGTTGCCAAAATTCCATTTCTAGCTTCTGCACCTCGTTTTGGGGGCAATACTCCTCTTTCATAATCTCCTTGAATTCATCCCAGGGTAGGTCACTATCTTCTTCCATTTCTTTCGGTTCTTCTTCTTCGGGGTCTGCGACAGGTGCTGGGGCTTCAGCAATCTGAAGCGCTGCTAGCTGTGCCTCTAGGTCAGCAAATCTATCATCTACCACTATGTTCTGATGATCCTGCACGTTCATGTGCTCGGTAAGCGTTAGCACATTGCCTTCTAGAGTATGATGCCCACCAATGGCCATCGATAGTTGCTCCTGGAGCGTCTCTACCTATAACCGTAACTGTCGCATCTCGTATCGTAGAGCGGAGTTCTCATTAGTGTGTCCTCTAATACGCTGTCGCTCAGTGTCTAGTGCAGCCACCAATGCTGCAAACGCCTGCTTGTGTGGGATGTCTAAGGTAGGAAGTGTGTCCTAATGAAGATGTCGACGATCTCATCCGGGGTCGGGTAGGGGCTACAGGTGGTACTCGCTCCTGATAAGTCATACGACGTATGTAGGTGCGGTAGAAATCCCAGTTCCGGGGAGGGTCGAGTTCAGGTATCACGAATGGTTGATCCCAGTCAATTTCTTCAGATGGGTAAGGGTGTCCGGGCCAGTCCGATCCCCTATCAGGTACGGGTAAGAAAGGAGGTGATTCAGACCGTGCAGGTCTCTTGCCCAAATCACGGGAGGACGATGCCATGCTGCGAAGTACGTGATGCGTATGCCAATGAGTATGCAGTAAGGAAGTAAGTGATGAGTAACTAACAAACTGTGCGGTATAGTCTAGTGTGTGTATGCAACCTAGTTCCCTATAACCAATGGCTCTGATACCAATCTGTCACACCCTCAAAATCAGCATACGGGGTCTTACCGCGAGGCGTGTGACATACCAGGATCTCAGTCATTAGTTACTCAGAACGACTCTATATAAACAAACAAACCAAAATCAGAGTTTAACTTTAAAATGTTGCGGAAGTGTTTAGTAAACATGAAAAACCAAAAATAATGTAACACAGTATAATAATGCGCAAACACGCTCCCACTATTGTGCAAAACAAGTACATAATTGTTTTAATAACCAAAAACCAACAAAGGGTTCCAACAATGCTAACATCTACAATGCTGACCCGTGAATATGCTCTAGGCAATGGTAACTTCAACCTGAGAATAACATACTAAAAGAGTCAACACAATGGTTGGTGAGTTCAAGAGTTTGCGTAAAACATAACAGTAATAGTATAAAATATAAGGGTTCATTGAATTAGATAGCTAGTCTAAATTCACAAGTAATAACCATAGTGATTTCGCGATTGAAGCTGACTGTGTTTCGTTTGTTGTCTCCCGTCACGACTTACCAGGTCGTGACAATGTTTATGTTAGGACAAAATTGCACCCGTGTGACCTCAAGTCGCACAGGTGGGGCTCGTCAGACCCAGTAGTACTACCCAAGATTTCCCACTAATTACCATTATTAAAAATCCGAAAGTGTGAGGACTTTCATGGTATATCACACTATGTTACACTATACACAACTTATAATCAATAAAGTGTTTGTAATGAGTATGCTATCTCCCCCAAAAGAGAACGTATAAAAGAGTGGGGCATGAACTCACCTGATGCACACGAACGATATAAAAGCTTAACTTGAAAGAGAGAGGAAAGACAACCTTCAGAGGTTACCTAGAACACGCAAGTACATGAGTACGTGTACACAGAATCATCATAATCCCTAAGTGCTCTACAAACACATGGACTTAAGGTTGTGGAAAAACAAGACACATTGACCCAGTTGACCCGTTTGACCCGTTGGTGACATTATTGTTGAAATCCCATTTAATCAAGCATAGCAACTTATCATACACAGTTATCATACAAGTTGTTCACGTATGTCACTTCATCAACCACTTGTTCTAACAAGATCATCATACAGCTTAGATTATCATACAACTCATGCGAATCACAAATAGTCAACATACATAACACAATTACCATTACATCATAACTAGTACATCATACATAAAGTCTAATCATGCACAACTTGCCATGTGAAGCCACTCACGACTTCACACACTAAACCCTGCCAATCCTACTAAGTAGGGGCCTCAGATTCGCATGCGTGTATGATGATCATCATCACATTATTCAATAAGATTCATGCCAACCAACATACCCAACAATGATCTATTACAACCCCAAGCATGATTCTATATTCTCCTAACATAAGCCATCATCATATATAACCACTAGGAGTCCAAATTTCCACATGACCAACTAAGCATCCATATAACTAAATTGACACATTCCATCACATTAAACATCATCAATAATCATTCCACTACAACCCTAACATCACAATCATGCTTAAATCACCATATCTAGATTTCTTCTTGAATAAAGTTTCCCTTTTGGGAAAGTAACATCCCAAAATCAATCTACCACTCAATCCAATCATGAATTCACCAACACAATACCCATTCAAGCTCATGACTATCATTTAAACATGTTCAACATCATCAAATCACCCTAATTCATCAATCTCATATCCAAAAGTTTCTACTTTTAGCAAGGTATGAACTACACGATCAACTCATGGATTTTCTTTCATAAGAATCACTATCCAACATTCATACAACATCATTATCATCATAACATCATCAATTCATCATCAAATCAACAAGTTCATGCAATAAAGTTACTATTAATAGTAAGCTATGAACTACGCATCCAAACCACGAATTTCTTGCACAATCCACGTAAACTATCATCAATACAATCTAACTATCATTACACAATCATCAAACAATAAAGAATTCAACATTCAAGCACCCATTCGACTAGGGTTTCGGCCCAACATCAAAAATCCATGAAAAACCACGAAAATCTAACCTTTAATCGCGTAATGGCCAAGAATTGATGTTGTTAACGAGTTGTAATTCTTGGAACTAACCAAAATCGGCCACCAATTGCTTGTTCTAGTCCAAAATCGCAAGTGTGTGTGTGTTTGAAGGGTGTTCGCGGTTGATGGGGTGTGTGGGGGCTAGGGTTGGGTTTTTTTTATCTATTTAATCATAATTACCATTTAAACCCCTATAGTTTTATATTTTATAAAACTAATCTCTTAAACACTTTTTAAAAGGTTTTAACTTAATAATACAAACATTATCAATCAACAATAATAATCATATGCATTATTTTCACTAGTCACAAAATACACGAATTAAATATACACGTTGGCACGTTACAAGACAAAATTCACAAATAATATTTAAATCGCGTAAACACATAAGCACAACTTAATAATCGCATTATTAGTTAAGTTATTATCTGTTTATTAGTGTTAATTATTATTAAGTTACCAACGTTCAACGACAACTAGTGTGTGCTCATGACACGTGTATGCAAGATCTAACGGAACTAACGGAGTATGGAAACGGAAAAATACCGGATGTCACAAAAAGCATTACATGTCTTTTTTTGCCTATGTTGCCAACATTATATGCTTTTTGGCTATGCTACAAACATTATATGCTTTTGGTTATGTTGAAAACATTGTATGTTTAATGGTTGTTTATGTTATATTAACAAAAGATCATAATTGGATAAAATGATGTTTTTCTCTAAAGATATGATAGCACCAACTTCTTTCAATCCGAATCCAAACATTCCTGGACATAACAAGAGGCTATGATGGGTTTTTAAAGGAGTGATTGGTGCACTAGATGAAACTTTGATACATGCTATTGTCCCTGCTAATAAATAAGATTTATATCGAGGAATAGGAAGAGGAGATTGTTATCAAAACGTATTAGGAATTAGTGACTTCAACATGATTTTTACGTTCATTGTGACCGGCGGGGAAGGGGTAGCACATGATTCTAGAATATTATTAGAGGCATTATCAGATCCAGATGCACCATTCCCGTTTCCACCACAAGGTATTCTTATGGTTTGTTAAATATTTCTATCTTAGTTTTGATTCTAATTAATTATATATCTTTATAGATAAATATTATCTTTGTGATGTTACATATGTATGTATACGAGGATTTATGGCTGCATGTCGTAATGTGAGGTATTTGCTTGGAAATTTTTGTCGGAGATATGCATTGACAAATAAAAAAAATTAACCATGCACATGTAAAACTTCAGAACGTCATTCAGCATGCTTTTGGTGTCTTGAAAGTACGATTCCCTACATGGAAGAAGATGGCACCATTTTTGTTGGTTACACAAAGGAACATTACCATTACATGTTTCACACTACATAATTTTATAAGGAAAGAGGGTTTGAGTGATAAAAACTTTACACAATAATATCAACATATTATGTCATTACAAAATAGTCATGTGCATATTGATGCTGATGAAGATGAGGTTGAAGCACATAGTACTGCATCGGAAAGGGGAATATATGAATCGGTTATGAGATGAAATTGCCGAGCATTTAATGCAAACTATGGAATAGATTTAGAAAATGTTATTATGGTTTTATAAATATTATTTCAGTGTTGTATAACTATTAAATTTCAAAGTTGAAAAACTCTTTTAAGTTAAAAGTCAATTTATTTAAATTTCCGTTTCATTTAACAGTTTGTAGAAGTTAAAAATCAAACAATCATTTCTTGTAGACTGCATAATTTTGGCTCACCACTTTTTTTGCAGAAGTCTGCAGATACGATTCGTAGACTATGTACGTTTTACCTCAAAAATAAAAACTACACCTAAGGTTGGAGCACATGGCATACAGATTGCAAGTGGATTCGTGAGAACCAACTTGCTCCTTGTAGTTGGTCAAATAAGTCACCAATCCTACGTAAGGGATTCTTATTCTTCACTATTAGCGTATTTAATTTCCAATAGTCGATGCATATTCACATGCTCCCATCTTTCTTTTTCACAAATAACACAGGTGCGTCCCAAGGTGAGATGCTCAGTCCGATAAAACCTTTGTTGAGTCGGTCTTGCAGTTGAGTCATGAGTTCCTTAATTTCGAACAAAGCTAGTCGGTAGGATGCTTTAGCAACACGGAGCTCCAGGTTCTAAGTCAATATGGAATTCTATCTCTCAATTCAGTGGTACACATGTAAGGTCTTTGGGAAATATATCAGAATTTGACACACCACATGGACGTCCTCTATTCTTGGTGCTTATACACAAGCATCCTTGACATATACCAGATAAGCATGACAACCGGGCTTCATGAATTTCTCGATCTTCATCACCGAGATGATCTTTGGTACACAAAAAGCCTTATCACCATATACTAAGACAGAATTAACGTCAAGAGCGAGTAGACGAATCATTTTCCTTTAACATGTGATATTTGCATTGTGAGCAACAAGCCAATCCATCCCTAATACAACGTCAAAACCTCTTAATGCCATAATAAATAACTTAATAGGAAATCTATGACCCTTGAGCTTTATACACCGATCATCATCTACCTCAGAGTAGACTACCGAGTCCTCATTTCCTTCAAGCAAAGTCGACACTGGAGCTTGCATCAACCTCTTCTTCAACTCTTTGAATGCACTCTCTTGACTGTCGCCCCAATCAAACTTTACATCTTTCCTTGTCAATACAAGATGTCACACATATAGTACATAGCTTATGGCATAAATAAATACTAAGGCAACACAACTTTATTAGATTTCATAATTTTACCAACACTTATTTAAAAGAAACAAACAACCAAAACATAACGAAGGATATAATATATTTTTTTTATTATTGGTCCTTGAGCATTCCTAAGTGAAGATCTAAGTTTCTAGATATCATCATCTGAAACATGTAAAATAAAACGGTCAACCAAAATTGTTGGTGAAAAGCATAGGTTTATAAAGATATAATAGCATGTTGGCATAAAAGGTTACAAATTCATACAAGTTCATCACATGTGCAATAATATTAAGACAAGATCTATACAATCAAACCTAATTGTCATTTTTATATTGCATCCACAATCTTTAAAGATTATGCCTTGTTATCATTTCATCCACAATCCTCAAAGATTGTGCCGTTGTTATCATTGTGTCCACAATCCCCAAGATTGTGCTATGTTATATGTTATATCGGTTTTCCACATATGGCCCATATTAGTAGTTCCTTAGGCTTGTACTCAAGTTAATGATTGCAAAACTATCATAGTGTTCAAATACTAAGCACTTAGTTGATATTACTTGTTTAAGAATTTGATTTATAAAAATGTTTATGTGATATGGAAAATATGTACATGTTTCATCCTAAAAAGTCTAAAAGTCGAAAAGGGGGCTATGAATCTCACTTTGTGATTTTGATGAGTTTCTTGAGTTCTTGGTATGTGCTCGACGGTTAAGGATGAAAACCTAAGGTGATAGAAAATAGTAATTTAGGTTATATGGAGATATGGTGTTGTTAGTTGATCAAGATGATCAAAGCATAAGAGAAGACATGTTAGTTTTTAAAAATCTCGGATTTGATAGCAACCTGTGTTCAACTTTGGACATGTGTTAAAAATAGCTAACATTTATGAAAAATTATTAAAATTTCCAGTAAACTAAATTAGTATGTTGTGAACAATTTTCATTTAGGAAAGTTTTTAATTTGGGACCCGACATAGGTCAAAATCATAAATTTTTACAGGCTGTCCTGCAATCAGAATTTACAGCAATCTGTGATGAACTTTATATGCGTTTTAAAAATAGTAAAAGACATTCAAAAATTATGAAATTTTACAAAATGATTGATTAAAGTGTTTCACAAAAATTTCATTTAGAAAAGTTTTTTACATTTGGATCCTAGAAATGCATCTAAATAGTCATCCAAATTAGAATGTCTAGAATTGCACATCTGATTTGTTTATGCTGTTTAAGTGATCAAACGAAATGATTTCAAAGCGTTTAGTACACTCTAAGAAAGGTAATTCAATGAACTACATTATGAAACTAGAGTTTACATTATTTGATTTTGTTATGAAAGAGTTATGGCTCAATAAAGTTCATCTTAGTTTGCTGTCTAAAACGAAAACATTCACATAAGTGATGTTTTGGGTGTTTTGTGTGTTTTAGATATAATAAAAATGTAAGACATGTGTGGTAGAGTGGTTACTACATTTTTCATTATGTAGAATCAACATTTACCATGGTTTATTAAAAACTTCCATGCTTTTAAAACAAAATATAATAAAAGAACATTAAGGGTGATCATAGTTTATAAACTTGATCATCTCACTTGTGTTCTTTGTCTCATCCACCAATACACCAAGGTGTATGGATTTCATGAAGTCATAAACATGAGTGGATTATAAAGATCATATGAACGAGGTACAAAAAAATAAGATTAAAACATAAACTTAAAACTTACGTTCTAAGAACCTTAAAGTTTTTAGATCTTAAAATCTCTTGAAATGTTTGAGTAGGATGATTATAGAGAGAAAGAGAGAGAGAGAAAGAGAGAGGAAGAGTAATTTTTCTCTTGAAAGGTGTAGAGAAAAGGTGCAAGGAATAAGGGAGGGGAGCCCTTGAATTTATAGTGAGATTTGGAGGCCTTAAACATGGTATGTAGAAATAAGGGGGAATTTTTAAAATGGTTTGGGGGGAAAACTTGTGACAATTTTTTAAATGTGTCACACACATATTTTTAATGTGTTACAACATGAAAGTAGGCTAGGATGTTCCATGTAAAATGTTGTGTGATGATTAAATAAATATAAGGTTATTATATGTACTTTTAGGCCATGAAATAAATTAGTTAAGCTTCAAATAAATATAAATAAGTCATATGCTATAATAAACACATAATATATAAAGTATAGCTTGAAATAATAAAAGCATGTGAGAACTTTTACATGTGAACTTTCATGTTGCTTAGAGATATATGTAATCATTTTATGACAATGTTATACATAAAATAAACAAAATCTTATTGATATAAACAAAAATTATAAGTACAAAAGTCATGGATGTTACAAATGGCGAGATAATCTTGGAGAAATCTTGGATGAACCTTTGGTGGTAACCTACCAATCCAAGGAAGCTTCGAATTTCTGATGGTGTCTTTGGTGAATTCCATCGTATAACTGCTTCCACTTTAGCAGGGTCCACCATGATTCCATCTGGGTTAATCACATGACCCAGAAACTACACCTCATGTAACTTAAATACGCCCTTGGAGAATTTATTATACAACTTCTCCCTTCTTAGGTTTGTGGAAATTCAAACAACGTAGGATCAAATATTGTAATCGTATAGTTTCCGTTTATCAGATCTGTGATGCGGAATCTCACAAACCCATTGATGATTTCAAGTGAAGATCTGTTACAAGATTTAATGTATGATGATGAATGAATGATGAACAATTCAAGAACACATATTCATAAAATATTTCATTCATTCATATGTATGTTTATAGCTAGGAGATTACAAAGGGAGTTTGTAAGAAAAACTTCTCTCACACACACTCAACCTGATGTTTCTCTCCCTAGCCTAATTCTCAGCAATGCTTGCTTAGAGAATGCTTGCTTGCTTTGTAATGGTTCAAGTATAAAATGACTACACTTAGTCTATTTATACTCTTTACATAAATGAACAAAATTACATTTAAGCCCTAATGATTACACAAATATTCTTCAACATCTGATAAATTCTCTATTGCTAATGCATGACTGTCAGGTGCTGACGTCACTCGGGACGTCCGCTGATGTTGACTATTGACTTTGACCATGGTTGACTTTGGTCAATTTTCTTCGTTTTGATCATATTTTTAGCGTAGCTTCACCGTGCCAGTTTTGGTAATCATCATGAGATTCGACACTTAGGTTTTAGTAAGTATCATGAGATTCGACACTTAGGTTTTGGTAAGTATCATCTTCAAATAGTCAAACAATACTCCCCCTAAGATGATGCTGCCAAAACCTCATGATTATCAAAACCTTGGATGTTGATTGATGTGCAGTCTTGGAGTGCAGTCTTGGAGTGCAGTCTTCTCCCCCCTTTTTGGTAGCATATTCTTAGAAGCTTTAGAAAAAGGCATTGAGAAATAGACTTTGTTTCGGCACATAAATACTTTGTTTCGGCACTTGATGGATGTTTCATCAGCTTGATCTTCTAGTCTTATTTTGAATACTAAATGCATCCATTTGCATGCACTATGGATTGCACAGGTAGTAATATTATCAGCTTTATCTCAACTTCAGAAGTGAAGGAGAAGCATCAAACAGTCTTCAGACTTGACATATACTCTCCCTCAATAAAAGCTTTAGAGGGTGAGGAACTTTTGTGTATGAGACACCAAGAGGAGGATTCTTAGTTCTCAACAACTGGCAGGAGATCTTTGAATGAAGCAGGAGTGTTCTCTTGACATCTTGAACTAAATGAGAAACTCAGGCATGTTGTGCAATTCATCACCTGCAAAAGTCTAAATCCTCTCGGTAAAGATATTCAATGGAAGTTTTACTCCTAAATCAATAACACATGTAAATCTACCAAAACTAAGAAAAATACTAAAAATAACAAATCTTTTTGGAATATTAGATTATTTTTTTTCATAAATATAATATTTATAAGCATGAATCCTTCAACTACAATGAGATCATACTAATCCAAAATCCTCTACATCTAAGAATTTAAAGTTGGAATAGACATAGACAAAGAACAAAGTTGATTGTAAGTATGTTTGTCCACTTAAACTCATGCAAGGATCTATTTTCAATACTTTGTGATATTTATCATGTTTAGGTTTAATTAGATATGCTAATTGAGTACCCCACACTCAGAAGTATGGAAGAATTACCCTCCTCGTGAAATGCAAGGTCAACTAGGTCTGTGCTCAGCACAACAGAAGTTGTCCTTATGTTTACTCTAGGTCTGTATTTACATACAACAAAGGAGAAACCGATGCTTTTATCAATGAGAAATTTATAAACCATTTTCGCATGGTGTGTTTAGGTAACCACACAAGTAAACACTTACAAAAGTCATTGCTTACCAATACCCAAAGATGATTTTGGTCCACAATGCATATTGATTTAGTTCATCACAAATATGCTTATCTTGAATCCAAGCTGAGCCTAATGACATATCAAATAGAGCCTTGTCAGTCTTTATTGATTTTGAAAAATAGATGCAGAAGATAGTAGATGAGTGTACTATCATTTCTCATGTAAATGCAGGAAGATTCAATAGAAATATTTTTGGACTTGTTCTTGATTTTCTAGTTTTTAGGATTTTTGTTTTGAGAAAATAAAGAAATGGCATATGTGTTATCAATTCAATAGAGATCATCAACAGTTAGTCCATGTAGCAATGTAATCAGACTAAGCAGATATAATGAAACATTGGTTGTTTCTTGCATTGCAATCATAGTTTCTGTGAATGATTGATGTCCTGCATTGAATCTTGGTTAATTTCTGCTCCATTTGGCTCAGTTGCATCATAAACAGTCACTGCTAACTTTTCTTGGGTTGGCAGGCCTCCATAACTGTCCCTAACACACTAGCAAATCAGTTAGATATTTCAACCCAGGCCATTACTGTCCTGAGCTATCCATTAGCATTTTTATATGTGACTTGCTCGTATGTGTATGATTTTGCTTTATCTGATGATGTATCAGATTCACCTCCTGAAATTGTTTTCTTTCTCCAACATTTTTTTGATTATAAACCAACTAACTCAACTTTAGCTTGTTTAACATAAGGAGTTTTTTTGGCTTTAAAAATCTTTTGGTTGGTTTAGAAAATCTATTTTTCTTTTGAATGTTTTGTGGAAGTGTAGCAAAGGATCTTTGTCCTTGATCATGTTTGTTTCTTCTGGGCATGTGATCATATTCATCATAAGAATTATAATCATGATTATAATAATTTGATGGATGTGATCTTCTATGATAGCCATTATGCCAAGTATTATTCCTATATCTGTCATACTTATGTTGTGTGTATGACCTAGGATAATGTCTTGGTGACCAATAATCATGAATATAATAATGTTTAAAATCATACCCATGCCGATGTGATCGAGGAGAAGAGTAGCTATGACGTTTGTTGTACTCCTGCTCCGATCTCGGTGAGTACGACTCTGATGGATGATAAGATCTTTGACCTCTTCTGTGTTGTGATGTTGGAGAGTTGTTGTATGAACACTCTGAAATGTTATGATTCTCCATGTCACAATTTAAGCAGTAAGGAGTAGGTCTGGATCTTCTTCCTTTATGCTTGAATGATGAAGTTGGATTTGATTGGAATTTCACAGCCTTTTGTCTTGGTTGTTTTTGTTGTTTTCTCTTGTGAGGACATATATATGTATCACTCTCAGTGTTTTTATACTCAGACGTGTTGTGTGAATTTGAATTGCATGTCTAGTAGAGAATTGGTTGTTATTTTGGAGTTTCTAATGTAGCTTTTGAGGTTGATGGTTGGTTTGTGTAAGGCCCCGTTCCCGGAAACCTCACAGTTGGACATTCACAGCACAATTTATAAAACATTTCATAATTTATCAAGCATTACAGCGGAACTTAAATATCAAAAGCCATTCATTAGTTTATAACCACTGTTGCTAAGCAATACATATTTGTTAAAAGTTTCAAAAGATCATAAGTTTGCATTGCAAAACAACAATGTTATATTCATGAGTGGATGTCAGCCTTGTCCTGACGATTAGCCTACCTAAGTGCCATCCTCAGCAATATTACCTGCCAACTGAAAATGCATAAAAGTCACCTGTACTGAGTGAGTTCTAGTTTTAAAATCATAGGAAAATATCTTGTAAGCTTTATATAGAAAAATACCCTTTTAAAATACCATATTCCTCCTTCGCATGTGATCATACATCATACATACAATCAGTTACATTCATCATCATCATAAATTTTCTTCACCATTTCCATGGCCGCTCTTTTGAGCCTTTTACTTTTTAATCTTTCACCTCAATATGGACCAAAGTGCTATACCCCCCATATAATGAGCATAAACCTGGTACTGGGCCTGAGGTTTATAAATAGACCCCATCCGTGGTGCACTAATGCTGACTCTAGTACCGGGGCAGCAACAGTGGTCCCCTCAATCTTAAAGATTGACCCTGTGTGTATCCTCTAGGTTAGCTAAACCACACACAGTTGAGCTAACAACCTAGCGGTTGTGAACCTCATTGTGAATTTGCATGCAAGACTTTCTTACGTTCTTTATGTTCCACTTTTCATTAGCATTAATCTTTCACTTGATTAATTATACTTCATAATTAAGAACAAACCACATAAGGCCATATAATAATATCATAATAGGCACATAAGGGCAGCCCACAACATGCATAAGATAATCAAATAAAAGCATCAAGTCAACCATGGTCAAACCCTAATTTCTGATCTTCCAAAATCCCAGAAAAATTCCTTAAGTCCTAAAGAAATGCGGATGAATGAGAACAAATGCGGGTGAACAAAACTAATACAGGTGAACAACTTGCAAATGCGGGTGAACAACTTGCAAATGCGGGTGAACAACTTGTAATTGCGGGTGAACAATTTGCAATTGCGGGTGAACACTTGGTAATTATTCTGTCAAAGGAAATGCCGATGAACACTGTAGCAAATGCGCATATACAAAAGAAATGCTGATGGACACTGTAGCAAATGCGCGTGTACAAAAAGAAATGCTGATGCACACTGTAGCAAATGCGCGTGTACAAAAAGAAATGCTGATGAACACTGTAGCAAATGCGCGTGTACAAAAAGAAATGCTGATGAACACTTAGGCTGAATTAAGGCAAATGCGGATGAACCATCAGACTTGTAAATGAGACTTATGCTATAACCAGTTCTAAAACCTCATTCTCATACATTCTTAACATAGATCTATCATGCTAAACTCTTAGAACAAGCTTACATCCTCATAAAACACAGAAATCATACACATATACACACGGTTAACATTCATGACGGTTGTAAAACATTTTATATGCATTTTCAGACCTAAAGAAGTTTAAAAACATAAAATCGGGGTCCTAGAACTCACCTAGTGTAGAAGACAAGTAAAACTCCTCCAAACTTGCTTTTGCACAGGTCCAAACACCTAAACAAGCAAAACAACCAACCAAAGCACAAACAACACTTAGAAATCGGTTTCTAAGGTGGAAAACCTCAATGAACCGAGCCAAACATCAACAAAAACCCACTAACCTTGAAGATTTTAGTTCTATTTCCTTCTTGGAACCGAGAGAGCTGGTCTGCAGCTTTCTTTCTTCTTTTCGGTCGAACAACAGCAACAACAAGATGATATGGGCGGCCATGCCCATATAAAGTGCATTTTGACTTTTTTATACTATTTACACAAAGCACCCCTCAACTTTGTACTACCCCCCTTATAGAGGTTTCGTCCCCGAAACCTGTCACTCTTCGAATAATTGTGGATAATGTTGTCTCATCTCCTCTTTAGTCTCCCACGTAGACTCAGAACCCTTCCGGTGTTTCAACTGCACCCGTACAAGTGGAACCACTTTATTCCTCAACCTCTTCTCTTTTCGATCGACGATTGCCACTTGTTGCTCTACATAGTTAAGTCGTTCATCCACTTCGATATCTTCCAGTGGTACAATCATATCTTCGTCAGCTAGGCACCTTCTCAGATGACATACATGGAATGTCGGATGAATTCCACTTAACTCCTCTGGCAATTCTAATCGATAGGCTACCTCCCCTACTCGTGCAATGATTCGGAAAGGCCCTATGTATCTCGGGCTCAGCTTGCCTCTCTTCCAGAACCGGATGGTCCCTTTCCAAGGTGAGACGTTCAACATGACTCTATCACCCACGTTGAATTCAATCGGTCTACGCCTTTTGTCGGCATATGACTTCTGCCTATCTTTCGCCGCCTTCTTTCTACCCAATGTCTCCCCAACACACGGGCGTTCTACACCTTCTACCGTATAGCATCTCATATGGTGGCATACTAATGCTGGCATGATAACTGTTGTTGTATGAGAACTCTGCTAACGGTAGGTGATCATCCCAACTTCCTCCAAAGTCGATCACGCATGCTCGGAGCATATCCTCGAGCGTCTGAATTGTCCTCTCAGAATGACCATCTGTCTGAGGATGATAACCCGTACTAATGTGTAGCCTTGTCCCCATCGCATCATGGAATCTTTTCCAAAACTTCGATGTGAACCGGGTGTCACGATCTGACACGATTGACACCGGCACGCCATGACGAGCTACGATCTCTTTGATGAACAGATCCGCCAATCTCTCAAATGAATATGTCTCGCGGATCGGTAGGAAGTGAGCACTCTTTGTTAGACGATCAACTATCACCCATATGGTATCATACCCCTTCGCTGTACGGGGTAGCTTCATGATGAAGTCCATGGTGATGTGCTCCCACTTCCACTCGGGTATATCCAAGGGTTGGATCTTCCCGTATGGCTTTTGATGTTCTGCCTTCACTTGCAAGCAAGTAAGGCACTTACTCACATACTCCGCCACGTCACGTTTCATACCCGACCACCAGTAATCTTTTTTCATGTCTTGATACATCTTGGTAGCACCAGGATGAATGGAGTATCGAGTCTTATGAGCTTCGTCCATAATTCTCCCATGTGGATCCCCATATCGAGGAACCCACATCCGTCCAAAACGAGTTTGAACCCCGTGGGTATTCTCTCCTAATTCTGCGACTAAACCTCTCATCCTTTTGGAGTTAAGGCGATCTTCTTTTAACGATCCATCTTGGAATCCTTTGACCTGTGTCATCACATCAGAGGTCATCACCAATTGATAAGCCTTCACCCGGATTGGCTCGGGTCTCTCTTTTCGGCTGAGGGCATCAGCCACTACATTGGCTTTATCCGGATGGTAATGGATTTCACAATCATAATCCTTAATCAGCTCTAACCACTCCTCTGCCTCATGTTGAGATCTTTCTGCTCAAAGAAATACTTTAGGCTCTTATGGTCCATGAAGATTGTGCATTTCACCCCGTACAGGTAATGCTGCCAAATCTTTAATGCAAAGACCATAGCCGTGAGCTCCAAATCATGAATGGGATAATTGACCTCGTGGGTTTTCAACTGTCAGGACGCGTAGGATATTACTCTCCCACGTTGCATTAACACGCAACCCAGTCCCAAATAGGAGGCATCCGAATACACCACTAAGTCTTCATTCCCTTCAGGTAATGTCAAAACAGGAGCTTGAGTTAATCTTGCCTTTAACTCCTCAAAAGCATCCTCCTGTTCTCGTCCCCACACAAACTTCACATCCTTGCGTGTCAACTTAGTCAAAGGTGAGGCTATCTTGGAAAAGTCTTGGATAAACCTTCGGTAGTAACCCTCCAAACCCAAGAAACTGCGAATCTCGGATGGCGTCTTTGGAGACTTCCATTGCATTACCGCCTCAACCTTTGCCGGGTCCACCATAATTCCTTCGGTATTCACCACATGACCCAGAAACTGAACTTCCCGCACCCAAAAAGCACACTTAGAGAATTTAGCATATAACTTCTCCTTTCTAAGTGTCTCCAACACTTCGCGTATGTGGCCGGCACGTTCTTCTTTGCTCTTCAAATAAATCAGAATATCATCAATAAACACAATCACTGATTTATCTAACATCGGCTGACACACTCGGTTCATTAGATCCATAAAGGCAGCTGGCACGTTAGTTAAAACAAATGACATAACAAGAAACTCGTAATGTCCATAACGCATGCGGAACGCTGTCTTCGGGATATCTTGTTCATTTACCTTCAGCTGATGGTAGCCAGATCGAAGATCTATCCTGGAAAACCAACTGGCACCCTGAAGCTGATCAAATAGGTCATCAATTCTCGGTATGGGGTATCGGTTCTTTACTGTCAACTTGTTCAACTCTCGGCAGTCTATACACATTCTCATACTACCGTCTTTCTTCTTTACGAATAATACCGGAGCACCCCAAGGAGAGATACTCAGTCTAATAAACCCTTTATCCATCAGTTCCTGTAGCTGATCCATCAGTTCTTTCATCTCGGTCGAAGCTAACTGATACGGTGCCATGCTAACGGGTTGCGCACTGGGTATCAGGTCGATCTGAAATTAAATTCTGGGAACACGTTCGGGAAGTCACACATTACCGGCACATCGGACCATTGCGGTATCGACATATCCACATCTTTTACGTATGCCAAGTAGGCATTACATCTGCGCCTCATACACTTCTCTGCCACCGCCATCGAAATAACCTTCGGAACCGTAGTAACGCGATCACCATAAACTGTCACTGAACTCCCATCGGGTGCAACTAGCCGAATCATCTTCTTCCGACACACGATGTTTACCTCATAGGCTGCCAACCAATCCATCCCCAGAACTACATCAAATCCGCCTAGGGGCATCACAAATAGTTTAGAAGAGAACCTATGGCCTTCTAACTCTATGTCACAATCCTCAATCAAATCAGAAATTCTGATAGACTTACTAATAGCAGTTTCTACATCAAATGGCTCATCAATTCTTCTACTACTAACAAGCAGCTTAGCACAGAAAGCAGCAGATATGAAACTCCTACTAGCACCAGAATTAAATAATACAAAGGCACAAGTTTGATTTACTAGAAACAAACCCGGCACGACATTGGGGTCTACCCATGCTTCCTCTCGGGTCATCGTGAAGGCTCTAGCACTTGCCCTCTGCCCCTCTTCTTCAACCACCTTCTTGCCCCCAGAGCTCTCAGCCCTCAGCTTCCTGCACTCGTGGCTTCTGTGGCCAGTCCCGCCACAATGGAAGCACCATGACACTCCACAATCTTTTGCCATATGACCGGGCTTCCTATATCTGAAGAAAATATTCGATCCCAAACGGCATTCCCCTCTATGTTTCTTCCCACACTTGTCACACCGCTTCAACCCCAAGCTTGCAGCAACAACCCGGCGATCGTCCATCCTCGGCCTCTTGCTATTTGGGGTGAAACCACCACGCCCAAACCTCTTCCCACTCCAGTTCTTGTCACCACCACCTGTCTTTTTCACCTCAACCACCGACACCTCTCTCATCATAAAGCCTCCCAGCCAGATCCACTGCCGACCTAAAAGTGCTTGGTCGGGCGATAAGCAAGTGCTTGCGGATATCAGCCGGCAGTCCCTGCACATACCTCTTAATCTTCCTTGACACTGGCGTCACATGATCCAGCACCAGCCTCGCCATTTCGTTAAACTTGGTGGTGTATTGCTGGTGGGTCATGGTTCCCGCCTCAAGCTGTAGGAACTTTCTCTCTATCTTGTCTAGTTCCCTGTGAAGACAGAATTCCTCAACAACCAACTTCTTCAAATCTCCCCATCTCATCCTCCAGATGGCCCTGCTGCCCTCGGCTTGGACAATATTGTCCCACCAACACAGAGCCGAGTCAACAAATGAGTGAGTGGCAAATTTCACCTTCTGATCATCCCTGCACTCACTAATATCTAACACTACCTCCATCTCTCTAACCCAATGGTGGGCAGTAGCAGCGTTACCGTTGCCGTCAAAAGTAGGGGGTTTTACACCGTTGGAATGCCCGTAGCTGCATCCCCTCGTGGTTTCCCGCACCTCTACATCTTCTTCATCACTGGAGGCTCCCCTTTCAACATTCATCTCCTCCTCATCATCATGATCTCCCTTATTCTCCCTTCTCCTAGCAGCAGCCCTTCTCTCTTCCTCCTTTTCTTTCCACTCATCCTTCCTTATGGCCCGGATCACCTCAGTCACGACAGACGGTAGGATCGTCTGCATGACTTGGTGAACCTCCTCCACCATTGCCCATTTCACTAAGGCCCTTAAATTGGCACTCTCATCCACTCCCTCTGGGTGATGAAGCTTAGGCTCAGTCGGAGCCGTCTCTGTAGTTCTCGTCTTGTTCTTTGCGGCTCGGGGTCTACCAGCAAGACCACCCCGTACTCCACCTTTAGAAGCCTTAGATGATCTACCACCCGCCATAAGATCTACCCCCTATAAGATTCAAGCACTAACAAGGTCATTCAAGGTAATAGCTCAGATTATGTCAAGTATAGTAAGTCCCTAATTACAGTGGCCATTTGTGATTAGCCACCTACTTTACTGTTCGTTCCCCGAGCATTTCCTATCCTGACTACATCAGTATTCAAATCTACTAAAGCACATAAATCAAATAGCATGCGCATATAATACCGGTTATCATAATGAAAAGAAATACCTGATGGCACGTAGCTACTCGGGCCGGCATTCCCCCATTCGGTCCCATTTTCAGTTTAAGTTTAACTTTTTGAAAATATTTACCTATTTCTCTTAAACTTTGGCTCTGATACCAACTTGTAAGGCCCTGTTCCTAGAAACCTCACAGTTGGACATTCACAGCACAATTTATAAAACATTTCATAATTTATCAAGCATTATAGCGGAACTTAAATATCAAAAGCCATTCATTAGTTTATAACCACTATTGCTAAGCAATACATATTTGTTAAAAGTTACAAAAGATCATTAGTTTGCAGTACAAAACCACAAGTTATATTCATGAATGGATGTCAGCCTTGTCTCGACGAGTAGCCTCCCCGAGTGCCATCCTCAGCAATATTACCTGCCAACTGAAAATGCATAAAAGTCAGCTTTGCTGAGTGAGTTCTAGTTTTAAAATCATAGGAAAATATCTTGTAAGCTTTATATAGGAAAATACCCTTTTAAAATACCATATTCCTCCTTTGCATGTGATCATACATCATACATACAATCAGTTACATTCATCATCATCATAAATTTTCTTCACCATTTCCATGGCCGCTCTTTTGAGCCTTTTACTTTTTAATCTTTCACCTCAATATGGACCAAAGTGCTATACCCCCCATATAATGAGCATAAACCTGGTACTAGGCCTGAGGTTTATAAATAGACCCCATCCGTGGTGCACTAATGCTGACTCTAGTACCGGGGCAGCAACATTGGTCCCCTCAATTTTAAAGATTGACCCTATGTGTATCCTCTAGGTTAGCTAAACCATACACAGTTGAGCTAACAACCTAGCGGTTGTGAACCTCATTGTAAATTTGCTTGCAAGACTTTCTTACGTTCTTTATGTTACACTTTTCATTAGCATTAATCTTTCACTTGATTAATAATACTTCATAATTAAGAACAAACCACATAAGGCCACATAATAATATCATAATAGGCACATAAGGGCATCCCACAACATGCATAAGATAATCAAATAAAAGCATCAAGTCAACCATGGTCAAACCCTAATTTCTGATCTTCTAAAATCCCAAAAAAATTCCTTAGGTCCTAAAGAAATGTGGATGAATGAGAACAAATACAGGTGAACAAAACTAATGCGGGTGAACAACTTGCAAATATGGGTGAACAACTTGCAAATGCGGGTGAACAACTTGCAATTGCGGGTGAACAACTTGCAATTGTGGGTGAACAACTTGCAAATGCGGGTGAACACTTGGTAATTATTCTGTCAAAGGAAATGCCGATGAACACTGTAGCAAATGCGCATCTACAAAAGAAATGTTGATGGACACTGTAGCAAATGCGCGTGTACAAAAAGAAATGCTGATGAACACTGTAGCAAATGCGCGTGTACAAAAAGAAATGCTGATGAACACTTAGGCTGAATTAAGGCAAATGCGGATGAACCATCAGACCTGTAAATGAGACTTATGCTATAACCAGTTCTAAAACCTCATTCTCATACATTCTTAACATAGATCTATCATGCTAAACTCTTAGAACAAGCTTACATCCTCATAAAACATAGAAATCATACACATATACACACGGTTAACATTCATGACAGTTGTAAAACAGTTTAGATGCATTTTCAGCCCCAAAGAAGTTTAAAAACATAAAACTGGGGTCCTAGAACTCACCTAGTGTAGAAGACAAGTTAAACTCCTCCAAACTTGCTTTTACACACAGGTCCAAACACCTAAACAAGCAAAACAACCAACCAAAGCACAAACAACACTTAGAAATCGGCTTCTAAGGTGGAAAACCTCAAAGAACCGAGCCAAACATCAACAAAAACCCACTAACCTTGAAGATTTCAGTTTTATTTTATTCTTGGAACCGAGAGAGCTGGTCTGCAGCTTTCTTTCTTCTTTTCGGTCGAACAACAGCAACAACAAGATGATATGGGCGGCCATGCCCATATAATGTGCATTTTGTCTTTTTGGTACTATTTACACAAAGCACGCCTCAATTTTGCCTTCTTTTTATTTTCTTCAAAATACTTTTCTTTCCTTTTTATTTTGACTGAGGTTTCGGGTGTTACAGTTTGGATCAGGTGTAAAAGACTTTGTCTAACATTTCTTCTTTCTTTTAGATCTGGTTTTTTTCCTCTTAACCTGTTCTTTGATTTCTTGTACCTTAGGCTTCTGCTTGTTCTTTAACTCCATCTTAATCTTTGCCTTCAGTTCGGCCTTTGTTAATTCTGGTTCAAGAAATCCAGCTGGTTTGAATTTCTCATAGAGAACCATAGCCTTTTGTTTGTTGTCAGGCTTTGCTGCTTTGGATTTCTATGGTTGTGTTTGTTTTGGATTGATTTCTTCAATGACATGATTAGTACATGTCAATGTTGCTTTGTTTGGTTGGTTGGTTTCTTCATCACTGTCATCACTTGCAGGATCTCCATCTTGACCATCATAAGAATGAAAGGTTTCATTCTGTGGTGATTCTGGTTTGAGGTACAGCTTTGGTGCTGTCTCAGGAGAAATGATTTGAGTGATAGTGGATGGTTTGTCTATTGGATGATGATCATGCATATTTGAATCTTTTTTGACTGGACTTGTCATTGAAGTTGGCATTTCTGGGTAGTTATCATTGTAAGGAGGAGGAACAACATGGTAAGTAGTTCCAGCACTCTTCTTTTGATCTCTTTGTGCATTAAGTAGTTCTTCCAACTTGCTGGCAGTCATCTTTAAATTCCCAAGTTCAACTTCTGTTGATGTATGATCTGTTTTTGTCTTTGTTAAAGACTTAGTGAGTCTTGTAACTTGAGCTTGAAGACTAAATCTTTCTCCAAGGAGTTTGTCTACATCCTTGAGAAGAGAATTGATTTTATCTTCAAAGTTGTAACACCCGAAAATTTGCTAAAAAGAAAAGAAAAGGAAAGTATAAAGAAAGAAAGAAGAATTTGCATAAGTGGAGGGGCTAAAGTGGTATAAAGGACAAAACCTTATTATTTTATGTTTAAAAGAAGCATGGCCGGCCACTACATCTGCATTTCACCTCCTCTCATTTGCAAAGAAGAGAAAAAGAAGAAGAACAGGGTTTTCATCGGTTTCTAGTAAGAGAAACCTTCGAAGGTAGGTGTTTTCTTGCGTTTTGTTTGGTTTCTGCTGAGTTTTCAGCTTCGGGGATCGATTCTTATGTGTTATTTGTGTTCGGTTCTACGTTTTTGGTGTGTTTAGGTGTTTGAACTCCAAGTGCTTCCGAGTTTGGAGGAATTTTGCTCAAAAGCTGCTGCAGGTGAGTTCTAGATCCCCGGTTTTTATGTTTTAAACTTGTTTTGGGGCTGAAAATGCATGTAACTAACTTCTTATTCATTTCAGCATGTTTAACTATGTGTTTATCCCTGTTTTTAGGGGTGAATGTATGTTTGTGTATGATTTGTTATGTTTCGTGTTTATATGCTTGTTTTAGGTGCTTAGTATGTTAGTTATGGGTTAAGAACATGTTAAAACGATGACTGGGTCTGAAAAGTAGTGTAAGTTCGAATTTATAAATGCCCATGCGCCTGGAAAGTTGTTCATGCGCCTATAATTTTTGCCCATAAGCCTAAGTGAGGTTCATACGCCCAAGCAGTGCTCATGCGCCCACTGCTCATGCGCCCACTGCTCATGCGCCTAAGTGAGGCTCATGCGCCCAAGCAGTGTTCATGCGCCTAAGTTTCCTCATGCACCTAAGTCTTTCCCATGCGCCCAAGTGCCGTGCGCCTGCATAGTACTCATGCGCCCAACATAGTGCTCATGCGCCTAATGCCTTAGAAAATTTTTTGAAATTTTGGGAAATAGAAATTTTAAGGACTAGCCCTGGAATGTTTCGGTGGTTATGTTTGTTGGTGTTTTGCATGATTGTGGCCTGTTTTTATGTTCCATATTACGTATTATTACGTGACTTTACATGATGTGTTTATGCTCGTATATGTAAAGTATTATCAAAAAAGAAGCGAAAGATTAATGATAATGAAAAATGAAACATAACGAATGAATGAAAGTCTTGCAAGCAAATGAAAGGAGGTTCACAGCCATGGGTTGTCAGCTCAACTGTGTGCGGTTTATCTAACCCGAAGGATGCACACAGGGTCAATCCTAGAGATTGACGGGACCCCTTGTTGCTTGCCCCAAGTACTGGAGTCAGTTTCGTGCACAATGTTCGGGGTCTATTTATAGGCCCTAGGCCAGTACCAGCTTTATGCACAATGTTTGGGGTATTGCACATTGGTTCGGTAGGAAGTGAAAGATAATGATGAATGAAAGAGAAGAATGATGAAAGTTAATAATGAATATTATCTTGTTGTATGTATGATGCGTGAACACGTACTGAAGTAATGGATTTTATGAAAAGGAAGTATTTTAAGAAAATGATATTTTATATATAAACAAGGGACTTTAATTTTAAAACTAGAACTCACTCAACAACGCTGACTTTTATGCATTTTCAGTTGACAGGTAACTTGTTGCTGGGGATGGCACGAGGGTGAGGCTATTTGGCGGGCAAAGACTAGCATCCATTCGTGCATGATGATATTGTTTTTTGTTAATACAACTGAATGATTCCTTTTGTAACTGTTAAAATATAATGATGTATTATTTAGCAACATCAAGTATTAATCCATGAATGTTTTTTGATAACTTAATCCGTTGTGATGTTTTTATGAAATGTATTTATTTTATATGAAAAATGTTATGATTGTCCAACTGTGAGGTCTCTGGGAACGGGGGTCTTACAAAAAGCTTTATGTTGTATCTTCAATTCTGCATTTGTAGCCTTTTCTGTTGTGATTGCTTGATTTAGACGCTCAATGTAATGTTGCAAGTTATTGATTGTTTTGGTTGTACTTGCTTCCGATATTTTGTCTTCAACTTTAGCCTTTGTGTTTGTTAACTTCATAGAGAGTTCAATTGCTTGGGCATTCATCTTGTGATTTTCTTTAAGCAATTTATCAACTTCTTCCTCTAGTAAACTGATTTGATTTGTAGAAGTTTGTAGTTCCTCTGCATGTGAAGCTCTTTCCTCCTTTATCATGTATGATACATTGTTGCAATATTTCCGATATGCCTGTACTTCATCTATGCATGCTGATGAACATAGATTGATCTTTCTGTCTTTAGGAATTTTAGGCAATGGAGGAATGTTTATGTTGCTGCTGATTATGGCTTTTACAAGCTCAGCAGTTACCTCTTCAAGTTTGATTTGTTGTTGAACCATTTTGTATTGCAACTGGTTCATCTTTTGAGTTAAACTGATGTTTTGTTGATTTAATGTCTTGATTTGTGCTCTACAACCCAAAGAACTCAAGGTTTTAGAAAGACAAGACACACTTGACCCAGTTGACCCGTTTGACCCGTTGATGACATTATAGGTGAATTTCCATTCAAACAAGCATAATAGCCTATCACACATGATTATCATACAAACTGATTACATATAACACTTCATTAACCACATGTACTAATTAGATCATCATACCGCCAGATATCATACAAGTCATGCGAATCTCAAACTATTATCATGCTCATAACATCTATAACACAAATAATACACCATACAAGGATCAAATCACGCATCACATGCCATGTGAAGCCACTCACGACTTCACACCCTAAACCCTGCCAATCCTACTAAGTAGGGGCCTCAGATTCGCACGTGTGTATGATGATCATTAACATACCAATTTTCCATAGCTCATACTACCAAAATGTTCATTCTTAATCAACCATCAATCAACGAAAGTCCTAGCTTACCTATATGACTCATACCATGATTTTTCCACAAACAGGCCAAAATAGATAATTACCCAAACCAACATCAATTGAATCCACCCAATACATTCTATCACCATAGAACTCATCTATGAACTTACTAGCATGATCCAAATGCTCCTAACATACCCATATCATCATATTTAAGAGATTTCACAATTAAAGTTTCCCTTTTGGGAAAGTTCATCCCAAATCCATCAAACACCCAAGACATTCATGAATTCATCATTTACATACCAATTCAAGTCCATGACAATATCCAGACATGATCAACAACATCTAATCATCATGATTCATCAACATTCAACACCAAAAGTTACAATTATTAGTAACCTATGAACAACGTATCAAAATCATAGCTTTCTTGCATAATCGACGTTAACTAGCATCAATCTAACCTAACTAACATAATAACATCAACAAACAACCAAGAATCGACCTTCAATTGCAATATTCGAACTAGGGTTTCGGCCACCATGAAAAATCATCAAAAACATGTAAAAATCTAACCTTTAAACGTGTAATGGCTTGCAATTGATGATTCTAACGCGTTGTATAACTTGAAATCGACCAAAACCGAATGGTAATCACTTGTTCTTGCTTGAAATCGTAGGTTTGTGTGTGTTTGAGTGTGTGTCGCGGCCGATGGGTATGTGGGGGCTAGGGTTGGGATTTTTGATTATATTTAGTTTATCAATATTACCATTTAAACCCTTGTAATTTACTTTTTATAAAAATTAAGCTTTTAAACTCTTTTTAAAAAGGTTTTTAATTACAATAATAAGCATATAAACTAACAATGACAATTATATATTTTATCTTTATTAGATACAAAACATTCAGATTAAATACACACGTTTTCACGTTACTCGATAAAATTTACAATAAACATTTAAATCACATAATCACAACTAATAATCAACATAGTAATTATTTGTTTCACATTATTAATTATTATTAAGTCACCAACATTCAACGACAACTAGTGTGTGCTCCTGACACGTGTATGCAAGACTTAACGGAACTAACGGAGTTTGGTAACGAAAAATTACCGGATGTCACATTATCCCCATGTTGAAAGAATTTTCGTCCCGAAAATTGCGTTACATGGTGAGTGTTCCACCACTGGTCTACTGCATTGACATGGTGAGTGTTCCATCACTGGTCTACTGCATTGGCAGAAGAAAATCGAAATCCAGTGAGTTTTGGATGAGTTGTCACATCATCCCCATGTTGAAAGAATTTCATCCCGAAATTTAATCAGTACCTTCACCGGCTGGCATCGTCTTTTCGAATAGCTGAGGATACTTAAGCTTCATTTGGTCTTCACATTCCCACGTGAATTCTGGTCCATGTCATGAGTTCCAACGAACTTTGACGATGGGTATCTTGCTTTGCTTAAGCGTTTTCACCTCACGATCCATCACTTCGACAGGTTCCTCAATGAAGCGTAACTGTTTGTTTACTTGAACTTCTTCCGGCGATACAACCATAGTTTCATCCGTTAAACATTTCTTTAGATTTGAAACATGGAATACATCATGGATTCCACTCAATGAATCAGGTAAGGCTAGTCGATAAGCTACTGGACCTATTCTTTCCAAGATCTCAAATGGTCCAACATATCTCGGATTTAGCTTTCCTCGCTTACCAAACCGAATCACGCCTTTCCATGGTGAGACTTTCAATAAGACTTTGTCACCAACTTGAAATTCCAAAGGTTTCTGTCGCTTGTCAGCATAGCTTTTCTGTCTGTCTGGCGTTACGGCCATGCGGTTTCTTATCTAGACAATCTTCTCAGTTGTCTCGTGTACTAACTCGGGACCCGTTAATTGACTATCACCAATTTTAGCCCAGCAAACTAGTGATCTACACTTTCTCCCATACAAAGCTTCAAAAGGTGCCACCTTTATGCTAGTGTGATAGCTGTTGTTGTAAGAAAATTCCACCAATGGTAGGTGAACTTCCCAGTTATTCCCGAAGTCAATCGCACAAGCACGTAACATGTCCTCCAAAGTCTGTATAGTACGCTCGCTTTGACCATCAGTCTGTGGATGATAAGTAGTACTCATATCCAATCACGTACCTAGAGCTTTCTGCAACGACTGCCAGAAGTGTGATGTGAAACGAGAATCACGGTCAGAAATAATTGAGATCGATACTCCATGTCTCGAAACGAACTCCTTCAAATAGAGTCGGGTTAATTTCTCCATCTTATCTGTTTCCTTTATCGCTAGGAAATGAGCAGACTTTGTTAATCTATCCACGATAACCCATATTGTATCACAACCAGTAGAAGTATGAGGTAACTTAGTAATAAAATCCATTGATATCTGATCCTATTTCCACATAGGGATCTCGGGTTGTTGTAATAATCCAGATGGCTTTTGGTACTCCACTTTTACCTTTGAGCAGGTCAGATACTTGCTCACATAAGTAGCTACATCCGCCTTCATGTTAGGCCACCAATAGTGCGCCTTCAGATCATTATACATCTTGTCAGATCCAGGATGTATGGAGTACTTAGACTTGTGTGCCTCACTCATGACCAAGTCTCTCAGATTTCCATGTAGAAGTACCCATATTCTATCTATGAAGTAACGAATTCCATCTGCTTTTACTTCCAATTGTTTTTCCATTCCCCATAAGGATTCAGACCCAATGTTTTCTGCTTTCAAAGCTTCTGTCTGAGCCTCTCGGATTTGTTCGGGTAACTGTGTGCTAATGGTAAGCTGCAAAGCTCGCACACGTCGAGGCTTAGCAGTTTCTTTCCTACTCAGCGCGTCGGCAACTACATTTGCTTTCCCCGGGTGGTACTTAATAGCACAATCATAGTCGTTTAACAATTCCACCCAGCGTCTTTGCCTCATGTTCAACTCCTTTTGCTCAAAGATGTGCTGGAGACTCTTGTGATCAGTGTAAATAGTGCATTTGGTATCGTACAAGTAATGTCTCCAGATCTTTAAGGCAAAAACTACCACACCCAGTTCCAAGTCATGGGTGGTATAGTTCTTCTCATGAATCTTCAATTATCTAGAGGCGTAAGCTATCACCTTATCCCGCTGCATCAAGACACATCCAAGTCCTTGAATAGACGCATCGCAGTAGACTACGAAGTCATCACTACCATCTGGTAACGCTAATATTGGTGCGCTACACAGTTTCTGTTTCAGCAACTGGAAAGCAGATTCCTGATTCTCACCCCATTTGTATGTTGTTCCCTTATGAGTCAAAGCTGTGAGAGGTTGTGCAATCTAAGAGAATCCTTCGATGAACCGTCGATAATATCCTGCTAATCCAAGGAATTGTCGTATCTCGCTTGGTGTCTTAGGAACAGAACAATTCTTTATCGCTTCAATCTTAGCAGGATCAACATGTATTCCCTTCTCATTGACAATATGACCCAAGAATTATACCTCACGTATCCAGAAATCACACTTAGAAAACTTTGCATACAGTTGTTCTTTTCTAAGTAAACCAAGATTAAATATAAGTGCTCTCCATGTTCTTCCTCGGTCCTTCAGTATATCAGTATGTCATCAATAAAGACGATAACAAACTGATCAAGATAGGGTTTGCACACGCAATTCATGAGGTCCATGAATACTGCTGGTGCATTCGTCAACCCAAATGGCATGACTAAAAATTCATAGTGACCATATCGTGTACGGAAAGCAGTCTTCGAGATGTCCTCTTCTCGAACTCTCAGCTGATGATACCCAGACCTCAGATCAATCTTAGAGTAATAGCTTGATCCTTGCAGTTGATCAAACAAATCATCGATACGAGGTAAGGGATATCTATTCTTGATAGTAACCTTGTTCAGTTCCCTATAGTCAATGCACGTTCGAAATGTACCATCCTTCTTCATCACAAATAGAACTAGCGCTCCCCAGGGCGACGAACTCGGTCGGATGAACCCTTTATCCAACAACTCTTGTAGTTGGGCGAATAATTCCTGCAGTTTGTTCGGAGCTAGCCGGTACGGTGCTCTCGCAATTGGAGCGGCTCCTGGAGTCAACTCAATTTGGAATTCAACTTGACGATGAGGCGGTAATCCAGGCAGGCCTTCCGGAAACACCTCGGGAAACTCACGAACTACGAGGATATCCTCTATCTTATTTTCCTCGATCTGTTTATCTGTGACGAGTGCCAATATGGCTAGTCGACCCTTTCGTAACAACTTCTGTGCCTTCATAAACGAGATGATGCCTATCACCGCACCACTCCTATCACCTCTGACCGTAAGGACTTCTTCACCAATGGGAATCCGTATGATCTTCTCGTGGCATATGACTTCCGCTTGTTTATCGGAAAGCCAATCCATGCCTACTACCACATCAAAGCTTCCTAACGTAACAGGCATGAGATCTATGGTGAATGTATGAACAGCAAGCTCTATCTTGCAGTCTCTAAGAATATGCGTTACGTGAATCTATGTGCCGTTAGCTAACTCCACGGTGTATTTAGATTCTAAGGCTGAGGGAATATCACTTAAAAGACTACCGAACCTAGTGGACACGAAACTTCTATCGGCTCCGGTATCGAATAATACGGTAGCAAAACGACCATTAACCGAAAATTTACCAGTTACTGTTGTAGGATCGTTTAGAGCCTCACCTGAGCTAATGACGAAGGCTCTTCCTTTGGCTCCATTGTTGTTTCCAATATTGTTGTTGCCATTACCATTGTTGTTGTTATTGTTGTTGCCATTGTTATTGGTGCTATTGTTTCCATTGTTGTTGTTACCATTACCATTCCTCTTAAGTTGGGGACAGTTGCCTTTGTAATGGCCTTCTTTTCTGCACTCAAAACAACCTTTCGGAGTTTCTTGTGATTGTTGTGGCTTTTTCATCAGTTCACCCCGATAGTCTTTGGCTGCATGACCAATCTTCCCACAACGTTGGCACTTGAAGTTATCACATTGACCCACATGGTAGTAGTTACACCGGTTGCACTTCGGCTGTCTTCTGCCATACCCACCGGGTCCTTGATTTGAGGGAGTCGCCTGGTTGAAGCTTCGATTGTTATCGAACTTCCGTTGCTATTGCTGACTTTGCTGCTGTAGTTGAGGTTGAGATTGGCTGCTGGATGACGATCCCTTGTTGCTTGAACCATCCCACTTGCGTTTATGGTCGGGCACGCTTGCCACCGTGCCCCGCTTAGGTAATCGACCTTGCTCGACTGCTTGATCAGTCAGCCTGTGGGCTGTTCGGATAGCTTGTTGTATAGTAGTGGGGTTAGAGGCAGTTACCATACTTTGAATTTTGGGCACCAATCCCCGTATATAATGCTCAACCCTCTTGTGCATTTCATTCACCATCTCTGGGCATAAAGTGGCTAACTCATGAGTACGGGTCGTGTAGGCTTCAATTTCTGAGCCTTGCATTTTGAGTTGCCAGAACTCATTCTCCAGTTTCTGCACTTCATTTCGGGGGAAATATTCTTCGGTCATAATCCCCTTAAACTCATCCCAAGGTAGTTCATTGGCCATGGCTTGACCCAGCATTTGCACCTGAGCATTCCACCAGGAAAGTGTTGCGCCTTCCAATGTCCCGGTGGCATACTTTACCTGATCAGCAGGCGGGCAGTTGCATTTTGCGAAGACAGACTCTGTCTTCTCAAACCACCTTACAAGCCCTACAGCTTCTTCCGTCCCGCTGTAGGTATGGGGTTTACAGTCCATGAAGGACTTGTAGGTACATGGTGGTGGTCCTGTTTTGACAATCCCAAACATTAGTCAGATATCCTAGGCAATTAACTAGAATAATTAGTTTAACCTCTTGTTATCATTTACCTGCTGGTTGTCCCGGTTGGGCAACAGCCACTGCCGCCTAAACATGTTCGTTAATTAATGCCGCCAATTCCGCAGGCGTCATGTTTATGGCTCCGGCACCACGGCCTCCGGCGCCACGTCCACAATCACGCCCACGTCCTCTTCCTCGTGCGTCCATATTTCACTTTACAATTCACAATTACAATAATGAGTAACATCCAACACATTTATCTCATCAAGGTACAGTAAACAATAAGAAATAATGCATTCACCACAACCACAACATTTATAACAAAAATAATAACCAAAGATAAATAAATTGCAATTGAGTCACAAAATATTCCATCAATGTCAAAATTTAAGTTTGTCAGTTGGGTGGGAAACAACCCTTCCCACATAGGTTTCAAAGAAAAGAAACACTACATAGTCTAAGTCATTTAAAAGTAGAATTAGTCCAGTATGTCAGATCCGTCACTGTCCTCATCCATCTCTGCTGGTTCTTCTTCGGGGGCTTCCTCGGGTTCCTCTTCTGGGTCTTCCTCATCAGGGTCCACCAAAGGTGCAGGGGCTTCAACAACCTAAAGTGCTACTAGCTGTGCCTCTAAATCAGCAAACCTATCATCGATCACTATGTTATGGTGATCCTGTGCATCCATGCGCCCACTAAGTGCTACAACGTTGCCTGCCAGAGTATGATGTCCACCAATGGCCATCGAGAGTCGCTCCTGAAGCGTCTCTACCTGGAAACGCAACTGACGCATCTCAGATCGTAATGCAGAGTTCTCATCAGTGAGTCCTCTAATCCGCTGTCGCTCCGTGTCTAGAGTGGCTACCAAAGCTGCAAACGCCTGCTCGAGAGGGATGCTCAAGGTAGGAAGAGTAGGCAATGCAGAGGCGGTTGATGACCTAGTCCTAGGTCGTGTAGGAGCTACTGGTGGTACACGCTCTCTATAAGCCATATGGTTTATGTAGGTGGGGTAGAAATCCTAGTTCCGCGGAGGATCGAGCTCAGGAGGTATGAAAGGCTAATCCCAATCTATCTCGCCAGGAGGATAAGGATGTCGGGGCCAGTTAAATCCCCTATCAGGTACGGGAGACGTAGGAGGTGACTCAGATCGTGCAGGTCTCTTGCCCAAATTTCTGGACGACGATGCCATTCTGCGAAGTACGTGTTGCGTATGCCAATGAGTATACAGTAAGGAGAGTAAGCGATAAGTAACTAACAACTGTGCGGTTATAGTCTAGTGTGTGTATGCAACCTAGTTCCCTATAACCAATGGCTCTGATACCAATCTGTCACACCCTCAAAATCCATGAGCGGAGTTTTACCGCGAGGCGTGTGAACAAACCAGGATCACAGTCAATAGTTACTCAGAACGACACTATATGCCACTTTTAAAATAAAACCAACCAAAGTTCAAACTTTAAAACCATGTGGAAGCGTTAAATAAACTAGTAAACCCAAAACGATGAAACATGATTTGAAAATGCGCAAACATACGCGCCCAAGTATTAAGCAAAACCAAAACACGATGTTTAAACATTCTTAACCCAAAACAATGTTTCATAACATGCTGCCAAACACCATGATGCTGACCCGTGTGACGTGCTCCTAGGCAATAGCAACCTTAACCTGAGAATAGCATACTAACCAAGTCAACACATGGTTGGTGAGTTCAAGAGTTTGCGTTAAAATATAAACCAATCAACAGTTTCCAGAGCATAAGTAGTGTATTGCAATAGATAGCTAGTCTATTAACATGAAAATATTAAACATAGTGATTTCGCGATTGAAGCTGACTGTGATAGTTTGTGCCTAACGTCACGACTTACCAGGTCGTGACGAATATATGTTAGGACAAAATTGCACCCGTTTGACCTCGGGTCGCACAGGTGGGGCTCGTCAAACCCAGTAGTACTACCCAAAATTTCCCGCTAGTCAATATTAACAATCCGAAAGTGTGAGGACTTTCCATGGTAAACAACACTATATTAATATTATACACACTCATATTTAAAAGCGTTTGTGATCAACAGTATGCTATCTCCCCCAAAACAGATTATGTAAAAAGAGTGGGGCAAAAACTCACCTGTTACGCGCAAGAATTAACTTAGAGCTTAACTTGAAAGAAAGAGGGGAAAGACAACCTTCAAAGGTCACCTAGAACACATGAGTGCATAAGTACATGTACACAGAATCAATATGAAACCCTAAGTGCTCTACAACCCAAAGAACTCAAGGTTTTAGAAAGACAAGACACACTTGACCCAGTTGACCCGTTTGACCGTTGATGACATTATAGGTGAATTTCCATTCAAACAAGCATAACAGCCTATCACACATGATTATCATACAAACTGATTACATATAACACTTCATTAACCACATGTACTAATTAGATCATCATACCACCAGATATCATACAAGTCATGCGAATCTCAAACTATTATTATGCTCATAACACAAATAATACACTATACAAGGATCAAATCACGCATCACATGCCATGTGAAGCCACTCACGACTTCATACCCTAAATCCTACCAATCCTACTAAGTAGGGGCCTCAGATTCGCACGTGTGTATGATGATCATTAACATACCAATTTTCCATAGCTCATATCATCCAAAATGTTCATTCTTAATCAACCATCAATCCACGAAAGTCCTAGCTTACCTATATGACTCATAATATGATTTTTCCACAAACAGGCCAAAACAGATAATTACCCAAACCAACATCCATTGAATCCACCCAATACATTCTATCACCATAGAACTCATCTATGAACTTACTAGCATGATCCAAATCCTCCTAACATACCCATATCATCATATTTAAGAGATTTCACAATTAAAGTTTCCCTTTTGGGAAAGTTCATCCCAAATCCATCAAACACCCAAGACATTCATGAATTCATCATTTAAATACCAATTCAAGTCCATGACAATATCTAGACATGATCAACAACATCTAATCATCATGATTCATCAACATTCAACACCAAAAGTTACTATTGTTAGTAACCTATGAACAACGTATCAAAATCATAGCTTTCGTGCATAATCGACGTTAACTAGCATCAATCTAACCTAACTAACATAATAACATCAACAAACAACCAAGAATCGACCTTCAATTGCAATATTCGAACTAGGGTTTTGGCCACCATGAAAAATCATCAAAAACATGTAAAAATCTAACCTTTAAACGTGTAATGGCTTGCAATTGATGATTCTAACGCGTTGTATAACTTGAAATCGACCAAAACCGAATGGTAATCACTTGTTCTTGCTTGAAATCGCAGGTTTGTGTGTGTTTGAGTGTGTGTCACGGCCAATGGGTATGTGGGGGCTAGGGTTGGGATTTTTGATTATATTTAATTTATCAATATTACCATTTAAACCCTTGTAATTTACTTTTTATAAAAATTAAGCATTTAAACTCTTTTTAAAATGGTTTTTAACTACAATAATAAGCATATAAACTAACAATGACAATTATATATTTCATCTTTATTAGATACAAAACATTCAGATTAAATACACACGTTTCCACGTTACTCGATAAAATTTACAATAAATATTTAAATCACATAATCACAACTAATAATCAACATAGTAATTATTTGTTTCACATTATTAATTATTATTAAGTCACCAACGTTCAACGACAACTAGTGTGTGCTCCCGACACGTGTATGCAAGACTTAACGGAACTAACGGAGTTTGGTAACGGAAAATTACCGAATGTCACAATTATACAACTACATATTGGTATATCAAAGTTTTCATGAAAGCTTAAATAACTAAATTGGAAATGAACTAGTCATACAAAAACATTAAACTACAATAGTGCTATCATGGATAGTTTTTTTGCTTTTCGTAACAATCTCCAATGCTATTGAGTTTTGATTCTCAAGACTTTTGAATACACTTGTGACCGAATCTAATCATATCTGATTACAATCATCATCAGAGTCAGACTAATTAATCATAAATGGACAATAGTATCTATTGTATAAATCGAAACCAAAACCGAACACCAAGCCACAGGAATGAGCCCTAAAATCGATACACTAGTGCCCGAAACTCATCGAGAACATTCCACAAACAACTTCAAACAATATTACCTCAAAAATACACCGAATCAATCAAAACATTAATTGTGGATTCAAAGAATATTTTATTACCCTCTAGGCAAGGAAACCGGGTGTAAAGAAACAAGAAACTAGTCGTATTCACTCAAAAAGAATCGAAAATCAAATTACACTGGTGGAATGAAAGTAATCAGACGTCAAACAAGAAAAGCAATGCACGATCGATGAAAAAGAAGTCAAATCAAGGTAACACGATTTACTAAATAAGATTTACATGTATTTTAATCAAAATTGTGCAACTACAGATTGGTATATTAAAGTATTCACGAAAGCTTAAATAACTAAATTGGAAAGGAACTAGTCATAAAAAACATTAAACAACAATAGTTCTATCATGGATAGTTTTTTGCTCTTCGGAACAACCTTCAATGCTATGGAGTTTATATTCTCATGCCTTCTGAACACACTTGTGAACCAATCTGATCATATCTGATTACAATCATTATCGGAATCACACTAATTAATCATAAATGGAACATAGTATCTATTGTATAAATCAATACCAAAACCAAACACAAAGCCATAGGAATGAGTACTTAGTTGGTCATTCATAGCACTTTTCATATTAAAACACATTCAGATTCATCAAAACAAGAAAACTCTACAGCGGAATATTTTAATAAAAACCATATCATTCATTGACCATTACTTTTTCCAAGAAATACATCGTTGATTAAAATCACAAAAGAGTACATAGTTGTATTACAAAACAACAACATTATTCTTGTATGACATGGTTGGCAGTCATTACTTGCCAAGTACCTTCAACTCCATGCCACCCTCAGCAACCACATTACCTACCAACTGAAAATACATATAAAAAGTCAGCATTGCTGAGTGAGTTCTAGTTTAATAATATAGAAAATAGACTTTGGTAAACTTCACTTGGAGATCATTCATCATCATACATAATCAATCATTAAGGGATTCTTTATCTTTCTTTCTTTCATTGTCTTTCACTTTCATTATCTAGGTTTGCACAAAGCAAGAGCCTATATTGTTGGTTGGTAACAAATGCCGAACCCCTGTCGGCAAATGATTTTTGGTAGCTAACCCATTCGACAGTTGACCCACACTGCTAGGCACGAAGCTTGCTCATAAACTTGGATCCCATTGATTTGGTCAATCCCCAGGATTAGACCCCAGATGTGCATCCTGAATCAGTCACACATCAGATGAGCTAACAACAACAAGGTCGTGCCCTCATTCCATTGTGCTTGCAAGGCTTTTCCATTGATTATAAGGGCCCGGGGGTAACATTCATTAAGTTCCATTGTCTTCTTTTATTTCTTTGTGTCCGTTTGGTTATAAATAATACTTTAAAATACTCATTGTTTAATAATCACATATCATGAAGTATAATAATAACTATCCATAACAAGCGGCCCATAAGAAGAGAATCACACATTAGAAACATTAAACAAGCATAATCTTTCCTTATACATAAGTACTTAACACTTAATTTCTATTCTCAAAATTTCAGAATATTTCTAAGTCCCCAAAGAAATGCGGATTAACAATACTAAATGCGGATGAACAAATGCGAATGAAGCCTTTAGAATATTCTAAGTGTCTAAAAGTATGCGGGTGAACCAAATGCGGATGAACAAGTCCAATACGGATGAACAAAAGTAAATGCGGATGAACTGTATCAAATGTGGATGAACACTGTAGCAAATGCAGATGAACAAATGCGGATGAAAGTCTTTAGAAAATATTCTTAGTGTCCAAATAAATGTTGGTACAACAAATGTTGTAGCAAATACGGATGAACACTGTAGCAAATGCGGATGAACAAAAGACTTAAACTGCTGAATGCGGATGAACACTATAGCAAATGCGGATGAACAAAAGACTTAAACTACTGAATGCAGATTAACACTATAGCAAATGCGGATGAACAAAAGACTTAAACTGCTGAATGTTCAGCAAATGCGAATGAAGACCAACAAATGTGGATGAACACTTGATAAATGCGGATGAACACTTAACAAATGCTGATGAACACTTAACAAATGAGGATGAACACTTAACAAATGCTGATAAACACTTAACAAATGCGGATTAACACTTAACAAATGCGGATGAACAAATTAACTTGCAATGAAACTTATGCTATTTCCAGTTCCCAATCATCATTCTAACATATCCTTAGCATAGATCTAGCATGCTAAACACTTAGAACAGAGCTTACAACTATGCAACATCAAAGAAGGCATTTAAAACACACATCTCATACACATTAGATACAAATATGTAGAAAACTCATGCCTCGGTTCTAAAAATTCAGTTAATATGCATTTCAGCCCCAAAAAAGTTTAAAACAGTAAAATAGGGGAATCTAGAACTCACCGCTAACTGCTTTCGAGTAAACCTCCTCCAAACCCGAGAGCAAACAAGAGTTCAAGCACCTAAACACATCGAAACAAGCAGCCAACATAAGAAACACATAAGAATTGGTCCAACAGCTTGAACCCATTTGAAAACCAAACACAAAACATCTGAAAACCTCACCTATAGGGGAATTCAGCTTCTTACGCACAAAAACCCGGTTGAAGTTTTTGTTCTTCCTCTTGCAGCCGAATACAGTTGGTGAAATGGGGTGTAGGCGACCATGCTTCTTTTTAAATCCCATAATGGGCAAGTTTGCCACTTGCACAAGTTTAACCCCTTGACTTGGAATATTTCACCTTTCTTTCTTTTTCTTTTCTTTTGCTGAAATTTTCCGGGTGTTACACAAAGAATATTTTATTACCACCTAGGCAAGGAAACCGGGTGTATAGAAACAAGAAACTAGTCGTATTCACTCAAAAAGAATCGAGAATCAAATTACACTAGCGGAATGAAAGTAATCAGCCGTCAAACAAGAAAAGCAATGTGCGATCGATGCAAAAAAAGTCAAATCAAGGTAACACGATTCAGTGAATAAGATATACATGTATTTTAATCAAAATTGTGCAACTACATATTAGTATATCAAAGTATTCACGAAAGCTTAAATTACTAAATTGAAAAGGAACTAGTCATACAAAAACGTTAAACAACAATAGTTCTATCATGGATAGTTTTTTGCTTTTCGTAACAACCTCCAATGCAATGGAGTTTTGATTCTCAAACCTTCTAAACACACTTGTGAACCAATCTAATAATATCTGATTACAATCATCATCGGAATCACACTAATTAATCATAAATGTAACCTAGTATCTATTGTACAAATCAAAACCAAAACCAAACACAAAGCCACAGATGTAAAGAACCTATTACCTCAAAAATCCATCGAATCAATCAAAATGACAATTATGGATTCAAAGAATACTTTATTACAACTAGTCTTATTCACTTATAAAGAATTGAGAATAAAATTACACTGGTGGAATGAAAATAATCAGACGTCAAACAAGAAAAAAATTGCGCGATCGATGAAAAAGAAGTCAAATCAAGGTAACATGATTCGGTGAATAAGATTTACTTGTATTTTAATCAAAATTGTGCAACTACAGATTCGTGTATCAAAGTATTCACAAAAGCTTAAATAACTAGTCATAAAAAAACATTAACTAACAATAGTTCTATCATGGATAGTTTTTTTGCTTTTTGTAACAACTTCCAATGCTATGGAGTTTTGATTCTAAAGCCTTTGGAATACACTCATGAATCAATCTAATCATATCTGATTACAATCATCATCGGAATCACACTAATTAATCATAAATGGAACATAGTAACTATTGTATAAATCAAAACAAAAACCGAACAAGAACCCATACAAATGAGCCCTAAGTTCAATACACTCGTGCCCGAAACTCATCGAGAACATTCCACAACCAACTTCGAATACTGTTACATCAAAATCCTTTGAATCATTCAAAATGAAAACTGTGAATTCACAGAATACTTTATTCCCATCTAGGTAAGGAAACCGGGTGTAAAGAAACAGGAAACCAATCGTATTCACTCAAAAAGAATCGAGAATCAAATTACACTGGGGGAATGAAAGTAATCAGATGTCAAACAAGAAACACAATGCATGATCGATGAAAAAGAAGTCAAATCAAGGTAACACGATCAAGTAAATAAGATTTACATGTATTTTAATTAAAATGGTACAACTACACATCGGTGTATCAAAGTATACATGAAAGGTTAAATAACTAAATCGAAAATGAACCAGTCATACAAAAATGTTAAACAACAATAGTTCTATCATGGATAGTTATTTTACTTTTCGTAAGAACCTCCAATGCTATGGAGTTTTAATTCTCAAGCCTTCTAAACACACTCGTTGTAAGGCCCCATTCCCGGGAGCTTACAGCTGGACCATCATCGCATAAAACATTTTAAATAAATCATATATTACATTTGCAGCGGAATTTAAAAACTTTCAATAATAACAAAAACATATTAATTCATTACATTTCGGCACTTGTTTATATTTCAGAATACATTAACATGTCAAAACGTGGATGCCATCCTCGAAATGCTCCTAGTAGCTTATGCATCCATGCCTGCAACTCCTCAGCATCAAAAATATACCTGCCAACTATCTTGCATACAAAAGTCAGCGATACTGAGTGAGTTCTAGTTTTATAATAAAAATACTTTACTTCCTTTGAAAACCAAAACTTATACTCATTCGTGGTCATACATCATACGTACACATTGATAATAATTATTATTATCTTCATCATCGTTCATCATCCATCTCATTTGCTCATGTCACACCACGGGCCCAGAGAGGCGGGACGTAACGATTGGTAAACAACAACCAAAATGCAGCGGAAACTAAATGGTTTATTACAAAGCATCTTATCATATTTACATTAGGATATTTGCTTTGTTTCAATTCACATGCTACCTCAATCTACAAACTATAGGTATCATGATTAAGTTCTTGATCAACATTACTTGAGACTTCCATATCTAAGGCTTCTAGGCTTAACTTTTGCCTTCTACATCTACCCTCAATTCTTGCTTCAGCATTAGATATCTTCTATAGCTCATCTAACTCCCTAGCTGTACCTGAAGACATGCTCAAAAAGGTTTTTGGATCAACATAAAGTTGGTGAATTCAAGTGCTTAAAGTTAAAAAAAAGGATTCACTAGGATCCAACATTTGATTCAAAAATCATAGTGTCATTGTTGTGGGGATCACAATCGACCCTGCACTCAGCCCCGGCTAGCCTCTTCAAAAATTGTGTTACCGGTTCAATCCCATTGGGAGAACTGAGCCTCAAATCAGTGCACCATACCTGCCGGATGGTCCACCATAGCATCTTATAAAACCTGTTACATGCCACAAACGACCCCGCAGGATCTCAGTGTGGTACCCTTTCCGTTCATCACGAAAGGCACTGTGTGTGGGGGATTCCCCAAGTAGATCTACCCATATAAACAAGCGGTTCACACAAGAATTAATGACTGTGATACAAGTATCAGTAGGTATCAACATTACCATAACATATAGCATTATAATATAGCATAGAAATAGTTCAGTTTAAACAGAGCATGCTTCATCCCAAAAACAGTACTAAAAAGGGAACACTTGAACTCACCTGGTATCCTTATAATAGATTCTGAGCTCGGTATAGAGTGAAGGTCTCCAACAATGCAATCCTAATTTGTACATATGAGATTTATGTTTAGTATTAGCACGGTGTTATTACATTCGTGCGGTTGAGCTCTTAAGTTAACTTAAAGTTGGTGATTAGTATCATTGTTTTATTTTGCTTCCTGTGCAAGTATTTGTTGTTACGTACTAATTTGAGCATATTAGGTTAATTAATGCCCTTATTCGAGTAATGATTCTTTGTATAATGATTGAAGCATTAATCGGTTGATATTAGGGATTCCAATCTTTATAGATAATTTTTATTGATGATATTAGCAATCTATAATGTCCCAAATAATGTATTAAATGCTCCAATAATATTTATATTGGTTATGCCTTTATCCTCACGTTAAATTGATCGATGTTAGAATAAAACGAATATTGATAAGTTGTCATTATATTGAAAAAAAAAAGTGATACAAATAATATTTGTACCAATAATAACAAGATGATTGACTATTAATAATAATAAGATGATGGATTATTACAATATTCATAAGTCTTTTGTCTTAAATAAACACGTGTAAACGTCGGTTTACCTATAGTTTATATCATATATATACGTACGATTGTATTTTGTGTGCATTTTACAACTCGGAGTCTTGTAAAGATTTTCATGACATGAGATCAAATAACTTCTTATATGTTTCTAATATCTTTGTTTATATGCTAACATTACCAAAATTGTTTTACATTATGTGATTGGACACGTCATTTCTTGTTTACGTATTCATTCTTGACGATCTATAAACTAGTTAACATTTTCATATGTACTCTAAGCTCAACTCACACGATTTTTAATTATCAACATGTTTATATGCATGATTATACCTATCGATTCGCTTCGCACTCTTGAACATTCGTATCGACTCGCATTGTGTTGAACGTCCGTTGACCATGTTTGACCAGTTTTGACCAACAGCTTTGACCAAGGTTTAACCTAGTCAAAACGCACCAAGATTATATACAAACACTACTACATTGATATCTCATAACCAAACACAACAATAACCGCAACATACGTTACCAAACACCTCGGTTATGACTTTTACCACCAATATCCACCACATGCAGCCACTGTCTACCGCGGAACGCCACTGGCCGCCATTGGCAGGCCCGGAGCAGCCGGAAATCTTGCCGGAGAACGGCTCCAAACTACCAAATTTCAAGGAGGACCTACCGGGACTCCCTCCGACTAGAAAGGTCAAATTCCAAATAGACCTTGTGCCTGGTGCCGCACCAGTGGCCAAGGCACCCTACCGACTCTCTCCACCCAAGATGTGCAAATCCAGGAATTACTAGATAAAGGATTCCTTCGGCCAAGTGTTTCTTCATGGGGTGCACCGGTATTATTCGTTAAGAAGAAGGATGGAACCCTACGAATGTGTATTGACTATCATGATTTGAACAAGCTTACAATCAAGAATCGTTATCCTCTCCGAAGAATCGATGACTAGTTCGATCAATTACAGGGAGCCAGCTATTTCTCCAAGATAGACTTAAGATCGGGATACCATCAGCTGAAGATAAGGGAAGAAGACTTACCGAAGACAGCCTTCAGGACTAGGTATGGACACTTGAGTACTTAGTCATGCCCTTTGGACTGACTAATGCACCTGCGCCATTTATGGACCTCATGTACCGAGTATGTCGCCCGTATCTAGACAAGTTCGTGATTGTATTTATTGATGATATTTTGATCTACTCCCGTAGCAAGGAAGAGCATGAGAAGCACCTTAGACTGATTCTTGAGTTACTCAAGAATGAGCAGTTATATGCAAATTTCCCCAGATGTGAGTTTTGGATGCCCGAAATCCAGTTTCTAGGACATGTGGTGAACAAAGAAGGTATCCAAGTGGATCCAACAAAAATAGAAGCCATTAAAAACTGGAAGATCCCTGAAACCCCTACCGAGATAAGGTAATTTCTTGGCTTGGCTGGATACTATCGGAGGTTCATCAAGTATTTCTCACGAATTATGCAGCCATTAACCGCTCTAACCAAAAAGAATACAACCTTCATATGGGAAAAGGAATAGAATAAAGCATTTATGATACTCAAGGAGAAGTTGTGCAGTGCACCTATCCTTGCCCTACCGGAAGGCGTTAAGGATTTCGTAGTTTATTACGACGCCTCATGTCAGGGGCTGGGGTGTGTATTGATGCAGCGAGACAAGGTGATTGCTTACGCATCTAGATTGTTAAATGAGCATGAGAGAAACTACACTACTCACGATCTAGAACTGGGTGCCATGGTGTTTGTGCTCAAAATATGGAGACACAACCTCTACGGTACCAAATGCGTCATTTACACTGATCATAAAAGTTAGCAACACATTCTGGAACAGAGGATGTTAAATATACGACAAAGAAGGTGGGTAGAACTATTGACCGATTATGAATGTGAGATTCGTTACCATCCAGGCAAGGCCAATGTGGTGGTGGATGCATTGAGTAGAAAGGAAAGGGAAAAACCCCTTCGCGTTCGTTTCTTAAGAATGAGCGTGTATACCAGTCTTACCGCTAGATTAAAAGAAGCACAAAGGGAAGCCCTGAATGAGGACAAGCTAGCTGAGGAGATGTTAACGGGAATGAAGAAACATTTAGAAGTGTGTAATGACAGATTGTATAAGCATGAGGGAAGGACTTGGGTACCGAAACACGGAGGAATTAAAGAGATAGTCCTATATGAAGCCCACAAATCCAGATATTCGGTTCATCCGGGAAGTGATAAAATGTATCAAGACTTGAAGACCCTCTTTTGGTGGCCCGGATTAAAGAAATCCATTGCCACTTATGTGGGGAAATGTCTGACGTGTGCAATGGTAAAAGCTAAAAACCAAAAACCATCAGGAACCTTACAACAACCCGAAATCCCCGAATGGAAATGGGTTAACATTACGATGGATTTTGTTACAGAATCAACTCATTTCCTACCTATTCGAGAAGATTACGACTTACCGAAGCTAGCGTGACTATACATCGATGAAATAGTAACGGAGTGCCACTATCGATTATCTCAGACCATGATAGTCGCTTCACTTCATGATTCTGGAAGTCTCTCCAATAGGCTTTAGGGACACATCTTGACTTAAGCACTGCATACCACCCTCAAACTGACGGACAAAGTGAAAGAACCATTCAAACCCTGGAAGACATGCTAAGTGCTTGCGCGATCGACTTTAGCGGAAGTTGGGATAACCACCTTCTTCTCGTGGAATTCTCCTACAATAATAGTTACCACGCAAGTATTAACGCTGCCCCGTATGAAGCTTTATATGGTAGAAAATGCCGATCACCGTTAAGCTGAAATGAGATTGGTGATAGCCAAATAATGGGACCCGATATCGTAATGGAAACCACTGATAAGGTATTCAAGATTAAGGAACAGCTGAAAGCAGCCAGAGACCATCAAAAGAAATACGCGGATAGACAACGAAAACCTCTGGAATTTCAAGTGGGTGATAAAGTAATGCTAAAAGTCGCACCATGGAAGGGTGCAGTCAGATTTGGTAAGAAAGGCAAGCTAAGCCCAAGATACATTGGACCATTTGAAATTTCATCAAGAATTGGCCCAGTAGCATACCAATTAAGACTACCCCAAGAGTTGAGCTATGTACATGACACCTTCCATGTGTCTAACTTAAAGAAGTGCCTTGTAGACAAGGCCTTGGAATTGCCTTTGAAGGATGCCAAAATCACTAACGAATTGAAATTCATGGAAGAGCCCATAGAGATTACCGACCGACTGGTCCAGAAACTCAGACGAAGTCTTATACCCAAGGTGAAAGTAAGATGGAACTCTAGGCGAGGACCCGAATTCACATAGGAGCGAGAAGATGTGATGAGGAAAGAGTATCCACACCTCTTTAAGCCCACACATTTAGAATCTAATTGAAGCTAAAATTTCGGGATGAAATTTCCCAAATGGTGGGTGAATGTAACAACCGACTCCTAGGTCCAACTCCCAGAACCTAAATGTGATTTAACATTGTATTGTTTACATCATTTCATTTAATAAATGTACCTCCTTTTCTTGGTGATTAATTGATTTCTATAATTTATGTAGCTTTGGTTGACTTTTGTATAACATGTTTAAGCCTAGAACTAGTTCCCGAGACTAGAAAATTCACTTAATTGACTTTATCCCTTTTTAATTGTACATAAAATTTAAATCCAAGTCTTCCTTATGAAAATTTCCTCTAGGCACATCAGAACTGTTTAGGTTCCTCAGAACTGTTTAGGCGCATGACAACTGTTCAAGCGCATTTGGCAGTTAGGCGTATCACCCTTGTTTAGGAGCATGACAACTGTTCAGGCGCCCTGAAAGTGGGCGCATGAGCATTGTCGGGTGTTTTTGCCACATAACATTTTAAAACGTCCGAACCCTTCTAGAAGCATTTGACCTGGTCTGTGCACCTCCAAACCGACCAATGCATGGGTTGTTACCATGCATTCGGCCACCCCTCCAGCCAACCCCTCTTCACCTCAGTTCTCACTAACCCAAACCCACACTCCACCTCTTCTTTCAAACTACATGCACCACTTCATTTCACTCTTTCACAACCTCTCGAAGTCTCTCTCTCTCTCTCGGCAAAGCATCACAACTAGGAACCGAGAACTCCTCAAGCTACAACCAAGCAAGGAACAAGGACTCCAAGCCTCAAACTCTCAGAACAACCATTCTAACACCTCTTGAATCACTCTAAACATGGGTTAACTTGTGGGTAAGCTTTCTTGTACCCGAACAAAACTTTCATTGTTGTTTCTCTCTACTTTTCTCTCCTTTGAATCTTATTTCCTTGTTCCAAGGGCAGAAAACCCACGACCCAGTCATTACATCAGTGTGACTTATAGCATCTTGAAAGGTACACACTTCATCATACTCATTTACCTAGTGTTATTATCGTGAATCTACCCGAAAACCCATCTTTCATGGGTTTTCAGGACCATTCCACTCATTGTTCTGAATCTAACCTCCATATTGATACCTAAAAATCTATTTAAACTATCCTATGAACATTTTTTGGTCTGGACTTACCAATTTTAAAATGTTAATGGGTGTTTAAAAACCAAGATTTCATATTACATATGTGTAAATGAGTGCTTTGTACCCCAGCCTTGACTTCGTTAGTTTATATTGTTGAATCCGTGGGGTAAATCTGAATTTTTTTCCAATTGTTTGATGATGTTTATCTGTCATTATATTGGGTTGAATGTTTTGGTATGGCATTATGGGCATTATAAGCATATTTAGAGACCCGAATAGGTGATAAGGGTACATTAAATGGCCAAAATACTTGACAACTTGTTAGAAACAAAATTTTCAAGCCCTAAGACTAATAAATCAGTGACTAAAACCGAACTTGGTGAATTTTTGGGTTAATATGTAATTTCCATGAAATTATTCTGCTAAAATATGCCTAACCGGGGAATTTTTGGATAAATTTCAAAAAATAATGTAACAAGCCTAAGAACCATAATATTTCAATAAGTTAAGGACCTCAAACTCGTATTTTGATGAAAGACTTGAAGAGAATAGGTTAAAATGTTGATTTCGGGTAAAAACGGGTCATAACGGATTAAATGTTGGAAACACGACATAATAGGAAGGGTACCCCACTGAGATCCTGCGGGGTCGTTTGTGTCATGTGACAGGTTTTATAAGATACAATGGTGTACCACTCAGCAGGTATGGTACACTCTTTGAGGCTCAATTTCCCCTATGGGATAACCGATACAACACAAGTTTAGAAGAGGCTAGCCGGGGCTGAGTGTAGGGTTGATTATGACCCCACAACAGTGACACTTATGTTTTCTTTTTAAAATTAACTTATGGATTCTAAAGAGCCCTTTTGCTTTTGAACCTTAAGCACTTGAACTCACCAACTTTTTAGTTGACAAAAATTCTTTTGAGCATGTTTCATGTAACCCTTGATGAAGCTTGGATTTTAATGGAAACTTTATGGATGGCTTAGTACCGTCACTACCAACGGCATTACTCTATTTTAAAAACTTTTTTTTAGACATTCGGTTTTGTTGTGTAATAAATATGAATAATTTACAATGGGTGTGGATTTGATGTTTGGGCAAGACATTCATAGCTCGGATATGTTGTTTTAATGTAATGCCATGTGATATCTCTCCTTGTGTGCTCTTGAGTGGTTAGTTTATTTTGCTAGTCTGCGACGTCCCACCCTCGTTGGGCCCGGGGTATGACATTTAATCAAAATGGTACAACTACAGATTGGTGTATCAAAGTGTACACGAAAGGTTAAATAACTAAATCGGAAAGGAACTAGTCATACAAAAACCTTAAACAACAATAGTTCTATCATGGATAGTTTTTTTGCTTTTCGTAACAACTTCCAATGCTATGGAGTTTTGATTCTCAAGCCTTCTGAACACACTCGTGAACCAATCTAATCATATCTTATTAAAATCATCATCGAAATCACACTAATTAATCATAAATGGAACATAGTATTAATTGTATAAGTTGAAACCAAATTCGAACACAAAGCCACACGAATGAGCCCTAAAATCAATACATTCTTGCCTGAAACTCATCGAGAACATTCCACAACCAACTTCGAACACTATTACATCAAAAATCCACCAAATCAATCAAAATCAAAATTGTGAATTCACAAAATACTTTATTACCATCTTGTCACACCCCGAGCCCAAAGGGGGGTGGGACGTCACAGACTGGTAAAATACATGGCAGCGGAAACTAACCATTAAAGAGCACACAAGGAGAGAAATCACATGGCATTACATTTAAATAGCATATCTGGGCTATGAAAGTTTTGCCCATAAAATATCACCCATTACAAAATATCCAAATCTTAACAACATCAATCCAAATGTCTAATATTGTTATAAAGTCAGGTAATGCCATTGGTAGTCATGGTGCTAGGCCATCCATAAGTAGGTTTTCAACGAAATCCAAGCTTCCTTCAAGGGTTAACTGAAACATGCTCAAAAAGATTTTTGTGTCAACTAAAAAGTTGGTGAGTTCAAGTGCTTAAAGTTCAAAACAAAATGACTCTTTAGAATCCATAAGTTAATTTTAAAAACATAAGTACCACTATTGTGGGGTAACAATCAACCCAGCACTCAGCCTCGGCTGGCCTCTTCTAAACTTGTGTTATGCCGGTAATCCCATAGGGAGAGCTGAGCCTCAAACAGTGCACCATACCTGCCGAGTGGTACACCATAGTATCTTATAAAACCTGTTACATGACACAAATGACCCTGCAGGATCTCAGTGTGGTACCCTTCCTATTATGTCATTTGGTGATGACAGAAGGCACTGTGTGTGGGGGATTCCCTAAGTAGATCTACCTATATAGAACAAGCGGTTCACACAAGAATTAATGATTGTGATACAAGTAGGTGCAGGTTCTAGCATTAGCCATAACATATAATAGCATCACATAATGGTACACAAATAAATTTTTGTTCAAACATAGCATGCTTCATCCCAAAATAGCAGTAAAAAGGGAACACTAAACTCACCATAGAATCAAATAAAAGTCCTTCAAGTACCAACAAGTCCGAGTCCTAGCACCCTATTAACAGGATACAAGTAGTAAGCTATATGTTCTTAGACTATTAAAAATGTATCTAAGTGCATTTTTGTAAGGCCCCGTTTCCGGAGACCTCACAGTTGGACATTCACAGCACTATTCATGATCCATTTCAAAAATTCATTATCACGATGCAGCGGAATTTAAACATTTAAAAGCCATTCATTAATTTGTAAAAGCTGTTGCTAAGTAATACATGTTTGGTACAGTTACAAAAGATCATTAGTTTGCATTACAAAACAACAATTTTATATTCATGAATGGATGTCAGCCTTGTCCCGACGAGTAGCCTCCCCGAGTGCCATCCTCAGTATTATTACCTGCCAACTGAAAACACATAAAAGTCAGCTTTGCTGAGTGAGTTCTAGTTTTAAAATCATAAAAATATCTTGATAGATTTGTATACAAAATACTTCTTAAAGAAAATATCTTGTCTTTCTTTCGGATGTGATCACACATCATACATACAAATCATAACCATTACATTATCACAATTCTCTTTCTTGCTTATTATTATTATCTTTCACTGTCGATATGGACGAAAGTGCTATACCCCCCATAAAATGCGCATAAACCTGGTACTGGGCCTTGAAGTCTATAAATAGACTCCATCCGTGGTGCACATATGCTGGCACCAGTACCGGGGCAACAACAGTGGTCCCCTCAATCTTAAAGATTGACCCTGTGTACATCCTTTGGGTTAGCTAAACCGTACACAGTTGAGCTAACGACAACATGGTCGTGCACCTCCTGTAAATTTTTACTTGCAAGTCTTTCATTCTTTAAGTTCCACTTTTCGTTAATATTAATCTTTCACTAGATTAATAATACTTCATAATTACGAACAAACCACATAAGGCCACATAATAGTATCATAATAGGCACATAAGGGCAGCCCACATCATGCATAAGATAACCAAATAAAAGCATCAAGTCAACCGTGGTCAAATCCTAATTTCTGATCTTCCAAAATTCCAGAAAATTACTCAAGTCCTAAAGAAATGCGGATGAACAGAACCAATGTGGATGAACAACTTGCAAATGCGGATGAACAAAACTAATGTGGATGAACACTTGCAAATGCGGATGAATAACTTGCAATGCAGATGAATAACTTGCAATGCGGATGAATAAAACTAATGCGGAAGAACACTTAGGCTGAATTTAGGCAAATGCGGCTGAACAAAGGTGAATGCGGGTGAACAAAACACTTAGGCAATTATCACGGTGTAAATGCGGATGAACCATCAGACCTGTAAATGAGACTTATGCTATAACCAGTTCTAAAACCTCATTTTCATACATTCTTAACATCGATCTATCATGCTAAACTCTTAGAACAAGCTTACAACCACATAAAACACAGAAATTCATACACATACATAAGCAGTCAACATACACGACGGTTGTAAAACATTTTAAATGCATTTTCAGCCCCAAAGAAGTTTAAAAATAGAGAATCGGGGTTCTAGAACTCACCTATTGCAACAAACAAATGAATCTCCTCCCAACTTACGTGCACAAGAGTTCAAACACCTAGGACAAGCCAAAACAAACATCCAAACACCAAAAACACATAGAAATCAGTTTCTAAGGTTGAAACCTCAAAGAAACCGAACCAAATTAATCACAAAAACTTACTAACCTTGAACAATCTTCTTCTTCTTCACAATTCGATCGAGAGCAAACACAAAAAACCAGCTTTATTTTCTTTCTTTTCTTCTTCGGAAAGCAGCAGCAGAAAGAGCATGGGCGATCATGCTCTTTATACACCCACTTTTGACTTTTTGGTACTATTTACACAAAGCACCCCTCAACTTTGCCTTCTTTTTATTTTCTTCAAATTACTTTTCTTTTCTTTTTTTCTGAAGAAATTTCGGGTGTTACAAGTCTACCCCACTTAAAGGGGTTTCGTCCCCGAAACCTGTCACTCTTCGAATAACTGTGGGTAATGCTGTCTCATCACTTCTTCGGTCTCCCACGTAGACTTGGATCCTTTTCGGTGTTTCCACTGTACTCGCACAAGTGGAACCACTTTATTTCTCAATCTCTTCACCTTTCGGTCGATGATTGCCACTGGTTGCTCCACATAATTGAGCCGTTCATCCATTTCAATATCATCCAATGGTACAATCATATCTTCATCAGCTAAGCATTTTCTTAGATGAGATACATGGAATGTCGGGTGAATCCCACTTAACTCATCGGGCAATTCTAGATGGTAGGCCACCTCTCCTACTCGTACAATGATTCGGAAAGGCCCTATGTATCTTGGACTCAACTTGCCCCTCTTCCGGAATCGGATGATCCCTTTCCAAGACGAGACCTTTAACATAAATTTATCACCCACGTTGAACTCGATGGGTCTACGCCTCTTATCGGCATACGACTTCTGTCTATCCTTCGCCGCCTTCATAAAGGCTTTGATCTTTTCCAGCTTCTCAGTCGTAGCCTCAATCACCTCGATGCTTCCTAATTCTTTCTGCCCAATGTCTCCCCAACACACGGGCGTTCTACACCTCCTACCGTACAACATCTCGTATGGTGGCATACCAATGCTGGCATGATAACTGTTGTTGTACGAGAACTCTGCTAACGGTAGGTGATCATCCCAACTTCCTCCAAAATCGATCACACATGCCCGGAGCATATCCTCGAGCATCTGAATTGTCCGCTCAGACTGACCATCTGTCTGAGGATGGTAAGCCGTGCTAATGTGTAGTCTCGTCCCCATGGCATCATGGAATCTCTTCTAAAACTTCGATGTGAACCGGGTGTCACGATCTGACACAATAGACACCGGCACACCATGGCGAGCTACAATCTCTTTGATGAACAGGTCCGCCAGTCTCTTAGAGGAATACGTCTCGCGGATCGGTAGGAAGTGAGCACTCTTTGTCAATCGGTCAACTATCACCCAGATGGTATCACACCCCTTCGCAGTACGGGGTAGCTTTGTTATAAAGTCCATGGTGATGTGCTCCCACTTCCACTCGGGTATATCCAATGGTTGGATCTTCCCGTATGGTTTCTGATGTTCTGCCTTCAATTGCAAGCAAGTAAGGCACTTACTTACATACTCTGCCACGTCACGTTTCATACCCGGCCACCAGTAGTCTTTCTTCATGTCTTGATACATCTTGGTAGCACCGGGATGAATGGAGTATCGAGTCTTATGAGCTTCGTCCATAATTCTCCCACGTAGATTCCCATATCGAGGAATCCACATTCACCCAAAGCGGGTTTTAACACCGTGGGTATTCTCCCCCAGTTCTGCAACTAGACCTCTCATTCGTTCGGAGTTGAGGCGATCTTCTTTCAACGCCTCTTCCTGAAATTCTTTGACTTGCGTCATCGTATCCGAGGTCATTATTAACTGATACGCCTTCACCCGAATCAGCTCGGGTCTCTCCTTCCGGCTAAGGGCGTCGACCACTACGTTGGCCTTGCCCGGGTGGTAATGGATCTCACAATCGTAATCCTTAATCAGCTCTAACCACCTCCTCTGCCTCATGTTGAGATCTTTCTGCTCGAAAAAATATTTCAAGCTCTTGTGATCCGTGAAGATTGTGCACTTGGTCCCGTATAAATAATGCCTCCAGATCTTCAACGCAAAAACCACCGCAGCCAATTCTAAATCATGAGTGGGGTAATTAACTTCGTGGGTCTTTAACTGTCGGGACGCGTAAGCTATCACTCGTCCACGTTGCATTAGCACGCAACCCAGTCCCGAATAAGATGCATCTGAATACACCACTAAGTCTTCACTTCCTTCGGGCAATGTCAAAACAGGAGCTTGAGTTAATCTTGCCTTTAACTCCTCAAAAGCATCCTCCTGTTCTCGTCCCCACACAAACTTCACATCCTTGCGTGTCAACTTAGTCAAAGGTGAGGCTATCTTGGAAAAGTCTTGGATAAACCTTCGGTAGTAACCCGCCAAACCCAAGAAACTGCGAATCTCGGATGGCATCTATAAATACTTCCATTGCATTACCGCCTCAACCTTTGTCGGGTCCACCATAATTCCCTCGGTATCACCACATGACCCAGAAATTGAACTTCTCGCAACCAAAAAGCACACTTAGAGAATTTAGTATACAACTTCTCCTTTCTAAGTGTCTCCAACACTTCACGTATGTGGCTGGCATGTTCTTCTTTGCTCTTCGAAAAAAATCAGAATATCATCAATAAACACAAACACTGATTTATCTAACATCGGCCGACACACTCGGTTCATCAGATCCATAAAGGCAGCTGGCGCGTTAGTTAAACTGAATGACATAACGAGAAACTCATAATGTCCATAACTCGTGCGGAACGCTGTCTTCGGGATATCTTGTTCCTTTACCTTCAGCTGATGGTAGCCAGATCGAAGATCTATTCTGGAAAACCAACTGGCACCTTGAAGCTGGTCTAACAGGTCATCAATCCTTGGTAGGGGGTATCTGTTCTTTACTGTCAACTTGTTCAACTCCCGATAGTCTATACACATTCTCATACTACCGTCCTTCTTCTTTACGAATAATACCGGAGCACCCCAAGGAGAGATACTCGGTCTAATAAACCCCTTATCCATCAGTTCCTATAGTTGATCCATCAGTTCTTTCATCTCGGTCGGAGCTAACCGATACGGTGCCTTAGTAACGGGTTGCGCACCGGGTATCAGGTCGATCTGAAATTCTATCTCACGGTCCGGTGGCACACCTGGTAGATCTTCGGGAAACACATCCAGGAAATCACGTACCACTGGCACTTCTGATAATTGTGGTATCGACGCGTCCACATCCTTTACGTATGCCAAGTAGGCACAACAACCGCGCCTCATACACTTCTCTGCCACTGCCATCGAAATCACTTTCGGAACCGTATTGACGCGATCACCATAAACTATCACTGAACTCCCATCGGGTGCGACTAACTGAATCATCTTCTTCTGACACACGATGTTTGCCTCATAGGCTACCAACCAATCCATCCCCAGAACTACATCAAATCCGCCTAGGGGCATCATAAATAGTTTAGCAGAGAACCTATGGCCTTCTAACTCTATGCCAAAATCCTCAATCATATCAGAGATGCTGGTAGACTTACCAATAGTAATTTCTACATCAAAAGGTTCATCGATGCTCCTACTACTAACAGGCAATTTAGCATAGAAAGCAGCAGATATGAAACTCCTACTAGCACCAGAATCAAATAATACAGAGGCACAAGTTTGGTTTACTAGGAACACACCTGACATGACGTCGGGGTCTACCCGGGCTTCCTCTCGGGTCATCGTGAAGGCTCTTGCACTTGCCCTCTGCCCTTCTTCTTCCGGCCTCTTCTTCAACCCAGAACTTTCAGCCCTTGGCTTCTTGCAATCCTTGTTCATATGGCCGACTTCAACACAGTTAAAGCATCGTGGGGCTCCACACATCTTTGAAATGTGACCGAGCTTGCCACATTTGTAGCAGATATTCATTCCCAAGTGGCATTCCCCGCTATGTTCCTTCCCACACTTATCACACCTCCTCAACCCTGAGCTTGCAGTAACCACTCGGTGATCATCCATCCTCGGCCTCTTATTGTTCGGGTTGAAACCACCACGCCCGAATCTCTTCCCGTTCCAACTCCTGTTATTACCACCCGTCTTCTTCACCTCCACCACCTCCACTTCTCTTTCATCATAAAGTCTCCCAGCTAAATCCACCATCGACCTAAAAGTGCTCGGTCGGGCAACGATCAAGTGCCTACGGATGTCAGCAGGCAACCCCTGAATATACCGCTTGATCTTCCTTGAAGCCGGTGTAACTTGATCGGGCACCAGCCTCGCCATTTTGTTAAACTTGGTGGTATATTGCTGGTGGGTCATGGTTCCCGCCTCAGGCTGTAGGAACTCTCTCTCTATCTTGTAGAGTTCTCGATAAGGACAGAATTCCTCAATCACTAACCTTTTCAGTTCATTATCATGATGCAGCGGAATTTAAACATATAAAAGCCATTCATTAATTTGTAAACGCTGTTGCTAAGTAATACATGTTTGGTACAGTTACAAAAGATCATTAGTTTGCATTACAAAACAACAATGTTATATTCATGAATGGATGTAAGCCTTGTCCCGACGAGTAGCCTCCCCGAGTGCCATCCACAGCATTATTACCTGCCAACTGAAAACGCATAAAAGTCAGCTTTGCTGAGTGAGTTCTAGTTTTAAAATCATAAAAATATCTTGATAGATTTGTATACAAAATACTTCTTAAAGAAAATATCTTATCTTTCTTTCGGATGTCATCACACATCATACATACAAATCATAACCATTACATTATCACCATTCTCTTTCTTGCTTATTATTATTATTATCTTTCACTGTCGATATGGACCAAAGTGCTATACCCCCATAAAATGCGCATAAACCTGGTACTGGGCCTTGAAGTCTATTAATAGACTCCATCCGTGGTGCACATATGCTGGCACCAGTACCGGGGCAACAACAATGGTCCCCTCAATCGTAAAGATTGACCCTGTGTACATCCTTTGGGTTAGCTAAACCATACACAGTTGAGCTAACGACAACATGGTCGTGCACCTCCTGTAAATTTTTACTTGCAAGTCTTTCATTCTTTAAGTTCCACTTTTCGTTAATATTAATCTTTCACTAGATTAATAATACTTCATAATTACGAACAAACCACATAAGGCCATATAATAGTATCATAATAGGCACATAAGGGCAGCCCACATCATGAATAAGATAACCAAATAAAAGCATCAAGTCAACCGTGGTCAAATCCTAATTTCTGATCTTCCAAAATTCCAGAAAATTTCTTAAGTCCTAAAGAAATGTGGATGAACAGAACCAATGCGGATGAACAACTTGCAAATGCGGATGAACAAAACTAATATGGATGAACACTTGCAAATGCGGATGAATAACTTGCAATGCGGATGAATAACTTGCAATGCGGATGAATAAAACTAACGCGGAAGAACACTTAGGCTGAATTTAGGCAAATGCAGCTGAACAAAGGTGAATGCAGCTGAACAAAACACTTAAGCAATTATCACGGTGTAAATGCGGATGAACCATCAGACCTGTAAATGAGACTTATGCTATAACCAGTTCTAAAACCTCATTTTCATACATTCTTAACATCAATCTATCATGCTAAACTCTTAGAACAAGCTTACAACCACATAAAACACAGAAATTCATACACATACATAAGCAGTCAACATACACGATGGTTGTAAAACATTTTAAATGCATTTTCAGCCTCAAAGAAGTTTAAAAACAGAGAATTGGGGTCCTAGAACTCACCTATTGCAGCAAACAAGTGAATCTCCTCCCAACTTGCGTGCACAAGAGTTCAAACACCTAGGAAAGCCAAAACAAACACCCAAACACCAAAAACACATAGAAATCAGTTTCTAAGGTTGAAACCTCAAAGAAACCGAACCAAATTAATCACAAAAACCTACTAACCTTGAACAATCTTCTTCTTCTTCACAATTCGACCAAGAGGAAACACAAAAAGCCAGCTTTCTTTTCTTTCTTTTCTTCTTCGGAAAGCAGCAGCAGAAAGAGCATGGGCGATCATGCTCTTTATACACCCACTTTGACTTTTTGGTACTATTTACACAAAGCACCCCTCAACTTTGCCTTCTTTTTATTTTCTTCAAATTACTTTTCTTTTCTTTTTATTCTGATGAAATTTCGGGTGTTACAATTTTATGGTCATAAGTTCATGTGGCTTCATTTCTTAGGAGTTTGCATCAAAAAGTTTTCCTTTTTAGAAAGTTAGGGTTTTTGATATATGGATGACAAGTTATATGACTCTTATGAATTTGTTTATGTAATAATAAAAATTTAGTAAGAGTTTTCTGGTCAAAAGATTATTGAAATTTAGTTTTATTTATGAAATTTACACTTTGGTCCGTCAAGTTTCAAAATTTACAATTTTGACCCAAAAAGTTTGCTTTCTTTTATTTTTTGACCCAACATGGCCCTTATTAGCTCCTAGGGGTTTCTATATTACTTTTAGGCCTGTTTGAACTTAAAAATTCCAGAATTTAGTTTGAGGGATTCAAAACATAAAATTCAAGTTACCGTTACATTAAAACCAACAATTTAAGCATCTAGTTATAAATCTTTTAACTTCAACCCATAACACTCAAGTATTAATTTTGAAAGACTTATAAGAATGGTTATAATCTGATTTAAAAAAGTTTTTTTGGGTTATTTGAGTAAAAAGCTTCGTTTTTAATTAAACCGTTAAAACTCGTTTTTACCCGAAACCGAACACCCTAATTCAATTTCTTTCAACTTTTCACCAAAATTTAACTTTGAGGTCTTATAACTTACTGAAACAACATGGGTTTATTGGTCTTAGGTTTGTTACACTATTTTTAATATTTTATCCAAAAATCTCCCGGTTTATGCTTATTTTTGTTGAATAAATTCATAAAAATCACGTATTAACCCAAAAATTCACCAAATTCGGTTTTTAAAACTAAATTAATTATTTTATGGCCTGGAGCTTTTAAAACTTGCAAATTTTTTAAGTTTTGACCATTTTGGAGAATTTTACCACCTTTTGGGTCTTTAATTTCACCTATTAAGTCCATAATACCACAACTTTTTACCTATTCCACAACTACCATGAATTTTACAAGATTAATATCACCAAAATACTGGAACAAACATAATCTCATGGATTTTTGCATTACAATCATCATTTTTGCTTTTTAGAGGATGTTTTACAACATTTGCACATGTGAAATCATAATAGTTTGAGCATAAACGTTACCAAACCCTTTTGTTACTTTTAATACAAATTATAATGATGTTCATAAACTGTTTTTAAGCAGGTCTTAACATAGGTTGAGAGGCTTTTCAAAACGTGTGGGTTATTGGTGCCAAAACACTTGAAAAAGAGGGTTTTCGGGTTGAAATCATGTGCAACAACCCTTGGTTCACGTACACACTTTAAGATATACCTTTTGTGAAGTTGTGAGTCTTAAAAATATAGTGGTATAGCCGCAAGATTCTCTTTTGAACAAGAAAAGTGAGATTCATAGTAGAAATGAGAGGAAAAACTCAAGAAATAGCTTTGTTCGGGTATAACGATGCTTACACTCCAGGTGGTTCGTGTTTTTGGAATGATTTGAAGGGTATGAGGGCTGTTGGTTCGCGAGCTTGAGCTGAAACTTCCTTTTCTTGCAAGAACCTTGCGTGAAAACACACTTTAGTACACCTTCTAGCTTGGTTTGCTCTTGGTTGATGTTAGGATGGAGCTAACCTTTGAATTTCTTGCTAGAATGGAGGAAGATTGCAGAAGTTTTTGAGAGTTCTAGACTGAAATTTCGAGAGAGAGAGTGAGGGAGAAGAGGTTGGGAGTTGAGTTACATGTATGGGAAAATAAGGGAATGTGGAGTGTGTTAATGGGTTTGGGCGGGGGTTTCAAGGAAAAATATGGTTGGTGGATTTGGGGGGTGCGGCCGAAGTAGAGAGAGAGAGGGAGAGTTAAAAATTTTTTTTTGTAATTTATTATGTAGTGTAATTTGTTGTGTAGTATAGTTGTTAGTAGTTTTAGTTTTTATAAGTTATTAAGTGTAATAATACATTCTGTGTGCCGAAAATATGCATTTATACACACATATCATTTGTTTTAATTAAAACTTAATTTCTAGCATAGATTCAATATTTTCTAGAATTACTTAATAATTTCTAGGCTAAAGTTAGTCATAGCGGGATCTACTAAGGCAAGTAAACTTGAAATCAATTAACATGGAAGAAGAAAATAACATTAATAATAAAAATAAAATAATGCCAGATTAAATTATAGTTTAAAGTAGAACCTAGAATCCGGTTGTTACATTCTCCCACCGTTTGGGAAATTTCATCCTGCAATTTTAGTTTCAATTATTTTCTGAATAGGTGGGTTTAAAGAGATGCGGGTACTCCTTTCTCATCTCATCTTCTCGTTCCCATGTGAACTCGGGTCCTCTCCTAGAGTTCCGTCTTACTTTAACCCTGGGTATGCGACTTCGCCTAAATTTCTTGACCATTCGGTCAGTAATCTCTATAGGCTCCTCCACAAAGTTCAACTTGTTATTAATTCTGGCCCCCTTTAATGGTAATTCCAAGGCTTTGTCTGCAAGACACTTCTTCAAATTAGACACATGAAAAATGTCATGTGTGTAGCTCAACTCCTGTGGTAGCCTTAATTGATATGCTACCGGGCCAACCCTTGACAAAATTTCAAATGGTCCAATGTATCTTGGGCTTAGCTTGCCTATCTTGCCAAGTCTGACTGCGCCCTTCCATGGCGCGACTTTTAACATCACTCTATCACCCACTTGAATTCCAGGGGCTTTCGTCTTCCGTCTGCGTATTTCTTCTAACGATCTCTGGCTGCTCTCAATCGTTCCTTAATTTTAAGTACCTTGTGTGTGGTTTCCATTATGATATCAGGTCCTATTACTTGGCTATCCCCAATCTCATTCCAGTTTAATGGTGATCTACACTTTCTACCATATAGGGCTTCATACGGAGCTGCTTTTATACTTGCATGATAACTATTATTGTAAGAGAACTCCACTAGGGGAAGGTGGTTATCCCAACTTCCACCAAAGTCGATCACGCAAGCTCTTAACATGTCCTCCAGAGTCTGAATGGTTCTTTCACTTTGCCCATCGGTTTGAGGGTGGTATGCAGTGCTTAAGTCAAGACGGGTCCCCAAAGCCTGTTGGAGACACCTCCAAAATCATGAAGTGAAGCGACTGTCACGGTCTGAGATAATCGATAGTGGCACTCCATGCCTGGTCACTATTTCATCGATATATATTTGTGCTAGCTTTGATAAGTCGTAGTCTTCTCGAATCGACAAGAAGTGAGCAGACTTGGTAAGTCTATCCATAATTACCAAAATAGCATCATGGCCGCGAAATGTCCTTGGTAATTTCATGACAAAATCCATCATGATGTTATCCTATTTCCACTTTGGGATTTCGGGTTGTTGTAAAGTTCCTGATGATTTTTGGTTTTCAGCTTTTACCATTACACATGTCAAACACTGTCCCACATAGGTGGCAATGGACCTCTTCAATCCAGGCCACCAGAAAAGTGCCTTTAAGTCTTGGTACATCTTGTCACTCCTTGGGTGTACTATTTCTCTAGATTTGTAAGCTTCATCTAGAACTATTTCTCTAACTCTGCCATATTTCGGTACCCAGGTTCTTCCTTCATACTTAAATAGCCTGTCATTACTTCCTTTTAAATGTTTTTTCATTCCCGTTAACATCTCCTCAGTTAGTTTGTCCTCCTTAAGAGCTTCCCTTTATGCTTCTTTTAATCTAGCGGTAAGGCTAGTATACACGCTCATTCTCAAGGCACGGACGCGAAGGGGCTTTTCCCTTTCCTTCCTACTCAAGGCATCTGCCACCACATTTCCTTGCCGGGATGGTACCGGATCTCACATTCGTAATCGCTCAAGAATTCTACCCATCTTCTCTGGTGCATAATTAACATTTTTTGATCAAGAATGTGTTGCAAACTCTTGTGATTAGTGTAAATAATGCATTTGGTACCGTAGGGATAGTGTCTCCACATTTTGAGTGCAAACACCACGGCACCTAGTTCTAGATCGTGAGTAGTGTAGTTTCTCTCATGCTCATTTAACAATCAAGACGCATAAGCAATCACCTTGTCTCGCTGCATTAACACATATCCCAGCCCCTGATGCGAGGTGTCACAATAGACTACGTAATCCTTAACGCCTTCCGGTAGGGCAAGGATAGGTGCACTGCACAACTTTTCCTTGAGTAATTAAAATGCTTCGTTCTGTTCCCTTCCCCATATGAAGGCTGTATTCTTTTTGGTTAGAGCGGTTAGTTGCTGCACAATTCGCAAGAAGTCTTTGATAAACCTCAGATAGTCTCCAGCCAAACCAAGAAATTGCCTTATCTCGGTAGGAGTTTTAGGAATTTTCCAGTTTTTAATAGCTTCTATTTTTGATGGATCTACTTGAATCCCTTCTTTATTCACCACATGCCCTAGAAACTGGATTTCACGCATCCAAAACTCACATTTGGAGAACTTTGCATATAATTGCTCATTCTTGAGGAACTCAAGAATCAGTCTAAGTTGCCTCTCGTGCTCTTCCTTGCTACGGGAGTAGATCAAAATATCATCAATAAACACAATCACAAAGTTGTCCAGATATGGGCGGCATACTCGGTTCATAAGATCCATAAATGCCGCAGGTGCATTAGTCAGTCCGAAGGGCATGACTAAGTACTCATAGTGTCCATATCTAGTTCTAAAGGCTGTCTTGGGTATGTCTTCTTCACTTATGTTTAGTTGATGGTATCCCGATCTTAAATCTATCTTGGAGAAATAGCTGGCTCCTTGTAGTTGGTTGAATAAGTCATCGATTCTCGAAAGAGGATAACGGTTCTTTATTGTAAGCTTGTTCAAATCCCGGTAATCAATGCACATTCGTAGGGTTCCATCCTTCTCTTTAACAAACAGTACTGGTGCACCCCATGGAGAAACACTTGGTCGTATAAATCCTTTGTCCAACAACTCTTGGATTTGTAGCATTAGTTCCTTCATCTCGGGTGGAGTGAGTCGGTAAGGTTCCTTTGCCAATGGTGCAGCACCAGGCACTAAATCTATTGGGAACTCGACCTGTCTAGTTGGAGGGAGTCCCGGGCAGATCCTCAGAAAATACCTCCGGATACTCAGATACAATCGGTATATCTTTAATTTTCTTTTCTTCTCTCGTTTTCATTACGTAGACTATGAAAGCTGAGCATCCCTTGTGGAGACTCTTGGTAGCCTTTAGGTGGGATATCATGGGGTATAGTATATTGCTCCTATCACCGTGGACAACTAGTGTCTTTTCGTCAATTAAAGGTATTTTAAGCAAACACTCATCACACACGATTTCAGCCTTATTCTTAGCTAACCAATCCATCCCCACGACCACATCAAATCCTCCTAATGTTATAGGCTTCAACTATATCTTAAATGGATTACCCTTTAATTCTATCGTGCAGTCCTTGATGATTTCATTGGTTTCTATTATCTTACCGTCAGCTAATTCTATGGTGTATGCATCAGTTAGGGTGCGAGCTTTCAAATCAATCAAAGGCCTAAAGGTAGTAGAAACAAAACTTCTGATCGCCCTAGTATCAAATAGAACGGTAGCAGGATGGTTGTTTATGAGAAACGTACCGTTAACCACATCGGGTTCCTTACGAGCACCATTTGGATCCATCACGAATGCTCTTCCCTTGGGTTTGTTAGATCTGGCGTACTTATCCCTTGCCAACTTAGGACATTTGTTCTTCATGTGTCCTGGATCTCCACACTCGTAACATTGCTTACCCGGCTCATACGTACAATCCTTAATCAAATGACAAGCTCGTTTACACCTGAAACAAGGCATCAGGTTGCACCCCCCTTGATGGTGTAGTTTACACTTGTTGCAGAAGGGGCTTGTACCTAAGAACAGTTTTCAAGCCCTTCCACCATGATCATCACACCTTACACCTTCGCCAGCTCTCTTGCTTGAGCTACCACTATTACTGATCGTCTTCTTAGCTTCAAACTACTTCCTTTTCTCTCCCATCACCTTCTTCTTGTCCTCAGTTTTCCCATGTTCTGTCCAACCAGCTCTAATCAAGTCATCCGTCAAGCTACTAGTAAGAACAACTACTGCTTGGAGGGTTGTAGGCCTGGCAGACCGGACCATGCCTCTAACTCTAGGATGTAATCCCCAGATGAAACGGGCTACACATTTAGTTTCTGGTGTCACCAGGTGGGGCACCAGTCGAGACGGAGCCGAGAATCAGTTGATGTACTAGGTGTAATTTGAGCCTTTCATTTCAAAATTCAGGAATTCGGCCTCCAATTTCTCCAGTTGATTGATTGGACAGTACTTGTTGGTAATCAGCTTACTGAATTCAGACCATTTCATTCGGCCTGCAGCATTCCTGCCTTGGGGCTGAATGATAGTCTTCCACCACTCCAATGCTGGTCCTTTAAGAGATTGAGAGGCAAACCTTACCATGTGCTCGGTCTTGCACTCACTGATGTCCAATACGGCTTCAATCTCGTCTAACCACCAGCATGTTTCAATTGCACCCTCAGTGCCATAGAAATCCTTTGGTTTGCAAGCCATGAAGGTTTCGTAGGAACATCCGGTCCTTATCCCCTCAGTATCATCAGTGTTGCCTTCGTCATTTCTGGGTCCTCCGCTTCCGGTTGCGATTCCCCGATTTGCGTTGATCTGAGTGATAATGGTCGGAATAGCATTAGCGATTTGTTGAGCCACCAGGTTTGTAATTCTCTCTTCATTCTCATGGTTGACATTTTCTCCACGTGGGGTTTTTCGTGGAGTAGGTGGTCGATTTCCACCCGAGTTCCCAGTACGTCCAGCTTCCTCAATTCTTTCCCTGGTTGCTCCTCTCCTTCCACCATGAATTCCTCGTCTAGGTGGCATTCTGGTGTCATCATAGATAAACTAATTTAGTGTCTCATAAATTGGTTTCAAGTATCTTGTTACATTGATTTTTACTCCTATTAGTCATGTTTACCAAACACATAAGAGTCCCAATACACACTACAAGACATGCATAGATGTTTCATTCAAGTTATATGGAGTAAATTATTATTTTTACGGGGCAACCAAATTAATTCCTTTGAGATATACTATTGAATAATCCTATTTTGACACCCTGCAAGAGTTATTTTCAAGAGAAAAAGAGAATTCATAAATCAACAAGAGTAGCGACAACCCAACAAAATAGTAGTAGTGTCATAGTATCACAAATTGGAAGGTGCCATCACCCCCATAAGATAATAATAGTGTTTGAATAGATAAAATGGTTTCTTCAAATAGTAATCTCCTACCAAACAGTCAGATATCATCCCCATCATCACTGCCACTTCTTATTCAGCCACCCAAACCAGCCCGAACTCTTCTTCTTCTGCTCCTGCTCTAAGCGTTGAACACCATGAGATGCCATCATTGCCTGGAACTGGGCGGACTGTGAGGTCCGCGTAGCTTGCTGAAGGGTGACCTCATGAAACTGAATAGTCCTAAGTATATCACCTAGTGTGGGGTCAGAAGGACCAAAATCACTAGCCCGACGGCTGGACTGGGAGTAGGGGTCTCAAGCAAAGACACTCGGGCTGTCATACTTGTTGCGCCTGGGCGGTATCCAATACTCATCATGCGGTTGGCGTCTTTGCTGATCAATCCTAGAGGTTCGGGTGCAGGGGCCATCACATGAAGAGGTGGACGGGATGGCATCCTAAAGGAAACAGATGCTCCTGGCCTAGTGCTCTTACCTGGTCATCTAATGACATGCCACCCCTATTCCTGATAGGTGGGATAGGTGAGTGAGTAGGTGCAGTGACGTGCGGTGAGTGGGAGCGGGTTCGGCTCCTATCCTGGGATGTTGGTGAAGAGTCTTCCAAGGGTTCCGTGTCATCGGATGTCACCGAGATCCATCCAGGATTACTGCATCTCCGCAAGTACTCCTCATATTACGACGGGGATGTTGCCCTCTTGAGTCTTCCCACTGGGGCAGTCTCGTCGACAGGGAATGCAGGCGCCTTTCCGTTGTCAGCCATCAGTCACGAGTTCCTGTAAAATTATCATGTGTAATTTGGTTTCTAATAGATCATGACAATAATAATGATAGCATCTTATAATAGTAATAACAGTAGTAGTGATGGCAGTAGTATCCATAATCAGCAACAATACAGGTCATAACAGGCATGAAAGTTAGTTTACAAGGTTTAGACTACACAAAAATATTTTCCGAAATTTCTACTTTGGAAGAAAGGTTTTTTTTAAAGTTATTTAGGGGATCATGCCGGAATTCATAAATTCATGATTATGTTGATCAAGTGTAATCATCAATTTACCTAACCCGCTTATTCCAATACATTCCAAAACAAGGACAGTCCTAAGGTATCAGGGTTGTAGCCTAGGGTTTACTAAGGTATTCCCGACTTCTCTACAACCTTTGGCTCTGATACCAATCTGTCATACCCCGGACCCAAAGGGGGGTGGGACGTCATAGACTGGTAAAATACATAGCAGCGAAAACTAACCATTAAAGAGCACGCAAAGAGAGAAATCACATGGCATTACATTTAAATAGCATATCCAGGCTATGAAAGTCTTGCCCATAAAATATCACCCATTACAAAATATCCAAATCTTAACAACATCAATCCAAATGTCTAATAATATTATAAAGTCAGGTAATGCCATTGGTAGTCACGGTGCTAGGCCATCCATAAGTAGGTTTTCAATGAAATCCAAGCTTCCATCAAGGGTTACCTGAAACATACTCAAAAAGATTTTTGTGTCAAGTAAAAAGTTGGTGAGTTCAAGTGCTTAAAATTCAAAACAAAAGGACTCTTTAGAATCCATAAGTTAATTTTAAAAACATAAGTATCACTGTTGGGGGGTCACAATAAACCCTGCACTTAGCCCCGGCTGGCCTCTTCTAAACTTGTGTTATGCCGGTAATCCCATAGGGAGAGCTGAGCCTTAAACAACGCACCATACCTGCCGAGTGGTACACCATAGTATCTTATAAAACCTGTTACATGACACAAATGACCCCGTAGGATCTCAGTGTGGTACCCTTCCTATTATGTCATTTGGTGATGATGGAAGGCACTGTATGTGGGGGATTCCCCATGTAGATCTACCCATATAGAACAAGCGGTTCACACAAGAATTAATGATTGTGATACAAGTAGGTGCAGGTTCTAACATTAGCCACAACATATAATAGCATCCCATAATGGTACACAAATATATTTTTGTTCAAACATAGCATGCTTCATCCCAAAATAGTAGTAAAAAGGGAATACTAAACTCACCTTAGAATCAAATAAAAGTCCTTTAAGTACCAACAAGTCCGAGTCCTAGCACCCTATTAACAGGATACAAGTAGTAAGCTATATGTTCTTAGACTATTGAAAATGTATCTAAGTGCATTTTATGGTCATAAGTTCATGTGGCTTCGTTTCATTTGGAGTTTGCGTCAAAAAGTTTCCTTTTTAGGAAAGTTAGCGTTTTTGATATGTGGATGACAAGTTATATGACTCTTATGAATTTGTTTATGTAATAATAAAAACTTAATAAGTGTTTTCTGGTCAAAATATTACTGAAATTTAGTTTTATTTACGAAATTTACACTTTGGTCCCTCAAGTTTCAAAATTTACAATTTTGACCCAAAAGTTTGCTTTTTATTATTTCTTGACCCAACTTGGCCCTTATTAGCTCCTAGGGGTTTTTATATTACTTTTAGGCCTGTTTAAACTTAAAAATTCCAGAATTTAGTTTGAGGGATTCAAAACATAAAATTCAAGTTACCGGTTACGGTAAAACCAACAATTTAAGCATCTAGTTATAAATCTTTTAACTTCAACCCATAACACTCAAGTATTAATTTTCAAAGACTTCTAAGAAAGGTTATAATCTGATTTAAAAAAGTTTTTTTGGGTTATTTAAGTAAAAAGCTTCGTTTTTAAATTAAACCGTTAAAACTCGTTTTTACTCGAAACCCAACACCCTAATCCAATTTCTTTCAACTTTTCACCAAAATTTAACTTTGAGGTCTTCTAACATACTGAAAAAACATGGGTTTATTGGTATTAGGTTTGTTACACTATTTTTAATATTTTATTCAAAAATCTCCCGGTTTATGCTTATTTTTGTTGAATAAATTCATAAAAATCACGTATTAACCCAAAAATTCACCAAATTCGGTTTTGAACACAAAGTTAATTATTTTAGGGCCTGAAGCTTTTAAAACTTGCAACTTTTTAAGTTTTGACCATTTTGGAGAATTTTACCACATTTCGGGTCTTTAATTTCACCTATTAAGTCCATAATACCACAACTTTTTACCTGTTCCACAACTACCACGAATTTTACAAGATTAATATTACCAAAATACTGGAACAAACATAATGTCACGGATTTTTTCATTACAATCATCATTTTTGCTTTTTAGAGGGTGTTTTACATCATTTGCACATGTGTAATCATCATAGTTTGAGCATAAACATTACCAAACCCTTATGTAACTTTTAATACAGATTATAATGATGTTCATAAACTGTTTTTAAGCAGGTCTTAACATAGGTTGAGAGCCTTTTCAAAACGGGTGGGTTATTGGTGCCAAAACATTTGAAAAAGAGGGTTTTCGGGTTGAAATCATGTGCACCAACCCTTGGTTAATGCAACACCCGAAAAATTTTAAAAGACGAAAAAAAAGTATTAAATGTGTATAAAAGAAAGAAAACACAATTTAACCCAAGTTGAGGGGCCAAATGTGTCAAAAGGACAAAAAGAATAAAAAAGGGTGCATAAAGTGGGCATGGCCGCCCACACATCTCTGCATATTTCACTTCAACCGGATTTTAGAGAGAGAAAGAGCAGAGTTCGGATTTTGAAGAAAGAAGAAGAGGATATTGAATTCAAGCTAAGAATTCATCTTTTTAAGTTGTTCTTGACCGGCCTATGCCTCGGTTGCATGCTTATGTGTGTTTGGGTTGTGTTTTGTTGGGTTTTAGGTGTGTGAACTCATTGCATTCGGGTTTGAAGGAAGTCTTGCCTTGAAGATTGCTAAGGTGAGTTCTAGATCTCTGGTTTCTATGTTTTAAACCTAATTTATGGCTGGAATTGCATGTAACTAACTTTTTAATATGTCCAGTATTTTGTACCGTAAGTTTGGCCCTGTTCTTCTACTGGGTGTGTTAGGGCCTGCATGTTTTGCTCGGTTTATATGGTTGTATGATTGTTCTAAGAGATTAGCATGCTAGATCGGTGTGATGAATGCATAAGAATAAGGATTTGGAACTGATTGTAGTGTAAGATGTGGTTTCAGGATAGTTGATCATCCGCATTAAGTTTGAATATTTGCATAAGTGTTGTTCATCCGCATTAGTTAAGTCTTCATCCGCATTTGATGAACACATCAACTATTTTGTTCACCCTCATTTGCTAAGTGTTCATCCACATTTGTTTATTCATCCGCATTTGCCTATTCATCCGCATTTGGTTACTCATCCGCATTCGTTTATTCATCCGCATTTGTTTGCTCATCCGCATTTCTTTAAGGGGACATAATTTTCTGAGATTTTGGGATGTAGAGCTTAAGTGTTAAGAAAGGAGAATTTATGGGGGACTGTGCTTGTTTACGATTTGCATGCTTTGTATGCTGTTGTGATGATGTTGTTCCACGTTATGTTTATGTCGTGACCTTACGTGGTGTGTCGTATGAATATGCTTATGTAAAGTAGTACTTAACGAAAGTGGAAGATAACTAAAGAGAAGTAAGAAAGAATGAACGCATGCATTAATGAATGATCGGAAGTAAGAAAAGTCTTGCAAGCACTATAAGGAGGTTCACACCCAATGAAGGCTGTTAGCTCAAAGGTGTGCGGGTTAGCTACCCCAGAAGGATGCACACTGGGGTCTAGTCTTTGTGACTGACCATACGTACGGGACCATTGTCGCTTACCCCGGTGCTGGTGCCCGCCTAGTGCATGATGTTTGAAGTCTATTTATAGTCTTCGGCCCATTACCCGCCTTATGCATGATGTTTGGGGTATAACACATGGCATTGGTCCAAATGATGATACCCCGATGCTGGGCCCACCTCGGGCATGATGTTTGAAGTCTATTTATTGTCTTCGGCGCATTACCCGCCTTGTGCATGATGTTTGGGGTATAGCTCGAGGCATTAGCCTGGAGCATAGAGAAGCAAAAGTAATAATGATCGAATGAAATGTACGATAAGAAAGAGAATGAATGAATGTAAGTTGATGATGATGAAAGATAATAATGAGATTATCTATTTGTACGTATGATGTATGATCACTTACGAAGGTAAAGTACGCTTTTAATCGAAAGAAAAGTATTTTATTTATAAAACTAGAACTTATTCAGCAACGCTGACTTTTATGTATTTTCCAGTTGGCAGGAAATGTTGCTGAGGATGGCACAGGGCAGCTACTTGGCATTTTTGGGATGGCATCCATTGGTTAAATTATGACGTTTTTGCATTGTAATGCGAGCAAACAATATTTTGTAATGATTATGAATGTTGTATTATTTTGCAAAAGCAATGAATGAAATGATTTTAAATTATTCCTCTGTGTTGTTTTTGAACACCTAAATATATGTTTTATGTTTTATGTGCAATGATTGACCAGCTGTAAGCGTCCCGGGAACTGGGCCCTAAAAGTTGGTATCAGAGCCAAAGTTTAAGTGAAAAGGGTAAATATTTTCAAAAGAAACCTAAACTTAAACTGAGAATGGGACAAAGGGAAGGGATGCCAGTCCGAGTAACTGCGTGCCATCAGGTATTTCTTTTCATTATGTTAACCGATATTACGTGCGCATGTTATGTGATTTATGTGCTTCTTAGTAGATTTAGATACTGATGAAGTCAGGATAGGAAATGCTTGGGGTATGAAGAGTAAAGTAAGTGGCTAATCACAACTGCCACTGTAATTAGGGACTTACTATACTTGACATAAACTGAGTTGTTACCTTGAATGACCGTGTTGGTGTTTGAGTCTTATAGCGTGTTAGAGGATGGCCGGTGGTAGATCCTCGAAGGCTTCTCGAGGTGGAGGTCATGGTGGACGTGGTGCTGGACCACGGGTCACGAGAGGAAGGCCTAGAGCTGAAGAGGTGGCTCATGAAGAGCTCGAGACCCCTCATCCGGAGGGTGGTGATGAGAGTGCCAATTTAAGGGCCTCAGTGAAGGAGGCGGTGGTGGAAGAGGTTCACCAGGTCATGCAGACGATTCTACCATCTGTGGTGACCGACGTGATTAAGGCTGTACGAGAAGGAGAGAGGGAGGAAAGGAGGAGACCCGCGGAGGAAAGGGAGCAACCGAAGACTGAGACGGTTGTCTCCAGTGAACAAGAAGGAGAAGAGCCTGTGCAGGAGATAGCACGAGGCTGTAACTATAGGGCATTTCAAAGATGCAAGCCCCCGACTTTTGACAGAAATGGCACTGCTGCTGCTGCTCACCGGTGGGTGAGAGAGATGGAAGCTGTTCTAGATATCAGCGAGTGCCGGGAAGATCAGAAGGTGAAGTTCGCCACCTACTCATTTGTGGACTCGGCCCTATGTTGGTGGGACAATATTGTCCAGGCCGAGGATAGTAGAGCGATTGGCAGGATGAGGTGGAATGAGTTGAAGAAACTGGTGATCAAGGAGTTTTGTCCTCACCGAGAGCTCGACAAGGTTGAGAGGGAGTTCCTACAGCTGGAGGCGGGAACCATGACACATCAGTAATATACCACCAAATTCAGTGAGATGGCATGGCTGGTGCCGGATCAAGTGACACCCTTGTCACGAAAGATTAAGAGATACATTCAGGGCTTGCCGGCGGACATCCGCAGGCACATGATCGCCACCTGACCGAGCACGTTTAGGTCAGTGGTTGATCTGGCAGGGAGGCTGTATGATGAATGGGAAGTGGTGGTGGCTGAGGTGAGTAAGAAAGGTGGTGGTGACCGGAACTGGAACGGGAAGAGGTTTGGTAGGGGTGGTGCCCCGACAAACAACAAGCGTGCACGGGTGGATGACCGCCGTGTGGTCGCATCTGGTGTGGGATCGAAGAGGTGTGGCAAATGTGGAAAGGAGCATTTCAGAGAATGTAGGTGGGGATTGAATGTATGTTTCCTGTGTGGGAGGACAAGGCATATAGCAAAGGATTGTCGTATGGCCAGATGTTTTATGGTGGAGAGGGTCACATGAGCAGGGAATGCAAGAAGCCAAGGGCTGAGAGTTCCGGAGCGAACAAGACGACCGGAACCGAAGGGCAGAAAGCAAGCGCTAGAGCATTCACGATGACCCAGGAGGAGGCTAGGACAGACTCCGATGTTGTGTCAGGTACGTTCCTAGTAAACCCAACTCTTGCCTCCATGTTATTTGATTCCGGTGCTAGTAAGAGCTTCATTTCTGCTACCTTTTATGCTAAGTTGCCTTTAAGGAGTAGGAGTATTGACGAGCCCTTTGATGTAGAAACTACCATAGGTAAGTCTACCAGGATTTTTGAGATGGTGGAAGGCTGTGCCATAGAAGTAGAAGGTCATAAATTTCCTGTTAGACCATTCGTGATGACCTTAGGCGATTTCGATGTAGTCCTGGGAATGGACTGGTTAGCGGCCTACGAGGCGAATATCGTATGTCGCAAGAAGATGATTGGACTGACAGCGCCTGACGGGAGTTCGGTGGCGATTTACGGTGATCGAGTTACTGCGATTCTGAAGGTGATTTCAATGGCGGTGGCGGGAAAGTGTATGAGGCGTGGATGTAGTGCCTACTTGGCCTACGTAAAAGATGTTGATACGCCAACACCACAATTGTCTAATGTACTGGTTATGTGTGACTTCCCAGACGTGTTCCCAGGAGATTTACCAGGTGTACCGCCGGACCGTGAGATTGAGTTTCAGATCGACCTGATACCCGGTGCCCAACATGTTGCTAAGGCACCATATCGGTTAGCCCCCTCTGAGCTGAAGGAATTGATGGAGCAACTGCAAGAGTTGCTTGATAAGGGGTTCATTAGACCAAGTATCTCTCCATAGGGTGCCCCGGTTTTGTTTGTAAAGAAGAAGGACGGTAGTATGAGGATGTGTATTGACTACCGCGAGCTGAACAAGTTGATGGTGAAGAATCGGTATCCATTGCCGAGGATTGATGACCTATTTGATCAGCTCCAAGGTGCCAGTTGGTTTTCGAGAATAGATCTCCGATCTGATTACCATCAGTTGAAGGTGAAGGAGCAGGATATTCCTAAAACAGCTTTTCATACGCATTATGGACACTATGAGTTCCTCGTTATGTCTTTCAGTTTAACCAACGCGCCAGCTACTTTTATGGATCTGATGAATCGAGTGTGTCGGCCGATGTTGGATAAATCAGTGATTGTGTTCATCGATGATATCTTGATTTATTCGAAGAGCGAGGTGGAACATGCCGGACACATTCGAGAGGTATTAGAGACGTTGAGAAGGGAGAAGTTGTATGCTAAGTTCTCCAAGTGCGCGTTCTGGTTGCACGAAGTTCAGTTCTTGGGTCATGTAGTGAATCCGAAGGGGATCATGGTTGACCCGGCAAAAGTGGAAGCTGTGATGCAATAGAAGTCTCCTAGGACACCATCCGAGATCCGTAGTTTCTTGGGGTTGGCGGGCTATTATAGGAGATTCATCCAAGACTTCTCTAAGATAGCTTCTCCACTGACCAAGTTGACTCGTAAGGATGTGAAGTTTGTTTGGGGTCAAGAGCAAGAGAAGGCTTTCGAAGAGTTGAAGACGAGGTTGACTCAAGCTCCTGTCTTATCATTACCCGAAGGGAGCGAGGATCTGGTGGTTTATTCAAATGCTTCTTACTCGGGATTGGGTTGTGTACTGATACAGCAAGGAAAGGTTATAGCTTACACATCCCGACAATTGAAGGTTCATGAGGTTAATTACCCTACTCATGATTTAGAGCAAGCAGCTGTGGTATTTGCATTAAAAATTTGGAGGCACTACCTGTACGGGACAAAGTGCACCATTTTCACCGACCACAAGAGCTTGAAGTACTTCTTCGAGCAGAAGGATTTGAACATGAGGCAAAGGAGATGGTTAGAACTGATAAAGGATTATGATTATGAAATCCATTACCATCCGGGCAAAGCCAACGTAGTAGCGGATGCCCTTAGCCGAAAGGAGAGGCCTGAACCAATCCGGGTGAAGGCTTACCAATTGATTTTGACCTCCGATGTGATGAAGAAGGTCAAGGAGTTTCAAGATGAGGTGTTGAAGGAAGGTCATCTAAACTCTGAAAGGATGCGAGGTCAAGTCGTGGAATTGGGTGAAAACACTCTCGGTGTTAGAACCCGATTCGAACGAATGTGGATTCCTCGTTATGGGGATCTGCCTGGGAAGATCATGGACGAAGCTTATAAGACTCGATACTCCATTCATCTCGCTGCCACGAAAATGTATCAGGATATGAAGAAAGATTATTGGTGGCCGGGTATGAAGCGTGACGTAGTGGAGTACGTGAGTAAGTGTCTTACTTGCTTGCAAGTGAAGGTAGAGCATCAGAAGCTGTACGAGAAGATCCAACCTTTGGATATACCCTAGTGGAAATAGGAGCATATCACCATGGACTTTATCATGAAGCTACCACGTACCGCGAAAGGGTATGATGCCATATGGGTGATAGTCGACCGTTTGACGAAGAGTGCTCACTTCCTACCAATCCGATAGACGTATTCATCTGAGAAGTTAGCGGATCTATTCATCAGGGAGATTGTAACTCGTCATGGTGTGCCGGTGTCTATTGTTTCTGATCGTGACACTCGGTTTACATCTAAGTTCTGGAAGAGATTTCATGATGCAATGGGGACGAGGTTACGCATCAGCACGACTTATCATCCACAGATGAATGGTCAGTCGGAGAGAACCATTCAGACGCTTGAGGATATGCTTCGGGCATGCGTCAATGATTTTGGAGGTAGTTAGGATGACCACTTACCGTTAGCGGAGTTCTCATACAATAACAGTTATCATGCCAGCATTGGTATGCCCCCTTATGAGATGCTATATGGTAGGAGATGTAAAACACCCGTTTGTTGGGGTGAAATTGGTCAGAGAGAGTTGGGAAGTATTAAGGTGATCAAGGCTATGACTAAGAAGCTCGAAAAGATCAAAGCCTATATGAAGACAGCTAAGGACAGACAGAAGTCGTATGCTGACAAGAGACGTAGACCAATTGAGTTCAAGGTGGGAGATAGAGTTATGTTCAAAGTCTCGCCGTGGAAGGGGATCATTCGGTTTAGAAAGCGGGGCAAGTTGAGCCCGAGATACATAGGGCCTTTCTGAATCATTGCTCGAATAGGAGAGGTGGCCTACAGGTTGGAGTTACCCGATGAGTTAAGTGGAATTCACCCTACATTCCATGTATCTCATCTGTGGAAGTGTTTAGCTGACGAAGATATGGTTGTACCACTGGAAGACATTGAAGTTGATGAAAGGCTCAATTATGTGGAGCAACCAGTGGCAATCATTGGACGCAAGGAGAAGAGGTTAAGGAATAAAGTGGTTCCCCTGGTGCGTGTACAGTGGAAGCACAAGAAGGGATCTGAGTCTACGTGGGAGACCGAAGAAGAGATGAGGCAGTATTACCCACATCTGTTTGAGGAATAACAGGTTTTGGGGACGAAACCTATATAAGGGGGTGGACTTGTAACACCCGAAAAATTTTAAAAGACGAGAAAGAAGGATTAAATGTGTATAAAAGAAAGAAAACACAATTTAACCCAAGTTGAGGGGCCAAATGTGTCAAAAGGACAAAAAGAATAAAAGTAGGTGCATAAAGTGGGCATGGCCGCCCACACTTTGTTGCATATTTCACTTCAACCGGATTTTAGAGAGAGAAAGAGCAGAGTTCGGATTTTGAAGAAAGAAGAAGAGGAGATCGAATTCAAGATAAGAATTCATCGTTTTAAGTTGTTCTTGGCCGGCCTATGCCTCGGTTGCATGCTTATGTGTGTTTGTTTGTGTTTGGGTTGTCTTTTGTTGGGTTTTAGGTGTGTGAACTCATTGCATTCGGGTTTGAAGGAAGACTTGCCCAGAAGATTGCTAAGGTGAGTTCTAGATCCCCGGTTTCTATGTTTTAAACCTGTTTTGGGGCTAGAATTGCATGTTACTAACTTTTTAATATGTCAAGTATTTTGTACCATAAGTTTGGCCCTGTTTCTTCTACTAGGTGTGTTAGGGCCAGCATGTTCTAAGAGATTAGCATGCTAGATCGGTGCGATGTATGTTTAAGAATAAGGATTTGGAACTGATTGTAGTGTAAGATGCGGTTTCAGGATAGTTGATCATCCGCATTAAGTTTGAATATTTGCATAAGTGTTGTTCATCCGCATTAGTTAAGTCTTCATCCGCATTTGATGAACACATCGACTATTTTGTTCACCCGCATTTGCTAAGTGTTCATCCGCATTTGTTTATTCATCCGCATTTGTCTGTTCATCCGCATTTGGTTACTTATCCGCATTTGTTTATTCATCCGCATTTGTTTGCTCATTCGCATTTCTTTAAGGGGACATAATTTTCTGTGATTTTGGGATGTAGAGCTTAAGTGTTAAGAAAGGAGGTTTTATGGGGGACTGTGCTTGTTTACGATTTGCATGCTTTGTATGCTGTTGTGATGATGTTGTTCCATGTTATGTTTATGTCGTGGCCTTACGTGGTGTGACGTATGAATATGCTTATGTAAAGTAGTACTTAACGAAAGTGCTTCGATAACTAAAGAGAAGTAAGAAAGAATGAATGCATGCATTAATGAATGATCGGATGTAAGAAAAGTCTTGCAAGCACTGTAAGGAGGTTCACACCCAATGAAGCGTGTTAGCTCAATGGTGTACGGGTTAGCTACCCTAGAAGGATGCACACTGGGGTCTAGTCTTTGTGATTGACCATACGTACGGGACCATTGTCGCTTACCCCGGTGCTGGTGCCCGCCTACTGCATGGTGTTTGAAGTCTATTTATAGTCTTCGGCCCAGTACCCGCCTTGTGCATGATGTTTGGGGTATAGCACATGGCATTAGTCCAAATGATGATACCCCGGTGCTGGGCCCGCCTCGGGCATGATGTTTGAAGTGTATTTATAGTCTTCGACCCAGTACCCACCTTGTGCATGATGTTTGGGGTATAGCTAGAGGCATTAGCCTGGAGCATAGAAAAGCAAAAGTAATAATGATCGAATGAAATGTACGATAAGAAAGAGAATGAATGAATGTAAGTAGATGATGATGAAAGACAATAATGAGATTATCTATTTGTACGTATGATGTATGATCGCTTACGAAAGTAAAGTATGGTTTTAATCGAAAGAAAAGTATTTTATTTATAAAACTAGAACTCACTCAGCAACGCTGACTTTTATGTATTTTCTAGTTGGCAGGAAATGTTGCTGAGGATAGCACGGGGCAGCTACTTGGCGTTTTTGGGATGCCATCCATTGTTTAAATTATGATGTTTTTGCATTGTAATGCGAACAAACAAAATTTTGTAATGATTATGAATGTTGTATTATTTTGCAAAAGCAATGAATGAAATGATTTTAAATTATTCAGTTGCGTTGTTTTAGTACACCAAAATATATGTTTTATGTTTTATGTGCAATGATTGACCAGCTGTAAGCGTCCCGGGAATGGGGCCTTACAGTTAACGTATGCACTTTAATATATACCTTTTGTGAAGTCGTGAGTCTCACAAAAACAGTGGTATGGCCGCAAGATTCTGATTTGAACAAGAAAAGTGAGATACATAGTAGAAATGAGAGGAAAAACTCAAGAAATAGCTTTGTTTGGGTATAACGATGCTTACACTCCAGGTGGTTCGTGTTTTTTGGAATGATTTGAAGGGTATGAGGGCTGTTGGTTCGCGAGCTTGAGCTGAAACTTCCTGTTCTTGCAAGAACCTTGCGTGAAAACACACTTTAGTACAACTTCTAACTTGGTTTTCTCTTGGTTGATGTTAGGATGGAGCTAACCTTCGAATTTCATGCTAGAATGGAGGAAGATTGCAGAAGTTTTTGAGAGTTCTAGGCTGAAATTTCAAGAGAAAGAGTGAGGGAGAAGAGGTTGGGAGTTGGGTTGCATGAATGGGGAAATGAGGGAGTGTGGAGTGTGTTAATGGGTTTGGGGGGGGGGGGGGGTTTCAAGGAAAAATATGGTTGGTGGATTTGGGGGGTGCGGCCGAAGTAGAGACAGAGGGGGGGAGAGTTAAAAAAATTTTTTGTAATTTATTATATAGTGTAATTTGTTGTGTAGTATAGTTGATAGTAGTTTTAGTTTTTATAAGTTATTAAGTGTAATAATACATATGCATGTATGTGTGCCGAAAATATGTATTTATACACACATATCATTTGTTTTAATTACAACTTTAATTTCTAGCATAGATTCAATATTTTCTAGAATCACTTAATAATTTCTAGGCTAAAGTTAATCATAGCGGGATCTACTAAGGCAAGTAAACCTAAAATCAATTAACATGGAAGAAGAAAATAACATTAATAATAAAAATAAAATAATGCCAGATTAAATTATACTTTAAAGTAGAACCTAGAATCCGGTTGATACACATCTAGGCAAGGAAACAGGGTGTAAAGAAACAAGAAACTACTTGTTTTCACTCAAAAAGAATCAACAATCAAATTACACTGGCGGAATGAAAGTAATCAGACGTCAAACAAGAAAAGCAATGCCCGAATGATGAAAAAGAAGTCAAATCAAGGTAACACGATTCAATGAATAAGATTTACTTGTATTTTAATCAAAATTGTGCAACTACAGATTGGTGTATCAAAATATTCATGAAAGCTTAAATAACTAAATCGAAAATGAACTAGTCATACAAAAACCTTAAACAACAATAGTTCTATCATGGATAGTTTTTTTGCTTTTTGTAACAACCTCCAATGCTATGGAGTTTTGATTCTAAAGCCTTCTAAAGACACTCGTGAACCAATCTAATGATATCTGATTACAATCATCATTGGAATCATACTAATTAATCATAAATGGCACATGTATCTATTGTATAAATTAAAACCAAAACCAAACACGAAGCCACACGAATGAGCCCTAAATTCAATACACCCGTGCCCAAAACTCATCTAGAACATTCCACAACCAACTTCGAACACTATTACATCAAAGTTCCTTTGAATCAATCAAAAAGAAAATTATGAATTCACATAATATTGTATTACCATCTAGGCAAGGAAACCGGGTGTAAAGAAACAAGAAACTACTCATATTCACTCAAAAAGAATCGAGAATCAAATTACACTAGCAGAATGATAGTAACCGGACGTCAAACAAAAAACGCAATGCATGATCGATGAAAAAGAAATCAAATAAAGGTAACACGGTCAATTAAATAAGATTTACATGTATTTTAATGAAAATGATATAACTACAGATTAGTGTATCAAAGTATACACGAAAGGTTAAATAACTAAATCAGAAAGGAACTAGTTAAAATTTTTAACAACAATAGTTCTATCATGGATAGTTATTTTGCATTTCGTAAGAACCTCCAATGATATGGAGTTTTAATTCTCAAGCCTTCTGAACACAATCGTGAACCAATCTAATCATATCTGATTACAATCATCATCGGAATCATACTAATTAATCATAAATGGAACATAGTATCTATTGTAAAAGTTGAAACCAAACCGAACACAAAGCAACACGAATGAGCCCTAAAATCAATACACTCGTGCCCGAAACTCATCGAGAACATTCCACAACCAATTTTGAACACTATTACCTCAAAAATCCACCGAATCAATCAAAATGGCAATTGTGGATTCAAAGAATACTTTATTACCATCTAGGCAAGGAAAACGGGTGTAAAGAAACAAGAAACTAATATTCACTCAAAAAGAATCGAGAATCAAATTACACTTGTGGAATGAAAGTAATCAGACGTCAAACAAGAAAAGCAATGCTCGATCGATGAAAAAGAAGTCAAATCAAGGTAACACGGTCAAGTAAATAAGATTTACTTGTATTTTAATCAAAAAGGTACAACTACAGATTGGTGTGTCAAAGTAGACACGAGAGGTTAAATAACTAAATTGGAAAGGAACTAGTCATACAAAAACATTAAACAACAATAGTTCTATCAAGGATAGTTTTTTTACTTTTCTTAACAACCTCCAATGCTATGGAGTTTTGATTCTCAAGCCTTCTGAACATACTCATGAACCAATCTAATCATATCTAACTACAATAATCATCGGAAGCACACTAATTAATCATAAATGGAACACAGTATCTACTATATAAATCGAACCTAAAACCAAATATGAAGAAACATTATTGAGCCCTAAATTCGATACACTCGTGCCCGAAACTCATCGAGAACATTCCACAACCAACTTCGAACCCTATTACCTCAAAAATCCTTTGAATCAATCAAAATGAAAACTGTGGATTCACAGAATACTTTATTACCATCTATGCAAGGAACCCGGGTGTAAAGAAATAAGAAACTACTCGTATTCACTCAAAAAGAATCGAGAATCAAATTACACTAGCAGAATGAAAGTAATCAGATGTCAAACAAGAAATGCAATGCATGATCGATGAAAAAGAAGTTAAATAAAGGTAACACGATCTAGTAAATAAGATTTACATGTATTTTAATCAAAATGGTACAACTACAGATTGGTGTATCAAAGTATACACAAAAAGTTAAATAACAAAATCGGAAAGGAGCTAGTCATACAAAAACGTTAAACAACAAAAGTTCTATCATGGATAGTTTTTTTGCTTTCCGTAACAACCTCCAATGCTATGGAGTTTTGATTCTCAAGCCTTTTGAACACACTCATGAACCAATCTAATCATATCTGATTACAATCATCATCATCGGAATCACACTAATTAATCATAAATGGAACATAGTATCTATTGTATAAGTCGAAACCAAAACCAAACGCAAAGCCACATGTGACATCTCACTTTCCTTGTTCACAGCAGAAACGTGCAGCCATATTACAATTTTTGGTGAGATTCATGACTTCAAAAAGGTATATTTTAAAGTGTGTTCATGAACCAAGGGTTGGTGCACATGATTTCAACCCGAAAACCCTCTTTTCCAAGTGTTTTAGCACCAAAAACCCACCTGTTTTGAAAAGCCTTTCAATCCATGCTAAAAATTTGCTCTAAAACAGTTTATGAACTCTTTGTGAAGCTGGTTTAAAATTTAAATAATGGTTTGGTGATGTTTATGCTTGAAACAAATCGATTACACATGTGCAAAAGGTGATTAACACCCTCTAAAAGCATCAATGGTGACTTGTATGTATAAATCCACGAGTTGAAGTTTTGTTTTTGTTAAACATATAAAATTCGTGACTTGGGGTTTACATTATGAAAAGTGTGGTAAAATGGCTTAAATGAGGTAAAAACTAGGACCCGAAAAGTGGTAAAATTGGAAGATATTAGTAAAACTTAACAAATATCAAACTTTATAATTTCCACGCCCTAAATAATATATCTTAGAGTTAAGAACCGAATTTGGTGATTTATTGAGTTAAATTGCAATTTTTATGAATTTAATTAGCAAAATAGGCCTAAACCGGGAGATTTTGGAGAAAAATTAAAAAAAAAAATTGTGTAACAAGTCTAAAACCATAGAATTTATGTAATTTCAGTAACTTAGAGACCCAAAGGTGGTAATTTGGTAAAAAGTTTGAAGAAAATGGATTATAATGTTCGGTTTCGGGTAAAAACGGGTCTAAACGGGCTTTAACGGATTTACCATAACCGGCAACTGGAATTTTGTGTTTTAAACCTCTAAAGTTAAAATCTAGAAATATCAAGTTAAAACAAGCCTAAAAGTAGAATAAAAACCCCTAGGAACTAATAAGGGCCACGTTGGGTCAAGTAATGAAAGAAAGCAAACTTTTGGGGTCAAAATTGTAATTTTTGAAACTTGAGGGACCAATGTGTAAATTTCATAAATATATCTGAATTTCAGTAATCTTATGACTAGAAAACTCTTATTAAACTTATTATAATATAAACAAACTTATAAAAGTCATATAACTTGTCATCCATTTATCAAAACCCTAACTTTCCTAAAAAGGAAACTTTTTAACATAAACTTCTAAGGAACGAAGCCACGTGAACGTGTGACCATAAAATACACTTAGATACACTTCCAATAGTCCAAGAACATTAGCTTATCACTTGTATCTTGATCATAGGGTGCTAGGACTTGGGCTTGTTGATACTTGAAGGACCTTTGTTTGATTCTAAGGTGAGTTTTAGTGTTCCCTTTTTACTACTATTTTGGGATGAAACATGCTATGCTTGAACTAAAAGATATTTGTGTACTATTATCTGATGTTATTATATGTTGTGGCTAATGTTAGAACCTGCACCTACTTGTATCACAATCATTAATTCTTATATGAACCGCTTGTTTTATATGGGTAGATCTACTTGGGGAATCCCCCACGCACAGTGCCTTCCAACATAATAGGAAGGGTACCCCACTGAGATCCTACGGGGTCGTTTGTGTCATGTGACAGGTCTTGTAAGATACTATGGTGTACCACTTAGCAGGTACGGTACACTCTTTGAGGCTCAGTTTCCCCTACGGGATAACCGGTTCAATGCAACTTTAGAAGAGGCTAGCCGGGGCTGAGCGCAGGGTTGATTGGGACCCCACAATAGTGATACCTATATTTTTAAAAAATTAACTTATGGGCTCTGAAGAGTCCTTTTGTTTTCAAACTTTAAGCACTTGAACTCACCAACTTTTTAGTTGACACTAATTCTTTTGAGCATGTTTCAGGTAACCCTTGATGGAAGCTTGGACTGTAATGGTCTGTTAATGGATGGCCTAGTTTCGTGACCTTGAATGGCATTACTTGATTTTGAAAACATTGTTAGACATTTGGTATTGTTGTGCATTAAATTTGGATAATTTCAATGTGTGTGGATTTGATGTTTGGGCAAGACTTTCATAGCCCGGATACTTTGTTTTAATGTAATGCCATGTGATTTCTCTCCTTGTGCGCTTTCGAGTGGTTAGTTTCCGCTGCCATGTATATCGCTAGTCTACGACGTCCCACCCTCCTTGGGCCCGGGGTGTGACAATTGTAATCAGATATGATTAGATTGGGTCACAAGTGTGTTCAGAAGGCTTGAGAACCAAAACTCCATAGCATTGGAGGTTATTACGAAAAGTAAAAAAACTATCCATGATAGAAATATTGTTGTTTAACGTTTTTGTATAACTAGTTCCTTTCCGATTTAGTTATTTACGCTTTCATGAATACTTTGATATACCAATCTGTAGTTGTACAATTTTGATTAAAATGCATGTAAATCTCATTTGCTTAATCGTGTTACCTTGATTTGACTTCTTTTTCATCGATCATGCATTGCTTTTCTTGTTTGACATCTGATTACTTTTATTCCGCCAGTATAATTTGATTCTCGATTCTTTATAAGTGAATACGACTAGTTTCTTGTTTCTTTACACCCGGTTTCCTTGCCTAGGTGGTAATAAAGTATTCTTTGAATCTACAATTGTGATTTTGATTAATTCGATGGATTTTTGAGGTAATAGTGTTCGTAGTTGGTTGTGGAATGTTCTCAATGAGTTTCGGGCACGAGTGTCTCGATTTTAGGGCTCATTCCTGTGGCTTGGTGTTCGGTTTTGGTTTCGATTTATACAATAGATACTATGTTCCATTTATGATTATATAGTCTGATTTCGATGATGATTGTAATCAGATATGATTAGATTGGGTCACAAGTGTGTTCAGAAGGCTTGAGAACCAAAACTTCATAGCATTATAGGTTGTTACGAAAAGCAAAAAAACTATCCATGATAGAAATATTGTTGTTTAACATTTTTGTATAACTAGTTCCTTTCTGATTTAGTTATTTAAGCTTTCATGAATACTTTGATATTCCAATCTGTAGTTGTACCATTTTGATTAAAACGCTTGTAAATCTTATTTGCTTAATCGTGTTACCTTGATTTGACTTCTTTTTCATCAATCATGCATTGCGTTTCTTGTTTGACGTCTAATTACTTACATTCCACCAGTGTAATTTGATTCATGATTCTTTTTGAATGAATACACATAGTTTCTTGTTTTTTACACCCGGTTTCCTTGCCTAGATGGTAATAAAGTATTATTTGAATCCACAGTTGTCATTTTGTTTGATGTGGTGTATTTTTGAGGTAATAGTGTTCGAAGTTGTTGTGGAAAGTTCTCGATGAGTTTCGGGCACAAGTGTATGGATTTTAGGGCTCATTCGTATGGCTTGGTGTTCGGTTTTTGTTTCAATTTGTACAATAGATACTATGTTCCATTTATGATTAATTAGTGTGCTTGCGATGATGATTGTAATTAGATATGATTAGATTGGTTCACGAGTGTGTTCAGAAGGCTTAAAAATCAAAACTCCATAACATTGGAGGTTGTTAGGAAAAGCAAAAAAACTATCCATGATAGAACTATTGTTGTTTAACGTTTTTGTATGACTAGTTCTTTTCGATTTAGTTATTTAAGCTTTCGTGAACACTTTGATATACCAATCTGTAGTTTCACAATTTTGATTAAAATACATGTATATCTTATTCACTGAATCGTGTTACCTTGATTTGACTTCTTTTTCATCGATCGCGCATTACTTTTCTTGTTTGACGTCGGATTACTTTCATTCCGCCAGTATAATTTGATTCTCAATTCTTTATGAGTGAATATGACTAGTTTCTTATTTCTTTACACCCGATTTCCTTGCCTAGGTGGTAATAAAGTATTTTTCTGAATCCACAATTGTTATTTTGATTGATTCGGTGGATTTTTGAGGTAATATTGTTCGATGTTGGTTGTGGAATGTTCTCGATGAGTTTCGGGCACGAGTGTATCGATTTTAGGGCTCATTCCTGTGGCTTGGTGTTCGGTTTTGGTTTCGATTTATACAATAGATATTATGTTCCATTTATGATTAATTAGTGTGATTCCGATGATGATTGTAATCAGATATGATTAGATTGGATCACAAGTGTGTTCAGAAGGCTTGATAACCAAAACTCCATAGCATTGGAGGTTGTTACGAAAAGCAAAAAAACTATCCATGATAGAACTATTGTTGTTTAACGTTTTTGTATGACTAGTTCCTTTCCGATTTAGTCATTTAAGCTTTCCTAAATACTTTGATATACCAATATGTAGTTGCACAATTTTGATTAAAATGCATGTAAATTTTATTTGCTTAATCGTGTTACCATGATTTGACTTCTTTTTCATCGATCATGCTTTGCTTTTCTTGTTTGACGTCTGATTACTTTCATTCCGCCAATGTAATTTGATCGGTTCAAAAGGATTGAATATGTGATTATATGATAATATAATGATCAAATCAAACACAAAGTAATCAACACATGCAAATACATCAAAAAATTCATAGATTTCATTGATAGCAAATGCACAGGATACAAAGTGTAAGGATTCATTTCGTTCAACTGATTCTCTAACTGTTTTTAGACCTCTCTTCTATTATATTTTGTTACTGTCCTCTACACTACATAAAGTATCCTATTTATACTATCAACAAAACAAAGGAACATATATTTACAAATAAGTCCCTATACTATGACAAAAAACATACAAAGACAAAATGTTAATCTTCTAAGAGTCTACAATACTCCCCCAAGATTACATTTGTCTTCTGTCTTCAAAATCTTCAGTCTTCATGATCTTGAATCTTGAATCTTCAATCTTCAATCTTCAATCTTCAATTTTCAATTCTTCAATCTTCAATCTTCAAAATAATCTTCTGGCTCTTCTTTAACCTTGAACATCGGCTTCTCTTTGTAAAGCACGAGTTCCTTCAACGCTTTTGCGATCACAGACTTGAATTTACCTGCAAGAATTCCTTGCTTAGTCTTTGAAGCATTAGTCTTGATCTCCATCTGGTTCATCTTCTCCAGCGTCTCCTTGGATAAACCTGCAATGTCAATGTTCGTGTAGAATTCCAATGGTTTAGGATACTCTTGAGAATGCACCTCTAACACACCTTTACTGGAAATCCTCATGAACTCGATCATCTTTATATCTTTCTTAACAATGTTTGCATAGGCTAACGCTTTACGTAATACAATCCTTTCCATTGCAGCATTCATTACTTTGATAGTTATCATAAAGTACTTCTTATTGTTTTCGGCAACTTCCAAAGAAACACGTTCAAACTTTTGTATAGACAAAAATGATATGTAACTTGGATGTAGCAATTTAAGCTCAAACACTCCAAAAAGTGAGATCATGTCTTTATCCCAATCGTCGAGATTTCTGACAAGTTTTAACTCAAAAGTATCAACATTATAAAACCATCTTAAAATTGGCTTTGTAGTTTGAGTTCCATCAATCACTTTAAGTCCTGGATTAGTTACTTTCTCAAAGTATTTATCACTGTATGCTTCCAAAAATTTCTCTTGTTATTAAGCTATATCAGCATCTTTTCTTCCGCGCTTCAACGAATTGAAATATTCTTTGTCTTCTTGATCACAGCGAGTCTTCAAAAATGAACTCATTCTAGATATGCCTCGGTTTAACAGTTGTACAAAATTTTCACCGCGACTTGCTTTGGTTGGGTTAATCAAAGGCAGTCTGTTCAATTCTTTCGAGTCTTTAACAGGTAGATCAATGATGCTCGAGTAAAAGTGATAGACATCACATATAGCATTTACTCGTTTAATCAAAAATGCATCAAAGATTTCGTCATACTTCCAAGCAACTATCTTCACTTCTTTAGTTGTATTAGGAACAATCATTGCGTGTGTATACATACATATTTACGACATGCAAAACACAGAAGAAAAGATGCTAGAAATTAATATTGTAATTATACAAATAATATGTGTGTGTATACATACATATTTACGACACACGTACATATATATGTAATATTACACTTAAAAACTTATATAATTAAAACTACACAACAAATTTACACTACAATTTATAAACTTTACAAAAAAAAAAATTAAACACCCCCACCCACACCCAATCTCGGCCGCCCCCCTTCTCCACCACTCCCTACCTTCCCATGAACTCCACAAACTCATTTACACACTCCACCTCCCTCTCTTTACCCCATACATGCAAAACACACACTACATTCACTCTCTCTCCCTCTTTCACGAATTCTCTCCCTCTCCTCTTCAGAATTCTGCATTTCTCCTCCATTCTAGCCAAGAAAATCGAAGGATAGCACTACCCCAACATTGACCAAGTGCAAAACGAGCTAGAAAGTGAGTTTTGGTGAGTTTCTACACAAGGTTCTTGCAAAAACAAGAAGTTTCAGCTTATGCTCGTGATTCAACATCCCTCATACTCTTCAAATCATTCCAAAATCACGAAACACCTTGAGTGTAAGCAGCAATATACCCGAACAAAGCTATTTCTTGAGTTTTCTTCACTTTTCTACCATGAATATCATTGTTTTTGTGAGACTTACGACTTCAAGAAGGTATATTTTAATGAGTGTTCATGAACCATGGGTTGGTGCGTATGATTTCAACCCCGAAAACCCTCTTTTTCGTGTGTTTTAGCACCAATAACCCACTAGTTTTGAAAGACCCTTCAACCAATGTTAAAACCTGCTCCAAAACAGTTTATTAACATCATTATAATCTGGATTAAAATTTACAAAAAGGGTTGGTAATGTTTATGCTCAAACCATGATGATTACACATGTACAAATGTTGTAAAACACCCTCTAAAATGCAACAATGACGCTAGTTATGCTCAAATCCATGAGTTTATGTTTGTTCCAGGAGTTTGGTGATAATAATCTTATAAAATTTGTGATATTTGTTCAATGGGTATATTGGGGTGGTATTATGGACTACATGGGTGTATTTTAGTGACCCGAAAAGGTGGTGAAATTCTCAAAATGAATAAAACTTAATAAGTTACAAATTTTAAAACCTCCAGGCCCTAAAATAAGTATTTTTGTATTAAAAACCGAATTTGGTGAATTTTTGGGTTAATATGTAATTTCTATGAATTTATTTAATAAAAATAAGCATAAACCGGGAGATTTTTGGATAAAATATTAAAAAATAGTGTAACAAGCCTAAGACCACTAAATAAATATTATTTCAGTAAGTTAGAAGACCTCAAAGTTAAATCTTGGTGGAAAATTGAATGAAAGTTGGTTAGAGTGTTCGGTTTCGGGTAAAAACGGGTTATAACGGGTTAGTTTAAAAAAATGGACTTTTTGCTCAAATAACCCCAAAACAACTATTAAAACAGATTATGATTTTGGTTAGAAGCCCTTAAAACGTTATACTTGAGGTCATAGGTTGAAATTAGGAGATCTAAAACAAGATGCTTAAATTAACGGTTTTACCGTAATCGGTAACCTGGATTTTGTGTTTTAAACCTCTCAAGTTAAAATCTAGAAATATTAAGTTAAAATAGGCCTAAAAGTAATATAACAATCCCTAGGAACTAATAAGGGCCATATTGGGTCAATTAATGAAAGAAAGCAAACTTTTGGGTCAAAATTGTAAATTTTGAAACTTGAGGGATCAAAGAGTAAATTTCGTAAATATAACTAAATTTTGGTAATCTTATGACTATAAAACTCTTATTAAACTTATTATAATATAAACAAACTTATAAAAGTCATATAACTTGTCATCTATATCAAAAACCCTAACTTTCCTAAAAAGGAAACTTTTTGACACAACCTTCTAAGAAACGAAGTCACGTGAACTTATGACCATAAAATACATTTAGTTACACTTCCAATAGTCTAAGTACATTAGCTTACTACTTGTATCTTGATCATAGGGTGCTACGACTTGAATCTTTTCTATGACTGAAGAACTGTTGAGTTACCTAAGGTGAGTTTTAGTGTTCCCTTTTTTTTACTACTATTTTGGGATGAAACACGCTATGTTTGAACTAAAAGTTATTTGTGTACTATTATGTGATGCTATTATATATTGTGGCTAATGTTAGAACCTGCACCTACTTGTATCACAATCATTAATTCTTGTGTGAACCGCTTGTTTATATTGGTAGATCTACTTGGGGAATCCCCACGCACAGTGCCTTCCATCATAACCGGAAGGGTACCACACTGAGATCCTACGGGGTCGTTTGTGTCATATGACAGGTTTTATAAGATACTATGGTGTACCACTCAGCAGGTATGGTACACTCTTTGAGGCTCAGTTTCCCTTATGGGATAACCGGCATAACACAAGTTTAGAAGAGGCTAGCCGGGGCTGAGTGCAGGGTTGATTGTGATCCCACAACAGTGATACTTATGTTTTTTTTTTAAATTAACTTATGGATTCTAAAGAGCCCTTTTTTTTTGAACTTTAAGCACTTGAACTCACCAACTTTTTAGTTGACACAAAATCTTTTTGAGCATGTTTCAGGTAACCCTTGATGAAGCATGGATTGTAATGGACACTTAATGGATGGCTTAGTACCATGACTACAAATGGCATTACTTGATTTTGAAAACATTATTAGACATTCGGAATTGTTGTATAATAAATTTGGATAATTTACAATGGGTATGGATTTGATGTTTGGGCAAGACTTTCATTGCCTGAATATGTTGTTTTAATGTAATGCCATGTGATTTCCCTCCTTGTGTGCTCTCGAGTGGTTAGTTTCTGCTACCATGTGTTTTGCTAATCTGCGACGTCCCACCCTCCTTGGGCCCGGGGTGTGACATGTACATTCTCTTCTTTTTCTTTTTCCAAGTCAGCAATGATAACATCTTTCTTTAATAGTTCTTCTTTTAAATTCTCATTTTCTTCTTTTAGATTCTTAATGATCTTATCCTTGTTTGAGTTTTCTTCTTTCAAGGACTCTATCAAAATTTAATCATCTTTCTCTTGTTCCTCATACACATGCACAACAGGTTCAATAACCTCTGTGTTTTGAACATCAAAATCTAAATGCTAATTAATGTCATCATTAGAATCATCAACATTTTGAATCTCTTCTTGATGTTCATCTACATGATCAACTTCTTCCATAACTTCTTCAATTACTTCATTAATGATTTCATTAACTTCATTTCCACTATCATTGCCATCATCATCATCAACAGATGTGGAACTAGAACTATCATCACCAACATTCTCATCATTATCATCATCTTCATGTTCATCTTCATCCAATAACTCTTGAGGATCTACTTCAATCAGGTAGTTTGGATCAACTGGTTCATCCTCAAGTAAATGAAAATGATCTTCATTTATGTTTACCTCATCTTGAGCCACAACCCTCATATAGTCAAACATTGGTACATTAGAAGAACCAGTATTCATTGCTAGTCGTTTATATGAAGTTTCTGTCATATGCTCAAGAATCAATCTTTCACCACCAACTCTATAAGCATGATAATCAGGATTGGCTTCATTTATGATCATCTGCAGGAATCTAGGATACATCAGATACTTATTTTTGATTCCTTTCTCAAAGTTAAAGACAAATCCATTCATAATCCAACGAGCCATGTTGAATCTTCTGTTTGTTGCAATGGCAACAATTGGAGATGCTATATCAACAGGAAAAGAGTTCCAACTCGCACTTCATTTGGACATACCGTGTTGGAATATATAACATAATAATTTCCAGTGATTATACACTCTTGCTCGGAAAAATTGTTTCCTCGGAAAGTAATCCGGATGACCCATGGCAATAAAAGTTTATCTGCACTCATCAAAAGTTAATTCAGTCAAATCTTGTAGGTCCTTTATTCCTAGCCTTAGAGCTTCTAGAATGGCTTGTTCAGATACTTCTACCATCCTTTCATTAGTAATAAAACCTCAAACAACTTTTCTACCTTCTTCATCTCTTTCAACAGAAGCAGTGTTCCAAAATTTCTTGATTAATCGAGCATATATGACTGGTTGTGAACACATAGCATATACACACTTAGTCCTCAATAAGAATCTGATCATCTCTTTGTATCCAGTAGCTTCTCGAACATCTTTGTTAAGAAAAGCAGCTACATTATGCTTTGGTTCAAACTTAAGCTCAACTATCTGTATGTATAAAACAAAGAAATTTAGTCACATTTGAATTTTCAAAACTTAAAAACAAATTATGATTTATCAATTTTGAACCAAAACACTTAAAAATTTTCTAAGTGTTTATATATATCTCATTACATGAACAAGAGTATATTGGTTACAAGTTTGATTTACACAATTCATAATAATCAAGTACTGCATTAAGTGTCTTGAACTTTGATTAGATTTCAATTGAATTAGCATTTTTTTAAACTTTCAAACTTAACTTTCACACAAAATTTTTTTGAAGTGTTCAACATACTCTGTCAATAGCAAATTGCATTCAAGTTAATATTTGAATGATTTAAACACACCAAATCATTGAAATTTTTCTCAAAATCATATTAATGAATGAAAATTTGTGATTAATTTGACATTTTATTAACAATTTCATGAATTTGACTGTTCATATTCAAAACCCGACTGATGAACTCATAATCATCAAGAACACAATTTGATGAAATACTGATAATCATTTCAATCTGTTCAAAAACAAGTTTCTATCATTAATCAATGTTCAATTTCAGTTGTTAATTCATATTATTGTCACAATTTTCAAATTTTCCTTCGAACTAGGGTTAATACGCCTAAACAGACATAAAACACCCGATCGAATTCAAAGTATAAACTTGAAATCAGATGAATTTCATCTTGAAATGATGTTTGGATTCAATGTATCTACCTATGAATCACAAGAATTTACACCAACTATCAATAATGATGAACTGAGTGAATCGGGTGAATGAGAGTCGAGAGTGTTTATCAGAGAATATGAGTGAATGAATGAAAAAACACAAGTGTTGAATATATATATAAGTGAAAATTTAGGCGCATGAGCACTGTTTATGCGCATGAGGTCAAGCGCATTAGCACTATTCAGTCGCATGAAACTAAATTTCACTGTTTTTTTTAGGCGCATGAGCACTGTTTGTGCGCATAAGGTTTAGACGCATGAGCACTGTTAAGGCGCATGAGCACTGTTCAGGCGCATAAGCACTGTTTAGTCGCTTGGGCACTGTTCAAGCGTTTGGGCACTGTTCAGGCACATGAGTCTAAATGAAACGCCCAACACTTGGTAAATTTTCACTTGAAACGTCTAACCCTTGGAAGCCTGGTAGTGTTTAGGCGCATGAGCATAAGATGATACGCCCAGCACTTAACCAAAGTTTTAGACACATGACAACTATTTAGGTGCATGAGCTTGTCTGAAACGCCCAACACTAGTACAAATTTTTGATAAATCACCATACTCCTAATCTGGACTTGTGAGTACTTTAGGCGCATGGGATCCTTCCATGAGTCTTGACACTTGACCTTTTCTCATCATTTATCTGAACACTATACAAACTCATTAGCACTATTCACACTCAATTTTCAACACTTGGTCAAAATTGTATGACTATCACTAAAATTTTCATTAATGACCCTCAATTTTATCATTTTTTTAACATTTCAAATTTTTTATTTTTTATTTTTGACCATTTTATTTTGAATTTAAATTTTTAAAACAATTTCCTGTCATTTTAGTCTCTAAATTTTCAGATAGACTTTATTTTATTGCAAGAAGCTTTTCCACTTTTGAATTCTTTTTAGGTTCATTTTTACATCATGTCAAACACACATATACTTGTAATTTCAGTTTTATCCTTTTTATCCAAAACACTCTTTATTTTTTATTTTTCACATTTTTGAAAATCAATTATTTTCTCTTTTTCATTTTAAAACACATACTTGTAATTTCAGCTTTATCCTTTTTATCCAAAACACTCTTTATTTTTGATTTTTCACATTTTTGAAAATCAATTATTTTCTCTTTTTCATTTTTACTCCCTCTAAACTTTTAAGTTTTATAAACTTAGAAGTTTCTTTTTCATTGCAAGAAGAGCAACTAATCATTATTAACATGTCTGCACAGAGAAAATCATGCAAAAATCAAAACTAAAGCAGAATAAAAAATCTACTATTTACAATTGAATCACATGCCTGCAGTGAGATCATATAAGTTTAGATCAGCACATTAAAAGAAAAAAATGATGCATAGTCGTAGACAGTGATTAAATCCTGATCAAGTGTGTTCTAGGTCAGCATTTCTGCATCAAAGGAGACACGAGATCTAAGGACAAAAAATGAGTGCTCTTGGCGAGATACTCAACACACTTTTTCAATTCTTGGATTGATTAAGGTACGATTAGATATGACATTATGTAAGTCACACTTAGACTTAGAGAGTTCAACTCTCATAAAGATCTGCAAGAAATTACCTTTCTCAACTTGTTAACCTGACATATATTTGTAACCAGATCTCGTGTTGAGATTATGCACATTGGCATCTTTTTGCATCAAGTGAGAATATCCAGGTGTGTAATTACTTACAACAAAGGATATCTTGTCACTTCAGGTCTATGATGACTCATAACAAAGAAGTGATTAGATGCTTAAAATTAATTAGAGCTCAATGGGTATTCATATCGCCACCAGGTGTGAGATTATGACTTAACAAGCAATCAATTTGAGAAGTCAACATTACTCATTGGTAATAAAATGGACAAACATGAATGCATGATTGATTTAGTTTAATCACAAGAATTTACTTTTTCAGTATAATTGCATGAGCTTACCTGCACATCATATCTGGTCACGTCAGACTTTAGTAACGAGTGAATTATGTAACTAATCAAAACTAATGTATCTATCATTTCTCACATAATGCAAAGACAGATTCATTCCTAAACTATGTAACAAATAAATAAAATCTATTTTTTTATTTTGTTTTATATTTTTCTCTTTTGTTTTTGCAATTTTCTAATTTTTATTTGCTTTTCCTTTTTATAATAAGTATGCACACACAATATATACAATTAGGCAGTTAACTTTGACAGTTTCTCTTTTGGTTTTCTCAAACAAATACGGGAGGGTTCTTACCATTTTATGACTCAATAACTGAAAACTCAAAACCAATTTTTAAACATGGTTAATAAGTCCAATTGACTCGACCAAATATTCAAAACGACCCGATAAAAAGGCTTTTGTAAATAGGTCAGCCAACTGTTTTTCAGTTGTGATTTGAATCAAAATGATTAAACCTTTTTCAGAGTTATCTCTAAGAAAATGATATCGAATCTCGATATGTTTTGTTTTTGAGTGTTGGACAGGATTAGCTGTAATAAACATAGCAGCAGTGTTATCAATGTAAATAGGAGTTTTAAGAAAATTGAACCCGTAACCAGCAATTGGTTTTGTAACCAAAGGATTTGAGAACATCCTGCTGAAGCAGCTATGTACTCAGCTTATGCGGTTGTTTTGTTTCTAAACAACCATTTTGTGCCTATGGCATTTTCTCCTTCAGGTAAATCCACAAGCTTCCACACTTCTTGCTTGCGAAATTGCAATAATTCTTCTTGCATTGCCTCAATCCAACCATTGTCCTTTAACGCTTCGGTGATGTTTTTAGGAACAATTTGAGATAGAAAACATGAGTATAAGCAAAGGTTTTCTTGATCTGATTGACTTCTCGTCGTTCTCTCATTCAATGGACCGATAATCTGAGATGTTGGATGGTTCTTGTGAACACGAGATGTTGGAATCTCATTCACTTGAACATGAATATCCAGATTAGATTGGTTTAAGTTGGAAAGCTGATGCAATAAATTCGAATAATGTGGATTGAAATTTGGAACTTGAGTCAGTGAGTTGATAAAATAATCAAGATTATCAGTACCAACTACATCACCAGAAATCGATGATGTTCCGGACTCAGGTTGTATAATTTCAGGACCATCATTAGGAAAAGGTTGTGAAACATTTGAATTTTCTGAAACGGGATGCTCTTGAGCTTGTTGAGGCCGAAATATAGGATCTGTAACAAATGAGAAAAATGGATAATCTGGGCTTGAGTCATCCATATCATCAGAATTAGAATCATCACTAAAAGAACCGAGATCTCCTGCTTGATTTTTCTTCTCACCTGTAAATTCAAACAAGTTAGAATGAAAAGAGTTTGACAATGAATCTAAATCAAATAACCAAGCTGGACCATTTGCAACTAATGGAAAAGAATTTTCAAGAAATTTAACGTTGAGTGTTTCAAGGATAACATTTGTCCTAGAGTTATAAACTCTATAGGCTTTTGAAACCGACGAATATCCAACAAAAAATCCTTCATCATATTTTGAATCAAATATTCCTAGCTGATCACTTGAATTTAAAATCAAAACTGGACAACCAAAAGATTTAAGAAAATCTATATTAGGTTTCCTGCCAAACATCGACTCATAAGGAGTTTTCTGTTTATCTTTCACAATCAATGAACGATTCTGCACAAAACACATTATGGATATAGCTTCATCCCAGAAATTGATTGGAATTTTGGCATCTGCTAACATAGACTGTGCTACTTCAATCAAAGTTTTGTTTTTCCTTTCAGCAACTCCATTTTGTTGTGGAGTTCTAGGAGCACTGAACTGACGAGCAATACCTTATTCTGCACAAAACATGTCAATATTATCATTTTTAATATCCGTTCCATTATCACTTCTAATTATTTTGACCTTTTGTTCTAATTGATTTTCTACTTTAATGATGAATTCTTTTAATAATTCAGCCGTTTCAGATTTAGCATGCAAAAAGAAAACCCAAGAAAATCTTGTAAAGTCATCAATGATAACTAAACAATAAGATTTCGTTCCAATACTCCAAACATTTGTTAGACCGAATAGGTCCATATGCAACATCTGGAGAGGTTTGGAATTTGAGTTTATCTGCTTGGGCTTATAAGACGCTCTGTGTTGCTTTCCTTTTAAACATGCTGAGCAGAGATCAGTTGTGGCAAACTTCTTTGTTGGAAGACCTACAACATGATTTCCTGATACAAGCTTGTTCATGTTCTTGAATTGGAATGCCCGAGACGTCTATGCCTGTAAGGCACCGTTCCCAGAGACCTCATAGTTGGTCAATCATAGCATAAAACATTAAACAACACACATTTTATAAAATATTGCAGCGGAATTAAGTTAATAAAAACCATTCATTCTATTAATAATTAACAATGTTAAGCAATACATCATTGTTTTCTTGAATTACAAAAGACCCTGATTCGTTGCATTACAAAACAACAATATTATTAAAGATGAATGGATGCCAGTCTTGCCCTGTTGAGTAGCTTCCTCTGCGTGCCATCCTTAGCAACAATTACCTGCCAACTGAAAATGCATAAAAGTTAGCGTTGCTAAGTGAGTTCTAGTTTTAAAACGTTTAAAATACCTTGTAGGATTTATATATGAAAATACCATTTTCAATAAAATACTTCCTTTACTTTCGCACGTGAGCACTCATCAATGTATAAACTTAATTATCTTCATTAACTCACGTATTCGTTCATTTCATACATTTTCATTATCTTTCACTTTCTATGTGGATCCTGTCTCATGCAATACCCCCGACTCATGTTCGAAGACTGATACTGTGCCGGGGTACGCGACAAGGATCCCGTCTCTGTTTACAACAACCCCCGACTCATGTCTTAAAACCGACACAGTACCAGGGCGAGCATCATGACATCTTTCGGGTAGATCTCAAGGATCAGACCCCCTTTAAGTCAATCTCAAAGATTACACTCCATCCGAGTCTGTAACGACAACATGGTCGCGAACCTCCTTTCATTGCTTGCAAGACTTTTCATACATTTCTTATGTTCCTCTTCTTTATTAACATTAATATTTCACTTTCTTTACGATAATACTTTACGCATAAGAATATAAACACACCATGTAAAGTCACATTATACATAGTATAAAGCATCAACAACAGCCCACAACTTGCATTACCACAACAGACATGAAACAGCAAAACATTCCAGAACTTACCCTTTACATTCTACTTCCCAAGCTTCAGAAAAATCCTAAGTCCTTAGACTAATGCGGATGAACAGAGACTAATGCGGATGAACAGTAACTAATGTGGATGAATGCCTTCAGATTATTCCCAGTGTCCAACTAAATGCTGGTAGAACAAATGCGAATGACTGAAACAAATGCGCATGAACACTGTAACAAATGAGCATGAACAAAAGAAATACGGAAGAACACTTGGGCGCATGAGCAACTACAAATGCGGATGAACAAACAACAAATGCGCATAAGCAAAATACTTCAAGTGTATGTTTAGCTCTTAAATGCGGATGAACTAACCGACCTGCAAATGCACTTATGCAATTATTCAGTCCCCAATCCTCGGTCTAACACGTCCTTATCATCGATCTAACATGCTTAACATCTAGAGCAGGCATACAACCATGAAAACACCAACAATTCCTAACCAATCATGCTTATCCATCTGTTCGAAGCTTATACTCAACATCCTAAGCATCAGCAGCACATAAACCACCATAAGCACAAACATAATCAGCCATATACATACGGTAAAGCATAAAACAACTATAAAACCTTTTAAACATGCATTTTCAGCCCCAAGAAGTTTAAAACACATAAAAACCGGGCTCTATAACTCACCTAGTGCAGCAAACAAGTAAAAATCCTTCAAACTCATGTGCACAAGAGTTCAAACGCCTAAAACAAGCAAAAACAAACAACAAAACACATAAACACATATAAATCGGTTTCATGGTCAAAACCAAACATAAACCGAGTCAATTATGCATAGAAATACATACCAAGATCAAAAACAGCCTCTATCTCTCTCTAGAACCGAGAGAACTTCGATTTCTTCTTCTTTTTCTTCTTCTATTTCAGTTGAACATAGCAGCAGGAGGGGTGATATGGGCGGCCATGCCCATATAAAGTGCACTTTTTGACTTTTGTGTACTTTTACACAAAACACCCCTCATCTTTGGTTTCCTTTAGTTTCCTTCAAGATACTTTCTTTTCTTTTTATTTTATGTGACAAAATTTCGAGCGTTACAAGTCTACCTACTTAAAGACGTTTGATCCCCGAAACATGTCACTCTTCAAATAGCTGTGGGTAATGCTGTCTCATTTCATCCTCCGTCTCCCACATAGACTCGGAATCCTTCCGGTGTTTCCACTGCACACGTACAAGTGGAACCACTTTATTTCTCAGTCTCTTCTCCTTCAGGTCGATGATTGCCACTGGTTGCTCTACATAATTAAGCCGTTCATCCACTTCAATATTTTCCAGTGGTAGAATCATGTTTTCATTGACTAAGCACTTTCTCAGATGGGATACATGGAATGTCGGATGAATTCCACTTAACTCATCAGGCAATTCTAGTCGAAGGCCACCTCCCCTAATCGTGCAACGATTCGGAAAGGCCCTATGTATCTCGGACTCAGCTTGCCCCTCTTTTGGAATTGGATGATCCCCTTCCAGGGCGAGACCTTTAATATGACTTTATCACCCATGTTGAACTCAATCGGTCTACGCCTCTTATCGGCAAACGACTTCTGTCTATCCTTGGCTGCCTTGATAAAGGCTTTGATCTTTTCTAGCTTCTCAGTCATAGCCTCGATTACCTCCACGCTTCCCAACTCCTTCTGGCCAATGTCTCCCCAACACACGGGCATTCTACATCTTGTGCCATATAGCATCTCGTAAGGTGGCATGCCAATGCTGGCATGATAGCTGTTGTTGTATGAGAACTCTGCCAACGGTAGATGATCATCCCAACTTCCTCCAAAGTTGATCACACATGCTCGGAGCATGTCCTTGAGCATTTGAATTGTCCTCTCAGACTGACCATCTGTCTGAGGATGGTAAGCCGTACTGATGTGCAGCCTCATCCCCATTTCATCATGGAATCTCTTCCAAAACTTCGATGTGAACCGAGTGTCACGGTCTGACACGATAGACACCGGCACATCATGACGTGCTACAATCTCTTTGATGAACAGATCCGCCAACCTCTCAGATGAATATGTCTCGTGGATCGGTAAGAAGTGAGCACTCTTTTTCAAACGATCAACTATTACCCAAATTGCATCATACCCCCTTGCCGTACGTGACAACTTCATGATAAAATCCATGGTGATGTGCTCCCACTTCCACTCAGGTATATCCAATGGTTGGATCTTCTCGTATGGCTTTTGATGCTCTGCCTTCACTTGTAAGCGCACTTACTCACATACTCCACCACGTCACGTTTCATACCCGGCCACCAATAGTCTTTCTTCATATCTTGATACATCTTAGTGGCACCAGGATGAATGGAGTATCGAGTCTTATGAGCTTCATCCATAATTCATCCCCGTAGATCACCGTAGAAGGGAATCCACATCCGCCCGAAGCGGGTTCTAAATCCGTGGGTATTTTCTCCCAACTTCGTGACTAGACCTCTCATCCTTTCAGAGTTAAGGCGATCTTCCTTCAATGCCTCATCCTGAAATTCTTTAACCTATGTCATCATGTCAGAGGTCATCACCAATTGGTAATCTTTCACCTGGATTGGCTCGGGTCTCTCTTTTCGGCTGAGGGCATCAGCCACTACATTGGCTTTACCCGGATGGTAGTGGATTTCATAATCATAATCCTTAATCATGTCTAACCACCTCCTCTGCCACATGTTGAGATCTTTCTGCTCAAAGAAATACTTTAGGCTCTTGTGGTCCGTGAAGATTGTGCATTTCACCCCGTACAGGTAATGCCTCCAAATCTTTAAGGCGAAGACCACAGCTGCGAGCTCCAAATCATGGGTGGGATAATTGACCTTGTGGGTTTTCAACTGTCGGGAAGCGTATGCTATTACTCTCCCACGTTGCATTAACACACAACCCAGTCCCGAATAGGAGTCATCCAAATACACCACTAAGTCTTCACTCCCTTCGGGTAATGTCAAAACAGGAGCTTGAGTTAATCTTGCCTTTAACTCCTCAAAAGCATCTTCCTGTTCCCGACCCCACACAAACCTTACGTCCTTGCGAGTCAATTTGGTCAAAGGTGAGGCTATCTTGGAAAAGTCTTGAATGAACCTCCTGTAGTAGCCCGCCAATCTCAAGAAACTTCGAATCTCGAATGGCGTCTTTGGAGACTTCCATTGCATCACTGCCTCAACCTTTGCCGGGTCCACCATAATTCCTTCAGAATTCACCACGTGACCCAAAAATTGAACCTCACGTAACCAATAAGCACACTTAGTTCGTATAAAGCTTCTCCCTGCTAAGCATCTCCAGTACTTCACGTATGTGGCCGGCATGCTCTTCTTTGTTCTTTGAATAAATCAGGATATCATCAATAAACACAATCACTAATTTATCTAACATCGGCCGACACACTCGATTCTTCAAATCCATAAAGGCAGCTGGCGCGTTAGTCAGACCGAAAGACATAATGAGGAACTCGTAGTGTCCATAACAAGTGCGAAAAGCTGTCTTAGGAATGTCTTGCTCCTTAACATTCAACTGATGGTAACCAGATCGGAGATCTATTCGTGAGAACCAGCTGGCACCTTGGAGTTGGTCAAACAAGTCATCTATTCTTGGTAAGGGATATCGATTCTTTACTGTTAACTTGTTTAGCTCCCGGTAGTCTATGCACATCCTCATACTATCATCTTTCTTCTTAACAAACAAGACTGGAGCACCCCAAGGAGAGATACTTAGTCAAATGAAACCCTTGTCCAATAACTCCTGCAGTTGAACCATCAGCTCCTTCATCTCGGTTGGAGCTAATCGATACGGTTCCTTGGCAACGGGTTGAGCACCGGGTATCAAATCAATCTGAAACTTGATCTCATGGTCCGGTGGCACGCCTGGTAAATCTTCTGGGAACACGTCTGGAAAATCACACATAACTGGTACGTCGGACAATTGTGGTATTGGCGCGTCCACATCCTTTACATAAGCCAGGTAGGCACTACATCCACGTTTCATGCACTTCTCGGCCACCACCATCGAAATCACCTTCGGAACGGTAGTAACTCGGTCACCGTAAACCGTTACCGAACTTCCATCTGGCGCTGTCAGTCGAATCATATTTTTGCGACACACGATGTTTGCCTCATAGGCTGCTAACCAATCCATCCCCAAAAGTACATCAAATCAGCCTAGGGGCATCACAAATAGTTTAGCAGAGAACCTATGGCCTTCTAACTCTACGCCACAATCCTCAATAATATCAGAAATTCTGGTAGACTTACCAATAGCAGTTTCTACATCAAATGGCTCGTCAATTCTTCTACTACTAACAGGCAGCTTAGCATAAAAAGCAGTAGAAATGAAACTCCTTGACAGGATCAGTGATCTATGTTTGATCAATTAGAGTTGAAATGCAGCGGAATTAGAACAAGAATTAGACAAATATAGCAAGAACACAATAGATATTCAATGGAACAGTACACGGTTATAAAGAAAGAGGGTTTTCTGCAAAAGGGATAATATCATTCATGCACAAATGCTTCGGTATATCCGCCGCTAAGCTTCGCAGGTTACAATTAGGTCAACATTCCTTATATAAAGGAATGTGACGTCTGCTGATGTCACTTGAAAGTGACATTTAACAGAATTATTACAAACAACTGAAAGTAAGCAAACTACTGAGAATGTTCACAACAACTGAGAACATCTCAGAGTATGCTAAGTACAAGATGAAACTAAAACTACTGAAACTACAAGTACTGATTACAAGAAACATAAAACTACTGATTACAAAAGAACTGAAAGGAAAATATAACTACTGAAAGGAAACCATCACAACTACTGAAGAGGTCTTCTTCAGCTGTTGTGACAACATCTGAAACTTGGTCTTCAGTCTTTGTCTTCAGCTTTTGTCTTCAGACTTTGTCTTCAGACCTTGTTATAAGTTGATGTCTTCAGCTGTTGCAGACTACTTCAGTTGTTGTAATGTTTGTGGGACTTAAAGGTTTTTCTGATCAGGCTCATTGGTTCTTTTGGTCCAACAAACTCCACCTGAACCAATGCAGCCAAAACCTTTAAGCTTATTGAGGTCCCACTTATTCTTGGCAGAAATACTCTCTTGATCAGCTTCAGAGATATCAGATAAGCACAAGCCAGGGAATAGGTTTCAGTAGATGTGAATGTCAAAGGATGGAAGGGAACTCTGTCTTAGGGAACTGGACACAGAGCTGTTATCCCATCCATGAAACCTACTTCCCATCGATGAGTCTATAAGACTCTCTGACGTAGGCCTCAAGGAGAACAACTTGTTCCTCCTTAGTGAGTTCTTCTGCTTCTCCTTCGAAGAAGAACTCTGGGCCATAGTACTCTGATAGGTACTTTACTGTCTTTCCATTTTTCAACTCAACAGTTGTTATCTCTCTGTAAGCAAATTCATCTGGGTGAGTCCCTTCTAATAACAACTGGAGTTCATTTTTCTTGATCTCTTCAAGCCTCTTGTATAACAACCCCTTCTTGACCATTTTGTTCTCCATTAGAGTTTGAGGGGTCATCTTTGACTTGTAGGCTCTCTTGAAGTCTTCAAGTATCTCCCAGGGTGAGACTACAATGGCCAACATAATAACAGCATCTATGGTCTTTCTCACTTGGCCATTGTATCTACTTGGTATGGATTTCTTATGAATTCTAGAACTAACCCTGGGGTCTGGCCAAATCCTTACTCTCTCCTTTTGATATTAAAAGGATGCCTGAGAGCATACAGCCTTTGAGCGTGTTTCTTCATGGCTTGTATAGATGATGACTGAGGAAACTCTTTGTCAACCATCTTCAAAAGTTGCTTATCGTGCTGTTTCTGCTGTTCTTCTTCTTCAATCTTAACTTTCACCATTTGCCTCTGAAAGTCTGGTGTGATCATTTGTTGACTTCTGGGCTCAGGTATTTTTAGAACGGCAGAGATTGGCAGACTGTCTTCTTCATCATCATCTTCTTCTTCTTCTTCCATCCTCAACACCCTTCTCCTCCTTCTGGGTGCATCATTGGATGTGGTTTGAGGTGGTTTTTGGGGTAAGGGAGTTGGTTTTGAGGGTTGAGTTGGTTTAAGTTTAGGTTTAGGGATTGGTTTGGAGAGTTGTGGGGTTGGTTGTTTTTGAGTGGGAGTTTGGGAAGGCTGATCTAGAATTCTTGTGGTAAGTTTGGGTTTGGAAAGCTTGGCCATATCAGTTCTCTTCCCAGCACCTGCTTCATCTAAGGCTTCGATAATCAACCCCTTATTGAATGCTTCAGAAGCACAGATTCTGGTGGTTATTGCCAGAATACTGTCTCTGGTCCATGATTTAATCTCAATTAATGATCTTCCCAAGTATTTTGCAATAAACCTGATCATTATCTCCAACCTCTCCCTTTCCATCACACTGTAACTGGCCCATCTCTCTTGTATCTCTTTAATCTCCAGCCTTCTGATCTCAGTGTCTAATGTAGATGTATCAAAGCCTTGTCTGAAGAGTTGGTCTATTATTCTGTCCATTGATCTGCTGTGAGCTTCATCAGCTTCTTTAACCAGATCTTCCAATGATTTCTCTTCATCAGGCTTTTGAGTTTCAGCACTTTTCTTTCTCTTGTATGTGATCAGCTGTTTTTCCTTTTCTAACTCCTTTTCTTTCTCTTGTTGTTTCTCATCTTCCACTCTCTTTCTCTTTCTTTCTTTCACTGCCTTAGACTCCCCCTTTTTGGGTGCATTGGGTTCAGGGGTTTGAATGGCAGAAAGCTTCTTTTGCACAGCATCATCAACAAGTGTTTGTAGATTTGAGGAGATCCTCTCATCAATGGCTTTATGCACAATCTCATTGATGATGGGAGTGATGAGAGGTAAGGAATGTTGAAAGGTAGCAACCATCTGCTCAGAGGGGTTCTGTCCCTGAGAGGTGGTGCCAAAAGCAGTGGCTGGTGGTCAGTTGAGTGTAGTGGCTGAGTGTTTGGTGAACCTTCAGATGAAGGTGCCATCTGTGGGTTTATTGGGGCAGATGGACTTTGATCCTGAGACATTTTGGCAAGCAGTTCTTTGAGTCTGCTCACCTCAGCCTCAAGGATTGTGTTATGGGCTAAGACATCGAAGAAAAAGCCTAGGTCATCATCAGTCTTTGCTGAATCACCTGACCTCCTGATTGAATCAGGATGTACATGCCCTGAGTGTAGATCAGTTGTAGCATGTGCCCCTTGTTCTTGGTTCTGGGGACTTCCTGCCTCAGGACTGAGTCCTTCATCGGCAGTTGCCTCTGGTGAGGTCTTAGAGATGTTACCAACTGCATCCTGTTCATTTGCTGAATCAGTAGAAGTGGCAGCCTCACCAGATGTTCTAACCTCCTCCTCTACACGGGGAGATTGAACATTATAACCCCTGTACTGTGGGTTATCAGCAGCATTTTGGTCCTCTTCCTCAGCTGTTGAGGTTCTCCCCATTGTAATTGGTTTCTGGGGAGGAGGAGAGGAATGCAGCTGACTCAGCACTTGTGCAACTATAATGGTTGGGCTTTGAGGGGCGGTTGCATTTGGAGATAGGTTTGAAGCAGATTGCACCCGGGGTGACTGGTGCTCTTCAATGGTAACCTTCTCAATTGAGATAGGTTCCAGCATTGTGGTATCCCCAATTATGGTTGCATCAGGATCCTGTTGAGAGGATGCCTGAGCGGCTAGGGCTGGTGGAGTCTTTGACACTACTGGGGGGTTAGAACCAGTAAGTGTTTCCTGTATTGGTGGTACAGGGGCATCCTCAGGGGACTCATCTCCCTGAGTAGCCTTTTTGGGCTTTTTGGTGTTGGGTTTGGTGGGGACTTTGGATCTGGAAGTGGAGGCTGTGGGTTCCTGCTGCTTGGGTTTTAGCAGCCGGGCAGCCCCTTTCAGTGTAGGGTCAGAGTTGTGCCTGGAGTATACTTCAGGCAATACAGCCGGAGCAGGGACTCCAAGGCCAACAAGGCCGTCTGATTTTAGCTGATTTAAAATTATGGCCATGAGAAACCTGGGATATAATATCCATCTGTTTGCCACAGGTTTCAAAGCCAGATCCTTTAGTTCCATGAAAACTATCTCAGAAAAATTTAGATTTTGTCGTTCAAAGATAGAGTATAATACCTGTTGCCATCGGGAGGACATCTGATCCCATGAGGAGGTTTTTGATGCAAGGCAGACATTCACCATGTGGAATATAAGACGTTCAGCATCATGGAAGTGCTTCTTCAGAATGGTGGTAGCACTTAAGTCTCCTTCATACCCGTTATTGATGAAAGACATATCAGTTGTGCCTTTCGGGTATTCTGTGACACAGGTGGCATCATGTAGATTTAGGGTTTGTCGAATGATGTCTGGAGTGATGACCACCTGTTTCTGGTTAACCAACGACTGGAGAGTGATTTGGCTATCATTCTCACCAGTTTGCACAGAGACGTTGGTCCAGAATTGGCTTAGGGAATCGGGGTATATGGTAGGATTCAGAAGAAAAGCGGTTCGGTACTGGGAATCTACCATAAGATCGATGGCATTATCAAATTTGTTCCAAAAGGCCGACTTCGAGAGGTAGGCAACACAGTTGTGTCTGGGTTTGAGTTTCATGGTCGCCATTGTTGAGAGAGTGAAGGACATAAAACGGCTAATGAAACGTTTGAAAGTAGATTTAGGTATTTATAGGGTAAGAAAAGGCTGATATAAAACGACTAAAAGTGTTGGTGCTGTCATCAGTTGTTTGAAAACAACTGAAGACCTGGTTTTAACTTTCAGAAGTTGTAACAACTGAAGACTTGGTATTAGTCATCAGTAGTTGTGAAACTACTGAAGACATGGTTTTGGCTTCAGTTGTATGAAGTGAAACAGCAGTTGTAGAAACAACTGAAGAGAAAAGTTTCTCATCAGCTGTTGTCGTCAATTCTTAGCTCATCAGCTGTTTCATTCTGACCTCAACACTTATCAGACTTTTTATCTGATTTTCAGACGTTTCATTGGTCATCAGTACTTATCTGTTATACTGACATCAGTAGTTGTAACTACATCAGTAGTTGTAACCACATCAGTTCTTTTCAACAGATAGAGTACTTTCGTACTTTTAAGTAATTTAGTCTTCAGTAGTTATGAAAACTACTGAGGATAAAAGAACTTATCAGTACTTATTTGTGACAATAGTATACGAATGCTCATCAGTACTTGTTGACTGAGATCATCAGTAGTTGTCACTTATTCTAGCTGCAGCATACCAAGCCTTAACACTAGGTTTTGGAAAGTTGAAATGTCCAAAGGCTTAGTAAATATGTCTGCAAGCTCATCAGCACTAGGAACAAACTTTGGATCAATCAGACCTTTTTCAAAACAATCCCTAATAAAATGGTGTCTGATCTCAATATGTTTGGTCCTAGAGTGCTGGACTGGATTCTTGACAATACAAAGAGCTGAAGCGCTATCCATTAGTAATGGAGTCTTAGTCTCTGTAATGCCATAATCCAATAATTGATTCTGAAGCCAAAGTACCTGAGATGTACAACTTGCAGCAGCAATGTACTCGGCTTCAGCAGTGGATGTAGCAACAGATGTTTGTTTCTTACTCTGCCAAAAAACCAAACCATTGCCTAGGAATTGACATCCACTAGAAGTTGATTTTCTAGTTAATTTACACCCTGCATAGTCACTATCAGAAAAAGCAACTAATTTGCAAGAGTGCCCAGTGGAATACCAAAGACCTAGAGATTAAGTACCTTGCAGATATCTAAAGATCCTCTTGACTGCAATCAAATAAGACTCTTTAGGAGCAGCCTAAAATCTAGCACAAACACAAGTTGCAAACATAATATCTGGTCTAGAAGCTGTTAAGTACATCAAAGACCCAATCATACATCTGTAAAGTGTTTCATCAACAGCTTTACCTTTCTGATCTGCATCCAGTTGTGTGGTGCTGTACATGGGAGTAGAACAGGGCTTACAGTTTTGTAAATCAAACTTTTCCAAAAGACTCTTTGTGTATTTTGACTGATGAATGAAAGTTCCATCAGCCTTTTGTTTGATTTGCAAACCTAGAAAGAACTGTAATTCTCCCATGGCACTCATTTCGAATTTTTGTTGCATCAACTTTGTAAATGCATCACACAACTGTGGATCAGAGGATGCAAAAATAATATCATCAACATAAATTTGAACAAGGAGCTTATGCTACTCACTTTCTTAATGAACAAAGTTTTATCTATGGAGCCTCTAGTGAAATTATTCTGAAGAAGAAAATTTGACAGTGTTTCATACCAGGCTCTAGGAGCTTGTTTCAACCCATAAAGAGCCTTATCAAGTTTATACACCCAATCAGGATGTTTATTATCCTCAAAACCTGGTGGTTGACACACATAAACCTCTTCTTTTATTTTACCATATAAAAATGCACTTTTGACATCCATTTGAAAAACTTTAAGACTGTGGAATGCAGCATAGGCTAAGAACAATCTAATTGCCTCCAGTCTGGCTACAGGGGCAAAGGTTTCATCATAATCAATACCTTCTTCTTGTGAAAACCCCTGGACAACCAGTCTGGCCTTGTTCTTGACAATTTGCCCATTTTCATCTGTTTTATTCCTAAACACCCATTTAGTGCCTATTACACACTTACCTGGGGGTAGAGGAACCAGTTCCCACACTTGCTGCTTTTTGAACTGAAGAAGCTCAAGCTGCATGGCATCAACCCATCCATTGTCTCTTAATGCAATATGATAGTTCTTTGGCTCTTGCTGACTGATGAAGAGAGCATAGAAGCAGAAGTTGGACACTTGACTTCTAGTTGAGACACCAGCATTGATATCACCAATGATTTGAGACATTGGGTGATTCTTCAGCTCTTGGTACACTATGAGATCTGTGCAAGTGTTTGTAGCACGCTCAGCAGCAACAGATGTTGATCCAGATTCTTGAAACCAAGTATTAGATGGCAAGTCAAATGAAGTAGAGGATTCAGAAATCTCATCAGCATTTGTTGTGGATGGTGCTACTAAAGCTACAGGAACATCAAGTTTAGTAGACTCAGGCAGTTGATCACTAAACTTGAATAGGTGAGTACTGGGATCATCATCAACATCAGTACCACCAGATGGATGACTAGCTGCAGAAGGTGATGAATTCACATGATCTGCAACAGCTGGAGGCTGATAAGGAACATATTGCAGTATGTCCAGATCAAACAACTCCACAGGGTTTTGTGGGATTTTGTCCTTAGGAGATTCATTGAACTTCACATGCAAGGTTTCTTCAACCATCTTTGTTCTGCAGTTGAACACTCTGTAAGCCTTGCAAGTGGATGAATACCCAACAAAATACCCTGCATCCACCTTAGAATCAAACTTTTGGAGTTGATCCTTTGTGTTGAGAATGTAACAAGGACACCCAAATGCTCTGAAGAATGAAATTAGAGGAGCCAAATGATGTAGAACTTCATAAGGAGTCTTCATCAACCTCTGATTCACTAAATCTCTATTTTACACATAGCATGCTGTGTTGACAGCTTCAGCCCAAAAGGTCAGTGGCAAACCAGAGTCAGCCAACATTGACCTTGCAGCTTCAATTAGGGTCCTGTTCTTTCTCTCCACTACTCCATTTTGTTCTGGAGTCCTTGGGATGCTATACTGCCTCTTGATTCCTTTTGAAAGGTAGAAATCATCAAGTGTATGGTTTCTAAATTCAGTTCCATTATCACTTCTTATAAACTTGACTGATAGGGAATACTGCTTCTCAACATACAACACAAAGTTAATAATTGTCTGAGCAGCCTCATCCTTTGAATGCAAGAAGAAGGTCCATACAAATCTGGAGTAATCATCCACAATTACCAGACAGTATTTCTTCTTTGCCATGCTCGTTACTCTCACAGGACCAAAGAGATCCATGTGCAGTAATTGCAAGCAGGCAGTGGACTTTGGTTCTTCTATAGGAGGGAATGAAACTTTGTGTTGTTTTCCTTTTAAACAAGCAGTGCAGGTTTCATCACAGTGGAACTCCTTTATTGGTAGACCTCTCACTAAACTATTGTGTATCAGCTGATTCATGTTTTTGAGATTAACATGACCCAGCCTTCTATGCCACAGTTTAGATTCCTGAGGAGAGGCCTTGGAGAACAGGCAAGGATGACCTTTAAAAATCAATCTTCTTTGACAAATCCAAGGCATATACTCTTCCTATCCTGTTGGCCTTCAGGAGAGTATGTTCATCCAATACCTTGTCAATCAGCCTCAGAACTTTGGAAGACAGAATCCGGCAGTTCTGGCTTGTGAAAAGTGCAACATGCCCTTTATCACACATCTGACTGACACTCAGTAGATTATATTTGAGATTCTCCACATGGTTAACATCATCAAATCTGATTTCTCTATTTGAAACAAATCCTTTCCCGATGATGTAACCCTTAGCATCATTTCCAAATGAGACAAATCCCTTCTTTCCTTGAGAGTAGTCATTAAGAAGAGAACTGCTTCCAGTCATATGCATAGATCCTCCACTGTCTACATACCAGATGCTTCTTTGGCATGCTGAAGAACCCTGCATTTATAAGAAACTAGTTAGCTTTAGAGACCCAAACCTTTTTGGTTTTGGGTCTGTTTTCATCAACAGATTTAACCATAACTTGTTTCTCATGATTAACAGCTGATGAAGGTGGAGATGGTGCTGAAATGGATTTCTTAGATTTGGGCTTGGATTTCCTTTTCAGTGCTTTGATCACAGGTGCATCTAGTTGGTTAACTCTCCCCAACAAATGCTGAACCATCATAACAAGTTGTGTCTGATTTGTTGCTAAAGCCTTTAGCTCATTTGACACATCAGTACTTGTTTTTGATGAGTTCCTGTGACCCACCATTTCCTCCTTCTTGAAATTCACAGACTTATCTGATGTTTATCATGAGGAACACTATCAGTTGTTTTCTGATAAACCCCATCCTTCTTTTTGGATTTTGGTGAGGCCTTGGGTTTATCAGTTTGAGATGACTGTGGTACAAACTTGGTCTCAAACTCATTTTTCATTTTATTAATCTCTTCTTTAATGAGCTTATCTCTGTTGAGTTTGGAACCCTTTTTGTACCAGCATTCATCAGATAGATGATTGAATTTACCACATATTTCACATGGCTTATTCTTCATCTTGGATTGATCAACTGCTGAAGTGGAAACTACTGAAGGTGTGATCTTCAGTACTTTCCTCCTTTCAGTACTTGTGTTAAGTACTGAAGGATCGGTAACAACTGAAGACTTGTTCTTCAGCTGTTCTCTATCCGTCCTGAAAGACCGTATGATAGATTCCTCAGCAGTTGTTAATCCTTTTATTTTAGCAGATTTGAAATGCTTTTCAGATGTTATGACTTGCCCTTCAGTACTTGGAGTACTTTGAGGGACAACATCTGAATTGCTCAGCTTCATGTGTTTATCAGCATTTAAACCATCAGGCAATTGATTTGCTAAGATCTTAACACTGACTTCATCCTCTAATTTTGTATTATCATTTGAGGATGAATCACATGATGATGTGGTTTGGAAATTACTTTCACCTTCAGATTTTACTATTATTTTGAAGTAAAATCAGTAGGTGGTGCAGTATGATTGTAACCTATTCAAAACTTCACATTTGAAGCTGTTTGCTTGCTGAGAAGCATTTCAAATCCCTTGCAGGATGTTACCCAGCGGTCACACTCAACTTGGGTAGCTGCAAGTGTCTCTTTGGACTTCTGTGGTTCTCAAGTATGACCTCTACCTTAGCCTTTTCATCATTAAGTTGGCATTTAAGCTTGTAAATCTCATCATCTTTGTCATTAAGAGCAGACTCATACTCAGCTTTTCTTTTGGAAATAGTTTTCTCAAGCTCAAGATTTTGATTGATTAAAGCTACATTTGCCTCTCTAATAGAGACAAAGGCAGCTATGCATGATTCAGAACATAACTTGGCTTTAGCCTCAGAAGATACCTGGGTTACCTATGAAGATGATGCATTGGAGCAGGAACCCTCAGTAGACTCCAGGGCCATGAGAGCAAGATTCCCAAAAGGATGTTCACCACCATGTTGACCAGCACCAGCAAATAATTGGTCATTGAAACCAGAAAGATCATCTGGTAAGCTGCTCCAGTCAACAACTCCTGGTGTGAAGAAGCTGTGATGAGGTTGAGATTGTGATGGAGATGGTTGAGGCTCAGGTAGGGCTTGAGGTTGTTGTGCTATAGGAACTTGAACTGGATTTGGCTGTGGCATGTAATAGCAGGGATATGGATATGGCATTGGACCCTGAGGGACAAAATATGCAGGAGATTGAGGTTGTGAGTGATGACCAGAACTAGCAGGATGTTGCCCTTTGTTTTGTGAACTATTGCTTTGAAAGGTCACAAAGGGTGCAGAGGAGTTAGATCCAGTTGATCTACACTCTCTTGCAAAGTGCCCAAGCCTGTGGCATTTGTGACACCTCAACTTACTCTTGTCAAAACCAACTTTGGTTTTGCCAGAGAGTCCTGGAAATTTCCTACCAGTTCTCTTGTAGAACTTTTGAGATCTGATATTGATCAAGGCCATTTGGCTCAAAATATCCATCTCTTCTAAATCATCATCAGCAATACCCTTCAAATCATCCATGATAAAGCATAAATTATCACTATTACACCCAGAATGACTGTCAACACCAACAAATGCATGATCAGAACTGTTTGAAGAGAAATCTATATGCTCATCATAATGGCTTTCTGATCCAGCATATTCTGACTCATGACCGACCAAGGCAGTGTTCCCTGGTACAAAGTCATCAGTGAGCTTTCCTGATGATGCCAGATTCCTTTTCTGCTCTATCTCTCTTTCAAATGTAAGCAGTTTCCCATGGAGTTGGGTGAGAGATAGGCTATCCAGATTTGCACTGGAGCGTAGGATAATGGTGTATGTGTCCCATCTCTCAGGCAGTGATCTGAGGAATCTGTTGTTCATCTAGCTGTTAGTATACTCATGCTTGACCATTTTCAGCTCAGAGATCAAGCAGGAGAAACGCTCAAACTGTTGAGTCAGTGTCTCACCCTTCCTATGAGAGAATGTCTCATATTGTTGGGCGAGGATTTCTCTGTTGTTTGCTAAGACCTTATCAGTTCCCCCGAATTGTTCCTTCAAAGCATTCCAGAGGTCATGAGCAGTTTCATGATGCATAAGCCCAGAATAGATTTCATTAGGCAGTGCCATGGCCAGAATTCCATGGGCTTTAGCATCAATCACAAACAATTTACGATCTTCATCTGAGTATTGCTCCTTCTTCTTCGGAACCATTTGGTTGGTCTCCGGATTGTTCACCATAGGCTTGTGTGGACCGTGAACCACAGATGTCCAACAACCTGAACTGTTAATAGACAGGTGATGGAGCATTCTTCGTTGCCATATGTTATACTCACTCCTAACCAGCATCGGAGGCTTGGTTGAGGAGCCAGTATTGTGAGGGTCATTAGATGGAGTAGTCATTCTCAGATTCAAACCAATTCAATCAAGTTTCAACAGATTTAGCACAAAAACACAACAAACTCAATATGAACCAAGAAGAAACTCAAATTGAATAACCAGAAGCAGCAGAAGATCAATCTCTATAACCAATTCTTGCAAATATGCTAATTTGATCAAACTTTAGATATCGAAATAGCAGTTTCAATGATCAATTGTTAAACCGATCAATGATTAGCCTGCTCTGATACCATTTGACAGGATCAGTGATCTAAGTTTGATCAATTAGAGTTGAATTGCAGCGGAATTAGAACAAGAATTAGACAAATATAGCAAGAACACAATAGATATTCAATGGAACAGGACACGGTTATAGAGAAAGAGGGTTTTCTGCAAAAGGGATAATATCATTCATGCACAAATGCTTCGATATATCCGCCGCTAAGCTTCGCAGGTTACAATTAGGTCAACATTCCTTATATAAAGGAATGTGATGTCTGCTGATGTCACTTGATAGTGACATTTAACAGAATTATTACAAACAACTGAAAGTAAGCAAACTACTGAGAATGTTCACAACAACTGAGAACATCTCAGAGTATGCTAAGTACAAGATGAAACTAAAACTACTGAAACTACAAGTACTGATTACAAGAAACATAAAACTACTGATTACAAAAGAACTGAAAGGAAAATATAACTACTGAAAGGAAACCATCACAACTACTAAAGAGGTCTTCTTCAGCTGTTGTGACAACATCTGAAACTTGGTCTTCAGTCTTTGTCTTCAGCTTTTGTCTTCAGACTTTGTCTTCAGACCTTGTTATCAGTTGATGTCTTCAGCTGTTACAGACTACTTCAGTTGTTGTAATGTCTGTGGGACTTAAAGGTTTTTCTGATTAGGCTCATTGGTTCTTTTGGTCAAACACTCCTACTATCACCAGAATCAAACAATACAGAGGCACAAGTTTGGTTTACTAGAAACATACCTGACACGACATCGGGATCCACCCTGGCCTCCTCTTGGGTCATTGTAAATGTTCTAGCGCTTGCCCTCTGCCCTTCACTCTGTGTCCTCTTCTTCACCCCAGAACTCTAGACCCTCAGCTTCTTGCAGTCTCTGCTTAGATGACCATCCTCACCACAACTATAACACTTCATAGCCCCACATACCTTTGCCACGTGGCCAGGCTTCCTACACTTGAAGCATACATTCGATCCCCATTTGCACTCACCAGTATGCTCCTTCCCATATTTGCCACACCTTTTCATCCCCGAGCTTGATGACCCCACTCTTTGGTCATCCATTTTCATCCTCTTGTTGTTTAGGGTGAAACCTCCATGCATAAACCTCTTCCCATTCCAATTCTTGTCACCACCACCTATCTTCTTCACCTCAACCACCGACACCCCTCTCTCATCGTATAGCCTCCCAGCCAGATCCACTACCGACCTAAAAGTGCTTGGTTGGGCAACAATCAAGTGCATGCGGATATCAGCCGGTAATCCCTGCACATACCTCTTAATTTTCCTCGACACCGGCGTCACTTGATCCGGCACCAGCCTCTCCATTTCGTTAAACTTGGTGGTGTATTGCTGGTGGGTCATGGTTCCCTCCTTAAGCTGTAGGAATTCTCTCTCTACCTTGTCTAGTTCCCTGTGAGGACAGAATTCCTCAACAACCAACTTCTTCAAATCTCCCCACCTCATCCTCCCGATGGCCTGCTGCCCTCGGCTTGGACAATATTGGCCCACCAACACAAAGCCGAGTCAACGAATGAGTGAGTGGCGAATTGCACCTTTTGATCCTCCCTGCACTCACTAATATCCAACACTACCTCCATCTCTCTAACCCAGCGGTGGGCAGTAGCAGCTTTACCGTTGCTGTCAAAAGTAGGGGGTTTGCATCGTTGGAATACCCCGTAGCTGCATCCCCTCGCGGATTCCCGTACCTCTACCCCTTCTTCATCACTGGAGGCTCCCCTTTCAGCATTCATCTCCTCCTCATCATCATGATCTCCCTCATTCTCCCTTCTCCCAACAGCAGCCCTTCTCTCTTCCTCCTTTTCCTTCCTCTCATCCTGTAACACCCCGAAATTCTAATTAAAAGAAAACGAAAGGAAAAGTATCTAGAAGAAAAAGATGAAGGATACAAGTTGAAGGGGGTAAAGTGTACAAAGAACAAAACTTTAATATTATATTAATAAAATGGGTATGGCCACCCACTTTAAAGCATAGCTTTCTATTCTCGGTCAAGAAGAAGAAAAAGAAAGGGGTGCCGGTTTTGGAGAAGAAGAAGGAAGGAAAAGCTACAAAAGAAGGTTGTTCTTAGGATTTTTGAGGCTAAAATCGCAAGTGGAGGTGTTTGGTTTGAAGAGCTGCTTCAAGTTTGTTCTAAGTGTTTAGTATGATAGGTCTATGTCAAGGATGTGTTAGGATGATGATTGGGAGCTGGAAATAGCTTAAGTTACGTTGCAGGTTAGATAGTTCATCCGCATTTAAACTGTGAAATTTGCGTAAGTGTTTTGTTCATAAGCTTTTGCTCGCTACAGTGTCATCCGCATTTGTTCTATCAGCATTTCTTTGGACACTTGGATATTTTCTGAAGACTTTCATCCGCATTGTTCATCCGCATTTGCTACAGTCCATCCGCATTTGCTATAATGTCATCCACACTTGCTACAGTGTCATCAGCATTTCTTTGGATACTTAGAATATTTTCTGAAGGGTATTTTTTGAAGACTTTCGTCCGCATTTGTTCTTGCTCATCCGCATTTCTTTGGGGACTTAGGTTCCTTTTTCTGGAATTTTGGGAAGTAGAATTTAGTGCTAAGAAATGATGTTTCGGGGCGGTTTATGCTCATTTATGTTGCGTTTGCTTTGTGTGCTGCCATGATGATGTTGTTCCATGCTATGTTTATGTTGTGACTTTACGTGGTATGATGTATGATTATGAAAGATAATGATAATGAAAAGTGGAACGTAAAGAACGAATGAAAGTCTTGCAAGCGATGAATGGAGGTGCACGACCAAGTTGTCGTCAGCTCAACTGTGTGCGGTTTAGCTAACCCGAAGGATGCACACGGGGAGTCTATCCTTGAGATAAACTCGATGGGGGGTCTAATCCTTGAGGTTGACCCGAATGATGTCGTGATGCTCTCCTCGGTACTGTGTCGGTCTTCGGACATGACGCGGGGGTTTGTTTACAGGCCCCGGCACAGTATCAGTCTACGGACATGAGTCGAGGGTGTTGCAAAACAAAACGGGATCCTTGTCGCGTACTCCGGTACTGTGTCAGTCTTCAGACATCAGTCGGGGGTTTGTTTACAGGCCACGGCACAGTATCAGTCTTCGGACATGAGTCGGGGGTATTGCATGTGACAAGATCTAGATAGAAGTGAAAGATAATAATAAGGAAGTTCAAAACGTACAACGATGATGTACTTTGAGAAAGATAAATGAATAATTATTATCTATGTGTACGTATGATGTGTGATCGCGTACGATTGTGAAGGTTATGTTTTTAAAGGAAGAAAATTATTTTATTTATAAAACTAGAACTCACTCAGCGTCGCTGACTTTTGTATGCATGATAGTTGGCAGGTATTTTGTTGATGCTGAGGAGTTGCAGGCATGGATGCATACGCTACTGGGAGTGTTTTGAAGATTAGCATCCATATTTCGACATATCATTGTATTTTAAAATAATGTAATGTATTGAAATGATATGTTTTTGATTATTAAGGAAGGTTTTAAATTCCGCTGCAACGGTAATGTATATTTTAAATATTTTATGCGATGACGGTCCAGTTTGTAAGCGTTCTGGAAACGGGGCCTTACAAGTTGGTATCAGAGCTAAAGTTTATGTGAATTGGGTAAATATTTTCAAAAAGAACCTAATCTTAAACTTAGAATGGGATGAAAGGAAAGGGATGCTGATCCTAGTAGCTACGTGCCTGCAGGTAAAGGTTTTATGTAAGCTTTTTGTAAATTAATGTTAACGGGTATTATGTGCGCATGTTATGTGGCTTGTGTGCTTTTGTGTGTATTTAGATACTGATGTAGTCAGGATAGGGAATGCTTGGGAGATGAAGAGTAAAGTAAGTGGCTAATCACAACTGGCCACTGTAATTAGGGACTTACTATACTGGACATTAACTGAGCTATTAACTTGATTGACTGTGTTGATGTTTGAATCTTGTAGTGTTCATAGATGGCTGGTGGTAGATCTTCTAAGGCTTCCCGAGGTGGAGTACGTGGTGGACGTGGTGCTAGCACACGTGCCACAAGGAGAGGGGTTAGGGATGCGGAGACGACTCCTATAGGTAGCGAGGTTCATCAGCACGAGGGCGTTGATGAGTGCGCAAATTTAAGGGCCTCAGTGAAAAAGGCGGTGGTTGAGGAGGTTCATCAGGTCATGCAGACAATCTTACCGTCTGTAGTGACCGAAGTTATTCGTGCTATGAGGGATGACGAGCAGAAGGAGAAGGAGGAGAATAGGAGAACCGCCTGGCGAGGGGGTGAAGCTGGAGGTTTCGGGGATATGGAGCAACCCGATGCGGATAAGGTTGTCTCCGTTGATGACGAGGAGGCAGTGTCAGGAACTGCGAGGGGATGCAGTTATGGGGCATTCCAAAGATGCAGGCCCCCTACGTTTGATGGAAACGGAAGTACTGCGGCTGCTCAGCGTTGGGTGAGAGAAATGGAGGCGATGCTTGACATCAGCGAGTGCTATGAGGATCAAATGGTGAAGTTTGCTACCCACTCTTTTGTGGATTCAGCCTTATGCTGGTGGGACAATATTGTCCAGGCTGAGGGTACCAAGGTAGTCGGGAGGATGAGGTGGAAGGAACTGAAGAGGTTGGTGATTGAGGAGTTTTGTCCTCATAGGGAGCTGGACAAAGTTGAGAGGGAGTTCCTGCAGCTGGAAGCGGGAATGATGACACACCTGCAGTACACCATGAAGTTTAACGAGATGGCAAGACTGGTTCCAGATCAAGTGATGCCTGTGTAGCGGAATATCAAGAGGTACATCCAAGGTCTGCCAATAGATGTCTGCAGACATCTAGTCACTGCCCGACCAAGCACATTCAGGTCGGCGGTCGATTTGGCGGGAAGGTTGTACGACGAGCGAGAGATGGTGGCGATGATGGACAAAGAGGAGGAGCGAGGCTATGATGGGAATGGAAGTGGAAGAAGGGGTGATGAACATGGATTTGAGGCTGGTGGTAAGAAGGTGAGGATAGGCAATTGGAGGATGGTAACCGGGGAAGTGAGGGCGTGCTAGAAGTATGGAAAAGGCCACGAGGGAGAGTGCAAGTGGGGACTGAATGTCTATTTCTAGTGAAGGAAGGAGGGCCACAGGGCAAGGGATTGGCTTATGGCTAAATGCTACGACTGTGGTGAGACTGGACACATGAGCTGAGACTGTAAGAAGACGAGGGCAGGAAGCTCCGGCGCAATGAAGGATGGCAGAGGATGAAGGCTGAAGCAGGTGCCCTGACCGAGAGGAGGCTGGAGCGGACTTCAACTTGACGTTAGGTATGTTTCTGGTAATTTAAATTGTGCATCTATGCTTTGATTATGGTGCTAATAGTAGTTCGTTCCTGCTGCCTTGTGTTAAGTTACACGTTAGGAGTAGGAATACTAAAGAGCCATCGATGTAGAGATTTCTCTAGGTGAGTCCACTAGGTTACCTATGCCCTAGAGAATTGCGTGATAGAATCGCGAGTGCGCTTGTTCCTGCTAGACTGTTCAGGACAGACTTGGGTGGATAAACCTATCCCTTCGGATGAACTGGCTAGAGTTTGTGAGACAAACATCGAGTGTTGCAAAAAGATGGATTGATCAACAGTGCCCGACAAGAGTTCGGTGCCGACCTTCGGCGACGGAGTAATGATAAAGACCTCGCCTTGGAAATGGATCATTCGAATCAGAAAGCAAGGAAAGTGGATACCGAGGCATATAGGGTCATTCTACATTGCTGCTCAGAAAGGAGAAGTGGCATACCAACTGGAGCTACCCGACGTGTTAAGTGTGACTCATCCGATGTTCCATGTATCTTGTCTATGAAAAAGCTCAATCGAGGAGGAGATGATTGTGCCACTAAAGGACACTGTGATGGATGAAAGATTCAACTACGTTAAGCAACTGATGGTCGTTTCTGATGGAAGGAAGTGATGGACTAAGGAGAATGGTGGTTTCACTAGTGCGAGTGCAGTGGAGCCCATAAGGGATCCAAGCCTAAGTGTAAGATCAAGGAAGAGAATAGACAGCGTTACCCGTAACTGTTCGAGAAGCGATAGGTTTCTCGGACAAAACCTATATAAGGGGGGTGGACTTGTAACACCCGAAATTCTATTTAAAAGAAAACAAAATGAAAACTATCTAGAAGGAAAAGATGAAGGATACAAGTTGAAGGGGGTAAAGTGTACAAAGTACAAAACTTTAATATTATATTAATAAAATGGGTATGGCCACCCACTTTAAAGCATATCTGCTTTTTGTTCTCAGTCAAGAAGAAGAAGAAGAAAGGGGTGCTGGTTTTGGAGAAGAAGAAGGAAGGAAAAGCTACAAAAGAAGGTTGTTCTCGGGATTTTTGAGGCTGAAATCGCAAGTGGAGGTGTTTGGTTTGAAGAGCTACTTCAAGTTTGTTCTAAGTGTGTAGTATGATAGATCTATGCTAAGGATGTGTTAGGATGATGATTGGGAGCTGGAAATAGATAAGTTACGTTGCAGGTTAGATAGTTCATCCGCATTTAAACTGTGAAATTTGCATAAGTGTTTTGTTCATAAGCATTTGCTACAGTTCCATCCGTATTTGCTATAGTTCCATCCGCATTTGCTACAGTGTCATCCGCATTTGTTCTATCAGCATTTCTTTGGACACTTGGATATTTTCAGAAGACTTTCATCCGCATTTGCTACAGTCCATCCGCATTTGCTACAGTGTCATGCACACTTGCTATAGTGTCATCAGCATTTCTTTTGATACTTAGAATATTTTCTGAAGGGTATTTTCTGAAGACTTTCGTCCACATTTGTTCTTGCTCATCCGTATTTTTTTGGGGAGGTTCCTTTTTCTGGAATTTTAGGAAGTAGAACTTAGTGCTATGAAATGATGTTTCGGGGCGGTTTATGCTCATTTATGTTGCGTTTGCTTTGTGTGCTGCCATGATGATGTTGTTCCATGCTATGTTTATGTTGTGACTTTACGTGGTATGATGTATGATTATGTACATAAAGTATTATGTAATGAAGTGAAAGATAACGATAATGAAAAGTGGAACGTAAAAGTCTTGCAACCAATGAATGGAGGTGCACGACCATGTTGTCGTCAGCTCAACTGTGTGCGGTTTAGCAAACCCGAAGGATGCACACGGGGAGTCTATCCTTGAGATAAACTCGATGGGGGGTCTAATCCTTAAGGTTGACCCGAATGATGTCGTGATGCTCACCCCGGTACTGTGTCGGTCTTCGGACATGAAGCGGGGGTTTGTTTATAGGCCCCGGCACAGTATCAGTCTACGGACATGAGTCGGCGGTGTTGCAAAACGAAATGGGATCCTTGTCGCGTACTCCGGTACTGTGTCAGTCTTCGGACATAAGTCGGGGGTTTGTTTACATGCCCCGGCACAGTATCAGTCTTAGGACATGAGTTGGGGGTATTACGTGAGACAGGATCTAGATAGAAGTGAAGATAATAATAAGGAAGTTCGAAATGTACGAAATGAACAAATGAGAAATGAACGATGATGTACGTTGAGAAAGATAAATGAATAATTATTATCTATGTGTACGTATCATGTGTGATCGCGTACGATTGTGAAGGTTATGTTTTTAAAGGAAGAAAATTATTTTATTTATAAAACTAGAACTCACTCAGCGTCGCTGACTTTTGTATGCATAATAGTTGGCAGGTATTTTGTTGATGCTGAGGAGTTGCAGGCATGGATGCATACGCTACTGGGAGTGTTTTAAGATTGGCATCCATATATTGACATATCATTGTATTTTAAACTAATGTAATGTTTTGAAATGATATGTTTTTTATTATTAAGGAAGGTTTTAAATTCCGCTGCAATGGTAATGTATATTTTAAATATTTTATGCGATGACGGTCCAGTTTGTAAGCATTTTGGAAACACGGCCTTACACATCCTCCCTTATAGCCCGGATCACCTCGGTCACGATAGATGGTAGGATCGTCTGCATGACTTGGTGAACCTCCTCCACCACTGCCTGTTTCACTGAGGCCCTCAGGTTGGCACTCTCATCACCGCCCTCCGGGTGATGAAGCCCAGGCTCACCAGGAGCTGTCTCTGCGGTCCTTGCCTTGTTCTTTGCGGCTCGTGGTCTACCAGCACGACCACCCCGTGCTCCACCTCTAGAACCCTTAGATGATCTACCTCCAGCCATCCTCTAACACTATAAGATTCAAACACCAACACGGTCATTCAAGGTAATAGATCAGTTTATGTCAAGTATAGTAAGTCCCTAATTACAGTGGCCAGTTGTGATTAGCCACTTACTTTACTCTTCATCCCCCAAGCATTTCCTATCCTGACTACATCAGTATTCAAATCTACTAAAAGCACATAAATCAAATAACACACGCACATAGTACCGGTTAACATTAAGAAAAGAATTACCTGATGGCACGTAGCTACTCGGGCTGGCATCCCTCCATTCGTCCCATTCTCAGTTAAAGTTTAGGTTTTGAAAATATTTACCTATTTCTCTTAAACTTTGGCTCTGATACCAACTTGTAAGGCCCCGTTCCCGGAGACCTCGCAGTTGGTCAATCATAGCATAAACATTAAACAACACACATTTCGTAAAATATTGCAGCGGAATTAAGTTAATAAAAACCATTCATTCTATTAATAATTAACATTGTTAAGCAATACATCATTGTTTTCTTGAATTACAAAAGACCCTGATTCGTTGCATTACAAAACAACAATATCATTAAAGATGAATGGATGCCAGTGTTGCCCTGTCGAGTAGCTTCCCCCGCGTGCCATCCACAGCAACAATTACCTGCGAACTGAAAATGCATAAAAGTCAGCTTTGTTGAGTGAGTTCTAGTTTTAAAATGTTTAAAATACCATGTAGGATTTATACATGAAAATACCCTTTTCAATAAAATACTTCCTTTACTTTTGCACGTGAGCACTTATCATACATACATCAATGTATAAACTTAATTATCTTCATTAACTCACGTATTCGTTCATTTCGTACATTTCCATTATCTTTCACTTTCTATCTGTATCCTGTCTCATGCAATACCCCCGACTCATGTCCGAAGACTGATACTGTGCCGGGATACGCGACAAGGACCCCGTCTCTGTTTGCAACACCCCCGACTCATGTCCGAAAACCGACACAGTACCGGGGCTAGCATCACGACATCTTTCGGGTAGATCTTAAGGATCAGGCCCCCTTCGAGTCAATCTCAATGATTGCACTCCATCCGAGTCTGTAATGACAACATGGTCGGGCACCTCCTTTCATTGCTTGCAAGAATTTTCATACATTTCTTATGTTCCTCTTCCTTATTAACATTAATCTTTCACTTTCTTTATGATAATACTTTATGCATATGAATATAAACACACAACGTAAAGTCACATTATACATAGTATAAAGCATCAACAACAGCCCACAACATGCATCACCACAACAGACATGAAACAGTAAAACATTCCAGAACTTACCCGTTACATTCTACTTCCCAAGCTTCAGAAAAATCCTAAGTCCTTAGACAAATGCGGATGAACAGAGACTAATACGGATGAACAGTAACTAATGCGGATGAATAGTAACTAATGCAGATGAACAATAAATAATGCAGATGAATGCCTTCAGATTCTTCCAAGTGTCCAACTAAATGCTGGTGGAACAAATGCGAATGACTGAAACAAATGCGCATGAACACTATAGCAAATGTGTATGAACAAATGAAATGCGGAAGAACACTTGGGCGCATGAGCAAGTACCAATGCGGATGAACAAACAACAAATACACATGAGCAAAATACTTCAAGTGTATGTCCAGCTCTTAATTGCGGATGAACTAACCGACCTGCAAATGCACTTATGCAATTATTCAGTCCCCAATCCTCGGTCTAACACATCCTTATCATCGATCTAACATGCTTAACATCTAGAGCAGGCATACAACCACGAAAACACCAACAATTTCTAACCAATCATGCTTATCCATCTGTTTGAAGCTTATACTTAACATCCTAAGCATCAACAGCACATAAACCACCATAAGCACAACATAATCAGCCATATACATACGGTAAAGCATAAAACAGCTACAAAACCTTTTAAACACACATTTTCAGCCCCAAGAAGTTTAAAACACATAAAAACCAGGGTCTAGAACTCACCTAGTGCAGCAAACAAGCACAACTCCTCCAAACTCATGTGCTCAAGAGTGCAAACGCCTAAAACAAGCAAAAACAAACAACAAAACACATAAACACATATAAATCAGTTTCATGGTCAAAACCCAACATAAACCAAGCCAATTATGCATAGAAATACATACCAAGATCAAAAACAGCCTCTATCTCTCTCTAGAACAGAGAGAACTTTGATTTCTTCTTCTTCTTCTTCTGTTTCAGTTGAACACAGCAGCAGCAGGGGTGATATGGGCGGCCATGCCCATATAAAGTGCACTTTTTGACTTTTGTGTACTTTTACACAAAGCACCCCTCATCTTTGGTTTCCTTTAGTTTCCTTCAAGATACTTTCTTTTCTTTTTATTTTATGTGACAAAATTTCGGGCGTTACAATGCCAAAGCTGACTTTCGTCACTTGATGCTTGAGCAATTAGGCATGTTGTTTCTGTGAAAGGATCAACTTGAGATATCATTAAAGATGAATGGATGCCAGTCTTGCCCTGCTGAGTAGCTTCCCCAGCATGCCATCCTCAGCAACAATTACCTGCCAACTGAAAATGCACATAAGTCAGCGTTGCTGAGTGAGTTCTAGTTTTAAAAAGTTTAAAATACCTTGTAGGATTTATATATGAAAATACCCTTTTCAATAAAATACTTCCTTTACTTTCGCACGTGGGCACTCATCATACATACATCAATGTATAAACTTTATTATCTTTCATTAACTCGCGTATTCGTTCATTTCGTACATTTTCATTATCTTTCACTTTCTATCTGGACCCTGTCTCATGCAATACCCCCGACTCATGTCTGAAGACTGATACTATGCCGGGGTACGCGACAAGGACCCCGTCTCTGTTTGCAACAAACCCCGACTCATGTCCCAAAACCGACACAGTACCGGGGCTAGCATCACAACATCTTTTGGGTAGATCTCAAGGATCAGACCCCCTTTGAGTCAATCGCAATGATTGCACTCCATCCGAGTCTATAACGACAACATGATCGCGCACCTCCTTTCATTGCTTGCAAGACTTTTCATACATTTCTTATGTTCCTCTTCTTTATTAACATTAATCTTTCACTTTCTTGACGATAATACTTTACGCATACGAATATAAACACACCACGTAAAGTCACATTATACATAGTATAAAGCATCAACAACAGCCCACAACATGCATCACCACAACAGACATGAAACAACAAAACATTCCAGAACTTACTCGTTACATTCTACTTCCCAAGATTTAGAAAAATCCTAAGTCCTTAAACAAATGCGGATGAACAGAGACTAATGCGGATGAACAGTAACTAATGCGGATGAATTCCTTCAGATTATTCCAAGTGTCCAACTAAATGCTGGTAGAACAAATGCGAACGACTGAAACAAACGCGCATGAACACTGTAGCAAATGCGCATGAACAAAAGAAATGCGGAAGAACAGTTGGGCGCATGAGCAACTACAAATGCAGATGAACAAACAACAAATGCGCATGAGCAAAATACTTCAAGTGTATGTTCAGCTCTTAAATGCGGATGAACTAACCAACCTACAAATGCACTTATGCAATTATTCAGTCCCCAATCCTCGGTCTAACACATCCTTATCATCGATCTAACATGCTTAACATCTAGAGCAGGCATACAACCATGAAAACACCAACAATTCCTAACCAATCATGCTTATCCATCTGTTCGAAGCTTATACTCAACATCCTAAGCATCATCAGCACATAAACCACCATAAATCACAAACATAATCAGCCATATACATACGGTAAAGCATAAAACTGCTGCAAAACCTTTTAAACATGCATTTTCAGCCCCAAGAAGTTTAAAACACATAAAAACCAAGGTCTAGAACTCACCTACTGCAGCAAACAAGCAAAACTCCTCCAAACTCGTGTGCACAAGAGTTCAAACGCCTAAAACAAGCAAAAACAAACAACAAAACACATAAATACATATAAATCGGTTTCATGGTCAAAACCCAACATAAACCGAGCCAATTATGCATAGAAATACATACCAAGATCAAAAATAGCCTCTATCTCTCTCTAGAACCAAGAGAACTTTGATTTCTTCTTCTTCTTCTTCTTCTGTTTCAGTTGAACACAGCAGCAGCAGGGGTGATATGGGCGGCCATGCCCATATAAAGTGCACTTTTTGACTTGTGTACACTTTTACACAAAACACCCCTCCCCTTTGGTTTCCTTTACTTTCCTTCAAGATACTTTCTTTTTTTTTATTTTATGTGACAAAATTTCGGGCGTTACAATGCCAAAGCTGACTTTCGTCATTTGATGCTTGAGCAATTAGGCATGTTGTTTCTGTGGAAGGATCAACTTGAGACATATCTAACTTGTATACATTTCGATCTCGAACAGCTTTAACAACTACCCATTCTTTGCTAATCTGAAAACCTGGCTTCAAAATATAATGTATGGCCCCGTTCCCGGAGACCTCACAGTTGGTCAATCATAGCATAAAACATTACACAACACATATTTCATAAAATATTTGAAATTGAATCCATAGTCTAGCATCTGAATTTGAATCCAAAGCACTTGAGCACAGCAGCTGGCAACAACAATGTATTCAGCTTCAGCAGTTGATGCAGACACACAGGATTGTTTCTTGCATTGCCAAGAGACTATCCTTCCACCAAGGAACTGACACCCCCCAGATGTGGACTTTACAGTCATGTTGCAGCCACCATAGTCACTATCTGTATAAGTATACAGATTAAAGTCTGAATTCTTTGGATACCAAAGGCCTAGATTTGGAGCACCTTTGAGATATCTTAGAATCCTTTTGACAGTGATTAGGTGTGACATCTTGGGGTTTGCTTGATATCTTGCACATATGCATGTGGCAAACATGATATCAGGCCTGCTAGCAGTAAGATACATAAGTGACCCAATCATAGCCCTGTAGAGATGTTCATCAACACACTCCCCCTCAAGGTCAGGACCAAGGGAATGGTTTCTGGCTATGGGTGTCTTAGCAACTTTACAATCAGTCATCTTGAACCTTGTAAGTATGTCCTATACATACTTTGACTGACTGATGAAGATGCCATCTTCAACCTGCTTCACTTGAATTCCTAGAAAGAAATTAAGTTCCCCCATGGCACTCATTTCAAATCTATTCTTCATCAGCATCTTAAAGTCTTTGTAGAGCTTTGGATTAGTTGAACCAAAGATGATGTCATCTACATATATCTGAACTAGCAATGTGTCATTCCCTGTATTTTTGATGAAGAGAGTCCCATCAATAGTACCTCTTTTGTATCCATGATTGCAAAGGTATGTTGATAGTGTCTCATACCACTTTCTTGGAGCTTGATGTAGTCCATAAAGGGCTTTATCAAGCTTGCAGACAAAATCAGGATGATCTGGGTCTGCAAAGCTAGGTGGTTGTTTAATATAAACTTCATCATCAATCACCCCATAAAGAAAGGCACACTTCACATCGAGCTGGTAAACCTTGAAATCCTTGGATGCAGCATAAGCCAGGAATATCCTTACAGCTTCAAGTCTTGCTACAGGAGCAAAGACATCAGTATAATCAATTCCTTCTTCTTGTGTGTATCCTTGGACAACCAGTCTAGCCTTGTTTTTGATGATGATCCCTCTATCATCCTTCTTGTTCCTAAATACCCACTTGGTACCTATGACATTCTTCCTTTGTGGAAGAGGGCACAAGTTCCACACCTTCTGTCTTTTGATTTGAAGCAACTCTTCTTGTATTGCTTCAATCCAGCTTCCATCCTTTAGAACCTCATCAACTTTCTTGGGCTCAATTTGGGATAAGAAACAAGAATGTAGAGAAACATGGCTATCATGAGTTTGTCCTCATGTTCTCACCCCTAATCAACATTTCCAATGATGTTTATGGTGGGATATGACTTGTGGATCCTGAGTTGAGGAATCACAGCAAGTTTGTTGGACAGATCAAGATTAGAAAAATTTTGATCTGGCAAAGAAGAGTCCCACACCACATCAGCACACTTATCAAGAGAAACTTGATCCAATGAGTGTGTGACATCATTGATGTTGTCTTCAATGGAGTGGTTATTAGCATCAAGAAATTCTTGATCACTGTCACTACCACCCATTCCTCCTGCATTAGAGGTTCCTTCACCTAAATTCTGAGCCTCTGAACTGGAATTTGAGGGTAATTCAGTTGAATCAGCAGTATTTGTCATGCTTGTGATGATTGGAGCCTCAATGACAGGGTTAGTCACCATTGGAGCTGAAGTAGTCTTCTTGTTTGGTCTTTTCAGCTCAAATCTTAGGTCAGGATCCTCTGTTGATCTGTTATCCATAGATCCTGAAACATTCTCACAAGATTTGTTAAAACAGTTGGTAACTAAATCAAGATCAAATAGCCAATCCAGACTAGAACCTTTCACACAGGGTGCGTGTTCATTGAAAGTCACATTGGCTGACTCCTCAATGATTCTAGTTCTGAGATTGTATACTCTATAAGCCTTGGCTTGAGAAGAGTATCCAACAAAATATCCATCATCTGATTTCTCAGCAAACTTAGCTATTTGATCTTTGGTATTCAAGATGTTGCAAGGACATCCAAATGTTCTGAGAAAACCAATAAATGGTCTCCATTTGTGCCACAGTTCATAAGGAGTCTTACCATGTGTCTTAACTACTAAAACTCTATTCTACACATAGCAGGCTGTGTTGACAGTCTCTGCCCAGAAGGTGATTGGCAGCTTAGAGTCAGATAACATAGTTCTTGCAGCTTCAATAAGTGTCATGTTTCTCCTCTCAGTAACACCATTTTGCTGAGGAGTCCTGGGAGCACTATATTGTTTTGAAATACCCTTTTCATCACAAAATGTATCAAGGATTTGGTTTTTAAATTTGGTTCCCTGATCACATCTTATGATTTTGACCTTGTGATCAGATTGATTTTCAATTTTCAAAATGAAATTCTACAATATTTCAGAGGTTTCATCCTTAGTTCTATGGAAAAACACCCAAGTGAATCTTGTGAAATCATCTGTGATCACTAAACAGTATGAGGTCCTTCCTAGACTCATTACACTAGTGGGGCCAAACAGATCCATATGTAACAAGTGTAGGGGAGTAGTGATAGAGTTTATTTCCTTTGGCTTGTTAGACACTTTGTGTTGCTTCCCTTTCAGGCATGCAACACAGTGGTCATCACTTATAAACTCTTTCTTTGGTATTCCAGTTACCAAATCATTCCTAATCAGTTTATTCATGTGTTTAAAGTTTACATGGCACATTCTCTTATGCCAAAGAAAAGACTCATCACTATTTGCTTTAGATAGAAAGCAAGAAACCTCTCTAGATGGAGATGCTTCCTGCAAGTCCATCTTGTACATGTTTCCTCTCCTGGGGGTTCTAAGCAAAATATGCTCAGGAGGAATGTCAACCCCGGGCTTGAGAACAATGCACTCATGCTCAGTAAAGAGCATGTGATGTTTTTGGTCATAAAATTAGGACACACTCAGAAGATTGTATCCAAGCTCTTTGACAAAATTTACCTTCTCAATGCCGAGCTTACCATTTGTAACCTTGCCCCTGCCAGTAATGTACCCTCCTGCATCTCCCCCAAAAGCAACTGGTCCTCCATCAATCCTTTCAAAGTTTTGAAGCAAGGACTCATTGCCAGTCATGTGCCTGGAGCAGCCACTATCAACAATCCAGATATTTTTGTTGGTCTTTAGCTGTCCCTGCACAAAAAGAGATGATTTAGTTACATTTGAAAACCCAAGCCTCATTGGTCTTGGGTTTATTAGAATGCGTTAAAGGCAATAAAACAGTAATAGATCCTATGCTCAGGCTTTGGGGATCATTTGCTGTTTCTGATGATAAACTTTTAGCCACATGGTCTTCCTTCATCTTCCACACCACCTTTGAAAGATTGGGCTTGACCTTCAATGCTTTAGAAGCTTTTGTGGCTTTGGAAGCTTTGGAGACTGATCCTTCGGAAGATCTTGCTTTCACTGTAGCAGCCTCAGTACTTCGGAAGCATTCCTTTCTTCCAAGACCAATTTTCCTTCCGAAGACAATGGTTCATTTGCCTTTTTCTTCATTTTGGAGCTTTCGAAGGAAACAGATTTTCCTTCCGAAGCTGTTTGTTTCTTCTTCCTCTCAGAAGTTTTCTTCTTGATCATGTGGATAGTACCTTTTGGATTGTATTGACAATCCTTAGCCAAATGTGAGGTACTATCACACATAACACAATCTATATCTTTTCTTTTGAGAGCCTTCTTTTCCAAAGAAGACTGAGCTTGAACACTTTCCTTTTCCTCTTTCACCTTTTTAGATGATGCAGCAGGCTTCTTAGGGTGAAGCTTGCTTTTAGAAATGGATGGTTCAGGCTGTGTAGCAGTGACACACAGCTGATCAATCTTCTTGTTGTTGCTGGAGTGAGTTGAAGCTGAAGTAGAACTCTTGGTACTAGAATTCTTGGCAGGATCTTCAGCTTTTATCACCTTGAACCCTACAGAGACAAGTACTTGTTTCTGTTTGGGATCAAAGGTCGTCTTGACCTCTTGAGCTTTTCTTGATCTTCTCTTTGCTCTTCTGATCAAGTTCTTCCTTTTGGTTTTGCTCAAACCAGCTTCTTTTTCCTCCTTAGGAGCATGGTGACCCTTTTTGGATTTACTCTCTTTACTCACCTCAGAGTCATCCCTCATCTTCTCCTCTTCATCCTCTTCATCACTGGGGTCTATGGATGGAAGCTCATCTTGACCAGTTCCATACCTTGGAGATCTAACTGATAGTAGAGAGTGTGGAGGAGCTATCTCACTAGATCCCAGTCCCTGCTTGTTCTGATAACACACTTTTGCATGCAGAGATGAGGATATCATGTTCTTGAAGGTTTCCACTTCAATAACACATTTTTCTGCTCTGGCTTTGCTTATCACAAGCTCAGCCTGGCATTCAGTCAACTTGGTAATGAGATCCTTAATTTGAGTCCTGTAATTTGTTTGTTCATGTTTAAGAGTTGAAACTATTTTTTCTAGATCTTCTATCTTAAGTTTATAGTCATTTTCAACTCTTTTAAAATCAGCTTTTAAAATATTCAAGGACTCAATGTCAGATCTCATTTCCAAGTTGTAGGACCTATATCTGCTTACTTTAGAAATACAATGAGGAGAGCAAAGATGTTCAAGTACCTTGGTTTCATCGTGGTCAGCCATGAGTGCTTGGTTTGGAGATGCATCTTTAGCTTGAAAGCTCCAGTCAAAGCCTCCTTCTTCAACAGCAACTGTAGCTTGCTGTCTTGGCTTCTCATTCTGGTGCCCTCCTTCGGTGTAGTTTGGCCTGGATGAGGCTTGGCCATCATTTGATTTGGGTGCCTTGCATTCTCTAACAAAGTGTCCCATCTAGTTATAGTTGTAACACTTGACTTTGCTCTTGTCCAGCCTAAACTTGCCACTAGCAGCATTGCTAGGAAACCTTCTCCCAGTCCTCTTGTAGAATTTCTGGGCTCTGTGAGTGAGAAGAGCCATCTGCTAGACTATCTCTATATATTCCAGATCATCTGGACGGATACAGTCCAGGTCTTCAAGAGTAAAGAGAAAGTTGCCTGAACTTTCATCAGTGGAAACAAAGGCTTGAGAGGAGCTTGTCTCTTGGAAGGGACTTCCTTGGATGTAGCTCTCTCTTGGTGTCTCCGGGAAGGTGATGAAAGGACCCTTTTATGAAGTCTCAGGGTAGCAGATGAGATGATGCTGTGGTTCTTTGCTATCCCTTTCAACCACATGAAGGGCTGAACTCTGGTGAGTGTTGGAGTTACCAGATAAATTTTGCATGTTCATCTCCATCTGGTATCCATTGAGTATCCCATACAGCTCAGTGAGAGTGAGGATCTTGAGGTTTTCAGTCCTCTTAATGACCACACAATAGTGTGTCCATTGTCTTGGAAGAGAGAACATGAACTTCCTTACAATATCCCTGTTCTCAATGGTCACCCCAACGTCAGCCAGAGTATCCACAATCTCAACATACCTGAAGTATTGTTGAGTCATGGTTTCACCTGTTTTGAAGGTGAAGTTTTCAAACTGCTGCTTCAGGAGATCTTTCTTGTTCTCCTTGGCTTCATTTGAACCCTCATACATAAGCTTCAGTACATCCCATATCTGTTTGGCGGTCTTGCAATTCTTGAAACCTCTGTAGATGCAGTTTGGAAGAGCAGTTTGGAGGGCTGTCATGGCTTTCTGATCAATATCAATACTTTTCCAATCTTCATCAGAAAAGTCAGCCTTCTCCTTTGGTATCATGCCACCACCAGCAGCAGTTGAAGCGGTGCATGGTACATGAGGTCCATGGACAACCGACTCCCACATCCTGGAATCTTGAGACTTGATAAAGCCTTCCATTCTTTAGCACCAAGTGTCAAAATCCTCAGGAATGATCAGTGGGGACTTTTCACTGTTCCAGTTTCCATATCAGTTTGGAGATAGCTGCCATTTGAAGAGTTAAGTGATGTGTGTTACTAAGAGGTTTTGAAGATGGTGAGATCTTGCAAACAAGAGCCTGGAATGCTCTGATACCAAATGCAGGACCGTTAAAAGGGACTTTGCACTTAGTTAACACACTTAGGAGGATCTTTAGGATCACTTAACAATTCAAATAGGGAACTTAGAACATTAAACAGATGATACAATGCACAACACAAGTAAAGTAAGAGCAAGAACACAAGAAATAATTTTCAACAAAGTAGTATATTACTTCTTAAGTTCTATTACAGGTGTTTGCACTGATCATTGAAATACAAGAACCTTTGACTCTTTATACTAAACCTACAACCGTCAATATACAAAAAGACAATTGGATGTGACTAATCTAGACAACAAGATTAGCCTAAAGTCAAAAGGCAGATTGCCTTTTGACTAGTGACTATGACAGGCCATAGCTCACTGACTTTCCTTTTACAAAAACCCAAAAAAAGAAACAAACACCGAAACTTGCAGACCAAGACCTTATCTACTTTATCATAAAGTATGGAAGTTTCACCAACTTATGATAGTTGGTGAACCACCAGAGCATGTAGTGGACAGGGGGTTGCTTTATGATAAAGTTGATAGAAAAAGTGTCTTTTCTCTCTCTTTTAAAGTAATCAGTCTTATCTTTATTCAGCTTCGGAAGACTTTGTCTTGAGAGCTTTAGAAGACTTCATATTTAACCTTTGGATGATCTGAGTCTTTGGCTTCGGAAGACTTGACACTTAGTGTAAAGTTTCCTTAGTAGTTTCTTCTGAAGATTGGCTTCGGAAGATTTTACACTTAGCATTTTACTTGAGTGTGTAAAACTTCCGAAGCTAGTTTTTCTTTGTTCCTTAGTGCATGTTGGAAGACTTGGTTGTTTTGGTATCCTTTGGTTGCATCAGCCTCATAACATCAGAGGTTCCTACACTTTGATACACCAATCTATAGTTGCACAATTTTGATTAAAATATAAGTAAATCTTATTTAGATAATCGTGTTACCTTGATTTGACTTCTTTTTCATCCATCACGCTTAGCGTTTCTTGTTTAACGTGTGATTACTTTCATTCCACCGGTGTAATTTGATTCCCGTTTATTTTTGAGTGAATACGAGTAGTTTCTTGTTTCTTTACACCCGAGTTCCTTGCCTAGATGGTAAAAAAGTATTATTTGAATCCATAGTTGTCATTTTGATTGATTCGGTGGATTTTTGAGGTAATAGCGTTCGAAGTTGGTTGTGGAAGGTTCTTGGTGAGTCATTTAAGCTTCGTGAATACTTTGATACACCAATCTGTAGTTGTACAATTATGATTAAAATACAACTAAATCTTATTTACTCAATCATGTTACCTTGATTTGACTTTTTTTTCATCGATCACTCATTGTGTTTCTTGTTTGATGTCTGATTACTTTCATTCCGGTAACAACCGATCTCGTCATAATTCTAACCTTTAACCTCCTGCATCATTATCCATACAATTAATATTAATGTAATATCATTATTATTATTAGTAATATTATTGCTACTGCTTCTATTGTCATTTTTGTGATTTCATGTGCTTTTTTTTAGATGATTTAGCTAAATCTAGCCTTAGCATAGAATAAATTCGTGTTCCAGGAAAGTTAATTAGTCACCCTTGCAAAAATTTAATTTTAATTGAAACAATTAAAATGTGTGCTTACACACATAATCCACGGTTTAACATATACATATACATACTTAATACTTAAACAACTAACTAGAATTTACCACTTAAAATACTACACAACAAAATAATACTACATAATAACAATTACTAATATTAATTTAAAATAAAACCACTCCACTAAACTCCAAGCTCTGCCTCCCCTCTCACCACCCTCTCCACCAATCCATTCCTTTCTACACCACCCACAATTGCCACCATCCTCCACCACTACCTTTGCATGCAAACTTGAACACACTCCACCCTCATTCTCACCTCTCATTCTCTCTTCTCTCATCTTGGATTCTCTCTAGCATAAACACACACACACCCATGGTTCTAACACCATTTCAGCCATAATCATCGAAGAACATCATCAAACATCATCGGTCAAGCATCAAACTAGCAAGAGGGTGTTATCTTGTGAGCTTTTGATACACGGTTTCATCAAGTTCGACTTCTCCAGCCCTTGTTTGAAGCTTCCCATACCGTTTTGTCCCTCTACACTCTCCAAATCGTGAACCATACAAAGAGTAAGCTTCATCTTACCCAAAACAAGCTATGTCATATGGTATTCTTTCTTTTATCCACCAAAAACCTTACTTTCTTTGTTCTAACAGAAGTCTACTGCTATCACCTTGTTCTTGAGGAGCTTCTAACATCCTTGAAGGTATGTCACTCGATATGTTAGTGATTCCATGGGTGGAACTCGATTTACACCATGAAAACCCTTTTTTTGGGTGATGTTTGCACCATCTAACTTGCACATCTTGTAACCCTCCAAAGTAAAGATAGTAACCTGCTCAAAAATAGTTTTCTAACCTTTTAATAACTTGTTTTTAAAGTTACAAAAGGATTTGGTAATGTTTAAGCATGATCTATAACGTTTTACATGTGTGTAATGGGTGAAAATGGTGAAATCACGATTCTACAACTTGTTCTTTGGTTATATGCAAAACCCATGAGTTAGAATCATTATTTCAGTAGGTTTTGGATGTTATTAGGTGTATGAAGTGATGTCAAAGGCTGAAAAATAATAAAAGTAGGGATTGTAAGCATTTTGAGCTCATTTTGGGACCCGAAAGGTTGTAAAATGACTTAAAAATAAGAAAACTTAGAGTTTAACCATATTAAAAAGTATTCCAGGCTCTAAATGGGTTAACTAAGTGACTTGGACCGGATTTGTTGAATAAATGGTCAAAAGACAATTTAAATGGAATTTTTAGCTAAAAACAGGCCCTAACCGGGTAACTTTTGGAAGGAATCTTGAAAATAAAAGGATAAACCAAAAATCTAGGTAAATTATATTATTACAGTAAGTTGAGACCTCTAAGACTTGAAGTTGACGAAAAATTTGGTCTAACACCTTTTGAACGTTCGGTTTCGGGTGAAAACGCGTTTTAACGAGTTAAACTTAAAAATGAGACTTTCAACAAAAAGGGTTTGAAAATATCTTCTTGACAGATTATAAAGCTTGTTAAAATTCCTTAAAATAATATTTAAAGTTTTAAGACATAAAACTAAAAGATTCAATGCTTAACCGTTAAAAACCTTCGGTTTTACCGTAACCGGTAACTTAAAACATATGTTCACCAACTCAAATTTAAAATCTGGAAAATTTGGGAGCTTTACTTATTAATAATTTAATATTTAACTCCAAAAGTCGGTTATGGGGTCATAAAGGTCATTAAATGTAAAGAAGCAAACTTTAGGGTAGAAAATGTAAATTTTGAAACTTGAAGGACTAAACTGTAAAGTCTGCCAAACTTCTATAAACCGACCCCCTTGGACTGGTAATCACTTGATAAACTTAATTTAACTTGTGTCAATGACCTAATAGTGTAAAAACATGAAATCCCCTTAAAAAACCCTAGCTTTCTATAAAAGGAAACTTTTAAATGCAAGCCTTAGCAAGTATAAGCTAGTTGAACATTTAACTTCTTAACACACTTTCTCCAACTCGTGTGACCTTAGAACTAGTGGCTTATCACTTAATCTTGATGGTAGGGTGCTAGACTTGAAACTCTCCCGGTACTCGAAGAAACCGTTGCTTGAAACTTAAGGTGAGTTCTAGTGTCCACTTTTTACTACTGTTTTTGGGATGTAGCATGCTCTGTTTAAACTAAACTATTTTCTGTGCTATATTATGATGCTATATGTTGTGTAAATGTTAGAACCTTCTTTTACTTTTATCACGATCATTAATTCTTGTGTGAACCGCTTGTTTTATATGGGTAGATCTACTTGGGGAATCCCCCACACACAGTGCCTTCCATGATGAACGGGAAGGGTACCACACTGAGATCCTATGGGGTCGTTTGTGTCATGTGACAGGTTTTTATAAGATACTAGGGTAAACCATCCGGCAGGTATGGTCCACTGTATGAGGCTCAGTTCTTCCTTCGGGATTAACCGGTACAATATAACTTTTGAAGAGGCTAGCCGGGACTGAATGCAGGGTTGATTGTGATCCCCACAACAATGAAACTATGACTTTTAAATCAAATATGGATTTTATTGAATCCTTTTGTGTTTACATTTTAAGCACTTGAATTCACCAACTTTTTAGTTGACAAAATTTTCTTTGAGCATGTTTCAGGTAACCCGTGATCAAGGTCTGGCCTTTGTAGAAGACTTATGACGACCTAGCACTGTGACCCATGGAATTTGGTTTGATTAGTTTTAAAACATTTGGAACAAGTTAAATTTGGTTATCATGGAACAATTTGTATTGTTGAATTTATGTACTTGTATTGGTGGCTAGACCTACTTCTAGCCCGGTTTTTCTTTAAATATAATGCCATATGTTGTTGCTAGTCTGTGACGTCCCACCCTACCTGGGCCCGGGGTGTGACAATTCCGCCAATGTATTTTGATTCTCGAATCTTTTTGAGTGAATACGAGTAGTTTCTTGTTTCTTTACACCCAGTTTCCTTGCCTAGACGCTAATAAAGTATTCTGTAAATCCACAGTTGTCATTTTGATCGATTCGGTGGATTTTAAGGTAATAGTGTTCGAAGTTGGTTGTGGAATGTTCTCGATGAGCTTCGGGCATGAGTGTATTGATTTTAGAGCTCATTCGTGTGGCTTCGTGTTCGGTTTTGATTTTGATTTATACAATAGACACTATGTCCATTTATGATTGATTAGTGTGATTTGTAATCAGATATGATTAAATTTGTTCACGAGTGTGTTCAGAAGAATTGAGAATCAAAACTCCATAGCATTGGAGGTTGTTACGAAAAGCAAAAAAACTATCCATGATAGTACTATTGTTGTTAAAATGTTTTTGTATGACTAGTTCATTTTTGATTTAGTTATTTAAGCTTCGTGAATACTTTGATACACCAATCCGTAGTTGCACAATTATGATTAAAATACAACTAAATCTTATTTACTCAACCGTGTTACCTTGATTTGACTTTTTTTTCATCGATCACGCATTGTGTTTCTTGTTTGATGTCTGATTACTTTCATTCCGCCAATGTAATTTGATTCTCGAATCTTTTTGAGTGAATACGAGTAGTTTCTTGTTTCTTTACACCCGGTTTCCTTCCCTAGATGCTAATAATGTATTCTTCTAATCCACAGTTGTCATTTTGATCGATTCGGTGGATTTTTAGGTAATAGTGCTCGAAGTTGGTTGTGGAATGTTCTCGATGAGTTTCGGGCATGAGTGTATTGATTTTAGAGCTCATTCTTGTGGCTTCGTGTTCGGTTTTGATTTCGATTTATACAATAGACACTATGTTCCATTTATGATTGATTAGTGTGATTCCAATGATGATTGTAATAAGATATGATTAAATTTGTTCACGAGTGTGTTAAGAAGAATTGAGAATCAAAACTCCATAGCATTGGAGGTTGTTACGAAAAGCAAAAAAACTATCCATGATAGAACTATTGTTGTTAAAATGTTTTTGTATGACTAGTTCCTTTCCGGTTTAGTTATTTAAGCTTCGTGAATACTTTGATACACCAATCTGTAGTTGCACAATTATGATTAAAATACAACTAAATCTTATTTATTCAATCGTGTTACCTTGATTTGACTTTTTTTTCATCGATCACGCATTGTGTTTCTTGTTTGATGTCTGATTACTTTCATTCCGCCAATGTAATTTGATTCTCGAATCTTTTTGAGTGAATACGAGTAGTTACTTGTTTCTTTACACCTGGTTTCCTTGCCTAGATGCTAATAAAGTATTCTTTTAATAGACACTATGTTCCATTTATGATTGATTAATGTGATTCCAATGATGATTGTAATCAGATATGATTAAATTAGGCATGAGTGTGTTCAGAAGGCTTGAGAATCAAAACTCCATAGCATTGGAGGTTGCTACAAAAAGCAAAAAAACTATCCATGATAGAACTACTTGTGACAAACTGGTATCAGAGCCAATGGTTACAGCGAATTAGGATCTTACCTATAAGATACCTAGGCTTTAACCACACATTAACGAATTAAGGAACTAAGAAATAGAAGCTCCTAAGCTATGATCCGAGGGTAGTTCCTAACATCTGCATACATTCATTTAAATTTTGTATAAGTCTTGCTATAATTTTTGATTTTTGATATATATATATATATGTACTATTCACTTTGTATATTACTTGCCTTGCTCATTAGATGGGAGTAAACCAAACTCGAGGAAAGACCATCTACATCAACGATTCGCCTAATGTCCCGCCCCTACACTATTACCCGACCACTATCCCACCACCCACGTTCGTACCTTATGTGGGTGCCGGACCTTCAAGACGCCCCTCGTCGCATGAGATTGGGGAGTATGCCCCACTTGGGTCATAGTATGGGGACCCTAGTTGGTACCCAAAGTCCCCCTGTTAGCACATGATGCCCGATCCTAGCCAGGATTGGGAAATGGAGGAGTCTGAACCATCAGAAGACACGTCTACATCGTCAGCGACCATCCGGGTTAGTTCCTTATGACTTGACGAGGATGAAGACGTGGCACCAAGTGTGAGGCAAACTGTATGAATGTCCGTCCAAACGTCCCCATATTCCAGGAAGAATGGGGTAACTTGGTTACAGGACTGACCGGGGCGCCGCCACAACCGGCCGTACCACTATTGCCACCAGTACTAGTTTCACAGCATCCGACAGGACCCTATGAGCATGATGCCATAGCACATCATAGCTTCCATTTGGCTCCGTCAAGATACTACGCAGACCCCTATGACGAGTCGGCATGCTATTCCAGTGCGTCTCACCAGTGCTGATCTGCCCCAGTACCACTCGGGACCGTTGATTGGAGACCCCACCATTGACGAGGTATGGCGACGACACCAACACGATGACACCCTGAAGGAAGAGTGGGACGAGGCGGTATCCTTACTGGAAAAAATGAGGAAGAAGCTTTACCGAGCCGCCCATAAGTGCGTGCTCAACCCATGGACTCGTCACCGCTACCGCCGTTATTGACATGTCATTTATTATTTTATTATGCACTATTTGAATTTTGAATAAACTATGTATTCTGTAGGGCATGGGTGAATGTTCACTCATGTCACACCTGGTTGTATTTTGAACTAAATTTTGTAATCGTAACAACTTTGCTATGGATAAGATTATTGATGATTACTTGATGGGATACGTTGGACTTCTTTATTTGTATTATGTAATGATATGATTGGTTGTGATACTATAATAACTGTTGGTCACAAAACCCTTGAGTTTAAAACCCTATGCAATGTTTATTTTAGCCATGCCGAGGGGAAGAGGACGAGGACGTGCTCCAAATGCTAGGGGTGGTGTCACCACTTGATCAGGAGCTCGTACCAATCGACATGATGAAACTACCAATGAAAACACCAATGACACTCACCATGCCAATGACAGCCCCAACACCAACCATAACATTGACCAAGAAACTAGATTGCAGCAACTAATAGCCGAAGCCATTGTTAACGCTCTGCCCACTATAACCGCGCATGTCAACGCCGAGCAAAATCGTGAGTTGTATTTTATTATGCACTATTTGAATTTTAAATAAACTATGTATTCTGTAGGGCATGGGTGAATATTCACTCATGTCACACCTGGTTGTATTTTGAACTAAATTTTGTAATCTAACGACTTTGCTATGGATAAGATTATTGATGATTACTTGATGGGATATGTTGGACTTCTTTATTTGTATTATGTAATGATATGATTGGTTGTGATACTATAATAACTGTTGGTCACAAAACCCTTGAGTTTAAAACCCTATGCGATGTTTATTTTAGCCATGCCGAGGGGAAGAGGACGAGGACGTGCTCCAAATGCTAGGGGTGGTGTCACCACTCGATCAGGGGCTCGTACCAACCGACATGATGAAACTACCAATGAAAACACCAATGACACTCACCATGCCAATGACAACCCCAACACCAACCACAACATTGACCAAGAAACTAGATTGCAGCAACTAATAGCCGAAGCCATTGTTAACGCTCTGCCCACTATAACCGTCCATGTCAACGCCAAGCGAAACCGTGAGGTAACCCGTGAGGGGGAAGAAGACGAAGATGGAAACAACAATGAGGAGGAACGGGAAGAAGCCCGTATACGAACTGGTTGTAATTACAAGGCATTCATGGCCTGCAAACCAAGGGACTACTACGGAAATGAAGACGCGATCGGAACGATAAGATGGCCTGAGGAAATGGAAGCAGTACTAGATATAAGTGACTGTGCTGAGGTAAATAAGGTAAGGTTTGCCATGCACTCCCTCAAGAATGGAGCGTTAAATTGGTGGAACACACTGTTGCAAACCCGAGGGAGAAACGCGATGAACCGGATGAGATGGGAAGAGTTTAAAAGCTTGATGGTGGAATGTTACTGTCCAATCAATGAAATTGAAAAGATGGAGGCTGAATTTTAGGTCTAGAAATGAAGGGCACGACACACTTGGAATACACCAACCAATTTAAAGAGCTGCCATTGCTTGTATCGTATTTGGTGGCCCTTGAATCTAAGAAGATTGGCAGGTATATATGGGGTTTAACCCCAAAGATTTGGGCAATGGTGAAGGCAGCCAAGCCAAGGACGTTTCAGGAAACGGTGGAGATATCGGCAACCTTAAATGATGAGGTTGTGAGATGCGAGGGAGCGAGAGGTATAGAGAATGTAGGAGCAAAATGAAAATGGGAGAATTTTCGCTCCATGAGTGGGAGTTTAAGTGAGAGAAATATGGCAAATCGACAACAGGAAGGAAACAAACCCTATTTAGGAAAGCAACCGTTTTGTGGAAAATGCGGATGCCATCACCTAGGGATGTGTAAGGCGAGGATGGCTGTTAAACCACAGGTCAAAGAAGGCAAGACCATCGTGTGCTACAAGTGCAACAAACCAGGTCATTTTGCAAGGGAATGCAAGTCTGAAACCACAGGGCCTGTGAGATGCCACGAGTGTGGCGAAACTGGGCATATCCGCCCTGACTGCTCGAAGTTAAAGGCCAAGAAACCAGCAGTAGGACGCCCTAAGGGGAGAGCATTCGTGATGAACGCAAAAGTTGCTAGGGAGGAGCCCGAAGTTGTGACCGGTACGTTCCTAGTAAACAACCATTATGCTTATATGCTATTTGACACTGGGGCCAATAGAAGCTTTGTTTCTACATGCTTTAGACCAAGAATTGAATTAAGCTCCTCTAGACTAGCCGACACATATACCGTAGAACTAGCGAATGGAACGTTAGTTAAAGCTAATGAGACAATCGTTGGGTGCATGATAGAACTGGACGAGCATGAATTCTCCATAGACTTAATACCGGTAGAACTAGGAGGTTTGACATAGTAGTGGGAATGGATTGGCTGGCGAAAAATAAGGCTGAAATTATATGTTACAAGAAACTAGTAAAAATTCCCCTACCTAAAGGAGATATTCTCGTGATATATGGTGAGAGACCAAGACGAGACATGAACATCATTTCGTGCATAAAGGCCAATAAGTGCCTGAGGAAAGGATGCATTGCATACCTGGCCTATGTAATGACCACTGAAGAGGAAAAACAGCTTGAGGACGTCCCTATAGTGTTAGAGTTCAAGGATATATTTCCCGATGAATTACCAGCTCTCCCTCCACACAGGCAGGTTGAATTTCGCATCGACCTGATACCGGGAGCCGCACCGGTAGCCAAATCACCCTATAGGCTAGACCTGTCGGAGATGCAATAGTTGATGACGCAACTGCAAGAACCTAAAGACAAAGGGTTTATTAGGCCAAGCTTCTCACCATGGGGAGCTCCAGTCCTATTTTTCAAAAAAGAAAGATGGAACCCTAAAAATGTGCATTGACTATCGAGAACCAAACAAAGTCACAATCAAAAACCAATACCCACTCCCGAGGATTGATGACTTGTTTGATTAGCTCCAAGGATCACGATATTACTCCAATAGACCTGAGGTCAGGGTATCACCAGTTACGAATCAAGGAGGATGACGTACCAAAAACCGTATTTAGAACTAGATACGGGCACTATGAATTCTTAATGATGCCTTTCGGTTTAAACAACGCACCAGCAGTATTCATGGACCTCATGAATATGGTGTGCAAGCCATACTTGGGAAAATTCATGATAGTATTTATAGACAATATACTAATATACTCCAAAACCGAGGCAGAACACCAACAACATTTAAGGTTGATTTTAGAATTACTGTGAACTGAACGGCTATATGCCAAGTTCTCAAAGTGTGAGTTCTGGATGCGAGAAGTGCAGTTTCTGGGTCATATAGTAAGCGAGAAAGGAATTCAAGTTGATCCCTCCAAGATTGAGGCCATTAAGAGGTGGGAGCCACCTAAGACCCCTACTGAGGTACGACAATTTCTAGGGTTGGCCGGTTACTACCGAAGATTCATAGAAAACTTCTCGAGAATTGCCAAACCATTGACGTATCTAACCTAGAAAAGCACTAAATTCAAATGGGAATCAAAGCAGCAAGAAGCCTTTAACACCCTAAAGTAGAAACTATGTAGTGCACCGATCCTATCCCTACCCGAGGGGAACGACGATTTCACAGTGTATTGTGATGCCTCACACCACGGATTAGGATGTGTCCTGATGCAAAGAGGAAAGGTGATAGCATATGCTTCACGACAATTAAAGGTACATGAGCAAAACTACACCACACAATACTTGGAATTAGGAGCCGTAGTATTTGAGCTAAAAATTTGGAGGCACTACCTGTATGGCACGAAGTGTGTGGTCTTCACCAATCACAAAAGCCTACAACACATTTTTAATCAAAAGATGTTAAACATGCGACAAAGAAGATGGGTGGAATTGCTGAACGACTATGATTGTGAAATCCGATACCACCCCGAAAAGGCAAACGTAGTAGCCGATGCCTTAAGTAGATAGGAAAGGACTAAACCGCTTAGGGTCCGTGCCTTGCGAGTGAAGGCACAAATCAATCTGAAGGACCAAATGCAAAGAAACCAAAAAAAGGCTATGAATGAGGAAAACTATGAAAAAGAAGGATTAAAGGGGATGAAGGAACAACTAAGCATCTCAGAAGATGGAATAATAAGGTTGCATGGAAAGACGTGGATCCCAACGTTAGGAGGGCTAAGAGACACTATATTAGACGAAGCCCACAAGTCAAAGTATTCCACTCACCCTGGAAATGACAAGATGTATAAATACCTGAGAATAAACTATTGGTGGCCTGGTATGAAAAGAGAAATAGCTGCCTATGTGGGAAAATGCTTGACATGTGCCAAGGTAAAGGCAAAATACCAAAAGCCATCTGGATTACTCCAACAACAAGAAATACCGGAATGGGAATGGGAAAGAATCAAAATGGATTTTGTCACAAAACTTCCCCAAACCCTGAGAGGGCATGACGTTATATGGGTAATAGTGGACCGACTGACGAAGTCGGCACATTTCCTGGCAATTAGGGAAGACTACGAAATGGAAAGACTGGCTAAGATATATGTCAATGAAATAGTGTCCCGACACGGAATACCCTTGTCAATTATCTCGGACCGAGATAGTCGATTTACCTCCCTATTCTGGCAAGCATTTCAACGGGCACTAGGAACACGCATCGACTTAAGCACAGCCTACCACTCTCAAACCGATGGTCAAAGTGAAAGGACAATCCAGACCCTTGAAGACATGTTGAGGGCTTGCGTGTTAGACTTTGGTGGAAATTGGGACACCCACCTCCCATTAGCTGAATTTTCCTATAATAACAGCTACCACACCAGCATAGGAGCTACACCCTTTGAAGCACTTTATGCACGTAAGTATAGGTCATCGATTTGTTGGGCTGAGGTAGGAGAAAGCCAGCTAACCGATCCATAAATAGTGCAAGAAACAACCGATAAGATTCACCAAATACGAGAACGTCTAGCTGCAGCGAGAGATCGACAAAAGAGTTATGCTGATAACAGGCGAAAACCCTTAGAATTTCAAGTAAGAGACTGGGTGATGCTGAAGGTGTCACCATGGAAAAGGTTAATCAGATCTGGGAAGCGTGGAAAATTGAGCCCGAGGTACATTGGACCCTTCAAGATTCTTGAGAGAATCGGACCCGTTGCCTATAGATTAGAATTACCTGAGGAACTAAGCGGGATACACAACACGTTCCACATCTCAAATCTCAAGAATTGCCGATCCGATGAAAACCTGATAGTACTATACACGGAAATGAAAATTAACGACAAGCTCCAATTCGTTGAAGAAACCACTTGCAATAATGGAACGACATGAAAAGAAACATCGACGAAGTAAGATTCCAATTATGAAGGTCAAATGGAACTCACGACGAGGTCCTGAGTTCACCTCGAAACCAGAAAGCGAAATTAAAAAGAAGTACCCGCACCTTTTCAAACCTAAAAACCCTAGCAATGGAATAAAAGAAAGAGTCGGTAAAACCCCTGTCCCGGCATCACACTAAACTGACTTAATATGTATATATATATACACCTATTTTAGTAACTGAAACATTGCATTGTGTGAACCATGATGATTGACCAACCCTATTGCATCCTTAGAATTAGAATAAAGTTTGATAAACTAGACATAAGCAAATTTTGAGGATGAAATTTCTGTAAGTAGGGGAGAATGTGACAACCTTGATTTTTGGGCCCAGAAAATTTTGTTTTAGAAACCATAATGGGCCACACAATGATCAACCGAAGCCCATGTGATGGGCCAAACAAGATCAAACTCCTGGACATGGATATACACACAAACCCTAATGGGCTTAGGCACATCAAACTTTGAATTGGTCATTTGGCCATAGCGATAAGTGGGCTTGACATACAAGACCTTAATGGGCCATTGGGCCATGTGATGAGATTGTTCGTGAGCTACCAACACTAGTGGGCCTTATAATGTCCTAGTGAAACATTGTGCCACTTAAATCTAATAAACAAAAACTTCAAAAATAATCCTAAGACTTTAAGTCATCCGCATTTGTTAATTCTTCATCCGCATTTGTAAACTCTTCATCCGCATTTGTTAATTCTTCATCCGCATTTGTAAACTCTTCATCCGCATTTGTTAATTCTTCATCCGCATTTGTTAATTCTTCATCCGCATTTGTAAACTCTTCATCTGCATTTGTTGATTATTCATCCGTATTTGTAAACTCTTCATCCGCATTTGTTGATTCTTCATCCGCATTTGTAAACTCTTCATCCACATTTGTTAATTCTTCATCCGCATTTGTTGACTCTTCATCCGTATTTGTTGACTCTTCATCTGCATTTGTTTACTCCACGGGCGCATGAGCACTGTACAGGCGCATGAGCACTGTACAGGCGCATGAGCACTGTGTGGCCATATTTCACCTTCAGAAGAACTAAGGATCAAGCAGGCGCATGAGCACTGTACAGGCGCATGAGCACTGTACAGGCGCATGAGCATTGTCCAGCCGCATTTCAATCTTCCGAAGCCAAGACTTAGAACTTCTGAAGCCAAATTCAAATCTTCCAAAATTTCAAAGGATATATATTATAACACTTGGAATTATTCTAAAACTTTAAATATAGAAATTAAATACTTTTAAATTATTAAATCACAAACAAAAAATATTAAATCCTTCACAAGCTGTTATAATGACAGTAATAATAATACAAACCAACATGATACTATCACATATAAATTTAAAAACAAACATGCAGTGAATAATAAATAATAAAGGAAATCCATAAATTATAAAATGCATACACCCGTATGAAATATATTTTAGAAGGAAGTTGACTTGTCTAATCACCACCCAAACCACCCATTGCATGGCTTAGCTTCTTAACCCATGCTAACTTATTCCACTAACCAAAATATCCCCTTAACCAAGAAAACCCTACAATTAAAAAGTGGTACCCGATACCCCTTCCCAACACCTCGCCCGAACCTCATCAAAACCACCACCCTCATTATAAATTTCAAAACTTTCTCTACAAAACACTTCTTTGTTTCTCACTCTCTTGCGCTCTTTTAGCAATTGATACCAGCCCTCTTGAAGCCAGCCTGCATTGAGCTCTAACACATTAAGCCTTCTCTCACCCATCAGAAGCTTCCTGACAGCCCCCACTTTCACTACGTCCACCTCACAAGGTAACCGTCACTACCCGAAAACTTTCGGTATTTTACGTATCGTCTTGTTAGTGACACAAACAACCCTGTGTCACCCCCAACATCTTAAACACATAAGTTACCATATATTCCAGTAACCAAAGAATGTAAAATCTACAAAAAGAACGGTGTTTATAAATCTAACATACACGAAAATTCGGATTTCTTAAAAATAGAAAAAGAATGTGATGAACATAACTTACTGGAAATATGGGTTCACATAGGTGTTATTTATGTTATAAAAGTAGGTGAAGAAGGAAAAATCAGATTAAAACACATAGAAACCCAAAACCGAGACTTAATGAATACTTAACGGAACTAACCGGCTAATGTAACAAAATTACCAACCACACATAAATTACAAATTTATAAAATTTCATTAGGTTTATACTAATAAATAATACTTAGAAATTAAATTTCATAATCTATAGAGCTAATTTGCGTAGCAAACAAAAATATAGAAGTTATTCATGTTAAAATAATAAAAATTCGTAAAAACATACTTCTAAGTTAGGAAACCAAAACTTTATGATTCAAGAACTTACTCTAAGTATTTTAGAATATTCTAAATCTAAATTGGACCAAAAGTGGAACCAAACCTAGGAACCCGTTAAAAACCGTACCCGAACGTTAGAATACCAAAACTGACATAAAACGACCTAAGACTCAAAAATACAGTATCTATTTGCCTAATGATGATAAAATAAAACTACAAACCAAATATTTTCAATCATAGGATTTTCTAGGAATTAATTCAAAAATAACACTAATATAAGAAATCTAACATCTCACTAGCAAGACAATGAGGTAAATAAGTTACAAAGACTTAAATAGCATAAAAACTAACTCAATACAGTATCTTACCCCACTCAAAACCATAAAAGACATAATAAACAACTCAAGTGCCAAATTCCAAACATAAGGGTTAAAAACCGTCAATATAACAAAGTTGAGGGACCAAACATGACAACAACTAAAACCTTACTATTTTGGGATCAAATCACAGTTCTAACAAACTTAATAATCTGTTATTAATTTATAATAACTCAAACATACTCAACTTTCAAACCAAAGACCTCAAATTACAAAGGACGAACCAAATTACACATATGTAATGAAAACTGCTTAGTCGCGTAAGTTAAACCTGATCTAGAGAGGTTAGGCCTACCAACTGATTTAAATGGAACTAACATCTGTAAAAATGAACTTAGGAACCTTGCCGGCCGGTAGCTCCCTAAACCACGAACGCTCACGGTAAGGTCAAGCTAAGGTGAGTTTCATGACCCCCTTTTTACTTTATAACTTTTGGGGTGAAATACATACTCACTGGTTTTTATGTTATTATGGTGCAATAGTACCTGCTCTTTTCCCCGAACATGAGCACTATTTGGGAATCCCCCACACACAATGGGCCCTATGGACAGGGAAACCCCCCATTGAGATTCAAAATTCATTGTGTCACAAATTATTGCAGAATTATATGTGCTTAGCAAGGCACATTCGAGCCCATAACAATAAGGGGTATGGGTTAGGGGATGTTTTAGCACTCTAGAGGGTCACCCGGGTCCAGGTTTGATTGTGATACTTTCTGTTATGCATCATGAATATTGTTAACTTATTTTATGAAATATGTTGAGACTTGTGTCATAAACTCATGAGCTCACCAACATTATGTTGATGTATTTTTGGGTGTGTATTTCAGGAGAAGAATGAAATGGTCGAGTGATCATGGCTAGGAGTTGACTAAAACTGGATATTTGGAGATAGCCATCACACTATTCCTAGATAGTACCACCTGGAACAATTAAATCATATTGATGTAATCGGGATTAGAAAACACTTGACAACCTTTAGAATTTATTCAATATGGACGACTGTATAACAACTTAATGGATTATTATTATTACCTTTCCGCTACATTGTGTTGATATTAGTTAGTCACGGCCGGGGACCCTGCCCGGCGGGTCGTGACATAAACCTTATTTAAAGTTATCTCTGAGAAAATGATATCGAATCTCGATTTGTTTTGTTTTTGAGTGCTGGACAGGATTAGCTGAATAAACATAACAGCATTGTTATCAATGTAAATAGGAGTTTTAAGAAAATTGAACCCGTAATCCAGCAGTTGGTTTTGTAACCAAACGATTTGAGAACATCCTGCTGAAGCAGCTATGTACTCAGCTTCTACGGTTGAAACATAGATATTTGTTTGTTTCTTACATTGCCATGAGACTAATAAAACTAAAAACCACCCGTTGTAGATTTACGATCTTGTCAACATCCACCATAATCATTATCTGTATATCCATGTAACTCGAAGTTTCCTTCATAAGGATACCACAGCCCTAAAGCCGGTTTTCCTTTGAGATACCTGAATATTCGTTTAACATCAATTAAGTGGGATTCCTTCGGGTCAGATTGGTACCTGGCACAGACACAAACACCATACATTATATCAGGTCTAGATGTAGTAAGATACATCAAAGATCCAATCATAGATCTGTATAAAGTTTGGTCAATAGATTTTCCTTTCGGATCAGGTTCAATCTTGGTATTTACGTCAGCTGGAGTTTATATGGATTGACAATCTTGTAGTTTAAATTTCTTCAAGAGTTTATTAATGAATTTCTCTTGATTGATAAAAATTCCATCTGCAGACTGCTTCACTTGAAGACCAAGGAAAATCTTTATTTGTCCCATATAACTCATTTGAAAACGAGACTTCATGATTTCTTCAAATTCATTGCACAACTTTGGACTTGTAGAACCAAATATGATATCATCAACATACACTTGAACACATTCTTAGATCATCAGCTTCCTTCTTAATAAACAAAGTAGGATCGATTTTCCCTCACGTGTATCCATATTGGATCAAATGTTGTGATAACGTTTCATACCAGATTCTAGGAGCTTGATGCCGACCATACAATGCTTTGCTAAGCTTGTAGACTTGATGGGTAAATTCTAAATCTTTGAAACCTGGAGGTTGCTTGACATATACATCATCGGTGATTGGTCCATATAAGAAAGCACCTTTAACGTCCATTTGATTCACCTTGAATTTCATGAATAATGCATAAGCCAGGAAGACACGAATTGATTCAAGTCTTGCACTGGAGCAAATACTTCATCATAATCTATTCCTTCTTCTTGGGTGTAACCTTATGCAACGAGTCTCGCTTTGTTGCGAACAACAATTCCTCGATCGTCTGTTTTGTTTCTAAACAACCATTTTGTGCCTATGGCATTTTCTCCTTCAGGTAAATCCATAAGCTTCCACACTTCCTGTTTGCAGAATTGCAATAATTCTTCTTGCATTGCATCAATCCAACTATTGTCCTTTAACGCTTCGGTGATGTTTTTGGAACAATTTGAGATAGAAAACACGAGTATAAGCAAAGATTTGCTTGTTCTGATTGACTTCTCGTAGTTCTCTCATTCAATGGACCGATAATCTAAGATGTTGGATGGTTCTTGTGAACACGAGATGTTGGAATCTCATTAACTTGAACATGAACATCTAGACTAGATTGGTTCAAGTCAGAAAGCTGATGTAATAAGTTCAAAGAATGTGGATTGAAATTAGGAACTTGAGTCGGTGAGTTGATAAAATAATTAAGATTATTAGTACCAACTACATCACTAGAAACCGATGACGTTCCAGACTCAGGTTGTATAATTTCAGGACCATCATTAGGAATAGGTTGAGAAACATTCGGATTTTCTAAAACGGGATGTTCTTGATCTTGTTGAGGTTGATCATTAGTTTTAGACTGAAATATAGAATCTTTCATAAAAGAGAAAAGTGGATAATCTGGGCTTGAGTCATCCATATCATCAGAATCAGAATGATTGCTGAACGAACCTAGATCTCCTTCTTGATTCTTCTTCTTACCTATAGATTCAAACAAGTTAGAATCAAAGAAGTTTGACAAAGAATCTAAATCAAATAACCAAGCTGGACCATTTGCAACTGATGGAAAAGAATTTTCAAGAAATTTAACATTGAATGTTTCAAGGATAACATTTGTCCTAGAGTTATAAACTCTAAAAGCTTTTGAAACCGATGAATATCCAATGAAAAATCCATCATCAGATTTTGCATCAAATTTTCATAGCTGATCACTTGAGTTTAGAATCAAAACTGGACAACTAAAAGATTTAAGAAAATCTATATTAGGTTTCCTGCCAAACATCAACTCATAAGGAGTTTTTTGTTTATCTTTCAAGAGCAATGTATGATTTTAAATGAAACATGCAGTGGATATGGCTTCATTCCAGAAAGTGATTGGAATTTTGGCATCTTCTAACATAGACCGTGATACTTCAATCAAAGTTCTGTTTTTCTTTTCAGCAACTCCATTTTGTTGTGGAGTTCTAGGAGCATTGAACTGACGAGCAACACCTTTTTCTGCACAAAACATGTCAATATTAGCATTTTTAAATTCCGTTACATTATCACTTCTGATTATTTTCACCTTTTGTTCTAATTGATTTTCTACTTTAATGATGAATTCTTTTAATAATTCAGTCGTTTCAGATTTAGCATGCAAAAAGAAAACCCATGAAAATCTCATAAAGTTATCAATGATAACTAAACAATAAGATTTCTTTCCAATACTCTGAACATTTGTTGGTCCGAATAGGTCCATATGCAACATCTGGAGTGGTTTGGAATTTGAGTTTATCTGCTTGGTCTTATAAGATGCTCTGCGTTGTTTTCCTTTTAAACATGCTAAGCAGAGATCTGTTGTAGCAAACTTCTTTGTTGGAAGACCTACTAGATGATTTCTTGCTACAAGCTTGTTCATATTTTTGAAGTTGGAATGCCCGAGTCGACTATGCCAAAGCTGACTTTCGTCATTTGATGCTGGAGCAATTAGGCATGTTGTTTTTGTAGAAGGATCAACTTGAGACATATCTAACTTGTATACATCTCGATCTCAAACAGCTTTAACAACTACCCATTCTTTGCTAATCTAAAAACCTGGCTTTAAAATATAACAAAATAATTATCAAAAAGAACTGAGTAAGATTTGTCACATATTTGGGAAACACTTAAAAGATTAAAGTTCAACTGTGAGCAATAGTTGACTTTATCAAAGCTGATAATCCCATTAGACATCGTTCCTTTGCCTGTATTCTTACCACCTGCATCACCTCCAAATGCAACATGACTGTCATCTTTTAACTTAAATTCTTGAAGCAAGGCATGGTTGCCTGTCATATGCCGGCTACAGCCACTATCAACATACCATGTGTTAATAGGTCTTCTCGGGCGTACCTGCATTTCAGAAAGAATTAAGTTGAGTTATCAACCCAAGCCGAGAAGGTCTTGGGCTTGCCAAATTTATCAATAATGGTAAACTGTTTAAAGTGAAGCTTTTTCAAATCAGGCTTATTGTTGACAAATTTACCAATTCCGTTTCTTACAAATTTTTGATTATCTTTGATTTGTTTTGTCCTTAAAATATTGTAACGTTTTTCAAGATCATCATCAAGATAATTCAAACCATCAGACAAAACAATGTTAGGAAAGATTTGTTTACCAAACTTCCCACCATTCATTCTCACAGATCGTGGAATGAATTTTCCTTGATTATACTGGATTGGTTTTACAGCATAAGAATCATCATAATCATAATCATTCCTTCGAAAAGATCTCAAGCCTAAGGAAAGTTGTTTTGTCAATCTTTGAAAACTAACACTTTGATTTCTTTGAAATTATGGATTGACATATCCATTTCTTAATTGTAGATTAACATATCTAGTCCTTGGCGAGTTCTTTCTGAAGTAGCAATTCTCAGTTTTGTGAGATCTTTCATGACAAAAGGTACAATATTTGTTAAAATAACAATCTGCTGTTGAATGATTTTTCATATCACATATGTGACAGTACCTGTTAAAGAAACATTCATCAGTCTTATGATTATACATATCACATATTTCACAGTACCTTTGTTGTGATTTAAACAACGGTTGATTAACTTTTGATGTGGATGCCACATTTGATCCTTGTTTTGATTTAGGAGTTGACAAGTTATTCTGTTTTTTTTTATTTGAAAGTTTGTTCTTTTGAAATTTGGGTTTTGACTTTTGCTCATAATCACTATTCCTTGACTCTTTAGATACAAATCTTTTGTTGGCAGCGGAAGACTTAGGACCTGAACCTGTTTTCAGATCAGAGTTAGATTTGTTCTTTGAGTTAGATTTGTTCATTGAGTTAGATTTGATTTTAGGAATTGTTTTCATGTCAAAAGTACCCGTAGATACAAACTTAACTGGTTTAAACTGAATAGTTTGATTTGTTCTTTGAGTTTGATTGTTTTGAATTTTATCTTGAGATTATTTAGCTTTAGCATTTTTAATTCTCCTTCTTTGGTTTCTCAATCTTGATGATCTTTGTTTGCTTTGGGATTGAACATCTTCAGGAGAAGATTCCTTCTCATTTTCTTTATCTTTTTGTTCTTTTTGCCATTTAATAAAGTCTGGATTGTTTAATCCATAAGAAAATGAATCTTCAGATGTTACTTTATCAAGTTTTGCTTTTTCTTTAATATAAGAGTTCTGTTTGTCATTCTTTACCATCACTTCTTCAACAACAGACTCTTTTGGAACAAACATCTTCTTATTCTTTGGTTGTGATTCATAAGATTTTACTTTTACAGGATGACCATTTTTAATCTTTTCAGAAACTTGTTCCTCAAATATCTCAACATTTGTTTTCTCTTTATCATTTTCAAAATTCTTTTTCTTGTTTTTATTTTGAAATGCTATTATCTTAGCTTTGTTTTCAGGAGAGTGATCATGCGTATTAAAGTTTTTTGGTAAAGTGTTTGTTATAGATTCAGGCATGGGTTCATGTGTGAAACCTAGACATGCTTTTTGTTTGTCTTTTCTCTCACTTACCAATTGTTCAACAATTGTTTTTGAAATTTTAACTTTGGCTAGATCCACCTGAGTTGCAACATGAGCTATTTTTTCTTCTTCTAAATTTTTAGTCATCTGTTCAAGTTGTTTCTTCACGAGTTCAAGTTCTTTAAGAGTTTTATTCCATGAGGTTTGTAGAGATAGGATCTTTTCATCAGAGATTTTGTGATCATTTTTTAGTTTGTTGCATTACTTCTTCTTCTTTTAGCTTATCATAAATTTTAAATGAATATGTTATGTAATGCTCAACTTGGTCAAAACATGCTTTTGTGCACATTTTCTCTTTGACTTCAACAGGAATTTCAGGATAACTTGAAGAAGAAGTCTCAGAGTCAGATGATGGATTCTCAACCTTTGATTGGTCAAACTGAGCCATTAGTGCAATCTCTTCTGAAATCTCTTTTGGATCAGATTTATCACTCCAGTCATAGTCTTCATCATCATTTTCTGAATCACCATCAGCTTTAGGATCATTATCTTTAGACCAGTCTTCATCTTGAATATCTGCAATAAGAGATAAACAAGAGGTTAGATCAGCTGTGAATTGTTCAGCATAAGCACTCCAGTCATATCCATCTTTAATGCTAACAACAAGAGCTTTCTTTGGCTCTTCAGATGCTTTTGATTCATCATTAAATTCTGGCATAGGAAGACACTGATAAGGCTTTTGGAAGTTTTTCTAAGACTGCTGATGATGTCTTTGATTGCTAGAACCAGCTTGACCATTCCTCCTTGGTTTCTGGGAGCTTTGCATTCTCTTGAGAAATGACTATAACTGTTGCAGTTGAAACACCTTGACTTTGATTTGTCAAAGCCAACAGTTTTGTTAGCACTTGGCTTGTAGTTCCTGTTAACATAAGAGTGTTTCTGTGTTCTGTAAGTAATCATCACCATCTGCCAGTTTAAGTCCATCTCTTCCACATCATCTGGATCCATCTCGAACAAATCCTGCAAAACAAGATCTAATTGTGTCAAATGACTACCCTGATAAGCTTGAAAACTTGCCATAAATGTAGTGAAAGCATATTTTGACTCATCATCCTGTAATAGGATGTTAATAACATCTTTAACTTTGCTAGTTTTAATAGAGTTAGAAGATGAAGTCTCAGTTTGAGATTTAGGAGTTTGAGTTTTAGGAGGAGACTGAGATTGAGGTTGAGTTATGTAAACATGAGCACTAGTGTAGGAAGAATCTATAAAGAAACCAGCTCTAACGAATAATTCACCCTCTTCTTCTGGAATATTATTGTCTTTGACAAGAAAAGCATTCTCCACTGTGTTAGCTGGAGATGCAACATACTTATACTGAGATATTGAAGCAGCTCTATCATTGTTTCTGGAACTCTCATTAATCTCAACCGATTCAATCTTGGCAATCAAAAGATCCAGATCCATAGGAAACTTTTCAGTATGCTATAACAGTGTTAATGTCTGTTTCCATGAAGATGGAAGAGCATTGAGAAGTCTGTAGTTTAGATCTTTGAGATCATTTTTGATACGAGCAGTTGACATCTCAGTAGTTAGTTGCACAAATCGGTTCATTATTTGATTAATTGTTTCCCTAGAAAGATGCTTAAATAAATCCAATTGCCTCTTGAGTATCTGCTTTTTTGAGATCTTGTATCTCTTTACCGCCTTCACAAATGATCTTCAAAGCTTTATACATAGTGTACCCAGTTTGATAACCATCAAGTCTAGTCAAGACTTCTAATGGTAATCCCTTACACATTAGTGAATAAGCTTTGATGTCATTCTTCACTTCTTAAGTCATCCCCTTGTAGACCATCCTCAGGATAAGGTTCTTGAGAGTCTTTAGTATAAACAAATCCTCTGTCAGGACCATCATATGTAATTAGGATATGTGGTCCTTTCTCTATTGACTTCCACAAGTCAGTATCAATAGAGTTTAGATGATGCTTCAATCTAAGAGACTAGTTCTTGAAATTAGCTCTGTTTTTGAGTTTGGGAACCCCGTTATCAGAATCTTCAGACTTAACCATTTTGTATTTTTTTTGAATTTTAAGAAAATGACCTATTTTTTTTTTGTTTTTAAGTTTTGAAATAAAAACTATGAACTGAAAATATTTTTGGATTTTAGTTTCTGAGAAAATTTCTAAGTGTAAACAGATAAGTCTAAAAGCTGATGCTCCTGAATAGTTCTCAAGCGCCTACACAGTAGTGAAATGCCTACACAGTTCTCAAACCCCTGACTTTGAAGTAGAAACAACCAAGGGAATCCTTAGTAGAATTCTAAAAACGCCCAACTGAAATGCGCCTGAACAGTTGAAATGCGCCCAAACAGTTGTTAAACGCCTGGGTGTAAAACGTCCAAACAGTTTAAATGTGCCTAAACAGTTTAAATGCGCCTAGAATTACTTTGTTTCTACAAAGTCACCAAGTGTCCAAACAGTCTCAAAACATCTCAATAGTGGTCAAACGCCTGATCTGAAATGTCTGAACAGTACTAAAACGCCCAAATAGTGGTGATGCGCCTAGATACTTAGACAATTCTCAGTAGTTTTCAACCATAATGTGCATAATTCATCAGCTTCAACAAACTCAGATCTTATGAAAATCTTCAAAACTTGATTAATTGATCTAAAAACTTCCAATTAGGTAGTAATTAGGTCGGTTAACAATCCTCAATCTTCGATTTGATCAAACACCAACAACAAATCAGTATTCTGATTGAATTTCAGTCCGAAATGAAGAACAAAGTTCGAACACTAATTTGATCAATTTCTCAGATTTGAACGAATTGAACACAAAATTTTGATTCAAATCATGTTTCTATGGATGAAACACAACTAAAACAACAATTAATTGATCAAATTGCAATCAATCATAGATTTCAAGTGATTCAAAGAGCTCAAAATGTCGATAAGCTCTAATCACTGAACCAACAGCTCTTATACCATTTGATAGGTTCAAAATGGATCGAATCTGTGATGATATTATGATGCAATGATCAATTCAAACACAAAGTAATCAACACATGCAAATACATCCAAAAATTCATAGATTTTATTGATAGCAAATGCACAGGATACAAAGTGTAAGGATTCAGTTCATTCAACTGATTCTCTCTATCTTTCTATGTTTCTATGGATGAAACACAACTAAAACAACAATTAATTGATCAAATTGCAATCAATCATAGATTTCAAGTGATTCAAAGAGCTCAAAATGTCGATAAGCTCTAATCACTGAACCAACAGCTCTTATACCATTTGATAGGTTCAAAATGGATCAAATCTGTGATGATATTATGATGCAATGATCAATTCAAACACAAATTAATCAACACATGCAAATACATCCAAAAATTCATAGATTTTATTAATAGCAAATGCACAAGATACAAAGTGTAAGGATTCAGTTCATTCAACTGATTCTCTCTATCTTTCTATTACAGTTGTTGTTACTATTGAACTCTCTCACTACACTACATAAAGTATCCTATTTATACTATCAACAAAACAAAGGAACATATATTTACAAAATAAGTCCCTATACTATGACAAAAAAACATACAAAGACAAAATGCTAATCTTTCAAGAAGTTTAACACTCTTAAAGGCTGATGCAACGAAAGAACAACCAAGAGTTCTCAGCATGCAAACCTAAAGTACAAGGAAGTTACTTCGGAAGATTTGATATAAGTTAGAGAATTATGCTAAGTATCTGTTGGTCCACTCGATCGATAATATAGTGCAATTGATTGATAAACACAAACAAATCTCACTGATAACACAAATATCAATGATATTTATGAACAATATAGATCAAACACTATAAAATATAGATGAACAAGATGAACATTCAATAAAACCCTTGTTTGATCTGAATTTGATTGCAAAAGATATTACAAAGTGAAAACCCCTCAATCAACGGCTCATTTAAGCTCCCTAAACCTAATTGTCACTAATCTATACATAGTGATAATATGCACTAATGACATATTAAGCCCCTAGAATTAGACAATTAGAGAATTACATATAAAACATAAAAATGACTTAAACATAAATAAATATATTTTATTGACACAAAATATATTTATTAACAATAAACTCCTAGTCAAATATATCTTCAACGTCTCGTCTTGGTTCTTCGTCTCGAACGCGTCCGTTTGTTTTTTTTCCGATGACTTTGACAGTGACGTTGACCTTTGTTGACTTTGACTCTGTTGATAATATAGACTATCCTTTTCAGACCCTACAATACTCCCCCTTAGTCTATTATTATCAACCTCTTTCATCGTGATCAGCACCGATAAGTCAACTATATAATGATCTTCAATCTCCCCCTAGATTGATGATCTGGTATCGACAATCTTTCATCTAACAGGCTCCCCCTTAGTGTATGCTCCCCCCTTTCGTGTGCATCGTGAGAATGATCAGGAACAGCATCTCGAACTCTATATTCTTAAGTGCTTCAGAAGATGTAGGAGGAGGAATCCTAGCTCGGTATCTTCTGCAAACTTGAGGAATAGGTTCTCTGGTCAGGTACTTTGCTCAGCTGATGATCGGCCAACATTTGAAGCAAAAATCTGTAACACAATTACAAACCCATTCTACACAATTCTCGTTAGATCATTTCAACAATACAAATAAACCCGTGTTTATCTGAATGTGCAATTTCCCGTGAAATGCATGTGAAACTGATAACATTTTAATAGCATAATATGGAAGACTTGAAAAATGATTTGAAATGAATATTTTATTTTATTTTGTTTTATCATATTACACCAAGAACTAATTTGATCATGAGATCACATCCTCAAGATATACGAAAACACAAAGATGTATTTAAACATCAACAAGTTAGTGAGATCACACTGATACAGATTTTGGTCACAGTTTTAAGTTTTTGATAGCCAAAACAGTTCAAAAATGATTGTTGGTATATTTGTCCAATTTAAACCCATGCCTTATCCTTTTTAACAAGTGATCTGCAACTGATTTTATCATGTTTTAGATTTAATTAGAGAAGCTCAGGTAATTTGGTTCCCATAGACGTCCAGCAAAGAACTTATCCCATCATCAGGGTTATTGAGTAATATGATTAACTCTGCTTGATTCCCTTTTGAGGTTCAACAATGATCTTAGTTAAGAATCACTGTGCTTTTATTTTAGGGAACAGATGATGAGAGCTCCAGGTCTATACTTACGTATAACAGAGGAGATGATCATCTAAGTGTGCTGATGAGAGCTTCAGGTCTATACTCACGTATAACAGAGAAGATCATCACTCCAGGTCAATGCTTCCGCATAGCAGAGGAGATAAGCACAAAATATACATCTGAAGAGCTAACGAGAAGCTACATTCAAGACTTGGGGATAGGGAGATTTTGAAAATGTCAAAGAAGAGATTTTAAACACTCAACCCATTTTTGACAGGACATGTAACTTTGTGCAGGCTTAGATGTCATGGAAATAATCCTTATCACCGAGTTCTAAAGCTTTAGTTAGGCTACATAAACACTGTTTACTTTGTTTTCAGGCTAAGCCTACCAAGCATATCATATAATGAAACTGTCTTTTTTAGATTTTAGAATATTAAGTGATACAGACATCTACATCAGTTACTATCATTTCTCACAAAGTACAAGTCATGCAAATAAGCATACCAAGAAGACATACTATCATTTCTCAGTCATCCCAAATCAAGTTCTTAGAAAATTTTATTCTCCCCCGAAATTTCTTTTTAACTACCATGAAACAAAAAAAAGAAATTCCCCCCTTTTTTTTAAGTATATAATAAACGGAATTGAAAAAAGAATTTTACTAAAGAAAGTCTTCCAACCTATACTAGCAAAAACATGAGAAATGAAGTAACAAGAAAAATGCAGTGATTGTGAATGGTAGATAAGAATCCAAAATATGGATGAGATACCATAACCTATTTGTTCCACCTCAAATTTGAATTAGGAATGATCCCAGTCAGTACACCAGATTACTGATAGGCCTCCTGAATTGTTCCTACACTCATAAACAGATTAGTTAGATAGGGGGGACCCAGGCCATCGTGGTCCTGGGAGTTCCTTTTTCATTAGTGTATGTAACCTGTTTAAGCACACACTCTTTTGAAAAATCATTTATTTCTTTATCCTTTTCATTTTGTTTTACTTTCCAAATTTGTTTTTGTTCAATTACTTTTGATTTGAAAGAATTGAATTTGGAAATCATTTTCTTTTTAAGACCCGAAGGAAGAGATCTTGATTTTGAAACATTGGTCCTTTTCATCTTTGAATCATGTGAAACCGGCTTCACATGAGAAGGTTTGGATAGTTTGTTCTTTATCCAACCATTCAAAGATATGTGCTTTTTACCTTTGGAACCCGAGAAGCAACCTGTGTTATCTTTACCTCCCGAAGCTTGCCTTTGAACCTGAGGGCACTTCTTTAGCACATGACTTTCTTTTCCATATCTAAAGCAAGCCTTGAAAGGCTTTTGGTTCTTTGTAGTCTCGTGGATAATAGGAGAGGGTGGAGCCTGCTTTGAGGTTGATGCAGCTTGTTGACAACCTTGAAGCTTCTTATTTTGGATATCAGGAAATTGAATCTTTTGAGGCTTTGTCAATGCGGATTTTGAATTGGGCTATGATTTGATTTGTGATGTTTCGGGAGCTGAGACCTGAACATACTTCTGAGTACACTTTTATATGACTGGTGATTTGGTAGACTTGGAGGCAGATTTGGGACGAGCTTGATGGATAGCAGATGAAGATGGTGAGTGCTTCTGCTGAGCTTTAAAAGAACTGCTGATTTGCTTAGCAGTTGGAGATGAGATCCGTATAGGTCTTGATTCAACTGTTGGAAGCTTTTGATACTTGATAACTTCAGGTGACTTGATGATCTATAGTTCATCATCAGAACTTGTCCAGTCTTGTATACACAAGTCAGTTTCCAATGGATCTTGATTGATGACTCTTGTTGTGTCGGTTTCTGTTGTTGAGTTCTGATTGCTTGATGATTCCATAGTTGTTTCTTCTTTGACAAACTTGACAGGAATAAAAGAAGGGATGTTACCTGTCTTGAATTTGTTAAAGAAGTTACGGGAAACAACTGATACTGTTTTTAAAGCATCAGAGGTGGAATTATCATTTTGCAGATCAGATCCTTGCTTGATAAGCCCCAAACCTGCAGGAAAATCATATTCATCTCGAACCTCTTTGTGATTAACACTGCTTAAACCTGCATGTAAACTATTAGTATCTGCAGCTTCAATTAAATCTTTAGATGGATGAGGTTGAGGCATAGGAGAATAACAATAAGTGCTAGGTGGAGGATAAACATGAGTGGTTTCTTTGCTTCCCAAACCAGTCTTAATTCTAGCCCCCCTTTGATTCAAGCAAAGCTCCTTAAGTTTCATCCCAGAAATTGTCCATTTCTCAAGTTTGGTTTTTAATTTGCTTGTTTCAAATTCAGCAAGTGCTACACGTTTAGTTAAAGCATTTATTTCAATGCTTCTTTCCAAAAGATTTCTTTTTAAATGCTCATATTCTTTTAATTCTTCATTTAACGTAACAAAATATTTAGCCTCATTTGTTTTATGTTCCTTATTAATTTGTTTCAATTCTTTTTCATTATCCAATAACAATCTGTTTGCCTTATAAACTCCAAATAAATGAATTTTGCAGGGAGAACACATGTATTGAACAACCTCATAAGGAAGCCCCATTACTATCTTTTCAGGAGCTAGGGCTTTTTCACATTGACAGACAGGAGTGTTCTTTTTGTACTCTTCCTCCTTAGCAGCTCTCTTCTTAGCTTCCTTAGCGTCATCTCCCTCTGGATTTCCTTCATTCTGAACCTCCTACTTCACTTTATCTGTTTCACTATCCTGTTGCTTCTGAATTTTACACCAGCTTGTACAGGCATCAACATCACCAACACTCTCACCTTGAGTATCACAGCTGAATTCTTTGAAAGGATCAAAATCTTCCAGAGAATCCTCATCACTGTTTACTACCTCAGCCATCAATGCATGGTTGACTGCTTCTTTAGTTTCCTTAATTTCAGCACTTGAAGATACACCACCATACATGAATTGATTGTACTCTCTTCCTTTCAAATTCAAGTCAAATGACTTCAACTTGTTGATAACTTCCATGAGTTTATAGTCAACAAAATTCCTTTCCTGCTTTAACAATCTAACTTGTGGACTCCACTGTGGAGGAAGAGAGTCCAGAAGTTTTGTGACTTGTTCATGGTTTCCTAGCTGGTCATCATACTTCTTAAGGATGTTTGCCACCATCAGAAATCGATCAACAACATCAGATATCTTTTCATCTTTCATGGCTGCAAAAGAATCAAACCGACTTTGTGCCATTATGGCATTGTCTGATTCGAGATCATCAGAAAAAGGCATTTTCATTTAAAATATTAAATTCACTTTCACTCCCGAAAAATATTTTTCCCAAAAATTGTTGATTAATTCTCCCCTGGGAAAAATACTTTTAATGTCAACTAAATGGTTTCTAACCAATTGGGGTCAAGCTGAAATTTCGCTGAAATGATCAGAGGCTAATTTTGATGAAATATTTTATTTATTTATTTATATTTTTAATGATCAGAGGCTAATTTTCACTAATTTCACTAAATCCGCTGACAAATTCGTTGAATTTTCACTAATTTCACTGGTAGTTTCGCTAGTAGATTCGCCTATAATTTCGACAGCAATTTCGCCCAGCAATGGCAAACTGATGCTAGTTTTGCTGGATAGTTTAGCCCGAAACTAGATGAACTTTCGTTCAGAGATCAATTTGGCAGCAATTTCGCCCGGTTTGGCATACAAACACCATGAACTTTCATTCAAGGCATGTACTTTCGCTGAGATTAAGAAACCAAATCCAAAAACCAATAACTATGTAATTTCACTGAATAAACCCTAGTTTTGCCTGGAGAAACTGTGTAGTTTCACTGAATGATGCTCTAGTTTCGCTGGACGAACTGTAAATTCTCCCGACGAGTCTGAAAAACTTTTTCAACATGAAATCAACTGAAATTCATCCAAATCTCAATGAATTTGAGATCTGATGATTCCTATAGCTTTCCATACCAAAATCGAGCAATCCTTAATCAATTTCCATATCCAAAACACTCAGATCATATCGAATATGAATGAAACAATGACTTGAACCCTGAAATACCCAAAAACTCAATCAATCAGGAGAACAATGGCTCTGATACCAAATTGTTGGTCCACTCGATCGATAATACAGTGCAATTGATTGATAAAGACAAACAAATCTCACTGATAACACAAATATCAATGATATTTATGAACAATATAGTTCAAATACTATAAAATATAGATGAACATTCAATAAAACCCTTGTTTGATCTGAATTTGATTGCAAAAGATATTACAAAGTGAAAACCCCTCAATCAGTGGCTCATTCAAGCTCCCTAAACCTAATTGTCACTAATCTATATATAGTGATAATATGCACTAATGACATATTAAGCCCCTAGAATTAGACAATTAGAGAAATTACATATAAAACATAAAAATGACTTAAACATAAATAAATATATTTTTTTGACACAAAATATATTTATTAACAATAAACTCCTAGTGAAATATATCTTTAACATCTCAGCTTGGTTCTTCATCTCGAATGCGTCTGTTTGTTTTTTCCGATGACTTTGACAGTGACGTTGACCTTTGTTGACTTTGACTGTGTTGATAATATAGACTATCCTTTTCAGACCCAACAGTATCAAATCTTTTGAAGCAAAAAGACCATATCTTTCGAAGCCAAAGATTAAGTCATCCGAATCTTCAAGGACAAAGTCTTCTGAAGCCAAAGATTGACTTCTTCCCAAGACAGAGAAGACATGCTTTCTTTGAATCACCTTTTGAAAAAAGCTAAACCACTTTCTATTGCCACTTCTGAAGACCCACCAACTTATATGAGTTGGTGAAAAGTCCATGCTTTTGTCAACTATTGTAGGACCAGGTAAGGGTGCCTAACATAATCAGTTTCACAATGAGGAGAGACTTGGAACACTTAACAGTTCAAATAGGGAACAGGGTTTGATTATGATGATACTAAGAATACAAGTAAGTAATGAGACAGAACAAGAAACAATAACACAAAAATATGGTTTTCAAGGAGTGTTGTATCTTGCTCTTAAGTTTTATTACAAGTATTGCAAAGCACACCTAAATTTCAAGAACCTGAGACTCTTTATACTACATCCTACAACTGTCAATACTTAGAAGGATAGTTGGAATTGACTAATCTAGACAACAAGATCAATCTAAAGTCAAAAGCCAGATTTCCTTTTGACTAGTGACTATGACATGCCATAGCTCACATCCTTTTCTATTACAAAAAGGTTTACAGGTACAAAAGTAGGAAGTTACAGACAAAGACCTTTATCTACCGTTTACAAAAGCATAGACTTTTCACCAACTCATACAAGTTGGTGAGTCTTCGGAGTTGCAGCGAAAAGTGTGTTAGCTTTATGTAAAGTAGATCAGAGAAAGCATGTCTTTCTCTGTCTTCGGAAGAAATCAGTCTTCACAGCAAAATGGCTTCGGAAGACTTTGTCTCTGAAGCTTTGAAAGACTTCATCTTTGGCTTAGAAAGATTTGGACTTTGGCTTCGAAAGAGTTTACACTTAGAGTATTTTCTGATGTGATGTGTAAAACTTCCAAAGCACTTCTACCTTTGTATGTCCAGTGCATGCATGCAGGAAGACCTTTGGTTGTTTTGGCTTCTTTGGTTGCATCAGCCTTATAATCTTCTGATATTACCTTACAAACTACCCCTAGGCTGATGCTACCAAAAGAGAGAAGTGCTTCAGATGTTGATAGTCCCCATTAGGATCAAGACCAAACCTCTCTTCATTATCAGGATCCTTTAGACTTTCAAAGTATCTTCTCATGTCATAGAGATCATGTAAAGGAAGATCAAGCATGTCTTGCTAGAAGTAGACATCTTGACCTCTTTGATCTCTGATGACATACCATCCATCCAGATTGGCAGCAAAACTCCAGGATAGGATGGGTCTTCCAATGGCAAGAGGCTTTACTTGAATAGGAGTTGGTTGAGCAGCCTCTTCATGCAGTTCCTTAGGATGCTCTTACTCATCCTGAGGTGTGGAGGTGGATGCCTTGGTTTTCTTCTTCTTTGAAACACTTTTCCCGACCATCCTTTTCCTCCTCTTTGAAGTTTTAAACTTAGATTACTGGTCTTCAGCACCAAATTATTCTATTGTGTCCCTCTCAGTTGGGATCTCTTCTCTAACAGGTTTAGATGGAGAGAGAGGAGAACCCTGCTGCGGATCAGAAGATGAAGTTCGCTGAGATGCAGCTCTAGGTTCAGGTTGTGTTGTCTCAAGGGGTTCAACCTTCACCTCAACTTCAAGTTGAGCTGGACTTGGTGGAGAATGCAAATCTACAAGCTCTCTTCTTTTAATCTTATGCTTGATCACTCTTATATGCTCATCCATGGTGGATAGAGACATAGGACCTAGCCTCCTTCTAGAGAATCCATACAGCTTCAAAAAGCTCATCATCCTTTGTCTATCTTTAGACTTCTTTTGGCTTTTATGGATGATGGCCCTTGACCTTTCAGCTTCTTCCCTTAACTTTCTCTTAACAGCTTTTCTTTCTTTTGTAGCTTGTTCCTCCAGCTGCTTGAGATATTCAAATTCTATGTACTCAAAGGACAAGGGAAAAAGTGCAGCTGCCTGATAGAGTCTTATGGCACTCAGGTAGTTGATCATATTCATTCTTTCAGCTTCCCTATCTACCTAAGGTTGTGCATGTGCCATAGTCTATGTCTCAGGACTTTCTTGAACTGGGGAGAGGACAGGTGCATGTTTGTAGAGCCTTTTCAGTCTCTTTTCTTCGTTAGTCTTGAGGAGCAATACTGCATCCTCTGCCTCCCTTCTCTCCTTTGATAGCTCAGTGTCAGTCAGCTCGTTCAATTCTTCTAAGGGGAGAGATATGAGTTCATCAACATTATAGTTCCTGGTCCCCAGGTAGTTTAGCCTAGCTGCCCTCAACTCATCATCTTGAGTGTTTGGCTTAAGGGTAGCAGGATAGTAGCTTGTATGAAGCTTGAGGACCCTCCTAAACTCTCTCCCCCTAGCTTCCTCTTCCTCTCTCTCTTTTTCCTCCTCTAACTCATCGGAGGTCATTTTCCTCTTCCTTTTATCACGCACAGGCCTTGGTGATTTAAGGTGGAGAGAGCTTTGGCCTTCATTGCTTGGTTCAGCAGTCAAGCTCTGGCTAGAGAGAGGTTATGGAGCACCATCACCTGTTGGTGCTTCACTGAGGGTACTGGGTGCAGAAGGAGATCCTATCTTAAGGTTCATAGGCTAAACCTCTAGGCCTTCAGTCAAGGTTTTCCCTTTGAAGCTAATCTTGGGGTCCACCTCAACATCCAGTTGACCAAAGATCCCACCTGCTATCCTCTGTCTATATAATCTTGATCTCATCTTGAACACTTCTAGCACCCTTTCTTGTATCCAGTCTGCTATTCTTCCAGCTTGTCTGTTTTGGCTTGGGTTGACAAGTGGAAGATCAACTAGATTTATGCACTCATAGAAACTCAGGTTTAAAAAGTTGAAAGTTTCTTGTTGACCCTGAGTTCTAGAGATGATGAGATCTCTTCTTTCTATGTCATACCTCCATCCTATGATTGGGTTCTCAGAGTGGGGAGATGGGGTAGGCATGGCTCTGGGTATACCCTCCTCAAATAGACTTTGAATAAAAGAGTCTACATCCATGTAGACTTGAGGAGGTTGCTGAGTATGGACTATTGCAAGAAAGGGTGCTGAATTCTCTATGTCCATACTCTGAGAGGAACTCCCAGGTTCTGTGACTGTTTGGACTTTCTCCACCTTTTTGGTAGCATCAACTTCTTTCATAAGTGAGCTGGGGGTTAAGTCTGTCACATTCATAGGTTCTTGTGGACCTGGTTGAGTTTGTCTTGCTAGTCTCTCAACTAGTTGGCCCTTGAGATCGGTGATCTCAAGTTGCTGGTCATTGACCCTTCTTTCTAAGACAGTCACCTGAGATTCCAGGTGACTTATCTTTGAGACTAAATAGGTGCATATTTGAGTCAGGTTTTGCACCTTTAGTTTTAGATTCCCCTCATCTTCATTAGAAGAATCATGGGGGGATGAGAGAATTGGAACAAGATCCTCCTCCTCATCACCAGCATATTGTTCTTGGCTGATGGATTTCCCTTGCCTTATGACAGCTTCAAGAGAAGTGTCAAAAGGCTTGGTTGCCATGGTTGAGGTCTTAAAGATGTAATCACTTGCTGAAGTGAGAGCATCTTCCATATGGATCTCCTGAACAGGTTTAGGGAGGTCCACCTCAGTGAATAGTGAATGATGTGGGCTAAACCTGGGTGAGATAGGAGTACTCATCTCTCCTTGAGTAGGTGTGGAGAAGAGAGATTCATGGTACTCGCTAAATGCCATGTCTTCATCATCATAGAAGTCAAGGCTGGGAATTGGTTGGTTTAGATCCAGCGGCTGGGGATGGTAACTTTCCTTGTAAGGTTGTTCACTTGAGTGTGGAGCCTCTGAGTGAAGGCTAAAGGCTGTTTGGAGTGAGAGCTCATCAGGCTAAGCATGAGGAACCTCAGCACTGATCAGATGAGAGATGGGAGTGGTTTTCTCCTCAGGAGAAGTGGGAGCTCGAGTGTCCACTTCCACCTGTAAGGTTTGTGATATAGGGGCCTGCACAAGTTGAATAGCATGTGAAGGGGTTCATTTGGTTTTTCTCTGGTAGGTGATGGTTATTGTGGGCTGTATGTGTGGTTGAGAGATAGAAGGTGTGGGTTCAACACTAGCTGGTGCTGCTAGGTTGCCACCTTAAGCAATGAGCTCAAATATTTTTTGGGCAAGGGCTGTTTCTACCCCATAGAAGCCAACAGCTGGCTTCCTCATTATTTTGAAGATGTCGGGCTTTATTTGTCCCACTTTAAGAATATTACCTGTTCCCCTCAACTGTGTGCCCAGTTCACAATTGAGAATGTGCTGGAAATATCTAGGAAACATGTAATACTCTAGGGAGTCCAAGTTAGCAAACAAATTGGTATATACAAATTAAGAATACCTAAACTTGACCCCCTTAACCATTCCATGGACTATAAAGGAGAGGTCTTTTGGAATCTGATCCCATCCTCCATGCTTGTTTGACAAGCTGTGTATGACAACATGAAGGAGGTACTTCCATTGGGATAAGTCACCTTCTACATCATCCAGCAAAAGATGAGTGTTTATGGTGGCTGGAGTGATGAAGATTGTCCTCCCCTGCACCGTGGCAGACAGTGCATTCTCCCAGTCCATGGTGACCTCTTTGCAGGTCCGCCTAAACTCCAACAAATGATCCTCATAGAGAGGAGGATCAACGGTGAGGGAGGTGAAGTAGTTTATTAAAGAAAGGTAACGACTAACCTCAGAGAAACCTGGATCTTTCTCAGAGTCTAACAGAGCAACCTAATTATGTTGCCTGTGAAGATGTATGGAAAAATAGGGTTGGTTTCTGTGGTCAAGGTTGGCCATTTTGATATAGTTTTGAGGTGAAGGAAGATAAGAACAAAGGGCGGTTTGTGGGTGAATTTAGGTCAAAGAATTTGTGGAAGAAGAAGAGAGTGAGAAGAGGGGGAACCATTGAGTATATATATGAAATGGATTTAAGACAAAGTTAATACAAAAGGATAAACTTTAAAATCCGAAAGTAGGTCCCATCTCTGAAAAAGTGCCCAAAAAGGTAGTTACTTTGGAAGTTGAAAATCTTTCGAAGATAATTTTGCTTTGGAAGTTTTGAGAAAAAGCTTCTGAAACCAATTTGGCTTCAGAAGATATTCTTAAGAATTGTGAAAATTTGGCTTAGGAAGAAAACTACTTAGACAGTTTTTCTTCAAACGCATATTTGATTTCGAAAGATATTAAGTCTTGGGAGTTTTATTCTAAAGAGAATAAATCTTTCGAGACTTAATTGCTTTCGGAAGATATTTGTCCTTTAAATACATGCAAGTACTTAGAAACATATTTAAGCTTCGGAAGATATTCTCAGAATTTCTTCCGAAGGTAAAATTCTTATAAGAAGTTATTTGATTTGAAGACATAAATTTCTTCCGGAGGCAACTTGAAATCTTCCTAAGGAAAATATGTTTTGAAAAAATTTAAAAAATCTAAGGAATATCATTTAAAATTTTTCTTCTAAAATAAACTGGGCTTATAAAGGTGATAAAATAGACAACTTAGGACACACAGGTTTTAGAAATAAAGTTTATTTAAGTTTTTAAGAAAATTTACTCAAAGTTAATCATCCTAATAGCTGATACAAGATATTTGAATCTCTGTTCATCAAAAGCTTTAGTGAACAGATCAACATATTGCTCATTTGTGTTAACTTTGACTAATTTGATTAATCCCTTCTCAAAATTATATCTAATCAAATGATACCTGATGATGATGTGTTTGGTCTTTGAGTGCTGCATAGGATTCTCTGTAATGGAGATAGCACTGTTGTTGTCTATGTGGATGGGAGTCTCTTTGAAGTTAAATCCACAGTCCAGCATCTGATTCTGAATCCAAAGCACTTGAGCACAGCAACTTGCAGCAGCAATGTATTCAACCTTAGTAATTGATGCAGAGACATTGGATTGTTTCTTGCATTGCCATGAGACAATCCTTCCACCGAGGAATTGATATCCCCCAGATGTAGACCTTGCAGTGATGTTGCAACCACCATAGTCATATTTGTATAAGCATACAGATTGAAGTTAGAACTCTTTGGATACCAAAGGCCAAGCTTGGGAGCACTTTTGAGATATCTAAGAATCCTCTTAATATCAACCAGGTGTGACATATTAGGGTTGGCTTGATATCTTGCACAAATGCATATGGCAAACATGATATCAGGCCTGCTGGCTATTAGGTACATAAGAGACCCAATCATAGCCCTATAAAGATGTTCATCCACACACTCCCGCTCAAGATCAGGTCCTAGGGAGTGGTTTCTGGCTATGGGTGTCCTAGCAACCTTACATTCAGTCATGTTGAATCTTGTAAGTATGTCTTGTACATACTTTGACTAACATATGAAGATGCCATTACCAATTTGCTTCACTTGAATTACCAGAAAGAAATTTAGTTCCCTCATGGCACTCATTTCAAATATATTTTTCATCAGCCTCTCAAAATCTTTGTAGAGCTTTGGATTAGTTGACCCGAAGATAATGTCATCCATATATACTTGAACCAGCATTAAGTCATTCCCTGTCCCTTTGATGAAGAGAGTTCTATCTATAGTACCCCTCTTGTAACCATGTTGACAGAGATACTAAGATAGTGTTTCATACCACTTCCTTGGAGCTTGGTGCAGCCCATAAAGAGCTTTATCAAGCTTGTAGACATAATCAAGGTGATCTGGGTCTGCAAAGCCAGGTGGTTGTTTGACATACACCTCTTCATCAATCACCCCATACAGAAAAGCACACTTGACATCAAGTTGGTAGACCTTGAAATCCTTGGATGCAGCAAAAGCCAAGAAATTGATACGGCTTCAAGTCTTGCCACATGAGCAAAAAAATCTGTGCAATCAGTTCCCTCTTCTTGTGTGTACCCTTGAACAACTAGTCTTGCCTTGTTCTTTATGACAAGTCCTCTATCATCCTTCTTGTTCCTAAAAACCCACTTGGTTCCTATGATAGTCTTCCCATGAGGAAGAGGACATAGGTTCCAAACCTTTTGTCTTTTGAATTGAAGCAGCTCCTCTTGCATTGCTTCAACCCAGCTTCCATCTTTCAAAGCCTTATCAACTTTCTTTGGCTCTACTTAGGACAAGAAGCAAGAATATAGACAAACATTCTTTTCATGGGTTTGTCCTCTTGTTCTAACCCCTATATCAACATTTCCAATGATGTTTGTGGTGTGGTGTGACTTGTGGATCCTGAGTTGAGGGATCATAGCAAGTTGATTTGAAAGATCTAGATTAGAAAAATTTAGATCTGGAAATGTAGTGTCACCCACCACATCAGCAAACTTATCAAGTGAGACTTGATCCAATAAGTGTGTGACATCATTTATGTTGTCTTCTATGGAGTGGTTATTAGCATCAAAAGATTCTTGATCACTATCACCACCTCCATTTCCTCCTACATTTAAAGCTCCTTCACTTGAGTTTTGAACCTCTGAGCTAGAATTTGAAGGCACCTCAGATGTATCAACTGAATTTGTCATGTTTATGCTTATAGGATTGCAGGGTTAGTCACCAAAGGAGCTGAAGTAGTAATCTTGCTTGGTCTTCTCAGCTCAAATCTTGGGTCGGGATCTCCTGTTGATATGTTATCTGTAGATCCTAAAACATTCTCATAAGACTTGTTAAAACAATTGGCAACTAAGTCAAGATCAAATAGCCAATCCGGACCAGAACCTTTCATACTAGGAGTGTGATCATTAAAGGTCACATGGGCTGACTCCTCAACTACTCTAGTTCTGAGATTGTATACTCTATAAGCCTTAGCTTGGGAAGAATATCCAATAAAGTGTCCATCATCTGACTTCTCATCAAATTTGGCTACTTGATCTTTGGTATTCAAGATGGTGCAAGGACATCCAAATGACCTGAGGAAACCAATAAATGGTCTCCTTTTATGCCACAGCTCATAAGGAGTCTTACCATGAGTCTTAACCACTAAAACTCTATTCTGCACATAGTAGGCTGTGTAAACTGCCTCTGGCCAGAAGGTGATGGGCAATTTAGAGTCAGACAACATGGTTCTTGTAGCTTCAATAAGTGTCCTGTTTCTCCACTCAACAACACCATTTTGCTGAGGAGTCCTAGGAGCATTATATTGTCTTGTAATACCCTTTTCATCACAAAATGTGTCAAGGATTTGGTTCTTAAATTCTGTTCCTTGATCACATCTTATGGTCTTGACCTTGTGATCAGATTGATTCTCAATTTTCAGAATGAAGTTCTTCAAGATCTTAGGAGTCTCATCCTTGATTCTAAGGAAAAAGACCCAGGTGAGTCTTGTGAAATCATCTGTGATCACTAAACAATATGAGGTCCTTCCTAAACTCATTACACTGGTGTTGCTTCCCTTTCAGGCATACAACACAATGATCATCACTTGTAAACTCTTTCTTTGGCATTCCAATTACCAAATCATTCTTAATTAATTAATTTATGTTCTTAAAGTTTACATGGTACATTCTTTTATGCCATAGGAAAGACTCATCACTATTTGCTTTAGATAGAAAGCAAGAAACCTCTATGTTTTCTGCAAGTCCATCTTGTACATGTTCCCTTTCCTGGGGGCTCTGAGAAGTATATGCTCTTGAGGAATGACCACCTCGGGCTTGAGAACAATGCATTCATTCTTAGTAAAGAGCATGTTGTGTCTCTGATCACAAAATTGGGAATCCCAGCTCCATAACAAAATTTACCTTCTTAATGGTGAGCTTACCATTTATGACCATACCCTTTCCCGAGATATAACCACTAGCATCTCCTCCAAAAGCAACTGGTCCTCCATCAATTTTCTCAAAATTGTGAAGCAAGGAACCGTTGCCACTCATGTGCCTGGAATAGCCACTATCAATGATCCATACATTTTCCTTGGTCTTTAGCTATTCCTGCACAAAAAGAAGTGGTTAGTTACACTTGGAAACCCAAGCCTCATTTGTCTTGGGCTTTTCAAAGTGATCTGAAGACAATGTAACAGTAACAGATCCTATATTCAAGCTTTGAGGATCATTAGTTGCTGTTGATGAAGAACTCTCAATCACCAGGTCTTTCTTCATCTTCCACACCATCTTTGGAAGATTGGACTTGACCTTCAATACCTTGAAAGTTTCAATAACTTCTAATGTTTTGGATACTGGACCTTTGGAAGATCTTGCTTTCAATGCAGCATGCTTTAGTACTTCTGAAGCATTCCTTTCTTCCGAGACCAAAATTTCTTCCGAAGGCAAGTTCTCACTTGTCTTCTTCTTCACTTTGGAGCTTCTGAAGGAAACATATTTTCCTTCCAACGCTTGCTTTTCCTTCTTCTTCCTAGAAGCTTTCTCTTTGACCATATGAGTAGTACCTTTGGGATTGTAGATGCAATCCTTAGCCAGATGAGAAGTACTACCACACATGATGCAGTCCATTTGCTTCCTTCTGGGAGTTTTCTTTTGAGAGCAAGACTGAGTTTGATCACTTTCCTTCTCCATCTTCATCCTTATAGATGATGCCACAAGCTTTTTAGGGAGAGGCTTTCTCTTGGAGCTGGATGGTTCTGGTTGTGTAGCAGTGGTACACAGCTGGTCAGTCTTTTTCTTCTTGCTGGAATGATTTAGAACTAAACTAGAACTCCTGGTACTAGAGTTCATAATTGAGTCCTCAGCCTTTACCACTTCAAAACCTATAGAAATGAACACTTGTTTCTGCTTGGAGTCAAAAGTGGCCTTGATTTCTTGAGCCTTCTTTGATCTTCTCTTAGCTCTTCTGGTCAAGTTCTTTCTCTTTGACTTGGTCATTACAGACTCTTTCCTCTCCTCAGGAAAATAGTGACCCTTTTTAGGATAATCTTTTTCACTATTCTCAGAGTCATCCTTCACTATCTCTTCTTCATCCTCTTCAACAATGGGGTCTATAAGAGGAAGCTCATCTTCACAAGTTCTACACCTTGGAGATCTTACAGACAATAGAGTGTGTGGAGGAGCTATCTTAGTAGATCCCAGTCCCTACTTATTCTAATAACAAACTTTTGCATGTAGGGATGAGGATATTATGTTCTTGAAGGTCTCTTCTTCAAGAACACATTTTTCTGCCCTGGCTTTGCTGATCACAAGCTCAGCCTGGCATTCAGTTAACTTTGAGATGAGATCTTTGATTTGAGTCCTGTAGTTAGTGTGCTCATGCTTAAGAGTTGAAATGTTTTTCTCTAGATCTTCTATCTTAAGTTTATAATCATTTTCAGCACTTTTAAAGTAAGCTTTTAAGATATTTAAGGACCCAAGATCAGATCTCATCTCTAAGTTATAGGACCTGTATCTGTTAACTTTAGCAATATATTCAGGTGTACAGAGATGTTCCAATACCTTGGCTTCATCATGATCTGCCATTAATGCTTAGTTTGGAGATGCATCTTCCACCTAAAAGCTCCAGTCAAAGCCTCTTCTTCAACAGCAACTGCGGCTTGCTGTCTTGGCTTCTCATTCTAGTGAGCTCCTTTAGTGTAGTTTAGCCTTGTTTGTGCTAGCCCACCATTTGACCTTGGTGCCTTGCACTCTCTGGCAAAGTATCCTATTTGGTTATAGTTGTAACACTTCACTTTGCTTTTATCAATCCCAAACATTCTAATGGTTGCATTGTTAGGAAACTTTCTTCCAGTCCTTTTGTAGAACTTGTTGGCTCTTTGAGTAAGAAGAGCCATCTGCTGGACTATTTCCATATACACCAGATCATCTGGATGGATACAGTCCAGATCTTCAAGGGTGAAGAGAAAGTTGCCTAAACTTTCATCAGAAGAAACAAAAGCTTATGAAGAACTTGTCTCCTGGAATGGGCTTCCAGGGATGTAGCCTTCCCTTGGTGTCTCCGGAAAGGTGATGAAAGGACCCTTTTGTGATTTGTCCGGGTAGCAGATGAGATGGTGCTATGGTTCTCTACAATCCCTTTCAACCACATGAAGGGCTGAACTCTATTGGTTGTTGGAGTTACCAGATGGATTTTGCATGTTCTTCTCCATCTGGTAGCCACTGAGGATACCGTAAAACTCTGTGAGAGTAAGGGTCTTGAGGTTCTCAGTCCTCTTGATGACCACATAATAGTATGTCCATTGTCTGGAAAGAGAGGACATGAAATTCCTCACAATGTTCCTATTCTCAAGAGTTACTCCAACATCTGCCAGAGTATCCATAATCTCAACATACCTAAAGTATTGTTGAGTCATGGTTTCACCTGTCTTGAAGGTGAAGTTCCTAAACTGCTGCTTCAAGATGCCCTTTTTGTTTTCTTTTGCATCATCAGACCCCTCATACATCAGCTTCAGTGCATCCCATAGTTGCTTGGTAGTCTTGTACTTCTTGAAGACTCTGTAGATAGAGTTTGGAAGAGTAGTTTGGAGGGCGGTCATAGCTTTCTAATCAATATCAATCTTCTTCCAGTCTTCATTAGAATAGTTAGCCACTTCTTTTGGTATCATACCACCATCGGCAACAGCTGAAGAGGTGGATGGTACATGAGGTCCATCGACAACAGGCCCCCACATCCTGGAGTCTTGAGACTTGATAAAACCTTCCATTCTTTGACACCAAGTATCAAAGTCTTCAGGTGTGATCAGTGGGGACTTTATCATTGTACTGGTTTCCATATCAGCCTTTGTGAAAGCTGCCATTTGAGATGTTAAGTGAACTATGAAACTGAGAGGTTTAAAGATGGAGAGATCTTACAATCAAGAGCCTGAAGAGCTCTGATACCAATTGTAGGATCGGGTAAGGGGTGCCTAACACAATCAGTTTCACAATGAGGAGAGTCTTGGAACACTTAACAGTTCAAATATGGAACTGGGTTTGATTATGATGATACTAAGAATACAAGTAAGTAATGAGACAGAACAAGCAACGATAACACAAAAATATGGTTTTCAAGGAGTTTTGTATATTGCTTTCAAGTTCTATTACAAGTATTGCAAAGCACACCTAAATTACAAGAACCTGAGACTCTTTATACTACATCCTATAACCGTCAATACTTAGAAGGACAGTTGGAATTGACTAATCTAGACAACAAGATCAATCTAAAGTCAAAAGGTAGATTGCCTTTTGACTAGTAACTATGACATGCCATAGCTCACATCCTTTTCTATTACAAAAAGGTGTACAGGTACAAAAGTAGGAAGTTACAGACAAAGACCTTTATCTACAGTTTACAAAAGCATGGACTTTTCACCAACTCATACAAGTTGGTTAGTCTTCAAAGTTGCAGCAGAAAGTGTGTCAGCTTTATGTAAAGTAGATCAGAGAAAGCATGTCTTTCTCTGTCTTAGGAAGAAATCAATCTTCACAACAAAATGGCTTTGGAAGACTTTGTCTCTGAAGCTTCGGAAGACATCATCTTTGGCTTTGGAAGATTTGGACTTTGGCTTCGGATGATTTTACACTTAGAGTATTTTCTGATGTAATGTGTAAAACTTTCGAGGCACTTCTACCTTTGTACGTCCAGTGCATGCAGCGGGAAGACCTTTGGTTGTTTTGGCTTCTTTGGTTGCATCAGCTTTATAATCTTCTGATATTATCTTACAACTACAGATTAAGGTCTTTTGATAGTAACTTTCCAACTATGTATTTTTATCCTTTTTGTAATAGATAAGGATGTGAGTTATGGCATGTCATAGTCACTAGTCAAAAGGCAATCTGCCTTTTGACTCTACAATGATCTTGTTGTCTAGATTAGTGTTTCCAGCTAGCCTTCAAAGTATGGTTGGCTGTAGAATGTAGTATAAAGTGTCTCAAGTACTTGTATCTTATTTTATGATTTGTAATACTTGTAAGAACTTGAGAGCAATATACATCATTCTTGAAAACCATATTTGAGTGTTCTTGTTCTTATTCTTTTACTTGTGTTCTTTGTATCATCACTAACCTGTTCCCTATTTGAATTGCTAAGTGTTCCAACTCTCTCCATCTTGTGAAACTATTGCATTGACCACCCTTCATGGTCCTTTAATTGGTATCAGAGCATTTCAGACTCTTGATTATAAGATCTCACCATCTTAAATCCCTTTAGTTTCATAAAACACTTATCAACTCAAATGGCAGCTCTTGCTAAGGTTGATATGGAAACCGATACTATGACAAAGTCTCCACTTATCACTCCTGATGACTTTGATACTTGGTGCCAACGTATGGAAGGGTTCATCAAGTCTCAAGACAACAGGATGTGCAGATCTATTGTCTCAGGACCTCACATCCCATGCACCTCTTCAGCTATTGCTGGAGGTGGCATGATACCAAAGAAAATGATTGACTACTCTGAAGCAGACTAGAAAAGAATAGATGTAGATTAGAAGGCCATGACCGCTCTACAAACTACTCTTCCTAACTCCGTATACAGAGACTTTATGAAGTGCAAGACTGCTAAGCAGCTCTGGGATGCACTAAAGCTGATGTATGAGAGGTCTGATGAAGCCATGGAGAACAAGAAGGATATCACGAAGCAACAGTTTGAAAACTTCACCTACAAGACAGGTGAAACCATGACTCAATGATACTTCAAGTACGTTGAGATTGTGGATACTCTGATAGATGTTAGAGTAAAGCTTGAGAATAGGGACATAGTGAGGAAGTTCATATTCTGTCTTCCCAAACAATGGACTCACTATTGTTTGGCAATGAAGAGAATTGAGAACCTCTCTATTCTTACTCTCACAGAGCTGTATGGTAACCTTAATGGGTACCAGATGGAGATGAACTTGCAAAATCCATCAAGCAGCTATTCCAACAACCAGAAGAGGATTCAACCCTTCATGTGGTTGAAAGGAATAGCATAGAACCATAACATCATCTCATATGCTTCCCTGAAAACTCACAAAAGGGTCCTTTCATCACCTTCCCCAAAACACCAAGGGAGAGCTACATCCAAGGAAGCGCATTCCAAGAGACAAGCTCTACACAAGCCTTTATATCTACTGATGAAAGTTGTTGCAACTTTCTTTTTACTCTTGAAGACCTGGACTACATCCATCCAGATGATGTGGAGTACATGGAAATAGTCCAACAGATGGATCTTCTCACTCACAGGGCCAAGAAGTTCTATAAGAGGACAAGAAGAAAGTTTCCTAGCATGTGGCCAGTGGAAAGTTTGGACTGGACAAAAGCATAGTGAAGTGTTTCAACTATAACCAAATGGGCCACTTTGTTAGAAAGTGCAAGGCACCAAGGACAAATGGTGGCCAAGCACAAACCAGACCAAACTACATTGATGTAGCTCCAAGAACTGAGAAGCCAAGCTAGCCTAAACAACATGCTGTTGTTGCTATTGAAGAAGGTGCTTTGGCTGTAGCTTTTAGGTAGAAGATGTTTCTCCATACCAAGCACTAATTGCTGATCATAAAGAAGCTAAGGTATTGGAACATCTTTACACCCCTGAATGCATTGCTAAAGTTAACATGTGTAGGTCCTGTAATTTGGAAGTGAGATTTGATCTTGAGTCCTTGAACAGTTTAAAAGCTGATTTTAATAGAGGTGAAAATGATTATAAACTTAAAATAGAAGATTTCGAGAAAACCATTTCAACTCTTAAGCATGAGCACACAAATTACAAAACTCATATCAAGGATCTCATTACCAAATTAACTGAATGCCAAGCTGAGCTTGTGATCAGCTAAGCTAAGGCAGATAAATCTGTTCTTGAAGAGGAAACCTTCAAGAACATAATATCTTTGTCCATGCATGAAAAGATTTTTTATCAGAACAGGCAAGGATTGGGTTCAAGTGAGGATAGCTCCTCCACACATATTGTTATCTATAAGATCTCCAAGGTATGGAACTTGTCAAGATGAGCTGCCTTCCATGGATCCCATTGAAGAAGAGGATGAAGATGAAGAGGAGGTAGTGAAGGATGAATCTGAGGTGAATGACATGGGTTATCCTGAGAAGGGACACTATTCTCCTAGAGAGAAGAAAGAATCCAGGATGACAAAGTCTGCAAGGAAGAACTTGATCAGGGCAGCCAAAAGAAAGTCCAAGAAAGCCCAAGAGATCAAGGCAACTTTCAACTCCAAGCAAAAACAGGTTTTCATGTCTGTTGGATTTGAAGTGGTAAAGACTGAGGACATAACCATGGGCACTAGTACCATATGGCCTTCCTGATTTAAAGAAAAAGGCTGATAAAATGTGCACCACTGCTGCGCAGCTTGAACAATCTAGTTCCAAGAGCAAGCCTCATCCTAAGAAACCTGTTGCATCATCTGAGAAGACAATAAATGAAGTAGAGAGTGATCAGGCTCAGCCTCCCTCTCAAAAGAAGATTCTTTGAAGTATGCTAACTGAATGTATCATGTGTGATAGTATTTCTCACTTTGCCAAGGATTGCATTTACAATCCCAAAAGTACTATCCACATAAACAATAAGAAAACTTCTGAGAAGAAGAAGAAGAAAATAGCTTCGAAAGGAAAATCTCTTCCTTTCAGAAGATCCAAAGTGAAGAAGAAGATAAGTGAAAACTTACCTTCGGAAGAAATTTTGTTCTTGGAAGAAAGGAATGCTTCTGAGGTACTGAAGTCTGCTACAGTGGTTGCAAAAGCTTTCAAAGGTTCAGTCTCTAAAAATTCTAAAGTTATTAAAACTTCTAAATTGTTGAAGGATAAGTCTATCTTTCCAAAGATGATGTGGAAGATGAAGGCCATGTGATTGAAGGTTCTTCATCAACAACAGCAAATGATCCTCAAAACTTGCATATAGGATTAATTACTAATGCATTATGTTCTGTTCTCTTTGACAAGCCCAAGACCAGTGAGGCTTGGGTTTCCAAATGCAACTAACCATCTCTTTTTATGCAGGAACAACTAAAGACTAAAGAAAATGTATGGATCATTAACATTGGTTGTTCTAGGCACATGAGAGGCAATGGATCTTTGCTTCAAAACTTTGAAAGATTTGTTGGAGGGCCAATTGCTTTTGGAGGAGATCAGGTGGTTACATTAATGGAAAGGGCAGGGTCACAAATTGTAAGCTCAGCATTGATAAGGTAAACTTTGTCAAGGAGCTTGGATACATTCTTCAGAGTGTAACCCAATTTTGTAATCAGAGACATAACATGATCGTTACTGGGCATGAGTGCATTGTTCTCAAGCTCGGGGTAGTATGTCATTAAGAGCATATACTGCTCAGAGCCCCCAAGAAAGAGAACGTGTACAAGATGGACATGCAGGAAACATCCATTCAGGAGAAGTTTCTTGCTTTTTATCTAAAGCCAATAATGATGAGTCTTTCCTTTGACATAAAAGAATGTGCTATGTAAACTTTAAAAACATGAATAAATTAATTAAGAATTATTTGGTAACTAGAATGCCAAAGAAAGAGTTTACAAGTGATGATCATTTTGTTGCATGCTTGAAAGGGAAGCAACATAAGGTATCTCACAAGCCAAAGGAAATGAACTTCATCACTACACCCCTACACTTATTATATATGGATCTCTATGGCCACACCAGTGTATTGTGATAACAGAAGACTTTACAGGATATACTTGGGGTCATCTTCCTTAGGACTCTGATGAGACCCCTGAGATCTTAAAGAGTTTCATTCTGAAAATTCAGAATCAATGTGATCACAGGGTCAAGATCATAAGATATGATCAAGGAACCGAATTTAAAAACCAAAACATTGATGCATTTTATGATGAAAAGGGTATTGCAAGACAATATAGTGCTCCCAGGACTCCTCAGCAAAACGATGTTGCTGAGAGGAGAAACATGACACTTATTGAAGCTACAAGAACCATGTTGTCAGACTCTAAACTGCCCATCACCTTCCAGGCAGAGGCAGTCAACACTTCCTGCTATGTGTAGAATAGAGTTTTTATAGTTAAGTCTCATGGTAAGACTCCTTATGAATAGTGGCACAAAAGGAAAGCTTTATTTGGTTTCCCCAAATCATTTGGATGTCCTTGCACCATCTTAAATACCATGGATCAAATAGCCAAATTTGCTGAGAAATCAGATGATAGACATTTCATTGGATACTCTTCCCAAGCCAAGGCTTATAGAGTATACAATCTTAGAACCAGAGTAGTTGAGGAGTCAGCCAATATGACCTTCAATGAGCACACACCCAGTGTGAAAGAATCTGGTCCTGATTGGCTATTTGATCTTGATTTAGTTACTAACTATTTTAACAAATCTTGTGAGTATGTTTCAGGATCTACAGGTAGCTTATCATCAGGAGATTTTGATCGAAGATTTGAGCTGAGAAGACCAAGTGTTCAAACTACTTCAGCTCTAGTGGTAACTAGCCGTGGTGTTGGAAATCCTGTCAGCACAACCATGACAAATTCTTTAGCTGATACATCTCAAGTGCCTGTAAGTTCGAGCATAGAGGCATATATCTTAGATGAAGGAGCTTTGAATGTAGGAGGAGATGGAGGTGGTTATAGTGATCAAGAATTTCTTGATGCTGATAACCACTCCATAGAAGACAACATCAATGATGTAACACACTCTTTGGATCAAGTCTCACTTGACATGTGTGTTGATGTGGTGGATGACTCTCAAACACCAGTTCAATATTTTACCTATTTAGATCTGTCCAAACAACTTGCCATGATTCCTCAACTAAGAATCCACAAGTCTTATCCCACCATAAAGATCATTGGAGATGATGAGACTGGAATAAGAACAAGAGGACAAACCAATGACAAAAATGTTTGTCTTTACTCCTGTTTCTTGTCCCAGATAGAGCTTAAGAAGATTGAAGAGGCTTTAAAAGATGGAAGTTGGGTTAAAACCATGTAGGAAGAGCTGCTTCAATTCAAGAGACAGAGGGTTTGGAATCTATATCCACTTCCTTAAGGGAAGACTACCATAGGTACCAAGTGGGTACTTAGAAACAAGAAGGATGATAGAGGACTTGTCATCAAGAACAAGGCAAAACTAGTTATTCAAGGATACACACAAGAAGAAGGGATTGACTACACAAATGTTTTTGCTCCTGTAGCAAGACTTGAAGCTTTTAGGATATTCCTGGCTTTTGCTGCATCCAAGGATTTCAAGGTCTACCAACTTGATGTCAAGTGTGCCTTTTTATATACGATGACCCAGATCAAGTCAAATAACCACCTGGCTTTAAAGACCCAAATCATCCTGATTATGTCTGTAAGCCTGACAAAGCTCTTTATGGGCCGCATCAGGCTCCAAGGTAGTGGTATGAGACACTATCACAGTTTCTCTGTCAGCATGGATATAAAAGAGGTACTATTGATGGAACACTCTTAATCAAAGGAATAGGAGATGACTTGATGCTGGTTCAAGTTTATGTACATGACATTTTCTTTGGGTCAATTAATCGAAAACTCTACAAAGACTTTAAGAAGCTGATGAAGAATAGATTTGAAATGAGTGCTATGGTAGAACTCAATTTCTTTCTAGGAAATTAAGTGAAGCAGGTTGACACTGGCATCTTCATAAACCAGTCAAAGTTTGTGCACGACATACTTAGCAGGTTTCACATGACTAAGTGCAAGGTTGCTAAGACACCCATAGCCAGAAACCACTCTCTAGGACCAGATCTTGACGGCGAGTGTGTTGATGAACATCTCTACATGGATATGATTGTGTCTCTTATGTAGCTCATAGCCAGCAGGCCTGATATCATGTTTGCTACATGTATTTATGCAAGATATTAAGGCAAACCTAGGATGTCACACTTGGTTGCTGTCATGAGAATTCTCAGATATCTTAAAGGTGCTCCAAAATTAGGCCTTTGGTATCCAAAGAATTTTGACTTCAATCTCTATGCATATACAAATAGCAACTATAGTGGCTGCAATATGACTACAAAGTAAACATCTAGGGGATGTCAATTTCTTGGTGGAAGGATAGTCTCATACCAATGCAAGAAACAATCCTGTGTATCTATATCAACTGCTGAAGCTAAATACATTGTTGCTGCAAGCTGCTGTGCGAAAGTGCTTTGGATTTAGAATCAGATGCTAGACTATGGATTCGACTTCAAGGAGACTCCCATCCACATAGACAACAACAATGCTATATCTATCACATAGAATCCAGTTTAGAACTCAAAGATAAAGCACATCAACATCAGGTATCATTTGTTAAGAGATATTTTGAAAAAGGATTGATAAAACTAGTCAAAGTTAACACAAATGAACAATATGCTGATCTATTCATAAAAGCTTTTAATGAGCAAAGATTTAAGTATCTAGTATCAGTAATTGGGATGATTAACTTTGAGTAGATTTTTGTTAAACTAAACTCAAGATTATTTTTAATAATATATGTAACACCCGAAAACTTCAAAAGGAAGAGAAAAGAAAAGTAAAGGAGCAAACGAGATTTTATTTCAAAAAGTAGGGGGTAAAAGTGTACAAGGGCCAAATAGGCCCATAATGGGGTTTAAAAAGAAATATGGCCACCCATACTCCTCTCCCATACGCTCAAAACTTTCGGCTAGAGAAAGAGAAAAGCTCCCACCGGTTCTAGAGTGAGAAAGTGGCAAGTTCTTGAAGAAGGTAAGATTTTAAGGTGTTTTCTTCTCATATTCAGTTGGGTTTAAGCTTTTGGACTGGTTTCTATGTGTTTCTATATGTTTAGTTGCTTCTTTATGTGTGTTTAGGTGTTAGAACTCCAGGTTTGCTCTCGGGTTTGTTGTGGTTCACTCGAAAGTTGGTTAAGGTGAGTTCTAGATCCCCTCTTTTATATGTTTTCTACTTGTTTGGGGCTGATATGTATACTAAACTGATGTTTCTTAAACCAAACCATGTTTTTCTATGAAAAGGTTCACTTTTACGAATATTGCATGCTTTTCAATGATTCTATGATGATAAATGGGTGTGCTAGTGTGAATTGTATAGATCTATGCCAAGTATACGTTTAAATGTTGTATGGAAAGAGTACTGCATAAGCTGGACCATAGTTATTAAACATAATGTCTGCTGTGGACCTTGGGTTGTATGCGGCGGACACTTTGAATGGAAAATGACTGTATGTTGTGGACAGTTAAGCATTTTAGACTGACCGCTGTGGACAATGACTATCCACTGTAGGCACATAGGTACTCATGCATGTCCGCTATGGACACTTAAATGTTCATGCATGTTCGTTGAGAACACTTAAGTCTTTAGTTCATCCACTGTGGACTTTGATCATCCACTGTGGACTTCGATCGTCCGCTATGGACTTTGGTTGTCCGCTGTGGACACTTAGTGTTTTAAGCCATCCACTGTATACTTTATTCATGTACTGTAAACACTTAAGTTTGTCTTCAAATTCTGGAGATAGAATTTAAGTGTTAAGTACCAATGTTTGATGGAAGATTATTTTGTTTAATGCTTTAATGATATATTCTTTTATTATGATGCTTTATAAGGTTTACGAGGTATGATGATTTAAACTATTTTCTATTACGATGACAGAGATTTTATGAAAGCTTTACTTGAATGTTCTGTGTGTAATAAGTAAAGTATTATGTAAAGAAAAGGGAAAGATAATGTTAACGAAAGTGAAATCTAATGAACGAATGAAAGTCTTGCAAGCAAAATGAATGGAGGTGCACGACCATGTTGTAGTTAGCTCAACTAAAGTGTGGCTTAGCTAGCCCATGAGGATACACTTCAGGGGTCCAATCCTTGAGATTGACCAAAACGATACGAGATCCTTGTCGGTTTACCCCGGTACTATAGTCAGCTTTGTGCCCATTGTTTGGGGGTTTATTTATAAATCTTGGCACAGTACCAGGTTCATGCATAATGTTAGGGGTTTAGCATATGGCAGGATCCAGATGAAAAGGACAGATGTTAATGAATGAAAGTACGAAAACAAAAGGATGAACGATGATGAAAGATAATAAACGATTATTATCAAGATGTACGTATGATGTATGCTCACGTACGAAAGTAAAGGAAATGTCTTACGTAAAGTAAAGTATTTTTATTATAAAACTATAACTCACTCAGTGTTGTTGACTTTTGTATGCATATCAATTGGCAGGTAAGTGGCAAAGCTGTGGGCAGGCATGGACATGGAAGCTACCGGGATAATTCAAGTCTGGCATCCATATTTTTGGGAATGTAATTGTATTGATACAATTTTTGTAATTTAAATTAAATGATATTATGTTTTGACACGAGCCTAATTTTAATGAAAAAATATATTGTTACGCTGCGAATGTTATATTTTAAATGTTTTACGCTATGAATGACCAACTGTAAGCGTCCCAGGAACGGGGCCTTACAATATATGTTTCTTAATTTGTCTATCATCACCATATAAAGCCCAGTTTACTTTGAAAGAATCTTTTCAAAATGATATCCTTTAGAATTTTGAGAATTTTGGATATATTTTCCTTTGGAATAGATCAAGTTATCTTCAGAAAAAAAATTATGTCTTCAAAACAAATAACTACTTCTGAGAAATTAACCTTCAGAAGAAATTTGAATATACTTCTGATAAATTACTTATATGTATTGAAGGACTACTTTCTTCCGAAAGCAATTAAGTCTTGAAAGACTTATTCTCTTATTGAATAAGACTTCTGATATTTGATATCTTCCAAAGCAAAATCTATCTAGAAAGTAAAATACTCTAGGCATTTTTTCTTCCGAAGCAAAACTCTTAGAAAGCTAAGGAATATCTTTCGAAGCCAAATTGGCTTCAGAAGTTTTTCTCAAACCTTCCAAAGACAAATTATCTTTGGAAGATATAGACTTTCAAGAAAACTACCTTTTTGGGCACCTTTTTCAGAGGTGAGACCGACATTGGGATTTCAAAGTTTATCCGTGTGCATTAACTTTGTCTCAAATCCATATATATATATATATATATATATTTGTACAATGGTTCCCCCTGTTTCACTATTCTCCTTCATCTACAAGATTCAAACCCTAAATTCACCCATAATTTGATTTTGTTTGTCTGTCTGAAGCTTTACTTGAACAAGCATCATTTCTATTAACACAAGCATTTGAAATATCACGATTTGATTCATAAACATCAGAAGATGAACAAGCTAGACTAGAGCTAGAACTACACATTACATTGTTTGTAACAGACTTCTGGGAAACAAATCTACTTAAACTATTGTCTATTGAAGACTTTTTGGAATTAGAAATGCTAATACTAGAGCTGTCCAGACCACTACTTGCACCATAATCATACTCCTCGCGAATCTCCTTATGATTTACTCCTTCTAAACCTGCATACAAACTGTTAGTATCTTTTTGAATTAATTCATTAGTTCGATGAGGTGTAGGCATAGGAGAATAACAATAAGTACTAGGAGGAGGATAAAAATGAGTGGTATCTTCGCTTCCCAAACCAGCCTTAATTCTAGCCCCCCGTTGTTTATTGCAAAGATCCTCATGTTTCATCCCAGAGATTGTCCACTTTCCAAGTTTGGTTTTTAATTTGCTTGTTTCAAATTCAGCAAATGCCACACGTTCTGTTAAAGCATTTATTTCAACATTTCTTTCCAAAAGATTTCTTTTCAAATGCTCATTTTCCTTTAAAGCTTCATTTAACTTGACAAAATATTTTGACTTATTTGTTTTAAGTTCTTTGTTAATTTGCTTTAATTCCTTTTCATTTTCTAACAATAACCTATTTGCTTTTTAAACCCCGAATAAAAGAATTTTGCAGGAAGGAGAACACATGTCTTGGATTACCTCATAAGGAAGTTCCATAACTATTTTTTCAACATCTAGGGCTTTTTCGTATTGACGGACGGGAGTGTTCTTTTTTTATTTTTCCTCCTCCATGGCTTGCTTCCTAAGCTTGACTTCCATCTTCCTCTCCTTGATTACAAACCTCCAGCTTCACTTCACTTGCTTCGACTTCTTGTGTTTTCCCGACTTCAGTAGCTTCACAAACAGTCACTTTTTCCTTAATAGCTTCACAACAACCCTTCTCTTTACCAACCTCAACAACCTTTTCCTCATGAGCTTGAATATGTTGCATCCCATCTTCACAAACTACTTCATCTTGAACTTCACACCTAAACTCTTTGAAAGGATCAAAATCTTCACCTTAATCCACATCACTATCCACCACCTTAGCCACCAGAGCATGATTAATCTCTTCTTCAGTTTCTTTGATTTCAGTACTCCAATCAAAGTTAGTGATCATTGTTGTTTCTTTCTTTGGGTTGGATTCTTCTTTTTCAGTGATTGGGATGACCTTTGAAATTCCAAAGGTTCCCGGTTTAATGATGATTGGAGATGCACATTCTCTTTTGAAGTGGCCTAATTTATTTCAGTTGAAACATCTCAATTTTGACTTATTATATCCAAGTTTTGAGTTTTGACTTTGATTGCCAAAGTGTTTCCAGCCTGTTCTTTCCATAAACTTTCTTGCATGCAACATGAGCATTGCCATATACCACTAGATATCAGTTTCTTCTGATTCATCAGCGTCCACCTGATACATATCCTCCACGGTCATTCCTTTTCCTTTCAACTCCCGCATAACCAAAGCTTCATAACTGTGTACAAACATTCCAAATAGTGCCATTGTGTTTGACAGAACTTGAGTAGTGACTGATGCCTTTGAGCTTGAACCAACACTTGATAGTCCACTACTAGACTTGTCTGACATGTCACATCCAAAAGACCTACCATAAGCTGCACCATACATTGAAGAGTTTGCAGCAGATGAAATCAATGCAGCATTTTGTGGATAAACTGTAGTTGGCACCATTGATTGATTGTACTCTCTCCTTTTCATGTCCAAATCAAATGACTTTAGTTTGTTGATCACATCCATAAGTTTATAATCAACAAAGTTTCTTTCCTGCTTCAAAAGTCTGACTTACAAGCTCTATTGCGGTTTAAGAGAGTCCAAGAGTTTTGTGACTTGTTCATGATTACCCAACTGTTCATCATATTTCTTTAAGTTGCTTGAAACAGATAGAAATCGGTGGGTAAGATCAGTAAGGCTTTCATTTTTGTGTCCAATAAATGAATTAAACTCCTTTTTATCTTGGGCTTTCTTGTCCTTTTTTAAGTCTTCATTACCATCATAAAACTCGCACAAAGAATCATACAAGGATTTTGAATTCTTATGTTCGGCAAAACGGTTGTAGATGTCTTGAGATAAACATAGAGTTAAAGCCCTAATTGCTTTCTGATCACGGTCGATTAACTTAAGGTCTCTTTCTGTGAAGGTTGATGGATCAGTGTTTGGTGAGGTAGTTTGACCGACAGTGACGGTAGGAGTATGTGGACCATTGATGATTGATTCCCACTGGTTGTGATCAGTGTAGTAAAAGAAGGCTTTCAAAAAATGTTTCCAATCATCAAAATTATCACCATTGATAAGTGTTGGACCAAAAGAACCATTTAGCCTGATCAGAAAAACCTTTAAGTCCCACGGACATTACAACAACTGAAGTAGTCTGCAACAGCTGAAGACATCAACTGATAACAAGGTCTGAAGACAAAGTCTGAAGTGAAAGAGCTGAAGACAAAGTCTGAAGCTAAAGAACTGAAGACAAAGACTGAAGACCAAGTTTCAGATGTTGTCACAACAGTTGAAGAAGACCTCTTCAGTAGTTGTGATGGTTTCCTTTCAGTAGTTTTATGTTTATTGTAATCAGTACTTGTAGTTTCAGTAGTTTTAGTTTCATCTTGTACTTAGCATACTCTGAGATGTTCTCAGTTGTTATGAACATTCTCAGTAGTTTGCTTACTTTCAGTAGTTTGTAATAATTCTGTTAGATGTCACTATCAAGTGACATCAGCAGACATCACATTCCTTTATATAAGGAATGTTGACCTAATTGTAAGGCGCGACGAGCAGCTATAGCAAACTTAGAAAAGCTTAGCAGCCGCCATACCAAAGCATGTGTGCATGAATGATATTATCCATTTTGCAGACAAACCCTCGTTCTCTATAACCGTGTACTGTTCCATTGAATATCTATTGTGTTCTTGCAATATTTGTCTAATTCTTGTTCTAATTCCGCTGCGATTCAACTCTAATTGATCAAACTTAAGATCACTGATCCTGACAAATGGTATCAGAGCAGGTTAATCATTGATCGGTTTAACAATTGATCATTGAAACTGCTATTTCGATATCTAAAGTTTGATCGAATTAGCATATTTGCAAGAATTGGTTATAGAGATTGGTCTTCTGCTGCTTCTGGTTAGTCAATTTGAGTTTCTTCTTGGTTCATATTGAGTTTGTTGTGTCTTTGTGCTAAATCTTTTGAAACTTGATTGAATTGGTTTGAATCTGAGAATGACTACTCCTTCTAATGACCCTCACAATACTGGCTCCTCAACCAAGCCTCCGATGCTGGTTAGGAGTGAGTATAACATATGGCAACGAAGAATGCTCCATCACCTGTCTGTTAACAGTTCAGGTTGTTGAACATCTGTGGTTCACGGTCCACACAAGCCTATGGTGAACAATCCGGAGACCAACCAAATGGTTCCGAAGAAGAAGGAGCAATACTCAGATGAAGATCGTAAACTGTTTGAGATTGATGCTAAAGCCCATGGAATTCTGGCCATGGTACTGCCTAATGAAATCTATTCTGGGTTTATGCATCATGAAACTGCTCATGACCTCTGGAATGCTTTGAAGGAACAATTCAGAGGAACTGATGAGGTCTTAGCAAACAACAGAGAAATCCTCGCCCAACAATATGAGACATTCTCTCATAGGAAGGGTGAGACACTGACTCAACAGTTTGAGCGTTTCTCCTGCTTGATCTCTGAGCTGAAAATGGTCAAGCATGAGTATACTAACAACCAGATGAACAACAGATTCCTCAGATCACTGCCTGAGAGATGGGACACATACACCATTGTCCTACGCTCCAGTGCAAATCTGGATAGCCTATCTCTCACCCAACTCCATGGGAAACTGCTTACATTTGAAAGAGAGATAGAGCAGAAAAGGAAACTGGCATCATCAGGAAAGCTCACTGATGACTTTGTACCAGGGAACACTGCCTTGGTCGGTCATGAGTCAGAATATGCTGGATCAGAAAGCCATTATGATGAGCATATAGATTTCTCTTCAAACAGTTCTGATCATGCATTTGTTGGTGTTGACAGTCATTCTGGGTGTAATATTGATAATTTATGCTTTATCATGGATGATTTGATGGGTATTGCTGATGATGATTTAGAAGAGATGGATATTTTGAGCCAAATGGCCTTGATCAATATCAGATCTCAAAAGTTCTACAAGAGAACTGGTAGGAAATTTCCAGGACTCTCTGGCAAAACCAAAGTTGGTTTTGACAAGAGTAAGTTGAGGTGTCACAAATGCCACAGGCTTGGGCACTTTGCAAGAGAGTGTAGATCAACTGGATCTAACTCTTCTGCACCCTTTGTGACCTTTCCAAGCAATAGTTCACAAAACAAAGGGCAACATCCTGCTAATTCTGGTCATCACTCACAACCTCAATCTCCTGCATATTTTGTCCCTCAGGGTCCAATGCCATATCCATATCCCTGCTATTACATGCCACAGCCAAATCCAGTTCAAGTTCCTATAGCACAACAACCTCAAGCCCTACCTGAGCCTCAACCATCTCCATCACAATCTCAACCTCATCACAGCTTCTTCACACCAGGAGTTGTTGACTGGAGCAGCTCACCAGATGATCTTTCTGGTTTCAATGAGCAATTATTTACTGGTGCTGGTCAACATGGTGGTGAACATCCTTTTGGGAATCTTGCTCTCATGGCCCTGGAGTCTACTGAGGGTTCCTGCTCCGATGAATCATCTTCACAGGTAACCCAGGTATCTTCTGAGGCTAAAGCCAAGTTATGTTCTGAATCATGCATAGCTGCCTTTGTCTCTATTAGAGAGGCAAATGTAGCTTTAATCAATCAAAATCTTGAGCTTGAGAAAACTATTTCCAAAAGAAAAGCTGAGTATGAGTCTGTTCTTAATGACAAAGATGATGAGATTTACAAGCTTAAATGTCAACTTAATGATGAAAAGGCTAAGGTAGAGGTCATACTTGAGAACCATAGAAGTCTCAAAGAGACACTTGCAGATACCCAAGTTGAGTGTGACCGCTGGGTAACATCCTATAAGGGATTTGAAATGCTTCTCAGCAAGCAACCAGCTTCAAATGTGAAGTTTGGAATAGGTTACAATCATACTGCACCACCTACTAATTTTACTTCAAAATCAATAGTAAAATCTGAAGGTGAAAGTAATTTCCAAACCACATCATCATGTGATTCATCCTCAAATGATAATACAAAATTGTCAAAATTAGAGGATGAAGTCAGTGTTAAGATCTCAGCAAATCAATTGCCTGATGGTTTAAATGCTGATAACACATGAAGCTGAGCAATTCAGATGTTGTCCCTCAAAGTACTCCAAGTACTGAAGGGCAAGTCACAACATCTGAAAAGCATTTCATATCTGCTGAAATAAAAGGATTAACAACTGCTGAGGAATCTATCATACGGTCTTTCAGGACGGATAGAGAACAGCTGAAGAACAAGTCTTCAGTTGTTACCGATCCTTCAGTACTTAACACAGGTACTGAAAGGAGGAAAGTACTGAAGATCACACCTTCAGTAGTTTCCACTTCAGCAGTTGATCAATCCAAGATGAAGAATAAGCCATGTGAAATATGTGGTAAATTCAATCATCTATCTGATGAATGCTGGTACAAAAAGGGTTCCAAACTCAATAGAGATAAGCTCATTAAAGAAGAGATTAATAAAATGAAAAATGTGTTTGAGACCAAGTTTGTACCACAGTCATCTCAAACTGATAAACCTAAGGCCTCGCCAACATCCAAAAAGAAGGATGGGGTTTATCAGAAAACAGCTGATAGTGTTCCTCATGATAAACATCAGATTAAGTCTGTGAATTTCAAGAAGGAGGAAATGGTGGGTCACAGGAACTCATCAAAAACAAGTACTGATGTGTCAAATGAGCTGAAGGCTTTAGCAACAAATCAGACACAACTTGTTATGATGGTTCAGCATTTGTTGGGGAGAGTTAACCAACTAGATGCACCTGTGATCAAACCACTGAAAAGGAAATCCAAGCCCAAATCTAAGAAATCCATTTCAGCACCATCTCCACCTTCATCAGCTGTTAATCATGAGAAACAAGTTATGGTTAAATCTGTTGATGAAAATAGACCCAAAACCAAAAAGGTTTGGGTCTCTAAAGCTAACTAGTTTCTTATGATAAATGCAGGGTTCTTCAGCATGCCAAAGAAGCATCTGGTATGTAGACAGTGGAGGATCTATGCATATGACTGGGAGCAGTTCTCTTCTTAATGACTACTCTCAAGGAAAGAAGGGATTTGTCTCATTTGGAAATGATGCTAAAGGTTACATCATCGGGAAAGGATTTGTGTCAAATGGAGAAATCAGATTTGATGATGTTAACCATGTGGAGAATCTCAAGTATAATCTACTGAGTGTCAGTCAGATGTGTGATAAAGGGCATGTTGCACTTTTCACAAGCCAGAACTGCCGGATTCTGTCTTCCAAAGTTCTGAGGCTGATTGACAAGATATTGGATGAACATACTCTCCTAAAGGCCAACAGGATAGGAAGAGTATATGCCTTGGATTTGTCAAAGAAGATTGCTTTAAAAGGTCATCCTTGCCTGTTCTCCAAGGCCTCTCCTCAGGAATCTAAACTGTGGCATAGAAGGCTGGGTCATGTTAATCTCAAAAACATGAATCAGCTGATCCACAATAGTTTAGTGAGAGGTCTACCAATAAAGGAGTTCCACTGTGATGAAACCTGCACTGCTTGTTTAAAAGGAAAACAACACAAAGCTTCATTCCCTCCTATAGAAGAACCAAAGTCCACTGCCTGCTTGCAATTACTGCACATGGATCTCTTTGGCCCTGTGAGAGTAATGAGCATGGCAAAGAAGAAATACTGTCTGGTAATTATGGATGATTACTCCAGATTTGTATGGACCTTCTTCTTGCATTCAAAGGATGAGGCTGCTCAGACAATTATTAACTTTGTGTTGTATGTTGAGAAGCAGTATTCCCTATCAGTCAAGTGTATAAGAAGTGATAATGGAACTAAATTTAGAAACCATACACTTGATGATTTCTACCTTTCAAAAGGAATCAAGAGGCAGTATAGCATCCCAAGGACTCCAAAACAAAATGGAGTAGTGGAGAGAAAGAACAGGACCCTAATTGAAGCTGCAAGGTCCATGTTGGCTGACTCTGGTTTGCCACTGACCTTTTGGGCTGAAGCTGTCAACACAGCATGCTATGTGCAAAATAGAGCTTTAGTGAATCAGAGGTTGATGAAGACTCCTTATGAAGTTCTACATCATTTGGCTCCTCTAATTTCATTCTTCAAAGCATTTGGGTGTCCTTGTTACATTCTCAACACAAAGGATCAACTCCAAAAGTTTGATTCTAAGGTGGATGCAGGGTATTTTGTTGGGTATTCATCAACTTGCAAGGCTTACAGAGTGTTCAACTGCAGAACAAAGATGGTTGAAGAAACCTTGCATGTGAAGTTTAATGAATCCCCTAAGGACAAAATTCCACAAAACCCTGTGGAGTTGTTTGATCTGGACATACTGCAATATGTTCCTTATCAGCCTCCAGCTGTTGCAGATCATGTGAATTCATCACCTTCTGCAGCTAGTCATCCATCTGGTGGTACTGATGTTGATGATGATCCCAGTACTCACCTATTCAAGTTTAGTGATCAACTGCCTGAGTCTACTAAACTTGATGTTCCTGTAGCTTCAATAGCACCATCCACAACAAATGCTGATGAGATTTTTGAATCCACTACTTCATTTGACTTGCCATCTAATACTTGGTTTCAAGAATCTGGATCAACATCTGTTGCTGCTGAGCGTGCTACAAACACTTGCACAGATCTCATAGTGTACCAAGAGCTGAAGAATCACCCAATGTCTCAAATCATTGGTGATATCAATGCTGGTGTCTCAACTAGAAGTCAATTGTCCAACAATAAACCTTGATGGCCTATTGGGTGCTACACTTTCCAAGTCAGAAAGGGAGATATTGGTTGTTGTCATTTTCCAAATAGAAGGTAATTTCGCTGAACACATCTAATTTCTGTTGGTCCACTTGATCAATTCAACAGTGCACTTGATGCTTGACAATGATATTCCACCAAATTGACACTTATAAACACAATAACATAATGATATCAATTGAATCTAAACAATAATAATAATAACAAAGGCTCAATGATATTGAAAATAAACTTCCAGCCACACACAATTGCAACATCAAATATTCTGTATTAGGGTTTTGCCAAAAAGTTCCTCACAAAGATAGAAAGATTACAATATATAAGTAACCTAAATTCGCTGGCAGTCTGCCTGTCTAAATATTAGATTCACCCGGCAGCGAACTACAGATTCGCCGGGTGATCTAAATCAGCTGACTCCGAGCGAAACTATAGTTTCGGCCGTAGTTTTGCTTCAATACAAAAATACATAGAAAGACAAATTACAAGGAAGAACTAACAACTAACCTATTATAAAAACAAAATAAACCTATTAACTATAGTGAGCCCAACCTATGTAGATCATCAATTCTCCCCCTAGGTTGGATCTTACTCTTAATCTTCTGGCTCTTCTCTTGCACCTTCTTCAGCTTTATCAGATGTTTCTTGATCAGCTCCTGCTGCACTCTCCTCTTCAGCCCTTGCACTTGCCCTTGCAAACTGTCGTGTAAGATCCTACATGTCCAACCTTAACTCGTCAGCCTTGGATACTTTCTCAGCTAGCTCCCTGACCTCTGTCCTTACTCCACGAGCTTTATTTGCCACATTAATGAACAAACTTACTTCTCTTCTTGTTTCATCTCCAGCTCCAGCCTTGATATGATTTTCACATAGAGTCACCAGGTCTTCATCACAAAAGGAAAATACTTCCATTGGATCAAACAGTTTAATCTTAGCCCCACCTTTCAACCTAATGACTGCTTCCCCAGTATTGTTATCATAAAACCATTTTTCAAAATTTTGTAGTCAGGGGGAAGTGGATTGGGCACCCTTACCCTGTTAACAGTTTTAGCTAGCTTCAGCTTTAACACAATCTTTCCTTTTCCGATGGCCCAATCTAGGTCTTTCTTCGATCTTCTTCTTTATGTGCTCATATACCCGAAAGCTTCAAAATTGTCATTCATTCCCGCTTTAATCTCCTTTTCCAACAACATAGCACGTTCACTAAAGTGGGCATCCAAAAGTGGAATTTCAGCTAATCTCTTCAAGTCCGACCTAGGCAAGGTCTTGAACGACTTCCTTTTATGCAAATATGATAAGTCCCCACCTCTTCTTTTGATCACAAACATCTTCAATTCAAAATTATATTTCCAGCTTACAATTTTCTTATCAGATTTCTTCTTACTTGGTTCACTAATGTTTTGGAATAGAGGTGTTAACTGTTCTGGTTCCTTTTCTTTCACGAACCAGTCTTCTTTGCTTAGTTCAAATACATCACCTTCTTCTGAACCCCTTTGTGCCACATATGTCTTTGGACGCTCCTCCACTTCAAAATATTCAGGCTCTGAGTCATAATTAACCAGTTGTTCCTCATATTCTTCCTCTTCATCAATAAGTCTCTTCTCTGTACCCTCCTTATTTCCTTCAGTAGTTTCTTCTCTAATCACCTCAGCCCCCATCAAGTCTGTTTCTATATCCAATCCCAAATCAACAAATTCAGCCTCAACAATCACAGGCTCCTCTCTCATATCTCCTCCTTTCTCAACTCTTTACTCTACTTCTCTTTCAATAACCTTTTGTCCTCCTACACCACTGCCACTTGCACCAACTCCAGCTGTACTTGCATCGCCTCCTATTCTTGATAACTTTCCAAGTTTTAGGAACGCATACTTTGATGTGTCGGTTAGATCATCCAGCTCCTCTTGTGATAGTTGGTTTGTGACACCAACTTTGCCTTTGAGCTCATTCACCTCCTTTAGCAATCTTTTAATAAGATTCTACTGATCCATCATCATTGATTTCATACTTTCAATTTGCTCATCCTTCTCCTTTTCTCTCAATTCTTGACTAACCAACTTTGTCTTTATCATGCTTAGTTCATTAGCCAATGATGCATTTTTTAATGACATCCTGGTCCAATTCTGATCGGGAATCCCTCCTTTTTTCGAACACAGGCTATTTATGCTTAGTTCTCCTTTCTGTTTCGTGAGCCGGTTCCCCTTGATCAGACTTTCTTTTGGACCTTCTCTCTCGCTGAGCCCGCAGCTCCTCTTCAACCTCATCAATCTCAGCATCTAAATCATATTCTTTCTCCTTTGCATATCTCTTCCTCTTCTTTATTGCCTCTGTCTGTTTATCCCGGTTTTCTTCAGCATTTTTGTTTTCGTTCTCGATCAGCCTTTTTATATAGTTCCATCTCTCGGCTGGATACATGTTTTCAAGCAAATAAGTTATTTTACCATTGAAGTCATGTCTAACTGCTGAGCAATCTGCAAATATTCTTGTATTCATCTGCATCAGCCTCTTAACTTCCCCATGTCTTGGCAAATTTGGTTTCTCATGATTAATGATCATCTGGACAAACCTTGGATATACTAGCCATTTATCCTTCTTCAGAGCCATGACATTCTCAGTCATACAGTCGAATATTAGTCTTGCAATATTGGCCTTTTGTCCTTTACAGAATATAAATATCGCCTTTGCCCACTATGCATTTAATCCATCTAATCCTCCCCTTTTATGATCTAAGCACATGCTGAATACGTGAGCAATGTATCTCCATTCCTTGGATAAAAATGACTTTTTAATTTCCTTCTTTGACCCAAAAGATGGTCCTTCATACCCAATGCTTCGATAAGCATTAAGAAGTTCAGCATCAGTCATACCAACCTCATCTCCACAATCTTCTTCCAACCTCAACACCCTTGCTACCATCTCAGCAGTGAAAACTATGTCTTCCCCAAGGACTCTTGAAGTAATCATGTATGGAGTAGATCCCAGATCACATTCAACATTAACCCAAAAATCTCTTTTGAGAATGTCGTAGATTGTGGGTAAATGAGATATGGCAAAAAGTATGGGAGACTACTTCAACCATCTAAGACAATCTCTGAATCCGACAGTCTTTGGATTACTATTGTCTAATAATGCCACAAGATTTGTCTTTTCATCTAACTTTAAGTTTGCCATGAACTGCAAAATATAAACCTAGGTAAGTTAGATATCACATAACGACAGTTAAACAATATAAAAATTCAAAACAACCAAAGATTCGCTGTCATGGCGAAACTGTAGTTTTGCCAGGCACAGCAAGATAGCTTCGCTGAGGTTTTTGAAACTAAGTTCAACAGTTTCGCTGACAGGCAAAACTGTAGTTTTGCCAGGATAACTAATAGTTTCGCTGTTGATTGAACATAAGTTTCGACCAACCGAAAGTGTACATTCGCTGTAACTCAGCCCTAGACCATGAGTTGTAAGTTTGCTGACCCCAACAAAGCATATTATGTGCTGAGCGAAAGTATAGTTTCGCTGGAATGGTTCGAGCGAAACTGTCGGGTATGCTTGGACAGCATAACCAGATAGATTCGCTCGCAACAGAGAACTTTCGTTCAGTTTCGCAGGTTAATTTGGTAGATTCGCTGGATGAAACAGGCGAAGTTTCGAACCAGCGAATCAACCCAAAACCACAGATTAATGAATAAAACCATGATTAAACCATAGAAACAAAGTCGCAATGCCTACCAGATCGCTTAGAAACCAACAAACTCAATGGAAATGATGCAAAATGGATCAATTAGTTTCGGCCACAGAGAAACTAGGGTTTAGTTTTGCACAACATTATGTGAATCAAGTTTCACACTGTGCAATATATATTACCTAGTTTCGCTGATAGCGGAACTATAGTTTCTCTCGACATCACAAATGAAATCATGTGTTCAGAGAACAGCGATACTGCCAGGTGAATCTATAGATTCGCTTGGCGAAACTACCAGCGAAACTGTAGTTTCGCTGGAACCTAAAAACTAACTAAAAAAAATTAAAGAAAAATTAAAATTAAAATTAAACAAAAATTAATAATAAAATTTTTTATTTATAAAGCCTTTATCAAAAACATTCTTCATCCCACAACGTCAGCAAAAAACAAAAACAAAATATAAAACAAATAAGACAGAAAAATAAAAAGATATAGAGACTTCTTTTTCAAGAAATTGATCCGGAGAATCAAAGATTTGCGGGATTGTTGATATGTTTGTCCTTTTAAACTCAAGCCTTCCTCTTTTCAATAAGTCATCTGCAGCTATTTTATCATGTTTTGGATTCATTTGATAAACTCAGATGACTTGGATCCCGCAGATATTCAGCAAAGTACTACTCCTGTTCTTCATGGTTTATTGAGCAATATAATTCACTTTGCTTGAATTCTTAAATATTTCAACAATGATTCTTAATTTCTAAGAATCGTTGTGTCTTTATTTTGGGGACAGATGATAAGAGCTCCAGGTCTATACTTACATATAATAGAGGAGATAATCATTTTATCTCGCTGATGAGAGCTTCAGGTCTATACTTACGTATAACAGAGAAGATCATCAGAATGTGCTGATGAGAGCTCCAGGTCTATACTTACGTATAACAGAGGAGATCATCACTCCAGGTCAATGTTCACACATAGCAGAGGAGATAAGCATGAGATATGTCACCCATTTTATTTTAATATTTATTGCAATAAAGCAAAGATTTGAAACTCTCAACCCTTTTCAAACAAGGCCTTGTAGCTTTGTGCAGGTTGAGATATCATAAGGATAAGCCTTGTCGTCAAGTTCTTAGACTTTAGTTAAGCTACACGATCACTGTTTACTTTGATATCTGACTGAGCCTACCTGCATATCCCAAACAAAGATATTAATTCTCCTTCAAACTTCTTTACCGAGAAGTTCCTGAAAAGGCAAAATTAAACCTTAGACAAATAAAAATAGATCTTTATAATCTCCCCCAAAATTCCTTTTTAAAAGTCTTTGAAAAGAAATTTCTCTTTCCCCCTTTTTTTTATATATATATGGGACTCAGAAGTTTATCAATAAAAGTTTATAAACAAAAAGAGTTATTTACAGAACAATGCACAATTAAGGTAAGAAAGAGGTTTTAAAAAGATATTAAACCCAACATGGGGATTAATTCATAAAAACACGGTTTATTAAAAGTTTTTGTGAAAAGATCCGCTCGTTGATTTTTTGTGTCAATCAGAATAATATCTATAAAACCCTTTTCTTGAGCGTCCCGGATGGCATGAATTCTCGTTTCAATGTGCTTGGTACGAGTATGATGAATTGGATTTTTTGCAATCCCAATGGCAGCTTCATTATCATAGAAAAGTGGTGTATGAAGAAAATTTATCCCATAATCCATCATTTGATGTTGTATCCACAACACTTGGCAACAGCAACTGGAAGCAGCAACATATTCAGATTCTCCTGTAGACAGAGATACCGTAGTTCGCTTCTTACTTTGCCAAGAAACGAGACAATCTCCCAGATATTGACATCCACCAGTGACGGATTTCCGATTGACCCTGCAACCACCATGATCATTGTCAGAATATGCATGTAAGTCAAATTTACCTCCTTTTGGGTACCAAAGACCCAAATGAGAGGAACCCTTTAAATAACGAAAGATTCTTTTAACGGCTTTTTCATGGGATTTTGTTGGGTTGGCCTGAAAATGAGCACAATAGCACACAACAAATGTAATATCAGGATGACTGGCTGTGAGATACATGAGGGATCAAATGATGGAATAATAGTGATGAGCATCCACATATTTCCCATTATCATCTGGAGTTAAGCAAGTCTGAGCAGTGAATAGAGTAAGTTCTGGAGAAGAATCATCCATTTTGAACTTTTTGAGAATCTCCAGAACATACTTTTCCTGATGAATCAAAATACCAGACTGCTTTTGTTCAACTTGTAATCCCAAGAAAAAGCATAACTTCCCTATCATGCTCATTTCGAAACGATCCTTCATGACCTCTTCAAATTCTCTGCATAGTTTCTCATTTGTTGACCCGAAAATGATGTCATCAACGTACACTTGAACAATCAACATTTCACCATCAACTTCTTTCTTGAACAGAGTCATGTCTATCGAACCACGAGAGAAACCTTTACTCAACAGATACTGTGTCAAAGTTTCATACCAGATCCGAGGGGTTTGATGTAATCCATATAAGGATTTTTCAAGTTTATACACTTTGTCTGGAAAATCTGGATCCTCGAAACCTGGAGGTTGACAAACATAAATCTCCTCATCGATATTCTTGTAGAGAAATGAACATTTCACGTCCATCTGAAAAACTTTAAAGTTTTTGTGAGCCGCATTAGCAAGAAAGATTCGGGTGGCTTCAATTCGAACAACTGGAGCAAACACTTTAGTATAGTCAATTCCTTCCTCCTGAGCAAAACCCTGGACAACCAACCTAGATTTTTTTCGAATTATTACTCCCCGATCATCTGGTTTGTTCCGAATACCCATTTAGTGCTGATAGGAAACTTGTTCGGATGAAGATCAACTAATTGCCAAACTTTTAGTTTCATAAACTGCTGAAGCTCCATTTGCATAGATTCAACCCAACTTGGGTCTTGAAGTGCTGCTAAGATATTTTTGGGAACTGCTTGAGATAAGAAACAAGCATAGAGGCATTCATTTATCAATCCAGATTGACTCCGTGTCCTCACTCCATCAGTAATGGAACCAATGATATAATCATGTGGGTGGTCTTTTAAGGTTTTAAAATTAGTGTTAAGGGTTAACGGATTTGATGAAGATGAGGAAGTGGTCAATGATGGTTGTGAAGGCTATGATGGGGAAGTGGGTAGTGAAGACTGTGATGGGGAAGTGGGTGGTTGTGTCGGAGAAGGTGGTTGTGATGGAGGTGTAGGTGGAACATCAAATGGAGGTTGAGGGTGATGGTCTATTGGTGGTTGTGGATGAGGTGCAGGTGGAAGAGGTTCAGGTTGAGGTATGATTTCTGCATCGGTTTAAGGAACAACATCATCATCAAAAATTGGAAGATTGAAGGATTTGAAGACAGTGTTTGAGTCATAGAACCATTCAGGATCAGATCCCATGTTTGGAGAATTTGACTCTTGCCAATCAACATAAAATGATTCCTGCATAATACGCGTTCTTTTGTTGTACACCCGATATGCTTTTTGTGAGGAGGAATAGCCAATGAAGAAACATTTATCAGAAACTGCATCGAACTTTGACTTCTGAACTTGAGTGTTCAGCAAGGTACATGAGCAACCAAATGGACGAAAGAAGTTAATCAAGGGTTTTCGTTTATGCAGAAGCTCATAGGGAGTCTTCATTTTGTCTTTTACAATAAGGACCTGTAAGGCTCATTCCCGAAAGCCTCAAAGTTGGTCAATCACAGCTTAATTAAAATAAACATTTCATAATTCATTAATACTACACAACAAAATTAAACATCAAAAGCCATTTATTAATTTATAAACACTGTTGCTTAGCAATACAGGTTTGTTAATAGTTACAAAAGACCCTTAAATTGCATTACAAAACAACAATGTTATAGGTCATGAATGGATGTCAGCCAAATCCCGGCGAGTAGCCTCCTCGAGTGCCATCCTCAGCAAATTACCTGCCAACTGAAAACGCATAAAAGTCAGCCTCGCTGAGTGAGTTCTAGTTTTAAAATCATAAAAATATCTTGATAGATTTATATACAAAATACTTCTTAAAGAAAATATCTTATCTTTCTTTCGGATGTGAACACACACCATACATACAAATCAAATCCATTACATTATCACCATTCTCTTTCTTGCTTATTATCATTATCTTTCACTGTCGATATGGACCAAAGTGCTATACCCCCCATATAATGCGTATAAACCTGGTACTGGGACTTGAAGTCTATAAATAGACTCCATCCGTGGTGCACATATGCTGGCACAAGTACCGGGGCAGCAATAGTGGTCCCCTCAATCTTAAAGATTGACCCCGTGTACATCCTTTGGGTTAGCTAAACCGTACACAGTTGAGCTAATGACAACATGGTCGTGCACCTCCTGTAAATTTTTACTTGCAAGTCTTTTCATTCCTTATGTTCCACTTTTTGTTAATATGAATCTTCCACTTGATTAATAATAATACTTTATGATCATAGGCAATCCACATAAAGTCACATGTTAATATCATAATAGGCACATAAGGACAGCCCACAACATGCATAAGATAATCAGATACAAGCATCAAGTCAACCATGGTCAAACCCTAATCTTGATCTTCCAAAATTCCAAAAAATTTCTTAAGTCTTAAACTAATGCGGATAAACAAAACCTATACGGGTGAACAACTGTAAATGCGGGTGAACGAAAACTAATGCGGATGAACAAAAGTGAATGCGGATGAACACTTGCAAATGCGGATGAACAGCTTTCAAATGCGGATGAACACTTGCAAATGCGGATGAACAACTTGCAAATGATGATGAACAGCTTGCAAATACGGATGAACACTTGGTAATTATTTTGTCGTAAAAGAAATGCTGATGGCCACTGTAGCAAATGCGCATGCATAAAAAGAAATGCTGATGGATACTTAAGCTGAATTAAGGCAAATGCGGGTGAACAAAACACTTAGGCAATTATCACAGTGTAAATGCGGATGAACCATCAGACCTGTAAATGAGACTTATGCTATAACCAGTTCTAAAACCTCATTCCCATACATTCTTAACATAGATCAATCATGCTAAACTCTTAGGACAAGCTTACAACCTCATAGAACATAGAAGTTCATACACGTACATACACAGTTAACATTCACGTCGGTTGTAAAACATTTTAATGCATTTTCAGCCCCAAAGAAGTTTAAAAACATAGAATCGGGGTCCTAGAACTCACCTATTGCAGCAAACAAGTGAATCTCCTTCCAACCTGCGTGCACAAGAGTTCAAACACATAGAACAAGCCAAAACAAACACCCAAACACCAAAAACACATAGAAATCAGTTTCTAAGGTTGAAACCTCAAAGAAACCAAACCAATTAATTACAAAAACCTACTAACCTTGAATAATCTGCTTCTTCTTCACAATTCGACCGAGAGGAAACACAAAAACCAGGTTTCTTTTTTTTTTTTCGGAAAGCAGCAGCAGAAAGAGCATGAGCGACCATGCTCTTTATACACCCACTCTTGACTTTTTGGTACTAGTTACACAAAGCACCCCTCAACTTTGCCTTCTTTTTATTTTCTTCAAATTACTTTTCTTTCCTTTTTATTCCGACGAAATTTCGGGTGTTACAAGTCTACCCCCTTAAAGAGGTTTCGTCCCCGAAACCTGTCACTCTTCGAATAACTATGGGTAATGCTATCTTATCTCTTCTTCGGTCTCCCACGTAGACTCGGATCCTTTTCGGTGTTTCCACTGTACCCGCACAAGTGGAACCACTTTATTTCTCAATCTCTTCTGCTTTCGGTCGATGATTGCCACTGGTTGCTCTACATAACTGAGTCGTTCATCCACTTCAATATCATTCGATGGTACAACCATATCTTCGTCAGCTAAGCATTTTCTTAGATGAGATACATCGAATGTCGGGTGAATCCCACTTAACTCATCGGGCAATTCTAGATGGTAGGCCACCTCTCCTACTCGTGCAACGATTCGGAAAGGCCCTATGTATCTTGGACTCAACTTGCCCCTCTTCCGGAATCGGATGATCCCTTTCCAAGGCGAGACCTTTAGCATGACTTTATCACCCACGTTGAACTCGATGGGTCTACGCCTCTTCTCGGCATATGACTTTTGCCTATCTTTGGCTGCCTTCATAAAGGCTTTGATCTTTTCCAACTTCTCAGTCCTAGCCTTAATCACCTCGATGCTTCCCAATTCTTTCTGCCCAATGTCTCCCCAACACACGGGCGTTCTACACCTCCTACCGTACAACATCTCGTATGGTGGAATACCAATGCTGGCAAGATAATTGTTGTTGTACGAGAACTCTGCTAACGGTAGGTGATCATCCCAACTTCTTCCAAAGTCTATCACATATGCCCGGAGCATATCCTCGAGCGTCTGAATCGTCCGCTCAGACTAACCATCTGTCTGAGGATGGTAAGCCGTGCTAATGTGTAGTCTTGTCCCAATGGAATCATGGAATCTCTTCCAAAACTTCGATGTGAACCGGGTGTCATGTTCTGACACAATAGACACCGGCACACCATGGCGAGCTACAATCTCTTTGATGAACAGGTCCGCCAGTCTCTCGGAGGAATACGTCTCGCGGATCGGTAGGAAGTGAGCACTCTTTGTCAATCGATCAACTATCACCCAAATAGCATCGTACCCCTTCGCAGTACGGGGTAGCTTCGTTATGAAGTCCATGGTGTTGTGCTCCCACTTCCACTCGGGTATGTCCAACGGTTCGATCTTCCTGTATGGTTTCTGATGTTCTGCCTTCACTTGCAAGCAAGTAAGGCATTTACTTACATACTCTGCCACGTCCTATTTCAAACCCAGCCACCAGTAGTCTTTCTTCATGTCTTGATACATCTTGGTAGCACCTGGATGAATGGAGTATCGAGTTTTATGAGATTCGTACATAATTCGCCCACGTAGATTCCCATATCGAGGAATCCACATTTATCCAAAGCGGGTTCTAACCCCATGGGTATTCTCCCCCAATTCTGCAACTAGGCCTCTCATTCGTTCGGAGTTGAGGCGATCTTCTTTTAAAGCCTCATTTTGAAACTCTTTAACTTGCGTTATCACCTCTGAGGTCATCACCAACTGATACGCCTTTACCCGAATCGGTTTGGGTCTCTCCTTCCAGCTAAGGGCATCGGCCACTACGTTGGCCTTCCCCGGGTGGTAATGGATCTCACAATCACAGTCTATGATCAACTCTAACCACCTTCCCTGCCTCATGTTGAGATCTTTCTGCTCGAAGAAGTATTTCAAGCTCTTGTGATCCGTGAAGATTGTGCACTTGGTCCCGTATAAATAGTGCCTCCAAATCTTCAACGCAAAGACCATCGCAGCCAATTCTAAATCATGAGTGGGGTAATCAAATTCGTGGGTCTTTAACTATCAGGACGCGTAAGCTATCACTCGTCCACGTTGCATTAGCACGCAACCCAGTCCCGAATAAGAAGCATCTGAATAGACCACTAAGTCTTCATTCCCTTCGGGTAACGTCAAGACAGGAGCTTGAGTTAATCTTGCCTTTAACTCCTCAAAAGCATCCTCTTGTTCCTGACCCCACTCGAACTTCACATCCTTGCATGTCAACTTAGTCAAAGGTGAGGCTATCTTGGAAAAGTCTTGGATAAACCTTCAGTAGTAACCCGCCAAACCCAAGAAACTATGAATCTTGGATGGCATCTTTGGAGACTTCCATTGCATTACCACCTCAACCTTTGCCGGGTCCACCATAATTCCTTCGGTATTCACCACATGACCTAGAAATTGAACCTCGCGTAACCAGAAAGCACACTTAGAGAATTTAGCATACAACTTCTCCTTTCTAAGTGTCTCCAACACTTCACGTATATGGCCTGCATGTTCTTCTTTGCTCTTCGAATAAATCAGAATATCATCAATAAACACAATCACTAATTTATCTAACATCGGCCGACACACTCTGTTCATCAGATCCATAAAGGCAGCTGGCGCATTGGTTAAACCGAATGACATAACGAGAAACTCGTAATGTCCATAACGCATGCGGAACGCTAACTTCGGGATATCTTGTTCCTTTACCTTCAACTGATGGTAGCCAGATCGAAGATCTATTCTGGAAAACCAAGTGGCACCCTGAAGCTGATCAAATAGGTCATTAATTCTCGGTAGGGGGTATCGGTTCTTTACTGTCAACTTGTTCAACTCTTGGTAGTCTATGCACATCCTCATACTACCATCCTTTTCTTTACGAATAATACCGAAGCACCCCAAGGAGAGATACTCGGTCTAATAAACCCCTTGTCCATTAGGCACAACATCCATGCCTCATATACTTCTCTGCCACTGTCATCAAAATCACTTTTGGAACCGTAGTGATGCGATCACCATAAACTGTCACTGAACTCCCATCGGGTGCAACTAACCGAATCATCTTCTTTCGGCACACGATGTTTGCCTCATAGGCTTCTAACCAATCCATCCCCAGTACTACATCAAATCCACCTAGGGGCATCACATATAGCTTAGCAGAGAACTTATGGCCTTCTAGTTCTATGCCACAATCCTTAATCATATCAGAAATTCTGGTAGACTTACCAATAGCAGTTTCTACATCAAAAGGTTCATCGATGCTCCTACTACTAAAGGCATTTTAGCACAGAAGGCAGAAGATATAAAAATCCTACTAGCACAAGAATCAAATAGCACAGAGGCACAAGTTTGGTTTACTAGGAACACACCTGACACGACGTCAGGGTCTACCCGGACTTCCTCTCTGGTCATCGTGAAGGCTCTTGAACTTGCCCTCTGGCCTCCTTCTTCTGGCCTTTTCTTCAACCTAGAACTTTTAGCCCTTGGCTTCTTGCAATCCTTGTTCATATGGCCGATTTCACCACAGTTAAAGCACCGTGGGGCTCCACACATCTTTTAAATGTGACCGGGCTTGCCACATTTGTAGCAGACATTCATTCCCAAGTGGCATTCCCCGCTATGTTCCTTCCCACACTTGTCATACCGTTTTAACCCCGAGCTTGCAGCAACAACCCGGCTGTCATCCATCCTCGGCCTCTTGTTATTTGTGATGAAACCACCACGCCCGAATATCTTCCCATTCTAGTTTCTGTCACCCCCACCAGTCCTTTTTACCTCAACCATAGTTACCTCTCGTTCATCATACAGCCTTCCTGCCAAATCCACTGCTGACCTAAAAGTGCTCGATCGAGCAGTGATCAAATGCCTGCAAATGTCAGCTGGCAACCCCTGAATATACCGCTTGATATTCCTTGTAGCCGGTGTAACTTGTTAGGGCACCAGTCTCGCCATCTCGTTGAACTTGGTAGTGTACTGCTGGTGGGTCATGGTCCCCGCCTCCAGCTGTAGGAACTCTTTCTCGATCTTGTCGAGCTCCCGATGAGGACAAAACTCCTCGATCACCAACTTCTTCAGTTCTCCCTACTTCATTCTTTCGATGGCCCGATTACCCTAGGCCTGGACAAGATTGTCCCACCAACACAGTGTAGTGTCAACGAAGGAGTGTGTGGCGAACTTCACTTTCTGGTCCTCTCGGCACTCACTGATTTCCAGCACTGCCTCCATTTCCCTTATCTAGCGGTGAGCAACCGCAGCATTACCATTGCCATCAAAAGTCGGGGGTTTACATCGCTGGAAATCCCCATAACTACATCCCTTCACGGTTTCCCGCACCACCACTTCTTCATCATCACTAGAGGCTCCCCCTCCAGCTTTTAGCTCCTCCTCCTCCTCATCGTGATCCCTCACATCCCTCTCCTACCAGCAGTTGTTCTCCTCTCCTCTTCCTTCTCCTTTCGTTCATCCTCCCTCACAGCTCAGATCACTTCTGTCACGACAGACGATAGGATTGTCTGTATGACTTGGTGAACTTCCTCCACCACTGCCTCTTTCACCGAGGCCCTCAGATTTGCACTCTCATCCACCCCCTCTGGGTGATGCAGATCAGGCCCAGCAGTAGCCGTCTCTGCGGTCCTCGTCTTGTTCTTTGCGGCCCGGGGTCTACCAGCACGACCACCCCGTACACCACCTCTAAAAGCCTTAGATGATCTACCTCCAGCAATCCTCTAACACTATAAGATCCCAACACCAACACGGTCATTCAAGGTAATAGCTCAGTTAATGTTAAGTATAGTAAGTCTCTAATTACAGTGGCCAGTTGTGATTAGCCACTTACTTTACTCTTCGTTCCCCGAGCATTTCCTATCCTGACTACATCAGTATTCAAATCTACTAAAGCATATAAATCAAATAGCATGCGTACATAATACCGGTTAACATTATAAAAGAATTACCTGATGGCACATAGCTACTCGGGCTGACATTCCTCCATTCGGTCCCATTTTCAGTTTAAGTTTAGGTTTTTGAAAATATTTACCTATTTCTCTTAAACTTTGGCTCTGATACCAACTTGTAAGGCCCGTTCCTGGAAGCCTCACAGTTGGCCAATCACAGCTTAATTAAAATAAACATTTCATAATTCATTAATACTACGCAGCGGAATTAAACATCAAAAGCCATTTATTAATTTATAAACACTGTTGCTTAGCAATACAGGTTTGTTAATAGTTACAAAAGACCCTTAATTTGCATTAAAAAACAACAATCTTATAGGTCATGAATGGATGTCAGCCATATCCCGGCGAGTAGCCTCTCCGAGTGCCATCCTCAGCAAATTACCTGCCAACTGAAAACGCATAAAAGTCAGCCTCGCTGAGTGAGTTCTAGTTTTAAAATCATAAAAATATCTTGATAGATTTATATACAAAATACTTCTTAAAGAAAATATCTTATCTTTCTTTCGGATGTGATCACACACCATACATACAAATCATATCCATTACATTATCACCATTCTCTTTCTTGCTTATTATCATTATCTTTCACTGTCGATATGGATCAAAGTGCTATACCCCCCATATAATGCGCATAAACCTGGTACTGGGCCTTGAAGTCTATAAATAGACTCCATTCATGGTGCACATATGCTGGCACCAGTACCGGGGCAGCAACAGTGGTCCCCTCAATCTTAAAGATTAACCCCATGTACATCCTTTGGGTTAGCTAAACCGTACACAGTTGAGCTAACGACAACATGGTCGTGCACCTACTGTAAATTTTTACTTGCAAGTCTTTTCATTCCATATGTTCCACTTTTCGTTAATATTAATCTTCTACTTGATTAATAATAATACTTTATGATCATAGGCAATCCACATAAAGTCACATGTTAATATCATAATAGGCACATAAGGACAGCCCACAACATGCATAAGATAATCAGATACAAGCATCAAGTCAACCATGGTCAAACCCTAATCTTGATCTTCCAAAATTCCAAAAAATTTCTTAAGTCTTAAACTAATGCGGATGAACAAAACCAATGCGGGTGAACAACTGTAAATGCGTGTGAATGAAAACTAATGCTGATGAACAAAAGTGAATGCAGATGAACACTTGCAAATGCGGATGAACAGCTTGCAAATGCGGATGAACACTTGCAAATGCGGATGAACGGCTTGCAAATGCGGATGAACACTTGGTAATTATTCTATCGTAAAATAAATGCTGATGGCCACTGTAGCAAATGCGCATGCATAAAAAGAAAAGCTGATGGATACTTAAGCTGAATTAAGGCAAATGCGGGTGAACAAAACTCTTAGGCAATTATCACAGTGTAAATGCGGATGAACCATCAGACCTGTAAATGAGACTTATGCTATAACCAGTTCTAAAACCTCATTCCCATACATTCTTAACATAGATCAATCATGCTAAACTCTTAGGACAAGCTTACAACCTCATAGAACATAGAAGTTCATACACGTACATACACAGTTAACATTCACGTTGGTTGTAAAACATTTTAATGCATTTTCAGCCCCAAAGAAGTTTAAAAACATAGAATCAGGGTCCTAGAACTCACCTATTGCAGGAAACAAGTGAATCTCCTCCCAACTTGCGTGCACAAGAGTTCAAACACCTAGAACAAGCCAAAACAAACACCCAAACACCAAAAACACATAGAAATCAGTTTCTAAGGTTGAAACCTCAAAGAAACCGAACCAATTAATCACAAAAACCTACTAACCTTGAATAATCTTCTTCTTCTTCACAATTCGACCGAGAGAAAACACAAAAACCAGCTTTCTTTTTTTTTTTTCTTCGAAAAGCAGCAGGAGAAAGAGCATGGGCGACCATGCTCTTTATACACCCACTTTTGACTTTTTGGTACTAGTTACACAAAGCACCCCTCAACTTTGCCTTCTTTTTATTTTCTTCAAATTACTTTTCTTTCCTTTTTACTTCGACGAAATTTCGGGTGTTACAGGACCCTGTTAAGTACATAAGAAGCATAGTTGACTGCTTCAGCCCAAAAAATTATTGGAAGCTTTGACTCAATCAGCATAGTTCTTGCTGCTTTGATGAGTGTCCTATTCTTCCACTCAGCAACACCATTTTGCTGAGGTATCCCAGTAGCACTGAACTGTCTGAGAATCCCCTTGCTTGCACAGAATGAGGCAAATATATGATTTCTGAATTCAGTACTGTTATCGCTTCGGATGGCTATAACATTCCTCTTGTTGACAGACTCAATAGAAAGGATAAGCTTTTGAAGCTCTTCGGTAGTATTTCCCTTGCTTGCTAGAAATATTACCCAAGAATATCTGGAATAATCATCTGTAACAACCAAGCAATAAGATTTCTTAGCAATTGATTTAACACTGATAGGACCAAATAAATTAGTATGTAATAATTCGAGGGGTTTTGAAATTGTGTTTTTAAGCTTAAGCTTGTGTGGCTTTTTGTGCTGTTTGCCTTGAGCACAAGCCATGCATTTTTCTACCACTAAAAAATCTTTAAGTGGTAGTCCCCTCACAAGATTGTTCTTAACTAATTTATTTATATTTTTAAAATTAACATGTCCTAATCGACGATGCCACAAGAAGGATTCAGAAGAAGAGGCTTTGGACAGAAGACATGTTACAGTGGATGTAGAATCTTGTGATCCCATATCAAGAAGATAGGTATCATTCTTTCTTGGAGCACGCATGATCACTAGATCTTCTGAAATAATGAACTCTGGTTTAAGAAACAAGCATTCATTTGACATAAACAACACTGGAATATCTTTATCACAAATTTGTGACACGCTTAACAGATTGAATGCTAATTCGAGAACATAAATTTGTGAGTAAGTCTTTCAACCCGGTCATGTGCCTTGAACATCCACTGTCAACATGCCAAAGACTATTGATAGCTCTTCTGGAATGTTCCTAGCGTAAGAAAAAAAATTTGTTAAGACTTGGAAATTGGGACCCAAGCCTTGACTGACTTAGACCTTGGAACGGAAGATTTTTTACAAAAGAAATTATTTACAAAGATTTAATCTACTTCCTAATGAACTATGATTTATATTTCTATTAACAAATGCAGGACAAGTTTTAATAACATGATCATCCTTTCCACATCTAAAACATCAGGACTTCAATCCTTTCTTGTTAAATCTTGAAACAGATGCTTGATCAGTTAAGATTTCTTCCTCACCTTCAGACGTGTAAGAATTTGAATTGCTACATGAGTCATGTGATTCTTTTAATATTTCCTTTGTGACTTTCATTTTAGCAAATCCGGATTCATTTTCATTAATATTGTTAACGTTTGAAGAAGTTGTCTCAATATCTTTAAGATTGGAAATCCGGCTTGGTGTGAAAGATGGGATAGGATGAGAAAGAAACTTTTCAAAATAATTTGGGTGAGAACGTCTGTTTGAAGCATTAGGTAAACAATTATCATAACTATTAACAAGAGAATTTGAAACATCATCATTAGATTCATCAATCTCTGAGGATAAACAAAATGAACTAGAGCTAGGGCTACATAAACTACTGTCTGTGACAGACGTTTGTGAAACAAATCTACTTAAACTACTTTCTATAGAAGACTTTTTGGAATCTGAAACGTTAAAACTAGAGCTGCCCAGACCACTACTTGCACCATAATCATATTCCTCTTAAATCTCCTTATGATTTACTCCTTCTAAACCTACATACAAACTGTCAGTATCTTTTTGAATTAATTCATTAGTTGGATGAGGTGTAGGCATAGGAGAATAACAATAAGTGCTAAGTAGAGGACAAACATGAGTGGGTTCTGTGCTTCCCAAACCAGTCTTAATTCTAGCCCCCCTTTGATTCATGCAAAGCTCCTCAAGTTTCATCCCAAAATTGTCCATTTTTCAAGTTTGGTTTTTAATTTGCTTGTTTCAAATTCAGCAAGTGCTACATGTTCATTTAAAGCATTTACTTCAACGTTTCTTTCCAAAAGATTTCTTTTTAAATGCTCATTTTCTTTTAATGCTTCATTTAACTTAACAAAATATTTAGCCTCATTTGTTTTAAGTTCCTTATTAATTTGTTTCAATTCCTTTTCATTATCCAATAATAATTTGTTTGCCTTATAAACCCCAAATAAACGAATTTTGCAAGGAGGAGAGCACATGTCTTGAATTACCTCATAAGGGAGACCCATAACTACCTTTTCAGTAGCCAGGGCCTTGTCACACTGACAGACCGGAGTATTCTTCTTGTCTTCTTCATCCTCCACTACTTTCCTACTATCCTTCTCAACTTTACTATCCTCTTTCAAATTTTCTTTTGACTCACCCATCTTCTTTTCATCTTCAATACCTGCTTTCTCACATCCACCCTCTTCAACTTCAGCTTTCTCAACCTTTTTCTCTTCATCCTGAACCCTTTCCTTGCTGCTTTCACCAATAACCTCTTGAGTCTCACTCTTGAACTCTCTAAAAGGATCAAAGTCATCAATAGATTCCACTTCACTATTCACTAACTCCACCACTAGTGCATGATTGATTTCTTCTTCAGTTTACTTAATTTTTGCGCTCCAATCAAAGTTTGAGATGAGAGTCGTTTCCTTCTTTGACTTGACTTCTTCTTTGTAAGTTATTTGGATAACTTTAGAAGTTTCAAAAGTTCCTGGTTCAGAAATGATAGGATTCAAACATTCTCTTTTAAAGTGCCCCAGCTGTTTGCAATTAAAGCATCTTAATTTTGAATTATCAAAACCAAGCTTAGAATTCTGATTCTGATTTTCAAAGCTCCTTCTACCAGTTCGTTCCATGAATCTTCTTGCACATAGTGTGAGCATGGCCATTTGTCATTGGATGTCTATTTCTTCTAAGTCATCTGGATCAACTTGATACATGTCTTCAACAGTCATTCCTTTTCCTTTTAACTCCCCAGCAACTAAAGCTTCATAACTGTGCACGAACATCCCAAATAATGCCATAGTATCTAATGGAATCTGAGCAGTGACAGAAGGCTTTGAACTTGAACCAACACCTGTAGATCCCCCACTAGACACATTTGAAGCACCAGATCCTGTAGAACCACCATAAACTGAACCATACAAAGACGAGTTTGCAGGGGATGACATTAATGCAGCATTTTATGGATATACAGTGGCTGGCATCATGGATTGATTGTATTCTCTCCTCTTTAAATCCAAATCAAAAGATTTCAATTTGTTGATTACATCCATAAGTTTGTAATCAGCAAAGTTTCTTTCCTGCTTCAACATCCTAACTTGTAGGCTCTATTGAGGTGGAAGAGAGTCCAAGAGTTTAGAGACTTATTCATGATTTCCCAACTGCTCATCATATTTCTTTAATGTGCTTGAGATGGACAAAAATCGATTTGTTATATCAGTAAGGCTTTCAATTTTGTGTCCTACAAAAGAATTAAACTCCTTTTCAGCTTGAGCTTTCTTGTCTTTCCTCAGATCCTCATTTCCATCATAGAATTCACATAACGAGTCATACAAAGATTTTGCATCCTTGTGTTCAGCAAATCTGTTGTAGATGTCTTGAGATTAGCAGAGAGTTAAAGCTCCAAAACCTTTCTGATCACGATCAATTAACTTCAAATCTCTTTCAGTGAAGGTAGATGGATTGGTGTTTGGAGAAATGACTTGACCGACAGTGACAGTTGGAGTATGAGGACCATTTACAATTGATTCCCATTGATTATGATCGATGTAGCAAAATGTAACACCCAAAACTTTTGTCAAAATAAAAGGAAAGAAAAGTATTTTGAAGAAAATAAAAAGAAGGCAAAGTTGAGGGGTGCTTTGTGTAAATAGTACCAAAAAGTCAAAAAATGCACTTTATATGGGCATGGCCGCCCATATCATCTTGTTGTTGCAGTTGTTCGACTGAAAGGAAGAAGAAAGAAAGCTGCAGACAAGCTCTCTCGGTTCCAAGAAGGATACAAAACAAAAATCTTCAAGGTTAGTGGGTTTTTGTTGATGTTTGGGTCGGTTCTTTGAGGTTTTCCACCTTAGAAACCGATTTCTATGTGTTCTATGTGCTTTGGTTGGTTGTTTTGCTTGTTTAGGTGTTTGGACCTGTGTGTAAAAGCAAGTTTGGAGGAGTTTTACTTGTCTTCTACACTAGGTGAGTTCTATGACCCTGATTTTATGTTTTTGAACTTCCTTGGGGCTGAAAATGCATATAAAATGTTTCACAACAGTCATGAATGTTAACCGTGTGTATATGCGTATGATTTCTGTGTTTTATGAGGATGTAAGCTTGTTCTAAGAGTTTAGCATGATAGATCCATGTTAAGAATGTATGAGAATAAGGTCTTGGAACTGGTTATAGCAAAAGTCTAAATTACAGGTTAGATAGTTCATCTGCATTTAAACTGTGAAATTTGCATGTGTTTTGTTCATGAACATTTTCTACAGTGTTCCTCCGCATTTGAAGTGTTCACTCGCATTTGCCTTAATTCAGCCTAAGTGTTCATCAGCATTTCTCTTGTATATGCACATTTGCTACAATGTCCATCAGCATTTCTTTTGTATATGCGCATTTGTTACAGTGTTCATCAACGTTTCCCTTAAGACAATAATTACCAAGTGTTCACCCGCATTCACTTTTGTTCACCCGCATTTGCAAGTTGTTCATCCGCATTTGCAAGTTGTTCACCCACATTAGTTTTGTTCACCCGCATTGGTTTTGTTCACCCGCATTTCTTTAAGACTTAAGGAATTTTTCTGAAATTTTGGAAGATCAGAATTAGGGTTTGACCATGGTTGACTTGATGGTTTTATTTGATTATCTCATGCATGTGTGGGCTGCCCTTATGTGCCTATTATGATATTATTATGTGGCCTTATGTGGTTTGTTCATAATTATGAAGTATTATTAATCAAGTGAAAGATTAATGCTAATGAAAAGTGGAACATAAAGAATGTAAGAAAGCCTTGCAAGCAAATTCACAATGAGGTTCACAACCGCTAGGTTGTTAGCTCAACTGTGTGTGGTTTAGCTAACCCTAGAGGATACACACAGGGTCAATCTTTAAGATTGAGGGGACCACTGTTGCTGCCCCGGAACTGGAGTCAGCATTAGTGCACCACGAATGGGGTCTATTTATAGACCTCAGGCCCAGTACCAGGTTTATGCGCATTATATGGGGGTATAGCACTTTGGTCCATATTGAGGTGAAAGATTAAAAGTAAAAGTTCAAGTGAACGGCCATGGAAATGGTGAAGAAAGTTAATGATGATAATGAATGTTAATTGAATGTATGTATGATGTGTGATCACATACGAATGAATGGTTAAATATTTTAAAGAGTATTTTCGTATATAAATCCTACAAGGTATTTTCTATTGATTTTAAAACTAGAACTCACTCAGCAAAGCTAACTTTTATGCATTTTCAATTGGCAGGTAATATTGCTGAGGATGGCACTTGGGGAGGCTACTCGTCCGGTCAAGGCTGACGTCCATTCATGAACATAACATTGTTGTTTCGAAATGCAAACTAATGATCTTTTGTGACTATTAACAAATATGTATTGCTTAGCAACAGTGGTTATAAACTAATGAATGGCTTTTGATATTTAAGTTCCGCTGCAATGTTTGATAAATTATGAAATGCTTTATATATTGTGCTGTGAATGTCCAATTGTGAGGTTTCCAAGAACAGGGCTTTACAAGTTGGTATCAGAGCCAAAGTTTAAGAGAAATGGGTAAATATTTTCAAAAAAAAAACCTAAACTTAAACTGAAAATGGGACCGAATGGAGGGATGCCAGCCTGAGTAGCTACGTGCCATCAGGTATTTCTTTTATTATGATAACCGGTATTATGTGCGCATGCTATTTGATTTATGTGCTTTAGTAGATTTGAATGCTAATGTAGTCAGGATAGGAAATGCTCGGGGAACGAAGATTAAAGTAAGTGGCTAATAACAACTGGCCACTGTAATTAGGGACTTACTATACTTAACATTAACTGAGCTATTACCTTGAATGACCATGTGAGTGTTTGAATCTTATAGTGTTAGAGGATGGCTGGAGGTAGATCATCTAAAGCTTCTAGAGGTGGAGTACGGGGTGGTCGTGCTGGTAGACCCCGGCCCACAAAGAACAAGATGAGAATTGCAGAGACGGCTCCTGCTGAGCCTGAGCTTCATCACCCGGAGGGAGTGGATGAGAGTGCCAATTTGAGGGCCTTAGTGAAATAGGCCGTGGTGGAGGAGGTTCACCAAGTCAAGCAGACGATCCTACCATCTGTCGTGACTGAGGTGATCTGGGCCGTAAGGAAGGATGCGAGGAAAGAAAAGGAGGAAGAGAGAAGGGCTGTTGCTGGGAGAAGGGAGAATAAGGGAGATCACGATGATGAGGAGGAGATGAATGTTGAAAGGGGAGCCCCCAGTGATGAAGAAGATGTAGGGGTGCGGGAGACCGCGAGGGGATGCAGCTACGGGGCATTCCAACGGTGTAAACCCCCTACTTTTGACGGCAACGGTAACGCTGCTACTGCCCACCGCTGGGTTAGAGAAATGGAGGCAGTGTTGGATATTAGTGAGTGCAGGAAGGATCAGAAGGTGAAATTTGCCACTCACTCATTTGTTGACTCAGCTCTATGTTGGTGGGACAATATTGTCCAAGCCGAGGGCAACAGGGCCATCGGGAGGATGAGATGGGGAGAATTAAAGAAGTTGGTTGTTGAGGAATTCTATCCTCACAGGGAACTAGACAAGATAGAGCGAGAGTTCCTACAGCTTGAGGCGGGAACCATGACCCACCAGCAATACACCACGAAGTTTAACGAAATGGCAAGACTGGTGCCGGATCAGGTGACGCCAGTGTCCTGGAAGATTAAGAGGTATGTGCAGGGACTGCCGGCTGACGTTCGAAGGCACTTGATTGTTGCCCGACCAAGCACTTTTAGGTCGGCAGTGGATCTGGCTGGGAGGCTTTACGATGAAAGAGAGGTGTCGGTGGTTGAGGTGAAGAAGACAGGTGGTGGCGACAAGAACTGGAATGGGAAGTGGTTTGGACGTGGTGGTTTCACCCCAAATAGCAAGAGGTCGAGGATGGATGACCGCCAGGTTGTTACTGCAAGCTTGGGGTTGAAGCGGTGTGACAAGTGAGAGAAGGAACATAGAGGGGAATGCCGTTTGGGATCGAATATTTGCTTCAGATGTGGGAAGCCCGGTCATATGGCAAAAGATTGTGGAGTGTCGAGGTGCTTCCATTATGGCGGGACTGGCCAAAGAAGCCACGAATGCAGGAAGCTGAGGGCTGAGAGCTCTGGGGGCAAGAAGGTGCCTGAAGAAGGGGGTAGAGGGCAAGTGCTAGAGCCTTCACGATGACCCGAGAGGAAGCACGGGTAGACCCCGATGTCGTGTCGGGTATGTTTCTAGTAAATCAAACTTGTGCCTCTGTATTGTTTGATTCTGGTGCTAGTAGGAGTTTCATATCTGCTACTTTCTATGCTAAGCTGCCTGTTAGTAGTAGAAGAATTGATGAGCCATTTGATGTAAAAATTGCTATTGGTAAGTCTACCAGAATTTCTGATATGATTGAGGATTGTGGCATAGAGTTAGAAGGACATAGGTTCTCTGCTAAACTATATGTGATGCCCCTAGGTGGATTTGATGTAGTTCTGGGGATGGATTGGTTGGCAGCCTATGAGGCAAACATCGTGTGTCGAAAGAAGATGATTCGGTTAGTTGCACCCGATGGGAGTTCAGTGACAGTTTATGGCGATCGCATCACTACGGTTCCGAAGGTGATTTCGATGGAAGTGGCAGAGAAGTGTATGAGGCGCGGATGTAATGCCTACTTGGCATACGTAAAAGATATGGATACGTCGATACCACAATGGTCCGATGTGCCGGTAGTGTGTAACTTCCCAGACGTGTTCCCAGAAGATCTGCCAGGTGTGCCACCTGACCGCGAGATTGAATTTCAGATTGACTTGATACCCGGTACGCATCCCATTGCTAAGGCACCATATCAGTAAGCTCCGACCGAGATGAAAGAACTGATGGATCAGCTACAGCAACTGATGGATAAGGGGTTTATTAGACCGAGTATCTCTCCTTGGGGTGCTCCGGTATTATTCATAAAGAAGAAAGACGACAGTATGAGAATGTGTATAGACTACCGAGAGTTGAACAAGTTGACAGTAAAGAATCGTTACCCCTTACCGAGAATTGATGTCCTATTTGATCAGCTTCAGGGTGCCAGTTGGTTTTCCAGGATAGATCTTTGATCTGGCTACCATCAGCTGAAGGTAAAGGAACAAGATATCCTGAAGACAGCGTTCCGCACACGTTATGGACATTACGAGTTTCTTGTTATGTCATTCGGTTTAACTAACGCGCCAGCTGCCTTTATGGATCTGATGAACCAAGTGTGTCGGCCGATGTTAGATAAATCAGTGATTGTCTTTATTGATGATATTCTGATTTATTCGAAGAGCAAAGAAGAACACGCCGGCCACATACGTGAAGTGTTGGAGACACTTAGAAAGGAAAAGTTGTATGCTAAATTCTCTAAGTGTGTTTTTTGGTTGCGGGAAGTTTAGTTTCTGGGTCATGTGGTGAATAACGAAGGAATTCTGGTGGACCCGGCAAATGTTGAGGCAGTAATTCAATGGAAGTCTCTAAAGACGCCATCTGAGATTCGTAGTTTCTTGGGTTTGGCGGGTTACTACCGAAGGTTTATCCAAGACTTTTCCAAGATAGCCTCACCTTTGACTAAGTTGACATGCAAGGATGTGAAGTATGTGTGGGGACGGGAACAGGAGGATGCGTTTGAGGAGTTGAAAGCTAGACTAACCCAAGCTCCTATTTTGACATTACCTGAAGGGAGTGAAGACTTAGTGGTGTATTCGGATGCCTCCTATTCGGGACTGGGTTGCGTGTTAATGCAACGTGGGAGAGTAATAGCCTACGCATCCCAACAGTTGAAAACCCACGAGGTCAATTATCCCATGCATGATTTGGAGCTCGCGGCTGTGGTCTTTGTATTAAATATTTGGCGGCATTACCTGTACAGGGTGAAATACACAATCTTCACGGACCACAAGAGCCTGAAGTATTTCTTTGAGCAGAAAGATCTCAACATGAGGCAGAGGAGGTGGTTAGAGCTGATTAAGGATTATGATTGTGAAATCCATTACCATCCGGGTAAAGCCAATGTAGTGGCTGATGCACTCAGCCAAAAAGAGAGACCTGAGCCAATCCGGGTGAAGGCTTATCAATTGGTGATGACCTCTAATGTGATGACACAGGTAAAAGAATTCCAAGATGAAGCGTTAAAAGAAGATCGCCTCAACTCCGAGAGGATGAGAGGTTAGTCGCAGAATTGGGAGAGAATACCCACGGGGTTAATACCCGCTTTGGACGGATGTGGATTCCTCGATATGGGGATCTATGTGGGCGAATTATGGACGAAGCTCATAAGACTCGATACTCCATTCATCCCGGTGCTACCAAGATGTATCAAGATATGAAGATAAATTACAGGTGGCCGGGTATGAAATGTGACATGGCGGAGTATGTGAGTAAGTGCCTTACTTGCTTGCAAGTGAAGGCAGAACACCAGAAGCCATACGGGAAGATCCAAACCTTGGATATACCCGAATGGAAGTGAGAGCACATCACCATGGACATCATAACGAAGCTACCCCGTACTGCGAGGGGGTGCGATACCATCTGGGTAATAGTTGACCGATTGACAAAGAGTATTCCTCCGAGAGACTGGCGGACCTGTTCATCAAAGAGATTGTAGCTTGCCATGGTGTGCTGGTGTCTATTGTGTCAGATCTTGACACCCGGTTCACCTCGAAGTTTTGGAAGAGATTCCATGATGCCATGGGGACGAGACTACACATTAGCACGGCTTACCATCCTCAGACAGATGGTCAATCTGAGTGAACGATTCAGACGCTCAAGGATATGTTCCGTTCATGTGTGATTGACTTTGGAGGAAGTTGGGATGATCACCTACCGTTGGTGGAGTTCTCGTACAACAACAGTTATCATGCCAGCATTGGTATGCCACCATATGAGATGCTATATGGTAGAAGGTGTAGAACGCCCATGTGTTGGGGAGACATCAGGCAGAAAGAGTAGGGAAGTATCGAGGTGATCGAGGCTACGATTGAAAAGTTGGAAAAGATCAATGCCTTTATGAAGGCAGCCAAAGATAGGCAAAATTCATATGCCGATAAGAGGCGTAGACCCATCGAGTTAAACGTGGGTGATAAAGTCATGTTAAAGGTCTTGCTTTGGAAAGTGATCATCCGATTCCGGAAGAGGGGCAAGTTGAGTCCAAGATACATAGGGCCTTTTCGAATCGTTGCACAAGTAGGAGAGGTGTCCTACCGTCTAGAATTGCCCAATGAGTTAAGTGGGATTCACCCCGATATTCCATGTATCTCATCTAAGAAAATGCTTAGCCGATAAAGATATGATTGTACCATTGGATGATATTGAAGTGGATGAACGGCTCAATTATGTGGAGCAACCAGTGCCAATCATCGACCGAAAGGAGAAGAGGTTGAAAAATAAAGTGGTTCCACTTGTGCGGGTACAATGGAAACATCGAAAGGGTTCCGAGTCTACGTGGGAGACCGAAGAAGAAATGAGACAGCACTACCCTCAGTTATTTGAAGTATGACAGGTTTCCGGGACGAAACCTCTTTAAGGGGGGTAGACTTGTAACACCCAAAACTTCGGTCAAAATAAAAAGGAAAGAAAATTATTTTGAAGAAAATAAAAAGAAGGCAAAGTTGAGGGGTGCTTTGTGTAAATAGTACCAAAAAGTCAAAAAATGCACTTTATATGGGCATGGCCGCCCATATCATCTTGTTGTTGCTGTTGTTCGACTAAAATGAAGAAGAAAGAAAGCTGCAGACAAGCTCTCTCGGTTCCAAGAAGAATACAGAACTAAAATCTTCAGGGTTAGTGGGTTTTTGTTGATGTTTGGCTAGGTTCTTTGAGGTTTTCCACCTTAGAAACCGATTTCTAAGTGTTGTATGTGCTTTGGTTGGTTGTTTTGCTTGTTTAGGTGTTTGGACTTGTGTGTAAAAGCAAGTTTGGAGGAGTTTTACTTGTCTTCTACACTAGGTGAGTTCTTTGATGCCGGTTTTATGTTTTTAAACTTCCTTGGGGCTGAAAATGCATATAAAATGTTTTACAACAGTCATGAATGTTAACCGTGTGTATATGCATATGATTTCTGTGTTTTATGAGGATGTAAGCTTGTTCTAAGAGTTTAGCATGACAGATCCATGTTAAGAATGTATGAGAATGAGGTCTTGGAACTGGTTATAGCAAAAGTCTAAATTACAGGTTAGATAGTTCATCCGCATTTAAACTATGAAATTTGCATGTGTTTTGTTCATGAACATTTGCTACAGTGTTCCTCCGCATTTGAAGTGTTCACCCGCATTTGCCTTAATTCAGCCTAAGTGTTCATCAGCATTTCTCTTGTATATGCGCATTTGCTAGAGTGTCCATCAGCATTTCTTTTGTATATTCGCATTTGCTACAGTGTTCATCAGCATTTCCCTTAAGACAATAATTTCCAAGTGTTCACCCGCATTTGCAAGTTGTTCACTCGCATACACTTTTGTTCACCCGCATTTGCAAGTTGTTCACCCGCATTAGTTTTGTTCACCCGTATTGGTTTTGTTCACCCGTATTTCTGTAAGACTTAAGAAATTTTTCAGAAATTTTGGAAGATCAGAATTAGGGTTTGACCATGGTTGACTTGATGGTTTTATTTGATTATCTCATGCATGTGTGGGCATTATGTGCCTATTATGATATTATTATGTGGCCTTATGTGGTTTGTTCATAATTATGAAGTATTATTAATCAAGTGAAAGATTAATGCTAATGAAAAGGGGAACATAAAGAAAGTAAGAAAGCCTTGCAAGCAAATTCACAATGAGGTTCATAACCGCTAGGTTGTTAGCTCAACTGTGTGTGGTTTAGCTAACCCCAGAGGATACACACAGGGTCAATCTTTAAGATTGAGGGGACCACTGTTTCTGCCCCGGTACTGGAGTCAGCATTAGTGGACCATGGATGGTGTCTATTTATAGACCTCAGGCCCAGTACCAGGTTTATGCGCATTATATGGGGGTATATCACTTTGGTCCATATCGAGGTGAAAGATTAAAAGTAAAAGTTCAAGTGAACAGCCATGGAAATGGTGAAGAAAGTTAATGATGATAATGAATGTTAATTGAATGTTTTTATGATGTGTGATCACATACGAAGGAATAGTTAAATATTTTAAAGAGTATTTTTGTATATAAATCCTACAAGGTATTTTCTACTGATTTTAAAACTAGAACTCACTCAGCAAAGCTGAATTTTAGGTATTTTCAGTTGGCAGGTAATATTGCTGAGGATGGCACTTGGGGAGGCTACTCGTCCGGTCAAGGCTGACATCCATTCATGAATATAATAACATTGTTATTTCGAAATGCAAACTAATTATCTTTTGTAACTATTAACAAATATGTATTGCTTAGCAACAGTGGTTATAAACTAATGAATGGCTTTTGATATTTAAGTTCCGTTGCAATGTTTGATAAATTATGAAATGCTTTATAAAATGTGCTGTGAATGTCCAACTGTGAGGTTTCCGGGAATGGGGCCTTACATAAAAGAAGGTTTTCAAACATCTTTTCCAGTCCTCAAAGTTATCACCATTTATAAGCCTCGGTGGCCTATTTGGAGCAACACTCTCCAAGGCTGATATGGTAATTTTGGTAGACATAATTAGCTAAAGAGGATAGTTTCGCTGACAAACAAGTAAATTCGCTGGTAACTTCGCTGGCAAATTCACTGCTAGATTCGCTGCTAGATTCGCTGGAATACAAGCAGTAGTTTCGCTCGAACCAATGATCGACAACTCTAGTTTCGGCTATAGTTTCATTGAGACTAGTAGAACTTTCGTTCTAAAATAAGTTCGCCAGCACTTTTGCTTATAGTGACTAGCAGAGGGTTGAACTTTTGTTCAAAAGTGGGCTACTTTCGCTGACAGTAACACGTGAATTTGAAATCACCAAATCCTTAGTTTCGCTGGTAAATTTGCTAGACGAACTGTAAATTCGCCCGATGAATCTGAAACCCCTTTTCAGAACAGAATCAACCCAATCTCATCGAAAACACAATGAATTTGAAATCTGATGATTACATTAGCTTTGCCCATCAAAAACGTACCATCCTCAATCAATTTCCATAACAGAAACACCCGAATCAGTATGCAAAATCGATGGAACAGTACTATTTTTTGAAAAATGACCAAAAACCAACTAATCAACAGCACAATGGCTTTTATACCATATTGTTGGTCCACTTGATCAATTCAATAGTACACTTGATGCTTGACAATGATATTCCACCAAATTGACACTTATAGACACAATAACATAATGATATCAATTGAATCTAAATAATAAATAACAAAGGCTCAATGATATTGAAAATAAACTTCCAGCCACACACAATTACAACAGCAAAAATTCTGTATTAGGGTTTTGCCAAAAAGTTCCTCACAAAGATGATTACAATATATAAGTAACCTGCAAACTACAGATTCGCCGGGTGATCTAAATCAGCTGACTCCAGGCGAAACTATAGTTTTTCCTGTAGTTTCGCTGCCATAAAAAAATACATAGAAAGACAAATTACAAGGAAGAACTAACAATTAACCTATTAGAAAAACAAAATAAACCTATTAACTATAGTGAGTCCAACCTATGTAGATCATCAATTTCACTACTACTTTCGCTGGTACTTTCGCTTCTACTTTTGCTGGGAGATTCGACAGCAGTTTTGCTCGAACAAATGAGTGCTGGAAAACCCTAGTTTCGGCAATAGATTCACTGAAACTAGTAGAACTTTCGTTCTGAGGACAATTTCGGCAGCACTTTCTTGGCAATCAAAGGAGGTGAACTTTCGTTCAAAATGAGGTGCTTTTGCTGAGTAACAAAGATCAATTTCCAAGATCACAAATTTGGTAGTTTCGTTGGAAAAATAGTAGTTTCGCTGGATGAACAACAGTTTTTTTGGATGAAACTATAAGCCTTTTCGAATAGGAAATCAACTAGAATTCACCCAAATCACAATGAATTTATGATTGGATGATTGGGATAGCTTCCTATACAAATACCAGATGATTTTCAATCCCATACCAAAAACATAGAAGATAAGAATCAAAATGAATGGAATAGTGTTTTTGCAAAAAAACCCATCAAAAACTCAACAAATCAAGAGCACTAAGGCTCTGATACCATATTGTTGGTCCATTTAATTGATAATCAATGCAAATGATCTATAAAACATAGAAATCCCACTAAATAGACATAAAACTATCAATGACACAATGAACAAGTTTCAAATATTTTCAATCATCTCCAAACTCCCATAATGAATATGAAACAAAGGCTCAAATATGATCAAAATAAGCTTCCAGCCCAATACACAGAATTGCAATAACAATATTTCACTATTAGGGTTTGCAAAAAAGTTGCTTACAATGAATAAAACTTTCAATATATAAGCAGATTATAGTTTCGCTGATAGTTTGGCTGGATAGCGAAATTGTCTTGGCCATACCTAGTTTCACCCGGCGATGAAACACAGTTTTGCTAGGTGAACTAGATCAGCTGACTACGAGCAAAACTCAGTTTCGCTCATAGTTTCGTAGGCACAAAACTTACAAAATACAAAATACAAACTAAGTAAACTAACATTAAACCTATTACATTAATAAACAAAATAAAAACAATAACGATATTGAGTCCAACCTACACTATATCATTAGTCCCTCACAAAAGGACTGGCATCTTCAAAACTTTGAAAAAGCTGTCCACTAACTTCACTGGAAGATTCACTAATCTTCTTCCAGGTATGCTTGAGCCAACGGCTCCTGGTGACATCCCTACAAGCCCAGCAGGTGATGAACCCACACCAGACACCACCACTTTAATGCCAATTACTTCTTCCCACCCAATCAAAATAACCTACACAAGAAGCCCCAAACAAACCCTTGATCAATCTACTCTGCTTGATCAGGTCCCCTCTGTTCAAACCAAAAAGGCTACAGTGGAACTCAGGGCTCCCACTCAGCCAGAGGTCCAACCATCCTCCACCATTGACCATAATGTTAGTGTAACGAACCCACAACCTAAGCCATTAGCCTTTAGGGTGAGTCTCAACACTTCCCTGAGTAGCCAAAAAGGGACAGCCACATCATTGGCTCAACGGCTATTACAGAAGAGCCATTAGGTGTTGACCAAAGTCCCGGGTCACTAGATATAACTTCTCTATCCTTTGTTGACCTATTAACCCGACCTGATGAGGACATTATGTTCCATCCGAGCCATGATATTGATCTACCACACCACTCTCAAGATCAATCGTGCCCCAGGAAACCTCTAATGTCTAGCCCACATTAGCTAAACCTAACTGAGGTGAGTCCAACTGGTGTGAGGGTGACTCATGTAGGCTCAGCTGCCACTACTGAGAGTATTTCACTAACCTCTCAGGACAATGGTAACATCAGTGAGACTGAGTCTACGACAACCTTGCCAATTGATGCCACTGAAAGAGATATCAGTAAGCAAGGGTATCCAGGGCACCTAAAGACCACTACTGGTGGTGATGATGAATATACTAGGTATGTTATCTCATCTCCTAATGATTCTTCGGAAGAAGATGAGGGTAGTCTGAAACTCACAATCAGAGACCTGCTTTCTAAAGTCTCAAACCTTGAACTAAAGGTTAAGACTTTAGAGTACAGGTCTGCCACTCAGCAACTTGAGATTGAACATCTCAAGGCTCAACTAGCTGAGAAATAGATTGAGAAGTCCGTTAGGCATGTACCAATTCAAGTTTCTTTAAGTTCTTCCTCTAGCTCATCTACTTATCAAGATGATTCTACCAAAAAGGGGGAGAATGTACAAAAACAAAGACATCTAGAACCCATCCTTGCCATCACTACTTCCCTTGATGAAATCTCTTCTTTCTTTCCCACACAACAACATCCTGCAACCATCTTTCCTTAACCACCTCCTATTACTATTCAAGTGGACCCAAGGATGCTTATTGACCTTAATGGATTCTTAACCAAATTTCTGATAAGCTCCTCCCTTGAACAACCCTCCCCTGATGTTGTCATAGCCTATTTCGGAGCTGAAGAGCTACAAAGGCTAAGTGCACCACCTACCTCTAACGAGGAAGTTGGTCAACCTAAGGTCTCTATTGAACCTGAGATTAACTTTGAAAGGGAAATACAGACTAGCAACCTACTTAGAAGGGATAGCTAGAGCAGTTCCAATTACTTTCAAAGCTGAAATCCAAGCTGCCAAAGGAATAATTGAACTATCTTCCTTGTCTGATGACTTGTTAATCACAGAGGCCATTCTTGACCTGGCCTCTGAGGTCAATAGTAAGGACTTCCTTACAACTCCCATCTCCCAAGCACCACAAGTTCAAACCCCCTCTTCCCAACCTGAAACCTCTAAGCCTGAGTCTCTAAAGGCTGAATCTTCCTCTGATCCTAAGGGAAAAGGAAGCTCACTACTGAATAGCTTCTAGAGGAAGAAAGGATGGAGAAGCTTAAAAAGAAAGGAAGAATTGTGATAGGTTCAAATGGATCGAATATGTGATTCTATGATAATGCAATGATTAATACAAACATAAAGTAATCAAACACATGCAATAAAAAAAACTCATAGATTTCATTGATAGCAAATGCACAGGATACAATGTGTAAGGGTTACAGTTCGTTTGTCTATGTCTATATCTACGTCTTTAGTTTCTAGTCTACCCTGCACAAGCGCCTAAATAGTTATCAAGCACCCAAATAGTGGTAAAGTGCATGAATAGTTCTGAAACGCCTGACTTTGAAGTAGAAACACCGAAGGGAATGCCTTAGGAGAATTCTGAAAAATGCCCAACTAGTGATGTGCCCAAACAGTTGAGAACCACCTGAATAGTTATAAAACACCCAGAATTACTTCGTTCCAGCAAAGTCACAATGTGTCCAAATAGTCACAATGCGTCCCAACAGTGGTAAAACGCTTGTACTGAAAAACACCTACATAGTGCTAAAACGCCCAAATAGTGGTAATGCGTCTAGACACTTGATCAGTTTTTCAACCACATGCGTTTAATTCATCTTCTCTACCAACTCTGATCTTATGAAAATCTTCAAAACTTGTTCAATTGATCTAAAAACTTCCAATTAGGTAGTAATTAGGTCGATTAACAATCCTCAATCTTCAATTTGATCAAACAACAACTACAAATCAGTTTTCTAATTGAATTGAAGTCCGAAACTAAAGAACACTATTCGTACACAAATTTGATTAATTCCTTAGATCTAAATGAATTGAACACCAATTGTGATTCAAATCATGTTTATATGGATGAAACACAACTAAAAACACAATTAATTGATCAAATTGCAATGAATCATAGATTTCAAGTGATTCAAAGAGCTCAACAGTGTCGATAAGCTCTATTCACTGACCGAAAACTCTGATACCATTTGATAGGTTCAAATGGATCGAATCTGTGAATCTATGATAATACAATGATCAATACAAACACAATGTAATCAAACACATGCAATTAAAAAAATTCATAGATTTCATTGATAGCAAATGCACAGGATACAATGTGTAAGGGTTACAGTTCGTTTGTCTATGTCTATATCTACATCTTTAGTCTCTAGTCCACCCTGTATAATACATAAAATATCCTATTTATACTATCAAGAAACAAAAGAACATATATTTACAAAATAAGTCCCTATACTATGACAAAAAACACATAAAGACAAAATGTTAATCTTCTAGAGGCTTAAACAATACTCCCCCTAAGATTCGCATTGTCTTTAGTCTTCAAAAAAATCTTCAGGTTCTTCTTTGATTTTGAACATCGGATTGTCTTTGTCAGTTCAAGTTCCTTCAAAGCTTTCTTGATTGCTGATTTAAACTTGTTTGCTAAAATTGCTTGCTCTGGCTTTGACTCATTAGTTTTAATCTCTATTTTGTCCATTTTCACCAAAGTCTCTTTTGATAAACCTGCAATAACAACATTTGCAAAGAACTCTAGAGGTTTAGAATAATCATGTGAATGAATTTCTAACACACCCTTTCTGGAAATTTGCATAAATTCAACTGATTTCATATCTTTCTTCACAATATTTGCATACGCTAGAGCTTTTCGTAATGCAATTCTTTCCATCCCAGCATCTATCACTTTAATACTTGTCATAAAATACTTTTGATCATTCTCTGCAACGTCTAATGCAACTCGTTCAAACTTTTGAATGGACAAAAATGAGATATAACTCGGATGTAGAAGTTTCAGTTCAAACACTCCAAATAATGAAATCATGTCTCGATCTCAGTCATCTAAGTTTCAAACTAACTTCAATTCGAATGAGTCAGCATTATAAAACCATCTTAAAATTGGTTTTGTCGTTTGAGTTCCATCAATCACATTTAATCCTGGATTTGTAACCTTTTCAAAGAATTGGTCACTGCAAGCATCCAAAAATCTTTCTTCTTCTTCAGGATTATCTATACTCTTTCTTTTACTCTTCAAAGACTTAAAATACTCTTTATCCTCTTGATCACATCTTGTTTTCAGATAAGAGCTCATCAGAGAAATCCCTTGGTTTAAGAGTCTAACAAAATTTTCACCTCGCATTGCTTTTGTTGGATTAATCAATGGTAACTTGTTTAATTCCTTAAAATCTTGAACTGGAAGCTCTATGATGCTCGTGTAAAAATGATAAACATCATAGATAGCATATACACGTTTAATAAAAAAATGCATCAAAAACCTTATCGTACTTCCATGCAACGATCTTTACGTTCTTTGTAGTATCTGGCACAATCATTGCATTGAGCAATTTAGAAACTGATTGGCCTTTTTACAGTACATTTCTCACTAGATCACCAGCTGTTCTTGCTTTATTCCATAACTATTTTTGATCAATAGACACTTGATAAGCTTGTTTCTCCATTTCTAGAAATATTTTCATTAACTCCTTTCTTTTTTCATGACTACTTCTCACCAATTCCATCTGTTTAATTTCTTGAGGCTTCAAAATTCTTGTTCTTTTGGTAATCTCCAAATATTGAGGATTATCCATATTAAGCACAATCATCTTATTTTGTTGTTTTTCTGTTTCTTGAAAGCTTCTCACCAATTTCCTCAATGATTCAGCTTACAACCGGTTTAATTTCTTTCGAGGATAATTTCTTGATTGTAACTATAATCTCAGCTCAATAGTCGACATATTCTCTAGATCAGGATGATGTAATTCCGATGATGAAAGCTCTTTAATATTAATACTTTCATTCATTGGATTCCATTCTCCGTGTTCAACAATAATTTCATCAGGATCCATTGGAGCTATAGATTCAGCAATTACACATTTCTCATATCTGTCATTGATTTGAGACATAGTGAGACCATCTAAAAATACTTTGTTGTACTTCTTCTTAACCAGATAATTATACTTGTCATCAACATCAATAGAAATATCTTTAGTAACTGCCTCAATAGGAGAATAAGTAGCTTCATCAATATCTTCTGCTTCTAACACTTCAACATACCATGCATCTGAGAATTCTAGTTCTAAATCATCTAGAGCACCAATTCTCTCTTGACCTTCAGCTTCTTCACTTTCATGAATCAAAGGCTCAGATACAATCTTTTGTATTTTAGACATAGGATTAGATGATGATTCAGCTAAACCTGACACATCTAGATCATCTATCTTTCTCTTTCCTTCATGAACCTCAGATATTCTTTCAACATTAATTGGTTGAACTTCAGATACAATAGCTAATTCAGGTGATTGAGATCTCAAACTATCTTTCATGCCTTCAAATTATTCTTTCAATTTCTTATTATCTTCTTTTAACTTTTTGAATTTTTCTTCAATCAAATCATAGTCTTTAAGTATCACTTCAAAGTTCTTTAAATTTGATTCTGTATCTTCTTTAAGTTTAGCAATTATCAAATCTTTCTTTAACAATTCATCTTTCAATTTTTCATTCTCATCTCTCAGCTTCTTAATTAGCTTAAGCTGATTAGAGTTCTCTTCTTTCAATTCATCAATTATCTACTGGGTATTCACTTCCTCAGTCAGAACTGTATCATGTTGACTCAACCTTTCCACTTTATCTGGTAATACATATTCAAAGGCTTCAACATTTTGTACATCATAATCAACTTCTTGTTATACATTAGCTACAACATCTTCTTCATTCATATCTAATAACTCAACAACATTAGGAACTTCTTCAATCACATTTTCACCTTCAATAACTCAGTATCAATAACTTCATTAAATTCTTTAATTTCATTCCCTTCAACATCATCATCATTATCATCATCACTCAAACTAGAACTTCCTTTATCATCATTATCTTCATTATCTTTATCAGCTTCAGATTCAGATGATTCTTGAGGAACTTCTTCAATTAAGTCATTTGGATCAACTGGTTCGTCCTTAATTAGATGAAAATGATCTTCATTTATATTCACATCGTCCCTTGCAACTGCTCTCATATACTCAAACATAGGAACATTTTGAGCACCAGTAATAATAGCAAGTATCTTGTAAGCAGTTTTAGTCATATGCACCAAAAGTAATATTTCTCCACCCACTCCATAAGCATGGAAATCTGGATGTTCTTCATTAATAATCATCTGAAGAAATCTTGGATACATCAAGTACTTATTTCTAATTCCCTTCTTCAAATTAAAACTGAAACCATTCATGATCCATTTAGCCATATTGAATCTTCTATTAGTGGCTATGGCTACTATTGGAGAAGCAATGTCTACCGGGAATGAATTCCATCCGGCACTTCTTTTAGACATTTCGTGCTGAAAGATATAGCAAAGAAATTTCCAATGGTTGTAAACTCTTCCTCTGAAAAACTGTTTCTTTGGGAAATGGTCAGGATGACCCATGGCTATAAATGGTCAGCCAGATCTTGTGCATCATTGTTACCCAGTCTGAGAGCTTCTCTAGGTGATTGCTCAGACACTTCAACCATACGAACATTGGTAACAAATCCTCTAACCACTTTCCTTCCTTCTTCATCTCTTTCAATCATAGCAGAATTCCAAAATCTTTTGATTAACCAAGCATATATGACTGGTTATGAACACATAGCATATAATACTTAGTCCTCAATAAAAATCTGATCATCTCTTCATATCCAGTAGCTTCTCAAACATCTTCGTTAAGAAAAGCAACTACATTATGCTTTGGTTCAAACTTAAGCTCTGCCATCTGTATGCATAAAACAAAGAAAGTTAGTCACATTTGAATCTACAAAACTTAAAAACAAATTATGATTTATCAATTTTGAACCAAAACACTTAAAAATTTTCTAAATGTTTATATATATCTCATTACATGAACAAGAGTATTTTGGTTACAAGTTTGATTTACACAATTCATAATAATCAAGTAATGCATTAAGTAAGTTGAAAATTTATTAAATTTTAATTGAATTAACATGTTTTAAATCTTTAAACCTAACTTTTATACTTAAAAAAATTTCTAAGTGTTCAACATACTCTGTCAAGAGCAGAACACTTTCAAGTTTAAGTTCAAAAGATTTAAACACATAAACACATTAAAATTTTCTCAAAAATAGATTAATGAATGATTTTATGATCAACATGACAATTTTTAATGAAAAATTGATGAACTGACTGTTCATATTCAGTTCATATGAACCTTCTGATGAACACACAATCATCGTGAACACAATTGATGAAACTTGAATTTGACTATCATAATACATTCGAAATCATGTTACAACAGTCGTTCAATGTTCAATTTTTGTTATCAAAACTCATTCTCATCACGAATTTCAAATTTTTTGAACAACTAGGGTTCGAACGCCTGAACAGACTTCAAACGTCTAGTAAAATGACAGGGTCCAAGAATAAGAATCTCAGTTGATATGACTCAACTTAGGATCGAATATGATGATTGAGTTAGTGATTAAGTAGCGGAAATACCAAATCAGAGAACATTTAATACTAAAAATGATAATAAATGCTTTGTATAATGATGTGAGTAAACAAGATACAAAGACAGCTGGGGTTACTGTTGAAATGAGTAATATTATCAATGTTCAAAGAAAAACTTACAAACTTAGGTCATACTGTTCTATTTATAGGCATACACATTGCCTGTATAAAATGACTAATCTACCCTGATAACTATACATTAGAATACAAGTGTAAGTGTACAATATCATCAGCATTTCTAAGTGTTCATCTGTATTAGTTAACGAGGATGAGAAGTCTTCATCAGCATTTGTTCTTGTTGGTCTTTAGCATTAGCTTAACTCATCCGCATTAGTTAATGCGGATGAACAAGTTCTTGTAAGCATTTCTTTTTTTCGTCCGCATTAGTTAATGCGAATGAATAAATACTAGTAAGCATTTGTTCAATGGTCATCCGCATTAACTAATGCGGATGCTTCAACAGTTGTTCTTTTCTTCTGTTTCTTTTGTTGCATTTCTTCATGAATGGTCTTCTATATTTCTTCTTAGTCTTTGGTGTTTTTCCAACCAGAACAACCTTCAACCACTTCTTGAATTGGCATGTATGATCCTTTCAAGGTCCAAAAATACTCCCCCTAAGGATTATACAGCCTATGTACTTCAAGAGTTTGTTGGTGGTGGAGGTTGTGATGATTTTGGTGGTTCTTCATGAGCTTGTCTTGATTGGATGGAGATGGTGCTGATGCAGTAGCTACAGAAGGTTCAAGTTCTATCCGTCTAGGATTCAGAATAGCCTTGATCATGTTGGAGAAGTCTTTAGCCTCATTCATCTTGTCTCGGCTTAGGACATGTATCTTCAGTTGGCTCATAGTATGAATTACATCAATGGGCATTTGTCTCAAGGAGATTGGTTCCCATATTGAAATAGTGGAAAGATCATCTCTATGAATCAGTAAGGACCTATTAGCATCTACCTCTAGCTTCACAATGTTGCCCATTTGGAGAGGCACCTTCTTTCTCTTTCTTTGTTCTCTTTTCTTGTGTATTCTGTCATAGGCCATCCTCAAAATTTTGACACATTTCAGAATGAACTCTAAATCATCTTCTCCCAGTTTGTTATTAAGTGTTCTAAAGTGCCTTGTGAATATGTAGTGAACATAAGATTTATCCAACAGTCTTACATCATATCCACCAAACAGCCTAATTTCTAGTGCTTCCTTTCCACTCTATTTCCTTTCAATTACCAACTCATAGGTCTTTTCACCATAATACACATTAGAGATTGGCTTTGTCTTGTGAGTTCCAGCAACCATCTTCCTTTTAAAGATTTAGTTGGCTTTATATTCAATTCAGGAAATACCAACTCTTCTACTTCTCTCATTTTCTTTTATTCTAGAGGATTTCTAAAAGATCTATCTTTTCTCAAACAAATAACTTTTAGAGATTTGAAGTTGTTTGTCTTCTTAAACATTTTTAGAATGTCTTCAAATTCATATCCTCTATACATGGCATCATGATTGATCAATTCAAGATCTACCAATTCCTTTAGATCATGAATCATCATGGAGTTCACCAGAGCAGAGTACTCTATGAAGAATTGAACAAGCCCAGAGATCCTCTTCACCATGAACATGTCCCAACTACTATCATACTTTCAGGTAATGAACACACCCATAATCATCTCAGAGTTGGTTAACCCTTCCTGCAACTTTAGTTGGGAGGGTTCAATGAACCATTCTGGATTCTTGTGTAACATGGGTGCCAAGACATCTTGATCCTTGATAGTAAGTTGAACATCTTGTGCTGAAGTTATTGTTCTTGGTTTTCTCCCTGTCACCTCTTTTTCAATAGACTACAGTCATTCTTTCTTTTCTTTGATTAACTTCAAAGTTGCAGCCCTGAGGGAGTTTGTTTTCATGTTTCCTAGCTTTCTTTTTGTGAACCCTTGCTTGGACAAATAATCCTTCATTTCCCTGTCAATCATATTATAGGGATCAGGATATGCTGATTGTGGTTCTTGCTGCTTTAGAGACTGAGCAGCACTTGTAGTAATTTGAGCAGTTTCAATCTTCTTCTCATAATCAGTGACAAAAGTGGTGTCAAGTAGCTTTTCCATCTTCTTCACCTCTTCAACCATTGCTTCATAAGTCATGCTAAACACTTCATCTGCCTCATATCATGATTGATCAGATAAATTGCTTTAATCATGAAATCATCTGATTGTGCTTTTTCTACCATTTCTTCAACTGATGACTCAACCTTTGCAGGACTGTCCCTAGTCAAAGGGTCATCAACTGATGTTTCATCATAACCTCCTTCAATATCTCCTTCTTCTAGCACAATTACCTCAAGTATCTCTTTTAGTTCTTTCTCAGCCTTCTTATATTCTTCTAAAAATTCAGCTATAGCTGCAAGGCTTCTCGGATCATCTTTTTGTTTCTTAACAGGTTATTCTTCTTCTACCATTAGCGGTTCGCCTTTGGCCTTCTTTGTTAAGTATTTCCTCTTTCTTGAATAAGTCTGCAATCTAGGACCAAATGTTGATGGGATAGAGGCTTCCATTTCTTGTTTCTTTCTTTCTAGTTTAATTTTTTTAGCTTCCCCCTTTAGTTTTTCAGCCATTTCTTTCTGATTTTCAGCTTCAGCTTTCTATTTTTCATCCATTTCCCTTTCTTTCAGTTCTTCACATAAACTTCTGATCAATTCTTGTTGTTCAACAGTCAAGGTGACTGCTAGAATAAGCTGCAGCTTCAATTCTTCTTCTATAGGAACTGGATTCATGGGGATTACAATAATTGGCTCTACAGGTGTTTTGATATCTTTGATGTAGTCCCAAAATTCTTCATCAATAATGAACTCACTAGAGGAGTACATATCCAGATCTTCAATAAGCTCTTTCATGACTGATTCTTCTTCAGTAGAGGGATCAGAATGCACAACCATTGCCAAACTTTCTTCACCCCCAACCTCACTATGTTCTGCTTGTTGTGAGGTTTTAGCTTTTTCAGTTTCCATATCATCTTGATCAGGCACTTCCCTTGCCACTTCTTCTTTTAACTGTACAAGCATCTCTAATTCAAAAACTCTCTTGTTTAGAGCTTCAATCTGTTTATTGAGATCAACTATGATATTTGTTTGGATCTCAATGAGGTTTTCTTGTTCTTCCATAGCAATGGTCTGGATAGCTGCAGTATCCAAGTGACCACTGATTTCTTCTCTTGACAGATCTAAGGCAGCTTTGAGTCTTTCAATCTCATCATTCTTTTCTTTCTTTTCAGACTCATGTTTGGTTCTTAGTTCTTTGAGCTCCTTTTCTTTTTCATCTAGCTCAAGAATTCTATCATTTATGATCCCAACCCTTCTTTCTAGAGTTTTCTCCATTCTTGCCACCTTTTGTAATAACTCTGAGATTATTTCATCCTTTTCATCAGGATGGTTAATCTCAGATTTAGCAAAGCTTTCAGAAGGGCCTTCCTCTGAGAGTATTTGTCTCTCAGGCCTTTCAGACTCAGATTTAGTAACCGGATGATCATCCTCCTCATCCGAAGATGATTCAGATGAATCTGATGAGCTGGCAGATTCACTAGACTTAATAGATGTAGCAGCAGCATATGGAGAAGAAGTAGTTGGAGATACTTGATGAGTTTGGATTGGTGAAGGAGCAGGTGATACTCTAAATGATAAAGTATTTCTTGTTCATGTACTGAAGGCATAGTGTGAGGATCACCACCTTTATCAACTTATGGTGACACCTGCCTCTGTCTTTGTTCAGCCTCTTCAGCATGCTCTTCGATAGTGTGTTGATCATGAGTAGCTGGTTGTTCTTTAATGATCTCCTGCACATCAGCATGCACATCCTCATGTGCTTGTTCCTTAACAGCTTGTTCCTCAACAATAGGAACAACTTCTTCAACAGCTTCTTTAGGAACTTCTTTTGGGTATATCTGATGTAACATCCAAGGAAGTAATGGAAAGAAAGTTCCACTGTAAAAGTTTCTGGGATATCTTTTCTTGATGTACTTGTAAGACTTGGCATTATAATGAGGAATTTCCATAACAGGGCCCTCTGGTACAAGATTAAGAAAAGCTTCATTGATGAAGCATTGGATGAACCTTGGATACATCAGGAACATATGCCTTCTCCCTTCCTGAATGTTTGAGATCAGACCATTGAACACATAAGCAGACTTGTTGAAAGGTCTGTTAGTGCACAAGGCACAGATAGCTGATGATATGGTGATGGGGATGTCATTCCACCCAGTCTTCCTCTTAGATAAGCAATGTTGGAATAAATGAATGAGAAATCTCCATTGTAGATCAACTAACCCCTTGACAATTTGTTTTCCTTCAAATCCACCTTCATAACCAATGTTGGCAAAGAAGGTCATAATATCATCTTCTTCAAGTTCTAGAGGAGAGTTGGCATCATCTTCAAATTATAAACACTGTCTCACAGTTTGTTCAGTGATTACTATGTATGATCATTAGAAATTCTCCCTGAAATAGTCTTTTCACCATCAATCTCTGCTACTTCAGTTGTTCCCCAGAAAGATCTAATGAAGTTCTCATAAATGAGGGGTCTGACAGTAATAGCATGTTCCACTCTGGTTGTAGAGATGAATCTGATCATATCTCTTAACCCCTTCAGCTTCAGGCGCAGTATGATCAAGAATCCACTAACATTATGGAGCTTGCTCCATGTCAGATTAGCCATGGATTCTGCAATAGATACAAATGTATTAGTAATATTCTAACACTCATTATATCATATGAACATGATCACATTTGACTTTTCATATTTTGACATTTTCAGGTCAAAATTTGAAAGTTCAAATGTTACTGTTTTATTAGATTTTTTGACCTAATTTTGATTTTGGTGATGGAGACTCATTGAAGTTATGTTTTATGCTTAATTTTCGATCATTTTACTGTTTCAAACATCCTTTACAACTTAAACATTGGATTTTATTTCCACATTTTCATGGTTCGGTTCCCCTGTTCATCGTGGATAAATTAGGGTTTGAAAATCGGTTATTCTTTGTTATTCACATTAACATCTGTTTCAATGAACTTGAGAATGCAATTTAAATCCATTGTCCTTGGTTGAATTTAGGAATTATCTTAAACCTAGGGTTCTATGTTCATTCTGGTTTGACATATGAAAGTGTTCAAATCCATCGAGTATCACCTTGTTTTGATACAACTTCGGTTAAAGATCAAAATGAGATGGAATGGATTTGTATGAACAACAGAAACACATGATTTGAGATTGTTTGGATGATAATGAATAACAGTAAGAAAATGCTTGTCGCACTATAAGTTCACTCAAATTTGAAAACTATTAAATGACTCTCATTAAATGTGTTATATAGTACATTTGATGACTTACTCAAATTTTACAAGTGTGAACAAATGCACAGGTTTAATTTTGATACTATAGCAAATGAGCATGAACATTTAACATTGGGCGCATTTACTGTAACAAATGCGGATGAACAAGTTAACTTGCACGCAAATGCGGAAGAACAAAATGACTTAACCACATTTACTGTAGCAAATACAAAATAACAAGTTAAACTGTCTGCATCTACTGTAGCAAATATGGAAGAACAATAAGTTGTCCGCATTAGTTACACTTGTACAAAAAACAGTTACCCGCATTGCTTATGTGTCTGGGTTACCTTCACCCGCATTAACCAATACTCTTACCAACATTAATTTTTGAACTTGTCAAAAATTAATGTTTTTACGGGGGATGATTCTGACTCTTTTTGCACTGATGTTCTAATTTTAATGAATATGAGTCTGCTGTTTTGATTTTATGATGTTTTAACTGTTGCTTTGATTGTCAATTCTTGCTTGGATTGACTTGTATACCCGGTGTGATACAAGTTTCCTAGTTTTGACTGACCATGGACTTTGTGCTTCCAAATATCTGCATACACTGAGATACTTATGGTATAGCTTCCACACCAACACAGTCAAACCTTTTTGATTTAATTTTGTATTAAACAAAAAATTGTTGCAAAATTTATGTTTTTAAGAATATTTTCTTTTAAATTTTTAATTACTCTCCTTAAAGTTTATATCCAGATTTGATAGAAACTTTAATGAAATTTTAAAATTGAAAGGAAAATATTTCTAAATTTTTGTTTTTCTTATCTGTACATGAAAAGAAAGAGTACCTTATTTGGGATCATATCAATCTTACCTTTCACAAGTGCAAATAGTCATGATCCTATTGATTGTATGTATGTTTGTCCTCTTAAACTCATGCTTGGTTAATATTTTAATGCATGTGATCATTATCATGTTTTGAGTGGTTTAAACATTCAACATGTACCTCACACTCAGAAGCATAGCAAGATCAACTACCCTCATGAAATGTATGGTAGAACTTTTTCACAGCTTGCATGACCAGGTCATTTAAATTATGAAATCTCATTTATTTTTGGTAAAGGGATCATCATTGGGATTCTTTTATTTTGATCCTTATATTTATTTGATCCACATTGGGATTCTTTTTGCTCTTCACTTTGGAAGGTGATCCACTTTAGGATTCTTTTTGTTCACTCACAAGGAATGTAATTCATCCAGATTGGATATGTTCCATATTGGGAATCTTTTTGATATTGACATCAGCACTAAGTGCTTGTTTCTCCAGATCTTTGCTCAGCAAAACAGAGGAGAAACTGTTATGGGTGAATGAGATTCATAGGTATCATGACCTAGTGTGTTTAGATTACTACACATACACACATTCAGATAAGTGAAATACTTACACACCATGAGATGATGGCTTCATAACTGAATGTGATCTTTAGTTTATCACAGCATTTACTTCTTTTCAAAGATGAGCGTACCCGCATATCAGGTAAGTCATGTCAGGCTTTCAAGACTTTGAAATAAGCACAGTGAATGATATAATGACTATAATTATATCATTTTCCATGGAGTACATTTCTTGTACTACAACAAAATTGACTTCTTTTTGTATTTTTATGATTTTTGAATGTTTTTGGTATTTTTATAAGTGACTCTCATTAAATTTGTTAAATGGTCATGTTTTTTTTACATTTGAATGTTTTTGCAAATTTTGATTTTACTCAAGGTTAATCATGCCAATTTAAGAATTCAAACCGACTAAGGTCAAATGCCTTAGTGAACAAATCAGCTAACTGATTGTCCGTGTGAACCTGAATCAACTTGATTAACCCCTTTTCAGCACAGTCTCTCAAAAAATGATATCTAATTTCAATGTGTTTGGTTTTTGAGTGCTGAACTTGATTATTTGTTATGAACACGGCTGTTGTGTTGTCAATGTGAATTGGAGTGTGTAAGAAATTATAACCATAATCAAGCATCTGGTTTTGAATCCAGAGAACTTGAGAGCAACAGGCTGATGCTATTATATACTCAGCTTTCGTTGTTGAAACAGATACATTCGTTTATTTCTTGCACTGCCAGGAGACCAGTCTAGGACCAGGAAATTGACAACCTCTAGAAGTGGACTACCGATTGAAGTTACATCCCTCGTAGTCACTGTCTGTGTATGCATAGAGATTGAAATCTCCTTCCTTAGGGGTAAGGCCCCATTCCCAGAGACCTCACAGTTGAACAATCACAACATTTTTTATATAAGATAAATGCATTTCATAAAAGCATCACAGCAGATTAGGTTATCAAAAAAACATTCATGCATTAATAGTTGATGTTGCTAAATATTACGTCATTGTATTTTAACAGTTACAAAAGAATCATTCAATTGCATTACAAAACAACAAAATCATCATGCATGAATGGATGCCAGTCTTTGCCCACCAAGTAGCCTCACCCACATGCCATCATCAGCAACATCCTTACCTGCCAACTGATATGCATATAAAAAGTCAGCGTTGCTGAGTGAGTTCTAGTTTAATAATATAGAAAAATACACTTTGAAACTTCATTTGGTGAACATTCATCAATATACATAATCAATCATAAAGTGATTCATTATCTTTCTTTCTTTCATTATTTTTCTCTTTCATTAACTAGGATTGCACAAAGCAAGTGCCTACATTGTTGGTTGGCAATAGATGCCGAACCCCTTTCGGCAAACGTTCATCATGGTAGCTAACCCATCGATAGTTGATCCACACTGCTAGGCACGAAGCCTGCTCACGAACTAGGATCCCATTCATTCATTGGTCAATTCCCAAGATTGACCCCAGATGTGCATCCTCATGGGCTTATACAGCCGCACATCAGTTGAGCTAACGACAACAAGGTCGTGCACCTCCATTCATTGTGCTTGCATGGCTTTTCATTCATTGTAGGGGCCCGGGGTAACATTCATTAAGTTTCACTATTCTTCTTTTATTCTTTCGTGTCCATTTGTTAAGGATAATACTTATTAAAATGCACATTACATAATCATATAACATGAAAGTATTATAGACATAGAAAAGCAGCACATAAGAAAGAACCAAGCATAATAATCCTTAAACAAGCATAATCTTTCCTTATACAGAAGTGCTCCACACTTAAATTCTATTCCCAAAATTTCAAGAAAATTCCAAGTCTTTTGACAAATGCGGATTAACTTAGACAAATGCGGATGAGCACAACAAATGCGAATGAACAAATGCGGATAAACATTCTCAGGAAATTTTCTAAGTGTCAGGAAATACGCATGAACCGAATGCGGATGACTAAAGCAATACACATGGACACTGTAGCAAATGCGCATCGGCAAAACAAATGCAGATGAACACTTAACAAATGTGCATGGGCAAAACGAATGCGGATGAACACTTAGCAAATGCGAATGAAGACTTAGCAAATGCGCATTAAGACTTAGCAAATGCGCATGAAGAAAAGAAAACAAATGAGCATGAACAAAAGACTTTCCGTTAAATGAGGATGAACATAAAAACTAACCTGAGATTCAACTTATGCCATTACCAGTCCCAATCATCATTCTAACATGAACACAGCTTAGATCTATTAGTCTAACACTTAGAACATCACAAACTTTAAACGATCAACTAGGGAAGCACATATCATAACCATAATATCAACATCGTTCGCACCATACATGAAAATCATAACTTGTTTCGAAAACATCAGTCAAATATGCAAACTAGCCCCCAAATAAGCAGAAAACATTTAAATATGCAAACTTACCTTCAAGCCAAATCTTCTTCTTCTTCTCTCTAGAACCGATGGAAACTATGATTTTCTTCTTTCTAGCAGTAGAAGCAGTTGGTGCAGCATTATAGTGGGCGGCCATGCCCACTTTAAACATAAAATAATAATGTTTGACCTTTTGTACACTTTAGCCCCTCCACTTTTGCAACTTCTCCTTTTGTCATTATTCTTTTCTTAATAAATTTTTGGGTGTTACAAATCCACCCCCTTATAGAGGTTTCGTCCCCGAAACCTGTCACTCTTCGAATAGTTGTGGGTAATGTTGTCTCATCTCTTCCTCAGTCTCCCACGTAGACTCAGATCCCTTCCTGTGCCTCCACTGCACTCGCACCAGTGGAACCACTTTATTTTGTAATCTCTTCTCCTTTCGGTCAATGATTGCCACTTGTGCTCTATATAGTTGAGCCGTTCATCCACTTCAATGTCTTCCAGTGGTATAATCATGTCTTCATCAGCTAGGCATTTTCTCAGATGAGATACATGGAATGTTGGATGAATTCCACTTAACTCATCGGGTAGCTCCAACCTGTAGGCCACTTCTCCTACTCGGGTGATGATTCGGAAAGGTCCTATATATCTCAGGCTCATCTTACCCCTCTTTCTAAAACGAATGATCCCCTTCCAAGATGAAACCTTCAGCATCACTTTATCACTCACCTGGAATTCAGTCGTCCTACGCCTCTTGTCAGCATACGACTTTTGCCTATCTTTGGCCGCCTTCATAAAAGCCTTGATCTTTTCTAACTTTTCTGACGTGGCTTCAATGATCTCGATGCCTCCCAACTCTTTCTGCCCGATGTCACCCCAACACACCGGGGTTCTACATCTCCTCCCATATAACATTTCGAAAAAAGTGTGCACTCTTCGTCAGACGGTCTACGATCACCCAAATGGTATCTTATCCTCTCACAGTGCGAGGCAAGTTCATGATGAAATCCATGGTGATGTGTTCCCACTTCCATTCGTGTATATCCAAAGGTTGGATCCTCCCATATGGTTTCTGATGTTCCACCATCACTTGCAAACAAGTCAGAAACTTACTCACATACTCCATCACGTCACGCTTCATCCCTGGCCACCAATAATCCTTCTTCAGATCATGATACAGTTTTATAGCACCGGGATGGATGGAATACCGTGTTTTGTGGGCCTCATCCATAATCCTTCCCCTCAGCTCCCCATAACGAGGAATCCACATCCACCCAAAATGAGTTTTAAAGCCAAGGGTGTTTTCCCCTAAATCCATCGCCTGCCCCTTCATTCGTTCGGATTCGATCCTATAATCCTTTAATGCCTTATCTTGGAATTCCCTGATTTGACCCATAACATCCGGCGTCACAAGCAGCTGGCAAGCCTTCACTCAAATCGGTTCTAGCCTCTCCTTTTGACTGAGGGCATCAGCTACCACATTCGCCTTACCTGGATGATAGTGGATTTTGCAGTCGTAATCCTTAATCAACTCTAACCATCTTCTTTGTCTAATGTTAAACTTTTGTGATCAGTGAAGATGGTGCACCTAGTCCCGTACAGGTAGTGCCTCCAAATCTTCAATGCAAAAACCACAGCCACCAACTCCAGGTCATGAGTGGGATAGTTAGCCTCATGGGTTTTCAATAGTTGGGAGGCATAGGCTATAAACCTTCCCCGTTGCATCAGCACACAACCTAATCCCGAATAAGAAGCATCGGAATATACCATGAAGTCTTCATTCCCTTCAGGTAACGTCAAGACAGGAGCTTGCGTCAGCCTTGTCTTCAACTTTTTAAGAGCATTCTCCTGCAATTGACCCCATGCAGGACCGTTAAAGGGTACTTAAGCTTGCACTTAGTTAACACACTTAGGAGGATCTTAAGATCACTTAACAATTCAAATAGGGAACTATGAACCTTTACTAAAGATACAAGATAAACACAAGTAAAACAAGAACAAGAGCACAAGATAAAGTTTTCAAGGAAGTTGTATATTGCTTCTCTAGTTCTATTACAAGTGTTGTATATGTATATTTGACTACAAGAACCGGAGACTACTTATACTACATCCTATAACCATCAATATGCAAAAAGACAGATGGAAGTGACTAATCTAGACAACAAGATCAGCTTAAAGTCAAAAGGCAGATTGCCTTTTGACTAGTGACTATGACAAGCCATAGCTCACTAACTTTTCTATTACAAAAAGTCAAGAAGATACAAAAACAGAAACTTGCAGGCGAAGACCTTATCTACTTTATCATAAAGAATGGAAGTTTCACCAACTAGTGATAGCAGGTGAAAGACCAGAGCATACAGCAGAAAGTAGGTTGCTTTATGATAAAGTTGATGGAAAAGGTATCTTTTCTCTCTCTTCAGAAAACAGCTTCGGAAGACATTGTCTTGAGAGCTTCGGAAGACTTCATCTTTTACCTTCGGAAGAGTTGAGTCTTTGGCTTCAGAAGACTTTGCACTTGGAATATTTTCCAAGTTAAGTGTAAAGCTTCCGCAGCAGTTTCTTCTGAACTTTGGCTTCGGAAGATTTTACACTTAGCATTTTTCTTCAGTGTGTAAAACTTCCGAAGCTAGTTCACCTTTATTCCAAAGTGCATGTTGGAAGACTTGGTTGTTTTGGTATCTTTTGGTTGCATCAGTATCTTAACTTCAGATGTTCCTACAAACTCCCCCTAGGCTGATGCTACCAAAACAGAGAGGTTCTTCAGACTTGAATAGTCCACATGAGGATCTTTAGAATTCTTTTCTTCATTAGCAGATCTGGATTCTTCAGACTCATGAAGTACCTTCTCATGTCATAGAGATCATGCAGAGGGAGTTCAAGCATGTCACTTGTGATATAGACATGTTGTTCTCCCTGATCTCTATGACATACCATTTGTCTGGATCTTTAGCAAAAGTCTAGGATAGAATTTGTCTTCCAACAGATAGAGGCTCTACTATGATAGGAGTTGGTTGAGAGTCCTCTTCATGCACTTCCTCAGGATGTTCTGACTCATCCTGAGGTTCAGAGGAGGATGCCTTTCTTCTTTTCTTCTTTGAAGATGATCTTCTTTTGGCCATCGTCTTTTTCCTCCCTGATGATTTTAACTGAGAGGGTTGGTCTTCAGTACCATGTTCTTCAGTGGATTCCCTCTCAGTTGGGATCTCCTCTCTCCCAGTTTCAGAAGGAGAGGGAGGAGAATCCTGTTGTGGGTTAGAAGATGAAGTTGGCTGTTGTGCAGCTTCAGGTGCAGGTGGTGTTGTCTCTGTAGGTTCCACCTTTACCTCAACTTCAGGTTGAGATTGACTTGATGATGAATGAAGGTCCACAAGCTCTCCCCTTTTTATCTTCTGCTTGATCACCCTTATGTGCTCATCCATTGTGCATAGAGACATGGGACCAAGCCTTCTTCCAGAGAACCCATATAGCTTCAAGAAGCTCATCATCCTCTGCCTATCTGCAAACTTTTTCTGACTTTTCTAGATGATGGCTATTGATTTTGTAGCTTCTTCCCTTTGCCTCTTCTTTGCAGTTTGCCTTTCTTTCTTGGCTTGCTCTTACAGTTGCTTATTGTATCAAATAATATATAATCATAAGGCAAGGGAAGGAGTGCAGGTGCCTGATAGAGACCTGTGGCACTCAGATACCTAATGGAGACGATAGGAATGTTCTTGTAAAGCCTTTTTCTCCTTATTTCTTCCTTGTGTTTGAGGGTCAAGGCTGCATCCTTGGCTTCCTTCCTCTCTTTTGACAATTCAATGTTAGCCAGATCATTTAACTCCTCTAAGGGGAGAGAGATGAGTTCATCTATGTTGTAGTTCCTGGTCCCCAGATAGTTGAGCCTGGCTGCCCTTAATTCATCTTCTTGAGTGTTTGGTACAGGGCAACCAGAATTGCACCTTGCATGAATCCTGGGGAACCACTTAAACTCTATCCCCTCGGCTTCCTCTTCCTCTCTCTCTTTTCTTCTTCAATCTCTTCAGGAGTCATCTTCCTTTTGCCTTTGTCAATTGCAGATCTTGATGACTCAGCCTGAGGAGAGCTATGGCCTTCATTGCTTGATTTAGCTGTCAAGCTCTGGCCAGAGAGAGGTTGTGAAGCATCATCACCAGCTGGTGCCTCACTGAGGGTATGGGGTGCTGGAGGAGATCTTGTCTCAAGGTTCACAGTCCCAGCCTCTGGGCCTTTAGTCAAGGCTTTCCCTTCAAAGCTAATCTTGGAGTCTACCTCAACATCTAGTTGACCAAAGGCTTTAACTGCTAGCCTCTGTCTATATGATGCGGTTCTCCTTTTGAATTCTGCTAGCACCCAGTCTTGAATTTGATTGGCTAATCTGACAGCTTGTCTGTTATTGCTTGGGTTGACAAGTGTCAGATCTACCAAGTTTATACTCTCACAGAAACTCAAGGTGGAGATGTTGAGAATTTCTTGTTGACCCTGAGCTCTAGAGATCATAAGAGCTTTCCTATTACTGTCATACCCCCAACCCCAGATTGGGTTCTCAGATGGGGCAGACATTGCTCTTGGTATTCCCTCCTCAAACAGTTATTGAATGAGCAGTTCCAGATCACTGTCTAGAGGAGGTTGCTGAGTATGTACAACTGCAAGATAGGATGGTGAGTCCTGTATGTCCATACTTGAGGAAGAACTCCCAGGTTATGTGGCTGTCAGAACTTCCTCGCCTTTTTTTGGCAGCATCACCCTCATGCATAGGTGAGCTGGGGAAGTGATCCATAACATCCACAGGTTCTTATGGACCTGGATGAGTTTGTCCTATAGGTCTCTTAGCTAACGGGCCCTTGAGATCGGTGATCTCAAGTTGCTGGTCATGGACCCTCCTTTGCAAGATAGTCACCTGTGATTCAACGTGAGCTATCTGTGAAACCATTTGGGTGCAGATGTCTTCGAGTTGGTGCACCCTGAGTTTCAGACTCCCCTCATCTTTAGTTGAAGAATCATTGGGGGATGAAGGAGGTGAACCGAGGTCCACTCCCTCACCACCAGCATGGAGTTCTTGGCTGCTGGATTTCCCCTGCCCCATGACAATGTCAAGCGGCTGGGTTGCCGTGGTTGAGGTCTTAAAGGTGTAATCACTGGCAATAGTGAGAGCCTCTTCCACATGGGTCTCCTGGACAATAACAGGAAGATCCACCTCAATTTGGGGTGTCTGATGTGGGCTAGACATGGGTGAAGCAGGAGTACTCAACTCCCCTTGAGTATGGGTAGAGAGGGGAGAGTCATGATACTCGCTGAAACCCAAATCTTCATCAGAGTAGAAGTCAAGGCTGGGTATGGGGCGGTTGAGGTCAAGAGGCTGGGGATGGTAGCTTTCCCCTGAAGGTTGATCACTAGAGTGATAAGACTCAGAGTGATGGCTTAAGGCTGTTTGTGGAGTTGTGAGCTCATCAGGCTGAGCATGAGGAACGTCAGCACAAATTGTTTGAATGATGGGAGTGGTCTGCTCCTCAGGGGAAGTGGGTGCTCGAGATTCCACTTCCTCCTGTATGGGTTGTGATATGGGGGCCTGCACATGCTCAGTAGCAAGTGCAGTGGTTCGTTTGTGTTTTCTTTTATAGGTGATGGTGATGGTAGGCTGTGTTTGAGGTGGGTGAGAAGTAGAGGGTGTTGGTTCATCACTAGCTGGGGCTGCTAGGATGTCACCCTGAGCAATGAGCTCAAACATTTTCGAGACAAGGGCTGTTTCTACCCCTGAGAACCCAACAGTTAGCTTTTTCAATATCTTGAAAATGTCGGGCCTCATATGTGTAAATTTAAGAACATTACCTGTTCCCCTCAACTGTGGTCACAATTCACAGTTGAGAATGTGTTAAACATACCGGGGGAACATGTAATATTCTAAGGAATCCAAATTCACTAGTAAATTTGTAAATACAAACTGAGAGTACCTGAATTTGATACCTTGAACCATCCCATGGACAATGAAGGAGAGGTCTTCTGGAATCTGGTCCCATCCTCTATGTTTGTTGGATAAGCTATGTATGATGACATGGAGGAGGTATTTCCATTGGAATGAGACCTTCCCCTTCCTGAAGGTCTTGACTAAAAAGTCACCTTCATATCCCATTTGCTCAAAGGATTGGTTGACAGTAGCTTTTGGGATAGACAGTTCACCTGCTTTATCATCCAGTTGTAGATGGGTGTTGATGATGGCTGGAGTGATGAAAACCGTCCTCCCCTGCACTGTGGCAGACAGTGCCTTCTACCCGTCTATGGTGACCTCTTGACAGGTCCGCCAGAACTCAATCAACTGATCCTCATAGAGAGGAGGATCGATTGTAAGGGAGGTGAAGTAGTGAGACAAAGAAAGATACCTACACACATCTGAGAAGCTTAGATCCTTTTTAGAGTTTAACAGGGCAACTTGATTGTGTTGCCTGTGTAGGTGCATGGTGAAATCATGGTCGTTACGACGATCAAGATTGGCTATTTGAAGAAGCTTTGTAGTGAAGGAAAGAAGAAGAAGATGATGAAATTTAGGGGTAATTTTAGGTCAAGGAACAATGAGAGAAGTGAGATGAAATACAACCGTTTAGAAAGATATACTCTGGATTTGAGACAAAGTTATGACAAAAAGACAAACTTTGAAATCCGCAAGTGGGTCCTACTTCTAAAAAAGGCGCCCAAAAAGTTAGTTTTCTTGGAAGTAGTAAAAGCTTCCGAAGGCAATTTTGGTTTCGGAAGCTTTGCAATCAAAGCTTCCAAAGGCAATTTTGCTTTGGAAGATATTTCAAAGAGTTTTGAAAATTTTGGCTTCGGAGGAAATAAATGAGTCTTCCGAGACTAAATTTCTTTCGGAAGAAATTTGTTCCTAAAATGCATTTAAGTACTTATACCAAAATTTAAACTTCGGAAGATACTTCAAGAATTTCTTCCGAAGGTAAATCTCAGATAAGCTGTTTAAACGATTTTGACATAAATTTCTTCCGAAGGCAACTTTTGATTCTTCCGAAGGTAAATTTTCATCATTCTGAGAGATATCATTTTAAAAGTTTGTTTTTCTTCCAAAGTGAACTGGGCTTATGAAGTGATCTAATAGACAACCTAGGACACATAGTTTTAAGAAATAATATTGATTAAGTTATTAAGAAAAAAACTATTCGAAGTTAATCATCCCAATAGCCGATACAAGATATTCAAATCTCTGTTCATCAAAAGATTTTGTGAACAAATCAGCATATTGTTCATTTGTGTTAACTTTGATTAGTTTTATCAACCCTTTTTCAAAGTTATCTCTAATCAGATGATACCTGATATTGATGTCTTTGGTCCTTGAGTGCTGCACAGGATTCTCTGTAATAGAGATGGCACTGTTGTTGTCTATGTGGATGGGAGTCACTTTGAAATTGAACCCATAGTCTAGCATCTGATTCTGAATCCAAAGCACTTTGAGTATAGCAGTTGGCAGCAGTAATGTATTCAGCTTTAGCAGTTGATGCAGACACACAGGATTGCTTCTTGCATTGCCATGAGACTATCCTTCCACCCAGGAACTGACAGCCCCCAGATATGGATTTTGCAGTCATGTTGTAGCCACCATAATCACTATCTGTATAAGCAAAGGCCTAGATTTAGAGCACCATTGAGATATCTAAGGATCCTTTTGACAGTGATTAGGTGTGACATCTTGGGGTTGGCTTGATATCTTGCACATATGCATGTGGCAAACATGATATCAGGCCTGCTAGCAGTAAGATACATAAGTGACCCGATCATAGCCCTGTAGAGATGTTCATCAACACACTCCCCCTCAAGATTAGGACCAAGGGAATGGTTTCTGGCTATGGGTGTCTTTGCAACCTTACAGTCAGTCATCTTGAATCTTATAAGTATGTCCTGTACATACTTTCACTGACTGATGGAGATGCCATCTTCAACCTGCTTCACTTGAATTCCTAGAAAGAAATTGAGTTCCCCCATGGCACTCATTTCAAATCTATTATTCATCAGCATCTCATAGTCCTTGCAGAGCTTAGGATTAGTTGAACCAAAGATGATGTCATCTACATATATCTGAACTAGCAATGTGTCATTTCCTGTTTCTTTGATGAAGAGAGTCCCATCAATAGTACCTCTTTTGTATCCATGTTGACAGAGGTATGTTGATAGAGTCTCATACCACTTTCTTGGAGCTTGATGCAGTCCATAAAGGGCTTTATCAAGCTTGCAGACATAATCAGGATGATTTAGGTCTGCAAAGCCAGGTGGTTGTTTAATATAAACTTCTTCATCAATCACCCCATAGAGAAAGGCACACTTCACACCAAGCTGGTAGACCTTGAAATCCTTGGATGCAACATAAGCCAGAAATATTCTTACAGCTTTAAGTCTAGCGACTGGAGCAAAGACATCAGTGTAATCAATCTCTTCTTCTTGAGTGTATCCTTGGACAACCAGTCTAGCCTTGTTCTTGATGATGATCCCTCTATCATCTTTCTTATTCCTGAATACCCATTTGGTTCCTATGACACTCTTCCCTTGAGGAAGAGCACATAAGTTCCAAACCTTTTGTCTTTTGATTTGAAGCAGCTCATCTTGCATATCAATCCAGCTTCCATCCTTCAAAGCCTCATCAACCTTCTTCGGCTCTATCTGGGATAAGAAACAAGAATGTAGACAAACATGGCTATCATGAGCTTGTCCTCTTGTTCTTACCCCTGAGTCAACATTTCCAATGATGTTTGTGGTGGGATGTGACTTGTAGATCTGAAGTTGAGGGATCACAACAAGTTGGTTAGACAGATCTAAATTTGAGAAATTCTGATCTGACAATGAGGTGTCTCCCACCACATCAACACACTTATCAAGAGAGACTTGATCCAATGAGTGTGTGACATCATTCATGTTGTTTTCAATGGAGTGGTTATCAGCATCATGAAATTCTTGGTCACTGTCACCACCTCCAGTTCCTCCTCCTGCATTTGAAGTTCATTTTCCTGAATTCTGAGCCTCTAAGATGGAATTTGAAGGCAATTCATTTGAATCAATAGTATTTGTCATGCTAGTGCTAATGGAAGCTTCAATTGTAGGGCTAGTCACCATTGGAGCTGAAGTAGTCTTCTTGTTTGGTCTTCTCATCTCAAATCTTGGATCAAGATCTTCTTTTGACCTGTTATCTATAGATCCTGAAATATTCTCACAAGATTTGTTAAAATAGTTGGTAACTAAGTCAAGATCAAATAGCCAATTAGGACCAGAACCTTTTACACATGGTGTGTGTTCATTGAAAGTCACATTGGTTGACTCCTCAATGATTCTAGTTCTGAGATTGTATACTCTATAAGCCTTAGCTTGAGAAGAGTACCCAACAAAGTGTCCATCATCTGATTTCTTAGCAAACTTGGCTATTTGATCTTTGGTATTCAAGATGGTGCAAGGACATCCAAATGTTCTGAGAAAACCAATGAAGGGTCTCCTTTTATGCCACCGTTCATAAGGAGTCTTACCATGTGTCTTAACTACCAAAACTCTGTTTTGCACATAGCAGGTTGTGTTGACATCCTCTGCCCAGAAGGTGATGGGCAGTTTAGAGTCAGACAACATGGTTCTTGCAGCTTCAATAAGTGTCCTGTTTCTCCTCTCAGCAACACCATTTTGATGAGGAGTCCTGGGAGCACTATATTGTCTTGAAATACCCTTTTCATCACAAAATGTATCAAGGATTTGGTTTTTGAATTTGGTTCCTTGATCACATCTTATGATTTTGACCTTGTGATCAGATTGATTCTCAATTTTCAGAATGAAATTCTTTAAGATTTCAGGAGTTTCATCCTTAGTTCTAAGGAAAACACCCAATGAATCTTGTGAAATCATTTGTGATCACCAAACAGTATGAGGTCCTTCCTAAACTCATTACACTAGTGGGACCAAATAGATCCATATGTAACAAGTGTAGGAGAGTAGTGATAGAGTTCATTTCCTTTGGCTTGTGAGACACTTTGTGTTGCTTCCACTTCAGGCATGCAACACAGTGGTCATCACTTGTAAACTCTTTCTTTGGCATTCCAGTTACTAAATCATTCTTAATCAGTTTATTCATGTTCTTAAAGTTTACATGGCACATTCTTTTATGCCAAAGGAAAGACTCATCACTATTTGCTTTAGATAGAAAGCAAGAAATCTCTCCAGAGGGAGATGTTTCCTGCAAGTCCATCTTGTACATGTTCCCTTTCCGGGGGACTCTGAGTAGAATGTGCTCCTGAGGAATGTCAACCCCAAGCTTGAGAATAATGCACTCATGCTCAGTAAAGAGCATGTGATGTTTTTGGTCACAAAATTGGGACACACTCAAAAGATTGTATCCAAGCTCCTTGACAAAATTTACCTTCTCATACTGAGCTTACCATTTGAGACCATGCCCCAACCAATGATGTAACCTCCTGCATCTCCTCCAAAAGCAACTGGTCCTCCATCAATTCTTTCAAAGTTTTAAAGTAGGGACTCATTGCCTGTCATGTGCCTGGAGCAGCCACTATCAATGATCCACACATTTCTATTTGCCTTTGGCTGTCCCTGCATAAAAGAGATGATTTAGTTACATTTGGAAACCCAAGCCTCATTGGTTTTGGGCTTATAAAATTCAGATGAAGGCAATGAAACAGAAAGTGATCCTATGTTTAGGCTTTGAGGATCATTTGTTGTTGCTAAAGAGGAGCTTTCAGTCTCAAGGTCTTCCTTCATCTTCCGCACCACCTTTGGAAGATTGGGCGTGACCTTCAATACTTCGGAAGCTTTTGTAGCTTCGGAAGCTTTGGGGATAGATCCTTTGGAAGATCTTGCTTTCACTGCAGCAACCTTCAGTGCTTCGGAAGCATTCCTTTCTTCCGAGACCAACTTTTCTTAGAAAGGAAATTTCCTACTTGCCTTCTTCTTCATTTTGGAGCTTTCAAAGGAAACAGATTTTCATTCCAAAGCTATTTGTTTCTTCTTCTTCTTAGAAGTTTTCTTCTTAATTATATGGATAGTACTCTTGGGATTGTATTGACAATCCTTAGCCATATGTGAAGTACTACCACACATAACACAATCCAAATCTTTCCTTCTGAGAGTCTTCTTTCCCAAAGAGGACTGAGCTTGAACACTTTCCTTTTCTTTCACCACCTTTTCAAATGATGCAGCAGGCTTCTTAGGGTGAAGCTTGCTCTTTGAAATGGATGGTTCAGGCTGTGCAGTAGTGACACATAGCTGATCAGTCTTCTTGTTGTTGCTGGAGTGAGTTGAAGCTGAAGTAGAACTCTTGGTACTAGAATTCTTGACAGGATCTTCAGCTTTCATCATATTGAACCCTGCAGAGATAAATACTTGTTTCTGTTTGGGATCAAAGGTGGTCTTGATCTCTTGAGCTTTTCTGGATCTTCTCTTTGCTCTTCTGATCAAGTTCTTTCTCTTGGTTTTGCTCAAACCAGCTTCTTTTTCCTCCTTAGGATCATGGTGACCCTTTTTGGATTGACTCTCTTCACTCATCTTAGAGTCATCCCTCACCTTCTCCTCTTCATCCTGTTCATCACTGGGGTCTATGGATGGTAGCACATCTTGACCAGTTCCACACCTAGGTGATCTGACTGATAGTAGAGTGTGTGGAGGAGCTATCTCACTAGATCCCAGTACCTGCTTATTCTGATAACACACTTTTGCATGCAAAGATGAGGATATCATGTTCTTGAAGGTCTCTTCTTCAAGAACACATTTTTCTGCCCTGGCTTTGCTGATCACAAGCTCAGCCTGGCATTCAGTCAACTTGGTAATGAGATCCATAATTTGAGTCCTGTAGTTTGTTTGCTTATGTTTAAGAGTTGAAACTGTTTTCTCTAGATCTTCTATCTTAAGTTTATAGTCATTTTCAGCTCTTTTAAAATCTGCTTTTAAAATATTTAAAGACTCAATGTCTGATCTCATTTCCAAGTTGTAGGACCTGTATCTATTTACTTTAGCAATACATTCAGGAGAGTAAAGATGTTCAAGTACATTGGGTTCATCATGATCAGCCATGAGTGCTTGGTTTGGAGATGCATCTTCAGCTTGAAAGCTCCAGTCAAAGCCTCCTTCTTCAACAGCAACTGTAGCTTGTTGTCTTGGCTTCTCATTCTGGTTCCCTCCTTCAGTGTAGTTTGGCCTGGATGAAGCTTGGCCACCATTTGACTTAGGTTCCTTGCATTCTCTAGCAAAGTGACTCGTCTGGTTACAGTTGTAACACTTGACTTTGCTCTTGTCCAGCCCAGACTTGCCACTAGCATCATTGCTAGGAAACCTTCTTCTAGTCCTCTTTTAGAACTTCTGGGCTCTGTGAGTGAGAAGAACCATTTGCTGGACTATCTCCATGTACTCCAGATCATTTGGATGGATACAGTCCAGGTCTTCAAGAGTGAAAAGAAAGTTGCCTGAACTTTCTTCAGTGGAGACAAAAGCTTAAGAAGAACTTGTCTCTTGGAAGGGACTTCCTTGGATGTAGCTCTCTTTGGGTGTCTCTGGGAAGGTGATGAAAGGACCCTTTTATGAGGTTTCAGGGTAGCAGATGAGATGATGCTGTGGTTCTTTGCTATCCCTTTCAACCACATGAAGGGCTGAACTCTGGTGAGTGTTGGAGCTACCAGATGAATTTTGCATATTCATCTTCATCTGGTATCCACTGAGTATCCCATACAACTCAGTGAGAGTAAGGGTCTTGAGGTTTTTAGTCCTCTTAATGACCATAAAGTAGTATGTCCATTGTCTTGGAAGAGAGGACATGAACTTCCTAACAATATCCCTGTTCTCAATAGTTACCCCAACATCAGCTAGAGTATCCATAATCTCAACATACCTGAAGTATTGTTGAGTCATGGTTTCACCTGTCTTGAAGGTGAAATTTTCAAACTGCTGCTTCAGTAGATCCTTCTTGTTCTTCTTGGCTTCATTTGAACCCTCATACATCAGTTTCAGTGCATCCCATAGCTGTTTGGCGGTCTTGCATTTCTTGAAACCTCTGTAGATTGAGTTTGGAAGAGCTGTTTGGAGGGCTGTCATGGCCTTCTGATCAATGTCAATTCTTTTCCAGTCTTCATCAGAAAAGTCAGCCCTCTCCTTTGGTATCATGCCACCACCACCAGTAGCTGAAGAGGTGCATGGTACATGAGGTCCATGAACAACAGACTCCCATATCCTGGAGTCTTGAGACTTGATAAAGCCTTCCATTCTTTGACACCAAGTGTCAAAATCCTCAAGAGTGATCAGTGGGGACTTTCTCATAGTTCCAGTCTCCATATCAGCTTTGGAGATAGCTACCATTTGAATAGTTAAGTGATGTGTGTAACTAAGAGGATTTGAAGATGGTGAGATCTTACAATCAAGAGCCTGGAATGCTCTGATACCAAATGCAGGACCGTTAAAGGGTACTTAAGCTTGCACTTAGTTAACACACTTAGGAGGATCTTAAAATCACTTAACAATTCAAATAGGGAACTGTGAACCTTTACTGAAGAACAAGATAAACACAAGTAAAACAAGAACAAGAGCACAAGATAAAGTTTTCAAGGAAGTTGTATATTGCTTCTCTAGTTCTATTACAAGTGTTGTATATGTATATTTGACTACAAGAACCAGAGACTACTTATACTACATCCTACAACCGTCAATATGCAAAAAGACAGTTGGAAGTGACTAATCTAGACAACAAGATTAGCTTAAAGTCAAAAGGCAGATTGCCTTTTGACTAGTGACTATGCAAGCCATAGGTCACTGACTTTTCTATTACAAAAAGTAAAGAAGGAACAAAAAACAGAAACTTGTAGGCGAAGACCTTATCTACTTTATCATAAAGTATGGAAGTTTCACCAACTAGTGATAGCAGATGAACTACCAGAGCATGCAACAGAAAGTAGGTTGCTTTATGATAAAGTTGATGGAAAAGGTATCTTTTCTCTCTCTTAAGAAGAAAATCAGTCTTATCTTTAAACAACTTTGGAAGACTTTGTCTTGAGAGCATCGGAAGACTTCATCTTTTACCTTTGGAAGAGTTGAGTCTTTGGCTTCGGAAGACTTTACACTTGGAATATTTTCCAAGTTAAGTGTAAAACTTCCGCAGCAGTTTCTTCTGAACTTTAGCTTCGGAAGATTTTATATAGCATTTTTCTTGAGTGTGTAAAACTTTCGAAGCTAGTTCACCTTTGTTCCGAAGTGCATGTTGGAAGACTTGGTTGTTTTCGGTATCTTTTGGTTGCATCAGCCTCTTAACTTCAGAGGTTCCTACACCTCACACGAACTTCACATCCTTACGGGTCAATTTGGTCAATGGTGAAGCTATCATGGAGAAGTCTTGGATGAACCATCTATAGTAACCCTCTAAACCCAAGAAACTATGGATCTCAGATGGCGTATTTGGGGTCTTCCATTGCATAACCGCCTCCACCTTTGCCGGGTCCACCATAATCCCTTCAGAATTAACTACATGACCCAAAAACTGGACTTCCCGCAACCAGAATACGCATTTAGAGAACTTAGCATATAGCTTCTCTCTTCTAAGCGTCTCCAATACTTCGCAAATGTGACCGGCGTGCTCTTCTTCACTCTTCGAATAAATCAAGATATCATCAATAAACACAATCACTGATTTATCCAACATCGACCGGCACACCCGATTCATCAAATCCATAAAAGTAGTTGGCGCGTTGGTTAGACCGAAAGACATAACAACGAATTCGTAATGCCCATATTGAGTTCGAAACACGGTCTTTGGGATATCCTATTCTTTGACCTTTAGCTGATGGTAACCAGATCGGAGATCTAACCTTAAGAACCAGCTGGCACCTTGGAGCTGATCAAACAAGTCATCAATCCTCGGTAGTGGGTACCTTATCTTCACCGTTAACTTGTTCAACTCATAGTAGTCGACGCACATCCTCATGCTACCGTCCTTCTTCTTTACAAACAAGACCGGAGCAGCCCAGGGAGAGATACTCGGTAAGATGAACCCCTTGTCTAACAACTCTTGCAACTGGGTCATCAATTCCCTCATCTTAGAAGGAGAAAGATGATATGGCGCCTTTGCAACAGGTTGGGCACCAGGTATTAGATCAATCTGGAACTCGATTTCACGGTCAAGTGGTACCCCTGGTAGGTCTTCGGGAAACACATCAGGGAAATCGCATACTACCGGAATGCTAGACAGTTGAGGCACGGAGGCATTCACATCCTTCACATAGGCCAAGTAAGCACCACACCCGCATCTCATAAACTTCTCGGCCGTGATCATCAAGATTACTCGTTATGTAATGCACTCCTTGTCTCCATGTATCGTAACCAAACTGCCATCAAGCGCAGTCAGACAAATTGTCTTCTTTCAGCACACAATGTTCTCTTCGTAGGTCGCCAACCAATCCATCCCTAACACCACATCAAAACCTCCTAGGGCCATCACGTACAATATAGCAGGAAACTTACGACCGTCCAACTCTACGAGACAATCATCTATCACATCAGTCACTTTGGTAGACTTTCCTATCGCTGTCTCTATATAGAAGGGCACGTCTATCTTCTTATTCTTACCATGCATTTCATGACAGAAGGTAGCAGATACAAAACTTCTACTAGCACCAGAATCAAAGAGCACCGAAGCATACAGTTGGTTTACCAGAAACATGCCTGAAACTACTTTAGGGTCCACTCTGGCTTCTTCCCAGGTCATGTTGAATGCCCTTGCCTTGCCTTTGGTGTTCTCACTCCTCCCTTTCTCGCCCATAGTCTGAGTCCCTGAGCTTCCTGCTCCACCCTTCTTGCAATCTTGGCCCGAGTGGCCTACCTCCAAACACCGATAACATCGTGGTACCCCGCATTCTCTAGCATAGTGGCCTTTGCCTCCACACTTAAAACACTGGTTCGTCCCCACTCTACATTCACCCAAATGAACCTTCCCACACTTCTTGCATTCCCTCCTGCTACTCCCTTTACTCGATCCTGGGCGGCGATCGTCAATCCTTGTCTTTTTTTCCCCGATCCCATAATGGTCACCCCTGAATCGCCTCCCATTACCGTTCTTGTTCCAACTTTTTTTCAGTCTTCCTCTGAATTGGCACTGGATCCCTCTCATCATACAACCTTCCGGCCAAATCAACTGCAGACCTGAAAGTGCTCAGTCTAGCAGCTATCATGTTCCTCCTAATATCCACAGGTAGACCCTGCATGTATTTCTTGATCTTCTTACACTCTGGGGTTACTAGATCTGGCACGAGTCTTCCAAGGTCATTGAACTTGGAGGTATACTCTTGATGAGTCATGTTTCTAGCCTCCAAGTACAAGAACTCCTTCTCAATTTTGTCCAACTCCAAGTCAGATTTGAGTTCCTTCAAATCTGACCACCTCATCCTTGCAACAGACCGTTCCCCCTCGGCTTGGACAATGTTGTCCCACCAGCATAAATTCTATTCCCAAAATTTCCAGAAAATCCCAAGTCTTTTGACAAATGCGGATGAACTTAGACAAATGCGGATGAGCACAACAAATGCGGATGAACAAATGCGGATAAACATTCTCAGGAAAATTTCTAAGTGTCAGGAAATGCGCATGAACCGAGTGCGGATGACTAAAGCAATACACATGGACACTGTAGCAAATGCGCATGGGCAAAACAAACACGGATGAACACTTAACAAATGCGCATGGGCAAAACAAATGTAGATGAACACTTAGCAAATGCGCATGAAGACTTAACAAATGCGCATGAAGACTTAGCAAATGCGCATGAAGAAAAGACAACAAATGCGCATGAACAAAAGACTTTCTGTTAAATGCAGATGAACATAAAAACTAACATGAGATTCAACTTATGCCATTACCAGTCCCAATCTTCATTCTAACTTGAAAACAGCTTAGATCTATCAGTCTAACACTTAGAACATCAAAAACTTTAAACGATCAACTAGAGAAGCACATATCATAACCATAATATCAATATCATTCGCACCATACATGCAAATCATAACTTGTTTCGAAAACATCAGTCATATATGCAAACTAGCCCCCAAATAAGCAGTAAACATTTAAAAGAGGGGACCTAGAACTCACCTCTACTGCTTTCAAGTAAAACTCCTCCAAACCCGAGAGCAACCTGGAGTTCAAATGCCTAAACACACCAAAACACAAAATCAAACACAAAAAAACACATAAGAATTGGTCCCGAGGCTGAAAGTTCAGCTGAAACCAAACAAAACACACAAAAACTCACCTTCAAGCCGAATCTTCTTCATCTTCTCTCTAGAACCGATGGAAACTCTGCTTTTCTTCATCCTAGTAGTAGAAGCAGTTGGTGTAGCATTATAGTGGGAGGCCATGCCCACTTTAAACATAAATAATGTTTGTCCTTTTGTACACTTTAACCCCTCTACTTTTACAACTTCTCCTTTTTTCATTATTCTTTTCTTAATAAATTTTCGGGTGTTACATTAGGATACCATAATCCAAGTGCAGGTTTGCCCTTAAGATATTTGAATATCCTCTTTACAGCATTCGCATGAGATTCCTTAGGATCAGCCTAATATCAGAGTCTACTAGCTGTTAGGTCAAATCTTCACTTTAGTATGAGATATTTGAATATCCTCTTTACAGCATTCGTATTCGCATGAATATCCTCTTTACAGCATACACAAACACCAAACATAATGTTAGGTCTACTAGCTATAAGATACACAAGTGAACCTATCATTGATCGATACAGAGTCTGATCAATGATTTGCTATCGGAGTTTGGACAAATCTTCACTTTAGTATCCACAGGAGTTCTAATAGACTGACAGTCTACTGAATGAAATTTCTTCAACATAGATTCCACATATTTTGATTGATTGATGAAAATTCCATTTGTTTTCTGTTGCACTTATGAACCCAGAAAGAAAGTGAGCTCTCCCATAACACTCATTTGAAACTTAGAATTCATGAGGTTTTCAAAGTCTTTACAGAGTTGCTTGTTTGTTGAGCCAAAAATGATATCATCCACATAGATCTAGACATTCAACAGTTCATGTCCCTTCTTCTTTCTGAATAAAGTCTGATCAATCTTTCCTCTTTCATATCCATGTCCTAGGAGAAAAGATGATAGAGTCTCATACCACTTTCGAGGGGCTTGATGTAAACCATATGGAGCTTTGTCAAGCTTGTACACCCTATGAGGGAAATCAGGATCCTCAAAACCTGGTGGTTGACTCACATAGACTTCTTCTGAGATTTTTCCATACAAAAATGCACACTTTACATGCATTTGATACACAGTGAATTTCATAGATGCAGAGTGAGCAAGAAAGAGTCCGATGGCTTCCAATCTCGCAACAGCAGCAAAGAGTTCATCATAGTCTATTCCTTCTTCTTGAGTGTATCCCTGTGCAACTAATCTTGCTTTGTTTCTAATGATAATGCCCCTGTCATCTGTCTTGTTTCTGTATACCCATCTGGTACCAATAGGGTATTGTCCTTCGAGAAGGTCCACCGGTTGCCATACTTCATGTTTCTTGAACTGTAGCAATTCTTCCTGCATTGCCTCAATCTAGTTGTTGTCTTGAAGAGCAACTTTAATATTCTTAGGTACTGTTTGACATAGAAAACAAGAAAACAAACAGATATTTGCAATACTTGACTTGCTTCTAGTCACCTGTTCATCTAGATCTCCAATGATGTTAGACACTGGATGATTCTTATGTGTCTTGGTAATTGGAATCAAATCACCAGCAATGGACACATTAAGATTGGAGACATTCTGATCATCTTGGTGAGAGGCATCTTCAGGTTATGATGTAGGTGAATGGTGAAAGTAATTAGATGCTTCATCAGCTTCAGCAGCACTTTGAAGACTTTTATCGTTTGCATTTCCTTCAATTTCAACTGGCATAGATGCTGATTCTGGATTTCTCACTTCAGTGGATGGTTTAGCTGAAGTAGTGGGCATTGAACTAGGACCAGCTTCAGGTGAAACACTCTGATGTATGCAGCTTGTCTGACATGATCGGCTTGTAGTGGGACTTCTTCTTTAAATTGATTAGAAGAGGAAGGAGGAATCATAGGAAAGTTAGTTCTTCTCTCCACTGTTCCAGGAGATCCTGCATTTGACAAGTGAAACTAATCAAAAGATCTAGTAAATGAGTCAATATCAAACAATCAATCAGGACCATTTATTGACTTGGGAAAAGAATGCTCATTGATTTGAACATTGGTCGATTCATCAATAATGTTTAATCTTGGATTAAACACTCTAAAAGCCTTTGAAACAGAGGAATAACCTATAAAGAATCCCTCATCAGACTTAGAAGCGAACTTTCCTAAATGGTCTCGGGTGTTTAATATTGAGACAGGACAACCAAATGACTTCAAAAATCCAATAAATGCTTTTCTATGAAAAAGAAGTTCATATGGAGTTTTATTGCTTTCTTTAATTATCAAAGTTTGATTTTGCACAAAGCACGATGTGTTGATAGCTTCTGCCCAAAAGGTAATTGGCAGTTTTGCATCGGCTATCATTATTTGTGCTGCTTCAATCAGTGTTCTATTTCTTCTTTCAGCTACTCCATTTTGTTGAGGAGTCCTAGCGGCACTGAATTGATGAGCAATGCCTTTTTGTGTGTAAAATGAACTTAGATCTTTGTTTTTGAATTCTGTCCCATTATCACATCTGTTGATTTTACCTTTAAATCTAGTTGATTTTCAAGTTTTATGATAAAATCTTGTATAAATTAGGACGCCTCATTTTTATGAAGTAGAAAGAAGACCCATGTAAATCGTGTAAAGTCATCTATGATCACCAAACAATAATGCTTCTTCCCAATACTCATGACATGAGTTGGACCAAAGAGATCCATATAAAGCAACTTCAATGGAGAATTGTTTGTGTTCACCAGCTTCAGCTTATAGAAGGACTTATGTTGTTTTCCTTTAAGACATGCAGAACAATGGTCAATGAAATGAAATTCTTTTTGAGGTAAACCAAGTACATGATTTCCTTTGACCAATCTGTTCATGTTTTTGAAATTCGTGTGTGCTTAGCGACTATGCCAAAGATGTGACTTATCAAAAGATGCTTTAGACAAAAGACATGTCTCTTCTGAAGGATAAGCAGAATTAAGGTTCAAGACATATGTATTATTCTTTCTCGGAGTTTTCAAAACAACCCATTCTTCAGAAATTTGAAATCCCGGTTGTTAGAATGTAGCAATAAGTGTCTGTGAAGTGAGTGGAATATTTCTTGTCACAGATCTGAGACACGCTGAGCAGATTGAAGTTCAGTTGCTCGCAGTAGTTCACTTTATCAAAACTCAGCAATCCATTCATCACAGATCCTTCCCTTGTAATTCTACCACATTATGAATCTCCACCAAATGCAACAGTAGTTTCTTGAATATGCTTGAAGTCATGAAGGAGGGAACTGTGTCTAGTCATGTGTCGGGAGCATCCACTATCCACATACCATAAGCTGTTGGACCTGTTTAGACGACCCTGCATGCATAAATGAACTAGTTAGATTGTGGAACCCAAGCCATGATGGTCTTAGGTTGTCTGTTTTTATCCATCACTGTGACCTCTTGATATTTTCCTCTTAGTTGTGTTTTAGAGGAAGATGCTTTAACCAATTTTTGTGGATTGATTTTTGGTTTGATTTCATCAATTTCAACTGAACTGTCAGAAGAGTATGCAAATCTTTGATCCCGGTTTCTATGTAGAAATTGGGCATGTTTTTGTTTTTCAGAAATAACTTTTGTTTTATATATTGGATGAGAACTCATTGATTGTTTCATATGATTATTAAGGTTCTTTTTGGTACTCTTTGACTGCCATTGATCATAGAAGTCCTTGTCAGTGTTTGAGACCCGTGGATGTTTAAGGTCTGTTGGACTTCTAATTTTGACCTTGTCAGATGAAATTAGTGAAATAGGCTTGTTTTGAGTCAGATGTGTTGTGATTAGTCATATCACATACAGAACAATACTTGTTAAATAACAGTTTTTGGTTGAATGATTGTTCATGTCACAGATAGAGCAATACTGACTAAAGTAACACTCATCTGTATTGTGATTATGCATGTCACAAATGTCATTATACATTTGTTTGTCCTTTGACTTTGATGAAGAAGCCAAATCAGTTTTCTGGGTGGCAGCAGATTGTTTCACAATTCTGCTTTGCTTAAGTTTTGCTGACTGGTTTTGCTTCTTTTTGCTCTTTTTCAACTCTCTTTCAAATTGTTCCACATGTTGTTTATTGCAAATGTCAAAAACTATCCCTTGTTTATTTTTAGATGATGATGATGAAATTGGTTTTACATTTGGTTTTTGAATCAAAGTGGATTTCCCTTTGGACACTGAGGGAACTGTAGCTTTCTCTTTGAAGTTTAATGAAACCTCTTCTGATTTGGTGGAAGTTTTAGGAGATTTGATCTCACAATCAGATCTGCTTTTAGCAGAGGATTTCATAGAACTTTTAGCAGTTTTATTCATCTTGATATTTTCAGGAACAAACTTTACAAATGGCATAATGGCTTTGACTGGGCTGTTAGTTTTCTAGACAACTACAGGTTTGTAGGAGCACTCTTTGATCTTAATGGGATGACCCAATTTGATTTTATCCTTATTAGTTTCAATGTAAACACTCAGTTTGTTTTGAGGATTAGTTGTTTGTGAAACCATTGTTTTAGTTTCACTAACTTTAGATTCAGTTGAATCAAATTGGGTGAGTAACTCAGGCATAACCGTGTAGTTGTCATTATATGGAGGAGGACAAGTTTTGTAACCTATCCCAGTCATATCCTTGGCCCCCTTTTGGGAATCAAGCAACTCTTGCTGCTTGACAGATGAGAATTGAAACTTTTCAAGTTTCACTTCAGTAGTTGATTGCTCAGCCTTTGTTTTGGTCAACAATTTAGTTAACCTCTCGTTCTTAGTTGTAAGGGTAAACTTTTCACCATGGAGTGTTTCCATGTTAAAAAGAAGGGATTTGATTTTGACTTCAAAATTTCTCATTTCTTGTTTCAGTATTTCAGTTTTCACTTTCTCTTCTTTTATTTTACTAGCTAATTTTTGATTGTGTTCTCTGTATTCTTGTACTTCAAGAACACATTTATCAGAACATAAATTAGATTTTACCTCAGATGGCATTGGAATTGGGCTATCATTAATGTGAACCATAAGTGCATGTTTCTAAAATTAAGGTTGAACTTCCTCTGCACTATGCTCCAATCACACACTCCATCTTGTCTGATGATAAGTGCATTGGATGTTGGTTGGCTACTTCCTTGAGCTTGATGAGCCAATTGAGGTTGACTTTGATAAATTGGTTGTTGCTGATTATGATGTTGATTTTGATGATGAGTAATTGACTGAAAGCTTGAACTGGGTTGAGATGAATGCTGACCATATGAGGTTCTTTAATAGTTGTTTTTGCTTCTTCTAGGAGCATTACATTCCCTAGAGAAATGGCTAGTCATTCCACAGTTAAAACACTTAACTTTGGATTTGTCATATCCAAGCTTTGTGTTCTCATTCAGACTCAGTTTCTTCCTTTTTTGGAAGAATTTATTGGCTCTCATTGCAATCATGGCCATCTGCCATTACAAGTCCATTTCTTTAACATCATTAGGATCTATTTCTTCCTGATCTTACTGAATTAAATGAGCTGAAGTGAGTCTGCACCTAACATAAGCCTAAAAGCTAGCAACAAAGGCATTGTAAGTTGCCTTTTGCTCTTCAGATCTTTGTTCACTGGGCATTCTAGTGGGTCTTACTATGGGTTGAGAAGAATCTAGTTTTCTTTGCTTGATCTCTTGATGAGAGAAAATCATCTTCTTCGGTCACAAAAGCATTCTCAACAGAATGAGTTTCAGATGGAAACTTGTATGCCTCAATGACTTGAGGTCCACTGAGATTTCTGCTTTGTTCATCCAACTCTAGAGCTTCAATTTTTTCAATCATAATATGTAGACTGGTACTCTCTAAATCAAGAGTGTTCTTTAATATAGTAACATTTGATTTCCAACTTTTTGGCAAACTGTGCAGCATTTTCTTGTTCATTTCTTTTTCTTTGTAAGTATCCCCCATAATCTCAAGATCATTCACTAGTTGTACAAATCTATGCAGCTGCCTGGAGATTGACTCTCCTTTGGTATGGTGAAAGGTTTATATTGGTTTATCAGTTTATCCTTATTAGTTTCATTAACCTCACTGCTTCCTTCAAACATTATCTGTAGTGCATCCCAAACCCCTTTGGTTGTTCCATATTTTTCCAGCCTCTTGAGAACATCCAGTTTTAAAGCCTGAGTTAGAATGGAGTAGGCTTTAAGGTCTATCTTGATTTTCTTATATTCTTCATCATCAAGATTTAAGTTTGGATCCTTAATGGGGATTCTAGCAGTTTTGTACTGAGCAGCTTGACCAGCAGTGAGTGATAGAGGAATGTATGGCCTTTTGCAAATAGAGATCCAGTAATCAGGATCCACACCTGTAATGTAGTTTCTAAACTTGATTTTCCACTACTTAAACTCAGATTTTTGTTTAAGCATCGCGGTTTAGAATTATGACCAAGTTTAGAAAAATTAGTAGAATCCATTTTGATTTACTGATTTTAGATGTTTCGAGTATTAATTAAGTTGATTTTATGTCTGGAATGTTCAAACAGTCTATTGTCCAGGTGTTTATGATTATCAGTTCTTAGAGAGATTGCGGTTAGACTAATTTGAAGAAGTTTCTTTGCAGTTTCAGTATGTATATTTATTAGAAGTATAGAACTTGCTAATAAACAACCCAATCACCAGATCAATCGATTTTCATTCAAGATCTGCATTGATTTTGAGACGAATTCAAGAGCCAAGGCTCTGATACCAATTGACTGGGTCCGAGAATAAGAATCTCAGTTGATATGACTCAACTTAGGATCGAATATGATGATTGAGTCAGTGATTAAGTAGCGGAAATACCAAATCACTGAACATTTAATACTGAAAATGATAATAAATGCTTTGTATAATGATGTGAGTAAACAAGATACAAAGACAGCTGGGGTTACTGTTGAAATGAGTAATATTATCAATGTTCAAAGAAAAACTTACAAACTTAGTTCATACTGTTCAATTTACAGGCATACACATTGCCTGTACAAAATGACTAATCTACCTTGACAACCATACATCAGAATACTAGTCTAAGTGTACAATATCATCAGCATTTCTAAGTGTTTATCCACGTTAGTTAATGTGGATGAGAAGACTTCATCAGCATTTGTTCTTGTTTGTCTTCAGCATTAGCTTAACTCATCCACATTAGTTAATACGGATTAACAAGTTATTGTAAGCATTTCTTTTCTTCGTCTGCATTAGTTAATACGAATGAACAAATACTAGTAAGCATTTGTTCAATGGTCATCCGCATTAACTAATGCGGATACTTCAACACTTGTTCTTTTCTTCTGTTTCTTTTGCTGTATTTCTTAGTCTTTGTTGTTTTTCCAACCAAAACAACCTTGAACCACTTCTTGAATTGGCATGTATGATCCTTTCAGGGTCCAACATCAAATTTGAAGTTTAAAACTAAAATCAGATGATGTTAATCATAAAATTATGTTTAGATTCAATGATAATACCTATCGATCACAAGTATGAACCAGAATCAATCGATAACGATGAACTGATGAGTTAAGGGATTGAGAGTATCGGGTGTAATATCAGAGGATTTGAGTGGAAAAATGAATTAGAACACAAGTGTTGTATATATATAAGTGTAAATTTTTAGGCGCATGAGCACTATGAAGGTGCATGGGACTAAATTTCACACTAAGTTTTCAGACACGTGAGCACTGTGAATGCGCATGAGGTTTAGACGCATGAGCACTGTTCAGACGCATAAGCACTGTTTAGGTGCTTGGGCACTGTTCAGGCGCATGAGACTTGATGAAACGTCTAACACTTGTATTTTACCTTCAAACGTCTAACCACTAGGAAAGTCTGGTACTGTTTAGGCGCATGAGCATAAGATGATACGCCCAACACTTAACCATTGTTTAGTCACATGACAACTGTTTAGGCGCATGAGCTTAAATGAAACGCCCAACACTTGCACAATTTTCTGAAATTCATCATACTCCTGATTTAGACTTATGAGTACTATTCAGGCGCATGAGAACCCTTCCATGAGTCTTGAAACTTGAAATTATAACACCATCCATCTGAACACTGTTTAAGCAAATTAGTACTGTTCACACCCAATTTTTTTTAACATGTAGTAAATTTTTTGACTATTACTCAAAATTTACATTAAAGACCCTCAATTTTTAATATTTTTGACATTCAAAATTTACAAAACAATTTTTCCAGTTATTTTAGTCTCTATATAACTTTTACAAAACAAATAGTCTCATTTTGTTTGCAAGAAGCTTTTCCACTGAATTTGAATTCTTTTTCAGGTTCATTTTTCCATCATATCAAACACACACATGCTTAAATTTGCAGCTTCATGCTTTCATCCGAAGCACTCTATTTTTTATTTTCAACTTTTTGAAATTCCATTATTTTCTCTTTTTCATTTTTACTCCCCCTACACTTTTAAGTTTTCCAAACTTAGAAGATTTTTGACTTTGCGCGAAGAGAAAACTAATCATTATTAACATGCCTAAACACAAAAAATCATGCAAATTTAAAAAATAAAGCAGTTAAAAAATCTACTATATATAATTGAATCATAAGTCTGTAGTGAGATCATATCATTTAAGATCAACACATTAAAATAAAATAAGTGGATGGATAGTCATAGACAGTGATTAAATCCTGATCAACTGTGTTCCAGGTCAGCGTTTCTGCAGCAGAGGAGACACGAGATCTAAGGACAGAAAATGAGTGCTTTTAGCAAAATGATCAGCACACTTACTTTTTCAATTCTTGGATTGATTATGGTTTGATTAGATATGAAATTATGAAGTCACACTTAGACTTAGAGAGTTCAACTCTCATAAAAATATGCAAGAAATCACCTTTCTCAACTAATTAACCTGACATATACTTATAACCAGATCTGATGTTAAGATTGTGCACATTGGCATCTTTTTGCATCAGGTGAGAATATCCAGGTCTGTAATTACTTACAACAAAGGATATCTCGTCACTTCAGGTCTATGATGACTCATAACAAAGAAGTGATTAGATGCTATAAATAATTAGAGCTCATGGTTATTCAAACCACCACCATGTGTGAGATTATGACTTAACAAGCAATCAATTTGAGAAGTTAATACTACTCATTAGTACAAAGATAGACAAACATGAATGCATGATTGATTTAGTTTAATCACAAGAATTTACTTTTTTAGTATAATTGCATGAACTTAGCACATCATATCCGATCACGTCAGACTTTAGTAGCGAGCGAAGTATGCAACTGATCAAAACTAATGTATCTATCATTTCTCACAAATTGCAAAGAAAGATTCAGTCCTAATTAATGAACTAACAAAGAACTCTATTTTTGTAGTTTTTGTTTTATAATTTTCTCTTTGATTTTGCAATTTTCTATAGAACATGCACACATAATATATACAATTTCTCTTTGCTTTTTCTTATTCAGTTAAGAGAGGGTTCTTGTCATTTTGATTTATAAAAACCAGACAACTAAAATACTCAAACCAGTGTTTACACATGGTTAATGAGACCAATGGACTCGAATAGATACTCAAACCGTCCTGGTAAGGAGGCTTTTGTAAATAGGCAGCCAACTATTTTTCAATTGCAATTTGAATCAAAATGATTAAACCTTTTTCAGAGTTATCTCTAAGAAAATGATATAGAATCTCGATATGTTTTGTTTTTGAGTGTTGGACAGGATTAGCTGTAATGAACATAGCAGTAGTGTTATCGATGTAAATAGGAGTTTTAAGAAATTTGAACCCGGTAATCCAGTAGTTGGTTTTGTAACCAAAGGATTTGAGAACATCCTGCTAAAGCAGCTATGTACTCAGCTTCTGCGGTTGAAACAGAGACATTTGTTTATTTCTTACATTGCCACTAGACTAATCTGGGACCTAAAAACTAACAACCACCTGTTGTAGATTTACGATCTTCGCAACATCCTCCATAATTACTATCTGTATATCCATGTAACTCGAAGTTTCCTTCATAAGGATACCATAACCCTAAAGATGGTTTTCCTTTGAGATACCTGAATATTTGTTTAACAACAATTAAGGGGGATTCCTTCGGGTCAGATTGGTACCTGGCACAGACACAAATAGCATACATTATATCAGGTCTAGATGCAGTAAGATACATCAAAGATCCAATGATAGATCTGTATAAAGTTTGGTCAACAGATTTTCCTTTCGGATCAGGTTCAATCGTGGTATTTAGGTCAGTTGGAGTTCTAATGGATTGCAATCTTGTAGTTTAAATTTCTTCAAGAGTTTTTCAACGAATTTCTATTGGTTGATAAAAATTCCATCTGCAGATTGCTTCACTTGAAGACCAAGAAAAAAATTATTTTCTCCAATAGAACTCATTTGGAAACAAGACTTCATGATATATTCAAATTCTTTGCACAATTTTGGACTTGTAGAACGAAATATGATATCATCAGCATACATTTAAACACATAAGAGATCATCAGCATCCTTCTTAATAAACAAAGTAGGATCTATTTTCCCTTGCGTGTATCCATGTTGGATCAAATGTTGTGATAATGTTTCATACCAGATTCTAGGTGCTTGATGCAGACCATACAATGCTTTGCTAAGCTTGTACACACGATGAGGATATTCTGAATCTTCAAAACCTGGAGGTTGCTTGACATACACATCATCGGTGATTGGTCTATATAAGAAAGCACCTTGAACATCCATCTGATACACCTTGAATTTCATGAATGATGCATAAGCTAGGAAGACACAAATTGATTCAAGTCTTGTAACTGTAGCAAATACTTCATCATAATCTATTCCTTCTTCTTGGGTGCAACCTTGTGCAATGAGTCTCGCTTTGTTGCGAACAATAATTCCCCGATCGTCTGATTTGTTTCTAAACAACCATTTTGTGCCTATGGCATTTTCTCCTTCAGGTAAATCCACAAGCTTCCACACTTCCTTTTTGCGGAATTGCAATAATTCTTCTTGCATTGCCTCAATCCAACTATTGTCCTTTAATGCTTCGGTGATATTTGTAGGAACAATTTGAGAAAGAATACACGAGTATAAGCAAAGATTTGCTTGTTTTGATTTACTTCTCGTCGTTCTCACATTCAATGGACCGATAATCTGAGATGTTGGATGGTTCTTGTGAATACGAGATGTTTGAATCTCATTCCCTTGAACATGAACATTCAGATTAGATTGGTTCAAGTCAGAAAGCTGATGCAATAAGTTCGAAGAATATGGATTGAAATTAGGAACTTGAGTCAGTGAGTTGATAAAGTAATCAAGATTATCTTTAACAATTACATCACCAGAAACTGATGACGTTCCGGACTCAGGTTGTACAATTTTAGGACCATCATTAGGAATAGGTTGTGAATCATTTGAATTTTCTAAAACGTGATGCTCTTGAGCTTGTTGAGGTTGATCATAAGTTTCAGACTGAAATATAGGATGTTTCACAAAAGAGAAAAATGGATAATCTGGGCTTGAGTCATCTGTATCATCAGAATCAGAATCATCACTGAATGAACGTAGATCTCCTTCTTGATTCTTCTTCTCACCTGTAGATTCAAACAATTTAGAATGAAAGGAGTTTGACAAAGAATCTAAATCAAATAACCAAGCTGGACCATTTGCAACTAATGGAAAAGAATTTTCAAGAAATTTAACATTGAATGTTTCAAGGATAACATTCGTCCTAGAGTTATAAACTCTAAAAGCTTTTGAAACCGATAAATATCCAACAAAAAATCCATCAACAGATTTTGCATCAAATTTTCTTAGCTTATCACTTGAGTATAGAATCAAAAGTGGACAACCAAAAGATTTAAGAAAATCTATATTAGGTTTCCTGCCAAACATCAACTCATAAGGAGTTTTCTGTTTATCTTTCACAAGCAATGTACGATTCTGCACGAAACATGCAGTGGATATGGCTTCATTCCAGAAAGTGATTGGAATTTCGGCATCTGCTAACATAGACCGTGCTGCTTCAATCAAAGTTTTGTTTTTCCTTTCTGCAACTCCATTTTGTTGTGGAGTTCTAGGAGCACTGAACTGACAAGCAATACCTTTTTCAGCACAAAACATGTCAATATTAGCATTTTTAAATTCTGTTCCATTATCACTTCTAATTATTTTCACCTTTTGTTCTAATTGATTTTCTACTTTAATAATGAATTCTTTTAATAATTCAACCGTTTCAGATTTAGAATGCAAAAAGAAAACCCATGAAAATCTTGTAAAGTCATCAATAATAACTAAACAATAAGATTTCTTTTCGATACTCTTCACATTTATCGGTCCAAATAGGTCCATATGTAACATCTGGTGAGGTTTGGAATTTGAGTTTATCTGCTTGGGCTTATAAGACGCTTTGTGTTGCTTTCCTTTTAAACATGCTAAGCATAATCAGATGTAGCAAACTTCTTTTTTGGAAGATCTACAACATGATTTCCTGCTATAAGCTTGTTCATGTTCTTAAAGTTGGAATGCCCGAGACATCTATGCCAAAGTTGACTTTCGTCATTTGATGCTTGAGCAATTAGGCATGTTGTTTTTGTAGATGATCAACTTGAGACATATCTAACTTGTATACATTTCGATCACAAACAGCTTTAACAACTACCCATTCTTTGGTTATCTGAAAACCTGGCTTCAAAATATAACAAAAAGAATCATCAAACAGAATTGAGTAAGATTTGTCATAAATTTAGGAAACACTTAAAAGATTAAAGTTCAACTGCGAGCAGCAGTTGACTTTATCAAAGCTGATAATCCCATTAGACACTGTTCCTTCACCTGTAATTTTACCACCTGCATCACCTCCAAATGCAACATGAGTACCATCTTTTAACTTAAATTCTTGAAGCAAGGCATGGTTGCCTGTCATATGCCGGCTACACCCACTATCAACATACCACGTGTAATAGGTCTTCTCGGGCGTACCTGTATTTCAAAAAGAATTAAGTTGAGTTATCAACCCAAGCCGAGATGGTCTTGGGCTTGCCAAATTTAACAACAATGGTAAATTGTTTAAAGTGAAGCTTTTTCAAATCAGGCTTATTGTTGACAAATTTACCAATTCCGTTCCTGACAAATTTTTGATTATCATTGATTTGTTTAGTTCTTAAAGCTTGATAACGTTTTCCAAGATCATCATCTAGATAATTCAACCTATCCGAAGAAACATTTTTAGAAAAGTTTTGTTGTTTTACCAAACTTCCTATTTTTCATTCTCACAGATCGTGGAATGAATTTTCCTTGATTATACTTCTTTGGTTTTGCAGCATAAGAATCATCATAATCAGAATCATTCCCTCAAAAAGATCTCAAGCCTAAGGAAGGTTGTTTTCTTAATCTTTGAAAACCAACACTTTGATTTCTTTGAAATTATGGATTGGCATATCCATTCCTTAATTGTGGATTAACAAATCCATTCCTCGACGAGTTCTTTCTGAAGTACCAATTCTCAGTTTTGTGAGTTATTTCATCACAATAGGTACAATATTTGTTGAAATAACAATCAGCTGTTAAATGGATTTTCATATCACATATGTGACAATACCTGTTAAAGAAACATTCTTTAGTCTTATGATTGTACGTATCACATATTTCACAGTACCTTTGTTGTGATATAAACAACTGTTTATTAACTTTTGATGTGGAGACCACATTGATCCTTGTTTTGATTTAGGAGTTGAAAAGCTAATTTGTTGTTTTTGATTGAAAAGTTTGTTCTTTTGAAATTTGGGTTTTGACTCTTGCTCATTAACACCATTTCTTGACTCTTTAGATACAAATATTTTGTTGATAGAGGAAGACTTAGGACCTGAACCTGTTTTCAGATCAGAGTTAGATTTGTTCTTTGAGTTAGATTTGATTTCTGGAATTTTGTTCATGTCAAAAGTACCCGCAGATACAAACTTTACTAGTTTAAACTGATTAGTTTCATTTGTTCTTTGAGTTTGATTGTTTTGACTTTTATTTTGAGATGATTTAGATTTAGCATTTTTTCTTCTCCTTCTTTGGTTTCTCGATCTTGATGATCTTTGTTTGCATTGAGATTGAACATCTTCAGGAGAAGATTCTTTTTCATTTTCTTTATCTTTTTGTTCTTTCTGCCATTTAATAATGTCTGGATTGTTTAATCCATAAGAAAATGAATCTTCAGATGTTACTTCATCAAGTTTTGCTTTCTCTTTATTATTTGAGTTCTGTTTGTCATTCTTTACTATCACTTCTTCAACAACAGACTCTTTGAGAACAAACATTTTCTTATTCTCTGGTTGCGGTTCATAAGATTTAACTTTCACTAGATGACCATTTTTAATCATTTTAGAATCTTGTTCCTCAAATATCTCAACATTTGTTTTCTCTTCATCACTTTCAGAATTCTTTTTCTTGTTTTGAAAGGCTTTTAGCTTAGCTTTGTTTTCAGGTGAGTGATCATGCATATTAAAGTTTTCTGGTAAAGTGTTTGTAATAGATTCAGGCAATGGCTCATGTGTGAAACCTAGACCTGCTTTTTGTTTGTCTTTTCTCTTACTTACCAATTGTTCAACAATTGGTTTTGAACTTTTAACTTTGGCTAGATACACCTAAGTTGTAGCATGAGCTATTTTTTCTTCTTCTAAATTTTTAGTCATCTCCTCAAGTTGTTTCTTCACAAGTTTAAGTTCTTTTAGAGTTTTATTCCATGAGGGTTGTAAAGATAAGATCATTTCATCAGAGATTTTGTGATCATTTTTCAGTTTGTTATGCATTACTTCTTCTTGTTTAAGTTTGTCACAGATTTTGAATGAATATGTTCTGTAATGCTCAACCTGGTCAAAACATGCTCTTGTGCACATTTTCTCTCTGACTGCGATAGGAATTTCAGGATAACTTGAAGAAGAAGTCTCAGAGTCAGATGATGGATTCTAAACCTTTGGTTGGTCAGACTGAGCCATAAGTGCAATATCTTCTGAATCCTCTTTTGGATCAAATTTATCTTTTGGCTCTTCAGATGATTTTGAATCATCTTTAAGTTCTAGCATAGGAAGACTATGATAAGGCTTTTGGAAGGTTTCCTGAGACTGCTGATGATATCTTTGACTGCTAGAACCTGCTTGACCATTTCCTCCTTGGTTTCTAGGAGCTTTACATTCCCTTGAGAAATGACCATAACTGTTGCAGTTGAAACAGCTTGACTTTGATTCGTCAAAGCCAACAGTTTTGTTAGCACTTGGCTTGTAGTTCCTGTTAACATAAGAGTGTTTTTTTGTGTTCTATAAGCAATCATCACCATCTGCCAATTCAAGTCCATCTCTTCCACATCATCTGGATCAATCTAAAATAAATCCTGCAAAACAAGATCTAATTGTGTTAAATGATTACCCTGATAAGCTTGAAAACTTGCCATAAAAGCAGTAAAAGCAGATTTTGACTCATCATCCTGTATGAGGATGTTAATAACATTTTTAACTTTGCTAGTTTTCACAGAGTTAGAAGATGAAGTCTTAGTTTGAGGTTTCAGAGTTTGAGTTTTAGGAGGAGACTGAGATTGAGGTTGAGTTGTGTAGATAGGAGCACTTGTGTAAGAAGAATCTGTAAAGAAAGCAGCTCCAACAAACAAATCACCCTCGTCTTCTGGAGTATTATCATCTTTGGCTAGAAAAAAATTCTCTACTATGTTAGCTGGAGATGTTATACTGAGACATTGAAGCAGCTCTATCATTGTTTCTGGAGCTCTCATCAATCTCAACTGATTCAATCTTGGTAATCAAAAGATCTAGATCCATAGGAAAGTTTTCAGTATGCTTTAACAGAGTAACTGTCTGTTTCCATGAAGATGGAAGTGCATTGAGAAGTCTGTGATTTAGATCTTTGAGATCATTTTTGATACCAGTAATTGACATCTCAGTAGTTAGTTGGAAAAATCTATTCATCATTTGATTAATAGTTTCCCCAGAAAGATGCTCAAACAACTCCAATTGCCTCTTGAGTTTCTGCTTTTTGAGATCTTGTATCTCTTTACCACCTTCACAAATGATCTTCAAAGCCTTGTACATAGTGTACCCAGTTTGATAACCATCAAGTCTAGTTAAGACTTCCAATGGTAATCCCTTACACATCAATGAATAAGAAGCTTTGATGTCATTCTTAACTTTTCTTAAGTCATCACCTTGCAGACCATCCTCAGGATATGGTACTTGAGAGTCTTTTGTATAAACAAATCCTCTGTCAGGAGCATCAGATGTGATTGGAATATAAGGTCCTTTCTCTATTGACTTCCACAAGTCAGTATCAATAGAGTTTAGATGATGCTTCAACCTTAAAGACCAGTTCTTGAAATCAGCTCTGTTCTCTAGCTTTTGGAACCCTGTTCTCAGAATCTTCAGACTTAATCATTTTGTATTTTTGAATTAAAAAAAAAAGACTTGGTTTTGTTTTTTTTTAAGTTTTGAAATAAAACTATGAAATGAAAATATTTTTGGATTTTAGTTTTTGAAAAAAATTTTAAGTGTTTACTGATAAGTTTGAGTGCTCAAGCACTTAAATAGTTATCAAACTCCCAAACAGTGGTAAAGTGCCTGAATAGTTTTGAAATGCCTGACTTTGAAGTAGAAACGCCTAAGGGAATGCCTTAGATGAATTCTGAAAAACGCCCAACTGGTGATGTGCCCAAACAGTTGAGAACCGGCTGAACAGTTGTAAAACGCCCAGAAGTACTTTGTTCCAGCAAAGTCATAATGTGTCCAAGTAGTCATAATGCGTCCCAATAGTGGTAAAATGCCTGTACTGAAAAACGCCTACACAGTGCTAAAACGCCCAAACAGTGGTAATTCATCTTCTCCAACGAACTCAGATCTTATGAAAATCTTCAAAACTTATTCAATTTATCTAAAAACTTCCAATTAGGTAGTAATTAGGTCGATTAACAATCCTTAATCTTTAATTTGATCAAACAACAACTACAAAACTGTTTTCTGATTGAATTGAAGTCCGAAACTGAAGAACACTGTTCGTACACAAATTTGATTAATTCCTTAGATCTGAACGAATTGAACACCAAATGTTATTCAAATCATGTTTATATGGATGAAACACAATTGAAAACACAATTAATTGATCAAATTGCAATGAATCAATGATTTCAAGTGATTCAAAGAGCTCAACAGTGTCGATAAGCTCTATTCATTGACCGAAAGCTCTGATACCATTTGATAGGTTCAAATGGATCGAATATGTGATTCTATGTTAATGCAATGATCAATACAAACACAAAGTAATCAAATACATGCAATCAAAAAAATTCATAGATTTCATTGATAGCAAATGTACAGGATACAATGTGTAAGGGTTACAGTTCGTTTGTCAATGTCTATACCTCCGTCTTTAGTCTCTAGTCTACCCTGCACAATACATAAAATAACCTATTTTATACTATAAAGAAACAAAGGAACATATATTTACAAAATAAGTCCCTATACTATGACAAAAACACATAAAGACAAAATGTTAATCTTCTAGAGGCTTCAACAAATTGGTACAGGGAAGTTGCTGGCTGCAAGTAGCAAATCAACAGCATCCGCCCAAGAGAGTATCAACAACCAGAGGAGAGTGGAGGTCATAGACAGGCTCATCATCCTGGGAGTAATCAATGAACATGTCCTTCTACTCCCACTTGATGAGCTTTTAAAGTTGGAGAATGCAACCTTGCTACAAAAAGAAAAGGAGGAAGCAGCAAGGTTGGCCATAGAGTAGGAAGAAAGGAAAAAGAAGGAGGAGGTAATAGAGAAGGAGAGGATGGAGAGAATAACCTTTCTCTGTACTAGAGGCTATTCTTAGAAGGAGCTAGCACCTTAAGATTATGATATGATCGTGTTCCTTTTTCACAAAGAGCAAGATCAAATCAACAAAGAAAGGAAGAAGGCTGCCAGGGAGAAGCTAAAGGAAAGGAAGAAGATGGAGGAAGAGGCAAAGCTTGTAGCTGCCAAGAGTGAAGGAGATAAGGACTGGATGAAAAACTACCTTAAAGCCCATGGATTCACTGGCAGGCAGGTGGGTCCTATGTCCCTAAAGACCCTATAGTGACATGTTAGTGACATCAAGGCTGACATTCCTACACCTTTTCCCTTCCCTATTATAACTGAGCCAACCACTGAACCTTACACCCCTGAACCCACATCATCAGCCATACCTACACCTTCATCCATTGCCTCTTAACAACCTCCACCACCACCTATCATTAAACCCAAAACATAACCCTAAACCCAATCACTACCCAAACCATCTTCTTAACCATCTAAACCCTGACCTTAGAAGAGTTCAAGGAGATCAAAAAGAAGCTCATCAACTGCACAACCCTGAGCGACATCTCTTGTGAGGAAGAGTCCATAAAGCTAAAATATATTGATGGCTCTTCCTACCAAGGGGAATATTGGACCAAGCTCTCCAACTTCTTGCAACCAACTCAGACGCACTTAATGAAGAAGAAAAGAAGTTAAGGAGACTGGTGACTCTGCTAGACATAAGAAAATGGGACAAGCTGCCAACCAATCCCCTTAATCCAAGAAGCCAAATTGTCAAGTGGAGGTTCTATGAAGCTACACACAGCTTTGCTGTGGAAAGATAGAATGGTCAAGTGAACAGACTTGATACATCTACTCTGCTACACTCCAGCAGGTTTAACATTGCTGAGTTAGCAGAGAGACCTTTCTCTAATCCCTCCAACTCTCAGATAGCTGCTCACATTAGGAATCATCTAAGCAGTCTTCATGTTGAATAGCTTACAATGAAAGCCAAGACTGAAGAAGAGTTGAAAAAGAGAGCAAAGGAAGAAAAAGAAGGTGCAACAAGAAAAGGAAGAACATTCCTACAGATGGTTGAAGGTCCAACTTTAGATCCTATAATTAGATGGGAATATGACTACAATTCCCAACAACTAACTCTCTTTAGAGGGACACAGCAAAGGGTACACATCATCCAGAGCAACAGATTAGATCTATTATCTACGGATGATTTGTACAAGCTCCTCACCACTGCATCAGGGAAGAACAAAGAGACAGAAAAATATCTACTCTCCCCGGTATTAAAGACATTGAGAAAAGAAGGAAGTGAAGTTTTGGTAGCATCAGCCTAAGGGGAGTTTGTTGGATCATATGAGGCTGGGGCAACCAAAACAACACTTAGAAGATTTTGATGTACAATTGAAGTGGTCTTCCGAAGGCAAAGCTGCTCTTCCGAAGACAAGTCAAAGATCTTCTGAAGCTCAAGGTTGAAGAACTTCCGAAGTGAGAACTCAGTCTTCCCAGATCAAGTAGTTCTCCTTCCTAAGTATACAACTTAGAAGATCCTAAAGACAAAGTCTTCTGAAGAATAAAGTCATGAAGACTTGCAGAAGACTCGAAAGAAGTTGATTCTTCAGAAGTATAAATGGCCTCGGAAGAACTTACTCTTCTGAAGCCATTTAGCTTCGGAAGAACTTACTCTTCCAAAGCCATTTAGCTTCGGAAGAACCAACTATGAACCAGTGGACATAAGGATGGTCTATCTGACATCCGCTGCAACCTTTGATATACAGCATGGCGCTTTCCCACGCCCCTGTAGTTGACCATACTTTAATCTACTGTTCATCCATTATCAGTTAGTACAGTTGCCGCTTTTAGTTGGTGACAAAAGGTAAGTCATGGATCTGTCATGACTACCTAATCTAGGATAGTTTTTTATCTTAGATACTTCACTTATAGTAATGCAGTATTTGTCTAGTTGTAGATTCCAGCTGGTTTGTATAACCGGCTGTAGATAGTAGTATATATAGTTTCTTATTGTAACTTTGTAACCATGCTTTTAAGAGTCTTGTAATACCGAGTTGAGAAGTAATATATACAAGTATCTTGAAAACTATTCTTGGGTTAATTTGTTTTCATTAACTTATTACATTACTTGTGAACTTAGTTAGAGATTCTGCTTTATCAAACCAAGTGAGATTAAGTGAGCTTATAAGATAAACTTGTGTTGTAAAACCAACACTGATCCTGCAGTTGTTTTGGTTACAGCAGCTTCATATGATCCAACAGATTTGTTCACAAGTGTGTTCAAAATTCTTAAGGATCAATACTCCATTGCGTTGGAGGTTGTTACGGAAAGCAAAAAAATATACATGCGATAACTAGTGTAGTTTAATGTTTTTGTATAACTAGTTCCTTTCCCATTTATTTAGTTAAACTTTTGAAAATACTTTGATACACCAATCTGTTGTTGCACAATTTTGATTGAGATACAAGTAAATCTTATTTACTTGATCCTGTTACCTTGATTTAACATCTTTTTCACCGATCACGTATTACGTTTCTTATTTGACATCTGATTACTTACATTCCACCAATGTAATTTGATTCTTGATTCTTTTTTAGTGAATACGAGTAGTTTCTTGTTTTATTACACCTGGTTTCATTCCCAAGATGGTAATAAAGTATTTTGTGGATCCACAGTTGTCACTTTGATTGATTTGCTGGATTTTTGAGGCAAGAGTGTTGGTAGATGGTTGTGGAATGTTCTCGATGAGTTTCGGGCAAAGTGTATTGATCTCAAGGCTCATTCGTGTAGTTTTGAGTTTGGTTTTTGTTTAGATTTATCCAATAGATTTATCTTCCATTTATGATTGATTAGTGTGATTCTAATGATGATTATACATAGATTTGATAAGATTTAGTCTCATGTGTTAAGCATTCTTAAGAATCAAAACCCCATAGCATTGGAGGTTGTTACGGAAACCAAAAAAATATCCATGCTAGAAATATTGTTGTTTATTATTTTTGTATAACTAGCTCCTTTCCCATTTATTTGGTAAAGCTTTAGTGAATACATTGATGCACCAATCTGCTGTTGCTAATCAAAATTTCAGATTCATTGAGCTTGGATCTTAGGGTTCATCATGTTCAGATCTAGAAATTCAAAATTATGATGGGTGTGTGTGTGTGAATCAAAGAACAAAGAGAAGGATAATAATAATGTTATGATTTCATTGACGTTGATGAACAAATTACAATGAGAATTATAGATGGATGATGGAATCAAACCCATCTAAAGGAGGAGTTCTCCTTGGGTGGTGGTTCACACCATAAGAAACACACACACAAGAACAACACTTGCAAAAATGTACAAGTGAGTCTATTTATACTATTATTACATCATGACCTAATTTTGACTTTTCTTTTAGTCTTGATGTTGACTTTGTCATTATTGAATTGCCTTGTATTTGTTTTCTTCTGTTTATTAACTTGGTCTCTAAACTCCTACAATGAGATCTTTATATGGCTCTGATTATCATTTGGTAAGCTTTAGTTTATTCAATTGTTGAACCCAACAATACTCCCCCTAAACTGATGCTTGCCAAACTCTAACTTTAAAGATCTTCTCTATCACAAGTCTTCTTGATCAACTGATGTTCTGACACAATTCACTATAGTTCTCCCCCTTAGATTAAGCTTCGCATAATATAGTTTTGACAAAGGATAGAATCTCTTTGAGAATACTTAGTGCATTGGATATGGGTTGTATCACTTTTGGATTACCGTTCATATCACACTCAAAGGATTTGAATGTATCCTGCATATGATGAGGCTTTAAACTTCAATAAACAGCTTCAGGAACATAAATCAATATTGAAAACACTTCCACTCTTTGAATCTTTGAAATAACTTGATAATTTCCAATCTTTAGTTGACTGTTATTTCCTTTAATTAAAGAATGACAAACTGTTCAGCTCAGTAGATAGACATGGATGCAAAAAATCATCATAGAAGATGAATCCAAGTACTTCAGAAGGAGTATCTGACAGTTGCACAAATCCCTAAATAAATCAATGATTACGTGACCAAAGTTGATTTCTTCTTTTGTTTTGAATGCTCAAAATGGACATGCCTGTTGGTTGCAATCATCCACATTCATGATAAACTCTTGTTCTTGTTTGTTGTTGTCAATTGTTCATCATTTGTTCATTATCTTTTGTTGTTGGATGAATTGCATTTGAAGTTAACTCAGCCGCATTAGGTGAGTAACTCATCCGCACTTGTTACACTAAGGCATCCGCATTTGTATGCCAAGCATACGCATTTGTATGCAAAGCATCAGCATTTGTTTGCAAACATCCGCATTTGTAAGCAAACAACCGCATTTGAATAGCGATCTTCTACATTTGTATGGTAAACATCCGCATTTGTATGGTAAACATCCGCATTTGTATGCAAACCATCCGCATTTGTATGCAAACCATCCGCATTTCTCGAATAACTCATACACATTTGTTAACTTGAATGAATAGATCATCAACATTTGTTTGAATGAGCATTCGTATTTGTCAATGAGCATCCGCATTTGTTGATCAACTCATTCGCATTTGTATGCTTGAGTTGAATCAAAAGTGCATCTGCATTTGTATGTTGTCGAACATAATCAGCTTTCAATAAATGATTTACAAGGATACATATGGCAGCCGCACTAGTGGGATCCCCAAGCATAACATGTGTTCAAATGCATTCGGTTGTGTTTTAGCAACCGCAATACTGTTCTTGAAATCAATTTCGAACATAGTTTTGTTCGAACACTGATTCAGGATTTCATACAAATCAGAAACTTTCTTGATGAAAGACATGAATCAATGATGAATCATCATCAATTATGAACCACAAGGTTGATTTTAACCCTGATTTGCTTGAAACCCATCAGATTTGTTGAAAGTTTTGGATGAACAATGACATCGACTTCTTTTTCTTCTTGCTTTGATTTTGATCCTTTATTCTATTCATTGCATCAAGTTTTGTGATGATAATCAGGGAGTTGATTAATCATTCACAAATTGTACCAATTTTGAATAGATTTGGTGATTTCTTCTTGTATTTTGTGATGAACAGCTGGGGGTTTTGATGAATAGTAACTTTTTTCTTCATTTTTCTATTTTTCTTCTTTGTTCTTGACATCATAAGGGTGAAATCAAAGTGTTCTAGGGTTTTATCAACAGATCGAAACTTACACAAGTAGTGTATACTATTCTATTTATAGGTTGATATTATGCCTATTCAAAATGATTAAACTACCCCAACAAGTATACATCATAATACTAGTCTAAGTATAAAAGATAATCAGCATTTGATGTTGTTCATCTGCATTAACTAATGTGTATGTGTTGGTCTTCATCACCATATCTTCTATTGAGCTTCCGCATTAAGTATGTCATCCGCATGAACTAATGCGGATGAACAAATACTTAAGCTTATTTGTTTCTTCACTTCCATATTTGTAAATGTGGATGAACAAATACCTAACCGTATTTGTTCTGCCTATCTGCATTAGTTAATGCGGATGAACAAATACTTGACCGTATTTGTTCTTTGTACATCTGCCTTGACTAATATGGATATCCGACACTTGTCTTTATTCTTCTATTTCACCCGCATTACTTCTTGGACTTTTAGGAAATTCCAACTAGAACAACCTTCAACCACCTCTTGAATTGGCATGTATGATCCTTTCAGGGTCCAACAATACTCCCCTTAAGGATTATACAGCCTATGTATTTCAAGAGTTTGAGGGTGGTGGAGGTTGTGAAGATTCTGGTGGTTCTTCAAAAGTAGGTGTTTTCTTTTATTTGACTGTTGATGGAGCTGGTGCTAGTTCAAACATGAATCTTCATTTGGCTCATATTGTGAACTGCCTCAATAGGCATCTGTCTTAGGGATATGGGTTTCCACACAGATACAGTGGAAAGCCTATCTCTATGAATTAACAATGAACCATCAGCATCTACTTCCAACTTCACTATGTTTCCCAATTGAAGAGGAACTTTCTTTCTTCTTCTTTGTTCTTTCTCTGTTCTTTCTTTTTGTTAATTCTATCATAGGCTATCTTTAGAATTTTGATGCATTTCAAAAAGAAATAGACATCGGCTTCTCCAAGCTTGTTATCTATTTCTCTGAAATGTCTTGTAAATATGTAGTGGATATAGGATTCATCTAGCAATTTCACCTCATATCCACTGAATAGCCGTATGTCAGATCCTTCCTTTCCTCCCCATTTTCTTTCAATGATCAACTCATAAGTCTTTTCATCATAAACACATTTGAGATTTGCTTTGACTTTTGGGTACCAACAACCATCTTTCTTTTTAATGATTAGTTGGTTTTACATTCAACCCTGGAAATACCAACTCTTCAGTTTCTTTCTTCTTTTTCCTTTCAAGAGGATTACGGAATGATTTGTCTTTCCTTATGTATATTCCTTTTAGAGATTTGAAGTTGTTTGTTTTCTTAAACATTCTTAGTATTTCTTCAAACTCATATCCTCTATACATGGCATGATGATTGATTAATTCAAGCTCAGCTAGTTCTTTAAGATCATGAATCTGCAGGGAGTTCACCAGAGCAGTGTACTCTGTGAAGAATTATACAAGCCCTGAGATCCTTTTCACCATAAACATGTTCCAATCACTATCATACTTCCAGGCAATTATTTTAACATCCATCTTGCCTTTTGGAGCAGACACACCCTTAGTCATCTCTGCAGTGGTTAACCCTTCATGCAGCTGTAATTGGGAGGGTTCAATGAACCATTTAGGATTTCTGTGTAGCATGGGTGCCAAGACATCATGGTGTTCGGTAGTGAGTTGGACATCCTTAGCTGAAGTTCTAGATCTGGGTTTCCTCCCTGCAATCTCCTCTTCAATAGCCATTAATCTTTCTTTCTTGTCTTTGACTATTTTGATAATTGCTGCTCTGAGGGAATTTGTCTTCATATTACCAGTCTTTTTCTGGTGAATCCTTGAGCAGATAGATAATCCTTTATTTCCCTGTCTGTCATGCTGTAGGTTTTAGAATATTGGGATTGTGGTTCTTGAGATTTTTTAGAAGGTGTTGAAGTGAATATGATTGGGGATTTCATTGTCTTCTTTTCATAATCAGTTACATATGTAGGGTCAAGAAGTTTGTGCATTTTGTTCACTTCTTCAACCATTCCCTCATATGTCATCCTAAAAACTTCATCAGGATCATAGCCGTGGTTGATCAAATACATGGCTTTCACTATAAGATCATCATCTTGAGCTTTTTCCACCATTTCTTCAATAGTTGACTCATCCTTTGCAGGACTATCCCTGATCAAAGGGTCATCAATCAAGCTTTCCAGGTATCCACCTTCTATCTCTCCTTCTTCAAGGATGATCAACTCAGTCTTCTTCTTTAGTTGTTCCTCAGCCTTTTCATGCTCATCAACAAATTAGGCAATAACAGCAAGGCTTCTTGGATTATCTTTTTGTTTCTTTGAATCTGGTTCTTCTTCTACCATAGGCAGTTTGCCTTTGGCCTTTTCTGATACTTCCTCTTTTTGGAGTATGTGTGCATATGGGGACCAGAGGAAGAGGGTACAAAGGCTTCAGCTTCCTGTTGGTTATTTTTCTTTTCAAGCTTTTTAGCTTCTTCTTTCTCTCTTAGCTCTTCACACAGCCTATTTATGAGTTCTTTTAGATTATCAGTCACTGAGATAGCAGGAACAAGCAGTAAGCTTAGTTTTTCTTCTACAGGTACTGTGTTAGGAGGGATCACCACAATTGGTTCAACTGGAGATCTGAGATCTTTAACAAAATCCCAGAAGCCTTCATTAATAATAAACTCTCCAGAAAAGTAAATGTCCAAATCTTCAATAATTTCTTTCATTTCAGACTCTTCATCTGGTCTTTTTTCTGGAGTTTGACCAGTGTAAACAACCATAGCCATGCTTTCCTCTTCATCCCTAACCTCACTGTGTTAAGCTTGCTATAAGGTTTCAGTCATTCTCTATCTCTTTGATGGTGGAGAGTCATCATCATCACTATTTCTCTCACCAGAAACACTTTCATATTCTTTTGATTCTTCTTCTTTTTCAGTTTCATCATCACCCTTTTCATCCTTGTCTTTTGCAAGTTCTTCTTTGATTTTGATTAACATTTCCAGTTCAGAAACTCTTTTTGTTAGAGCTTCTATCTTTCTATGATGATCAGATATGATATCAGTTTGGACATCTAGTAGACTCTCTTGTTCCTCCATTGCAATAGTTTGAATGGTTACTGTATCCAAGAGTCCACTATTTTCTTGTTTGGCCTAATCCAAGGCTGATTTCAATCTATCAATCTCCTTTTCATTTTTTTCTTTGTCAGATTGATATTTGGCTGTTAATTCTTTTAGTTCTTTCTCCTTCTCATCCAACTCAAGGAGTCTATCTCTTATAATACCAGATCTTCTATCCAGAAGTTTCTCCATTCTGGCTACCTTCAGTAATAGCTCAGGATCATCTCATCCTTTGCATCATGATGATTGACTTTAGATTCTGCATAGATTTTTAAAGGACTGGCCTCTGATTGTACTTGTCTTTTAGGCCTTTGAACATCAAGATGATGATCTTCCTCATCTGAAGATGATTCAGACCCATTTGATGAACTAGTAGATTCACCAGTTTCAACAGAAGTAATAGCAGCTTCTAGAGATGAATGTATAGGAAATGCATGATGAGAGTGGATAGGAGATAAATGAGGAGAATGAACGGGTGATGCTCTGAAAGGAGAGGGAAAGTCGGCTTCTTGAACTAAAGGCACAGTATGAAGATCACCACCTACATCAACCTGTGGTGACACTTGCCTTAGTCCTTCCTCTACTATATCAGCATGCTCTTCAACAGTTTGTTGATCATGAGCAGCTAGTTGTTCTTCAACAATTTCATGCACATCAGTAGGAACCTCATTATATGCTTATTCCTCAACATCAGGAACATCTTCCTCAGCTTGACCCTCTTCTGGGTTGATCTGCTGTAACATCCATGGAAGTAGTGGAAAGAAAGTTCCACTATAGAAGTTCCTTGGGTCTCTTTTCTTAATATGTTTGTAAGACTTGGCATTGTAGTGAGGAATGTCCATCACAGGGCCTTCAGCTACAATATCAGGAAAAGCCACATTGATGAAGCATTGGATGAACTGAGGATACATCAAGAACATATGTGTCTACCTTCCTGAATGTTAGAGACCAGACCATTGAACACATGAGCAGTCATGTTGAATTGTCTATTAGTGCACAAGGCACAAATAGCTAATGATGTAGAGATGGGTATGTCATTCCATCCAGTCTTCCTTTTTGACAACCAATGTTGGAATAGATGTATCAGGAATCTCCATTATAAGTCAACTAACCCTTTGACTATTTGGTTTCCTTCAAAACCTCCTTCATAGCCAATATTGGCAAAGAAGGTCATGATATCATCATCTTCTAGTTCTTGGGGAGAGTTGGCATCAACCCCAAACTGCAGACACTGTCTCACAGTTTGTTCAGTGATGGCCAATGTGTGATTATTAGAGATCCTTCCTGATATAGTCTTTATACCATCTAATTCAGTTACCTTAGCCGTTCCCCAAAATGATCTAATGAAATTCTCATAGATGATTGGTCTAATAGTGATTGTGGAGATAAATCTGATCATGTCTCTTAATCTTTCGGATTTAGGCACATCTAGATCAAGGTATCCACTGACATTGTGGAGTTTGCTCCACGTAAGATTTGCCATAGATTCTGTAAAAGAGACACATGTGTTAGTAATGAGCTAACAATTATTAGATCATACACCAAAGATCATGTTTGACTTTTCTCAGTTTGACTTTCTCAAGTCAAAATTGAGAGTTTAATGGTTACTGTTGTATAGGAATTTGACCTGTCTTGATCTTGTGATGAATAACCATTTATGTTATGTTTTATGTTTATTTTCAATCATCTTTATTGTTTGAAACATCATTTTACACTGAAACATTCGATTTGACTTCAACATTTTCAATTTTCAATTCCCCTGTTCATCATGATTAACCTAGGGTTTGTAAATCGGCTGTTCTTTGTTATTCACATTAACATCTGTTTCAATGAACTCGAATATGTCATGGAAATCCATTGTTCATGGTTAATTTTTGAATTTTCAAACCTAGGGTTCTATGTTCATCACAGATTAAGTATTTCAAGTTTACAAATCCATTAAGAATCATCTTGTTTCGATATTACTTTGGCTAAGAATCGAAATAGAGATGAAATGGAATTGGATGAACAATCGACACACAAGGTTTGAGAAGGTTTGGATGATTGATGAAGATCAGTGTGAAAAACGCTCGTCGCACTGTAGGTTCACTCAAATTTGAAAAGTATTAAATGACTCACATGAATATGTTTAAATAGTCGACTTAATGACTTTTTCAAACTTTGCAAGTGTGTGAACACATGCTGAGGATTTTAATTTTATACTGTAACAAATGCGAATGTTTTGACTTGTGCGCATTTGTTTACTATTACAAATGCAGAGTCACAAAACTTGCCAGCATGACAATGTAACAAATGTGAGAGTACATTTGGACTTGTCCGCATTTACATCTGAACTTGCAATTTTTTTGCAACAAATGCGGATGAACAATTCAGTTGTCCACATTTCTTGAACTTCTACAACATTAGTTAATGCTGATGGATATTAGTATTTCTGTGTTTTGCATTACCCATCCACATTAACTAAGGATCAAACACTTATCATGACAGAATAGTGTGAGCACTTGATTTATTTTTTATTCAAATACACAACATTGTCTGCATTGATCATTTCAACTGCATTTAGGAAATGTGGAAGAACAAAACTTATCAGCAAAAGGAAATGCGGAAGAACAAAAGTTTGTCCGCTTAAGTTTACTTTACATCAGAAATTGTTGTACGCATTTGTTTTGAAACAAATGCGAATGACTTAACCTGTCCGCATTAGTTCCACTTTGATTTTTCTAGCACAAAACTATTACCCGCATTAGTTATATTCATGGGTTACATTCACCCGCATTAACCAATGCTCTTACCCGCATTAACTTTTGAACTTGTCAAAAATTAATTTTTTTCCTGTGGATAGTTTTGACTGTTTTTGCACTGATCCTTTGACTTTTATGAAGTTGTGTCTGTTGCTTTGACTTTTATGAAGTTTTGTCTGTTGCTTGTATTGTCAATTCTTGCTTGGATTGAATTGTACACCCGGTGTGATACAAATTTCCCAGATTTGAATGATCGTGGACTTTTGTGCTTCCAAAATTCTGTATATACTGAGATACTATGATATAACTTCCACACCAACATAGACATTCATATTTTTTTGGATTTTATATAATTTTAAGAAAAGAAACAACTATACATAATAATTAAAATTTTAATTACTCCCCCTAAAGTTTATATCCATATGGGATAAAAACTTTAAAGATAGTTTTAGAATTTAGAAAACTGAAAGGAAAATATTTTTTGTAATTTTGGATTTTTTTATCTGTACATGAAGAGGAAGTATACCTTACTTGGGATCATATCAATCTTACCTTTCACAAGTGCAAGCAATTGTTAGTAAAATAGACATAATTATGAACATATTGATTGTAGGTATGTTTGTCCTCTTAAACTTATGCTTGTTTAATATTTTAATGCTAGTGATCTTTATCATGTTTTGAGTGGATTAAATATTCAACATGTACCTAACACTCAAAAGCATGGTAAGATCAACCACCCGCATGAAATGCATGATAGAACTTTTTCACAACTTACATGACCAAGTCATTTAAATTATGAAATCTGATTTTGTTTTGAGGTTGGGGGATCCTTATTTGGATTCTTTTACTTTGATCCTTATACTTATTTGATCAACATTAGGATTCTTTTCACACTTCACTTTGGAAGGTGATCTTGTTTGGGATTCTTTTGGTTTTATTAATTCATCGATGTTGGATGTGTTCCACATTTGGAATCTTTTTGGATCATGACATCAGCACTTTGTGCCTGTTTCTCCAGATCTCTGCTCAGCAAAACAGAGGAGAAACTGATGTGGGTGAATGAGATTCATAAGGCATCATTACCATGTGTGTTTAGGTTACTACACACACACACTTGGATAAGCTAATACTTACTTATACTCTGAGATGAAGATTTCACTGTCGAATATGATCTTTAGTTCATCACAGCATGTATCTTCTTTTCCAAGATGAGCCTACCCGCATATCAGATAAGTCATGTCAGTCATTCAAGATTTTGAAATAAGCACAGTGAATGATATAACAACTGTAATTATATCTTTTCCCATAGAGTACATTTCATATTCTTCAACAAAATAACTTATTTTTGTAATTTTATAATATTTGAATGTTTTTGTAAATTTTGTTTTTTACTCAAGATTAATCATGCCAATTGATTGGACTAAGAATTCAAACCGACTAGGGTCAAATGCCTTAGTGAATAAATCAGCTAACTGATTGTCCGTGTGGACCAGTATCAACTTGATTAATCCTTTTTTAGCACAGTCTATCAAAAAGTGATATCTAATTTCAATGTGTTTGGTTTTTAAGTGATGAACTTGATTGTTTGTTATGAAAATGGCTGCTATGTTGTCAATGTGAATTGGTGTGTGCAAAAAGTTATAACCATAATCAAGCATCTAGTTTTGAATCCAGAGAACATGAGAGCAACAGGCTGATGCTACTATGTACTCAGCTTCTACTATTGAAACAGATACATTCATCTGCTTCTTGTACTGCCAGGATACTAGTCTAGGACCAAGAAATTGACAACCTCTAGAAGTGGACTTCCGATTGAAGTTGCATCCCCCATAGCCACTGTCTATGTATGCATCGAGGTTGAAATCCCCTTCCTTTGGATACCATAATCCAAGTGCAGGCTTGCCTTTAAGATATCTAAATATCCTCTTCACATCATTCACATAAGATTCCTTGGGATTTGCTTGATATCTAGCACAAACACATACACCAAACATAATGTCAAGTCTACTTGCTGTTAGATACATGAGAGACCCTATCATTGATTGATAGTGAGTCTTGTCCACTGATTTGCTATCTGAGTCTGGACCAATCTTCATTTTTGTATCCACAGGAGTTCAGATAGACTGACCGTTTGCAAAATGAAATTTCTTCAACATGGATTCCACATATTTTGATTGATTGATGAAGATTCCATGTGTTGTCTGTTGTACTTGCGGTCCTAAGAAGAATGTGAGCTCCCCCATAGCATTCATCTGGAACTTGGAATGCATGAGATCTTCAAAATCCTTACAAAGTTGCTTGTTTGTTGATCCAAATATGATATCATCTATGTAGATCTGGATTACCAACATTTCATGTCCTTTTCTTTTTCTGAACAAAGTCTGATCAATCTTTCCTCTCTCGTATCCATGAGCAAGAAGAAATTATGATAGAGTCTCGTTCCACTTTTGTGGGGCTTGATGTAGGCCATACAAAGTTTTGTCAAGCTTGTACACCCTATGAGGGTAATTCAGGTCCTCAAATCCTGGTGATTGACTCACATAGACTTCTTTAGAGATTTTTCCATAAAGAAATGCACACTTTACATCCATTTGATAAACAGTGAATTTCATAGATGCAGAGTACGAAAGAAAAATTCTAATGGCTTCTAATCTGGCAACAGGTGCAAACGTCTCTGCGGTCCTCGTCTTGTTCTTTGCGGCCCGGGGTCTACCAGCACGACCACCCCGTACACCACCTCTAAAAGCCTTAGATGATCTACCTCCAGCAATCCTCTAACACTATAAGATCCCAACACCAACACGGTCATTCAAGGTAATAGCTCAGTTAATGTTAAGTATAGTAAGTCTCTAATTACAGTGGCCAGTTGTGATTAGCCACTTACTTTACTCTTCGTTCCCCGAGCATTTCCTATCCTGACTACATCAGTATTCAAATCTACTAAAGCATATAAATCAAATAGCATGCGTACATAATACCGGTTAACATTATAAAAGAATTACCTGATGGCACATAGCTACTCGGGCTGACATTCCTCCATTCGGTCCCATTTTCAGTTTAAGTTTAGGTTTTTGAAAATATTTACCTATTTCTCTTAAACTTTGGCTCTGATACCAACTTGTAAGGCCCGTTCCTGGAAGCCTCACAGTTGGCCAATCACAGCTTAATTAAAATAAACATTTCATAATTCATTAATACTACGCAGTGGAATTAAACATCAAAAGCCATTTATTAATTTATAAACACTGTTGCTTAGCAATACAGGTTTGTTAATAGTTACAAAAGACCCTTAATTTGCATTAAAAAACAACAATATTATAGGTCATGAATGGATGTCAGCCAAATCCCGGCGAGTAGCCTCTCCGAGTGCCATCCTCAGCAAATTACCTGCCAACTGAAAACGCATAAAAGTCAGCCTCGCTGAGTGAGTTCTAGTTTTAAAATCATAAAAATATCTTGATAGATTTATATACAAAATACTTCTTAAAGAAAATATCTTATCTTTCTTTCGGATGTGATCACACACCATACATACAAATCATATCCATTACATTATCACCATTCTCTTTCTTGCTTTTTATCATTATCTTTCACTGTCGATATGGATCAAAGTGCTATACCCCCCATATAATGCGCATAAACCTGGTACTGGGCCTTGAAGTCTATAAATAGACTCCATTCGTGGTGCACATATGCTGGCACAAGTACCGGGGCAGCAACAGTGGTCCCCTCAATCTTAAAGATTAACCCCATGTACATCCTTTGGGTTAGCTAAACCGTACACAGTTGAGCTAACGACAACATGGTCGTGCACCTCCTGTAAATTTTTACTTGCAAGTCTTTTCATTCCTTATGTTCCACTTTTCGTTAATATTAATCTTCTACTTGATTAATAATAATACTTTATGATCATAGGCAATCCACATAAAGTCACATGTTAATATCATAATAGGCACATAAGGACAGCCCACAACATGCATAAGATAATCAGATACAAGCATCAAGTCAACCATGGTCAAACCCTAATCTTGATCTTCCAAAATTCCAAAAAATTTCTTAAGTCTTAAACTAATGCGGATGAACAAAACCAATGCGGGTGAACAACTGTAAATGCGTGTGAATGAAAACTAATGCTGATGAACAAAAGTGAATGCAGATGAACACTTGCAAATGCGGATGAACAGCTTGCAAATGCGGATGAACACTTGCAAATGCGGATGAACGACTTGCAAATGCGGATGAACACTTGGTAATTATTCTATCGTAAAATAAATACTGATGGCCACTGTAGCAAATGCGCATGCATAAAAAGAAAAGCTGATGGATACTTAAGCTGAATTAAGGCAAATGCGGGTGAACAAAACTCTTAGGCAATTATCACAGTGTAAATGCAGATGAACCATCAGACCTGTAAATGAGACTTATGCTATAACCAGTTCTAAAACCTCATTCCCATACATTCTTAACATAGATCAATCATGCTAAACTCTTAGGACAAGCTTACAACCTCATAGAACATAGAAGTTCATACACGTACATACACAGTTAACATTCACGTTGGTTGTAAAACATTTTAATGCATTTTCAGCCCCAAAGAAGTTTAAAAACATAGAATCAGGGTCCTAGAACTCACCTATTGCAGGAAACAAGTGAATCTCCTCCCAACTTGCGTGCACAAGAGTTCAAACACCTAGAACAAGCCAAAACAAACACCCAAACACCAAAAACACATAGAAATCAGTTTCTAAGGTTGAAACCTCAAAGAAACCGAACCAATTAATCACAAAAACCTACTAACCTTGAATAATCTTCTTCTTCTTCACAATTCGACCGAGAGAAAACACAAAAACCAGCTTTCTTTTTTTTTTTTTTCGAAAAGCAGCAGGAGAAAGAGCATGGGCGACCATGCTCTTTATACACCCACTTTTGACTTTTTGGTACTAGTTACACAAAGCACCCCTCAACTTTGCCTTCTTTTTATTTTCTTCAAATTACTTTTCTTTCCTTTTTACTTCGATGAAATTTCGGGTGTTACAGGACCCTGTTAAGTACATAAGAAGCATAGTTGACTGCTTCAGCCCAAAAAATTATTGGAAGCTTTGACTCAATCAGCATAGTTCTTGCTGCTTTGATGAGTGTCCTATTCTTCCACTCAGCAACACCATTTTGCTGAGGTGTCCCAGTAGCACTGAACAGTCTGAGAATCCCCTTGCTTGCACAGAATGAGGAAAAGATATGATTTCTGAATTCAGTACTGTTATCGCTTCGGATGGCTATAACATTCCTCTTGTTGACAGACTCAATAGAAAGGATAAGCTTTTGAAGCTCTTCGGCAGTATTTCCCTTGCTTGCTAGAAATCTTACCCAAGAATATCTGGAATAATCATCTGTAACAACCAAGCAATAAGATTTCTTAGCAATTGATTTAACACTGATAGGACCAAATAAATTAGTATGTAATAATTCGAGGGGTTTTGAAATTGTGTTTTTAAGCTTAAGCTTGTGTGGCTTTTTGTGCTGTTTGCCTTGAGCACAAGCCATGCATTTTTCTACCACTAAAAAATCTTTAAGTGGTAGTCCCCTCACAAGATTGTTCTTAACTAATTTATTTATATTTTTAAAATTAACATGTCCTAATCGACGATGCCACAAGAAGGATTCAGAAGAAGAGGCTTTGGACAGAAGACATGTTACAGTGGATGTAGAATCTTGTGATCCCATATCAAGAAGATAGGTATCATTCTTTCTTGGAGCACGCATGATCACTAGATCTTCTGAAATAATGAACTCTGGTTTAAGAAACAAGCATTCATTTGACATAAACAGCACTGGAATATCTTTATCACAAATTTGTGACACGCTTAACAGATTGAATGCTAATTCGAGAACATAAATTTGTGAGTAAGTCTTTCAACCCGGTCATGTGCCTTGAACATCCACTGTCAACATGCCAAAGACTATTGATAGCTCTTCTGGAATGTTCCTGGCGTAAGAAAAAAAATTTGTTAAGACTTGGAAATTGGGACCCAAGCCTTGACTGACTTAGACCTTGGAACGGAAGATTTTTTACAAAAGAAATTATTTACAAAGATTTAATCTACTTCCTAATGAACTATGATTTATATTTCTATTAACAAATGCAGGACATGTTTTAATAACATGATCATCCTTTCCACATCTAAAACATCAGGACTTCAATCCTTTCTTGTTAAATCTTGAAACAGATGCTTGATCAGTTAAGATTTCTTCCTCACCTTCAGACGTGTAAGAATTTGAATTGCTACATGAGTCATGTGATTCTTTTAATATTTCCTTTGTGACTTTCATTTTAGCAAATCCGGATTCATTTTCATTAATATTGTTAACGTTTGAAGAAGTTGTCTCAATATCTTTAAGATTGGAAATCCGGCTTGGTGCGAAAGATGGGATAGGATGAGAAAGAAACTTTTCAAAATAATTTGGGTGAGAACGTCTGTTTGAAGCATTAGGTAAACAATTATCATAACTATTAACAAGAGAATTTGAAACATCATCATTAGATTCATCAATCTCTGAGGATAAACAAAATGAACTAGAGCTAGGGCTACATAAACTACTGTCTGTGACAGACGTTTGTGAAACAAATCTACTTAAACTACTTTCTATAGAAGACTTTTTGGAATCTGAAACGTTAAAACTAGAGCTGCCCAGACCACTACTTGCACCATAATCATATTCCTCTTAAATCTCCTTATGATTTACTCCTTCTAAACCTACATACAAACTGTCAGTATCTTTTTGAATTAATTCATTAGTTGGATGAGGTGTAGGCATAGGAGAATAACAATAAGTGCTAAGTAGAGGACAAACATGAGTGGGTTCTGTGCTTCCCAAACCAGTCTTAATTCTAGCCCCCCTTTGATTCATGCAAAGCTCCTCAAGTTTCATCCCAAAAATTGTCCATTTTTCAAGTTTGGTTTTTAATTTGCTTGTTTCAAATTCAGCAAGTGCTACATGTTCATTTAAAGCATTTACTTCAACGTTTCTTTCCAAAAGATTTCTTTTTAAATGCTCATTTTCTTTTAATGCTTCATTTAACTTAACAAAATATTTAGCCTCATTTGTTTTAAGTTCCTTATTAATTTGTTTCAATTCCTTTTCATTATCCAATAATAATTTGTTTGCCTTATAAACCCCAAATAAACGAATTTTGCAAGGAGGAGAGCACATGTCTTGAATTACCTCATAAGGGAGACCCATAACTACCTTTTCAGCAGCCAGGGCCTTGTCACACTGACAGACCGGAGTATTCTTCTTGTCTTCTTCATCCTCCACTACTTTCCTACTATCCTTCTCAACTTTACTATCCTCTTTCAAATTTTCTTTTGACTCACCCATCTTCTTTTCATCTTCAATACCTGCTTTCTCACATCCACCCTCTTCAACTTCAGCTTTCTCAACCTTTTTCTCTTCATCCTGAACCCTTTCCTTGCTGCTTTCACCAATAACCTCTTGAGTCTCACTCTTGAACTCTCTAAAAGGATCAAAGTCATCAATAGATTCCACTTCACTGTTCACTAACTCCACCACTAGTGCATGATTGATTTCTTCTTCAGTTTACTTAATTTTTGCGCTCCAATCAAAGTTTGAGATGAGAGCCGTTTCCTTCTTTGACTTGACTTCTTCTTTGTAAGTTATTTGGATAACTTTAGAAGTTTCAAAAGTTCCTGGTTCAGAAATGATAGGATTCAAACATTCTCTTTTAAAGTGCCCCAGCTGTTTGCAATTAAAGCATCTTAATTTTGAATTATCAAAACCAAGCTTAGAATTCTGATTCTGATTTTCAAAGCTCCTTCTACCAGTTCGTTCCATGAATCTTCTTGCACATAGTGTGAGCATGGCCATTTGTCATTGGATGTCTATTTCTTCTAAGTCATCTGGATCAACTTGATACATGTCTTCAACAGTCATTCCTTTTCCTTTTAACTCCCCAGCAACTAAAGCTTCATAACTGTGCACGAACATCCCAAATAATGCCATAGTATCTGATGGAATCTGAGCAGTGACAGAAGGCTTTGAACTTGAACCAACACCTGTAGATCCCCCACTAGACACATTTGAAGCACCAGATCCTGTAGAACCACCATAAACTGAACCATACAAAGACGAGTTTGCAGCGGATGACATTAATGCAGCATTTTATGGATATACAGTGGCTGGCATCATGGATTGATTGTATTCTCTCCTCTTTAAATCCAAATCAAAAGATTTCAATTTGTTGATTACATCCATAAGTTTGTAATCAGCAAAGTTTCTTTCCTGCTTCAACATCCTAACTTGTAGGCTCTATTGAGGTGGAAGAGAGTCCAAGAGTTTAGAGACTTATTCATGATTTCCCAACTGCTCATCATATTTCTTTAATGTGCTTGAGATGGACAAAAATCGATTTGTTATATCAGTAAGGCTTTCAATTTTGTGTCCTACAAAAGAATTAAACTCCTTTTCAGCTTGAGCTTTCTTGTCTGTCCTCAGATCCTCATTTCCATCATAGAATTCACATAACGAGTCATACAAAGATTTTGCATCCTTGTGTTCAGCAAATCTGTTGTAGATGTCTTGAGATTAGCAGAGAGTTAAAGCTCCAAAACCTTTCTGATCACAATCAATTAACTTCAAATCTCTTTCAGTAAAGTTAGATGGATTGGTGTTTGGAGAAATAACTTGACCGACAGTGACAGTTGGAGTATGAGGACCATTTACAATTGATTCCCATTGATTATGATCGATGTAGCAAAATGTAACACCCAAAACTTTTGTCAAAATAAAAAGGAAAGAAAAGTATTTTGAAGAAAATAAAAAGAAGGCAAAGTTGAGGGGTGCTTTGTGTAAATAGTACCAAAAAGTCAAAAAATGCACTTTATATGGGCATGGCCGCCCATATCATCTTGTTGTTGCAGTTGTTCGACTGAAAGGAAGAAGAAAGAAAGCTGCAGACAAGCTCTCTCGGTTCCAAGAAGGATACAAAACAAAAATCTTCAAGGTTAGTGGGTTTTTGTTGATGTTTGGGTCGGTTCTTTGAGGTTTTCCACCTTAGAAACCGATTTCTATGTGTTCTATGTGCTTTGGTTGGTTGTTTTGCTTGTTTAGGTGTTTGGACCTGTGTGTAAAAGCAAGTTTGTAGGAGTTTTACTTGTCTTCTACACTAGGTGAGTTCTATGACCCTGATTTTATGTTTTTGAACTTCCTTGGGGCTGAAAATGCATATAAAATGTTTCACAACAGTCATGAATGTTAACCGTGTGTATATGCGTATGATTTCTGTGTTTTATGAGGATGTAAGCTTGTTCTAAGAGTTTAGCATGATAGATCCATGTTAAGAATGTATGAGAATAAGGTCTTGGAACTGGTTATAGCAAAAGTCTAAATTACAGGTTAGATAGTTCATCTGCATTTAAACTGTGAAATTTGCATGTGTTTTGTTCATGAACATTTGCTACAGTGTTCCTCCGCATTTGAAGTGTTCACTCGCATTTGCCTTAATTCAGCCTAAGTGTTCATCAGCATTTCTCTTGTATATGCACATTTGCTACAATGTCCATCAGCATTTCTTTTGTATATGCGCATTTGCTACAGTGTTCATCAACGTTTCCCTTAAGACAATAATTACCAAGTGTTCACCCGCATTCACTTTTGTTCACCCGCATTTGCAAGTTGTTCATCCGCATTTGCAAGTTGTTCACCCACATTAGTTTTGTTCACCCGCATTGGTTTTGTTCACCCGCATTTCTTTAAGACTTAAGGAATTTTTCTGAAATTTTGGAAGATCAGAATTAGGGTTTGACCATGGTTGACTTGATGGTTTTATTTGATTATCTCATGCATGTGTGGGCTGCCCTTATGTGCCTATTATGATATTATTATGTGGCCTTATGTGGTTTGTTCATAATTATGAAGTATTATTAATCAAGTGAAAGATTAATGCTAATGAAAGTGGAACATAAAGAATGTAAGAAAGCCTTGCAAGCAAATTCACAATGAGGTTCACAACCGCTAGGTTGTTAGCTCAACTGTGTGTGGTTTAGCTAACCCTAGAGGATACACACAGGGTCAATCTTTAAGATTGAGGGGACCACTGTTGCTGCCCCGGAACTGGAGTCAGCATTAGTGCACCACGGATGGGGTCTATTTATAGACCTCAGGCCCAGTACCAGGTTTATGCGCATTATATGGGGGTATAGCACTTTGGTCCATATTGAGGTGAAAGATTAAAAGTAAAAGTTCAAGTGAACGGCCATGGAAATGGTGAAGAAAGTTAATGATGATAATGAATGTTAATTGAATGTATGTATGATGTGTGATCACATACGAATGAATGGTTAAATATTTTAAAGAGTATTTTTGTATATAAATCCTACAAGGTATTTTCTATTGATTTTAAAACTAGAACTCACTCAGCAAAGCTAACTTTTATGCATTTTCAATTGGCAGGTAATATTGCTGAGGATGGCACTTGGGGAGGCTACTCGTCCGGTCAAGGCTGACGTCCATTCATGAACATAACATTGTTGTTTCGAAATGCAAACTAATGATCTTTTGTGACTATTAACAAATATGTATTGCTTAGCAACAGTGGTTATAAACTAATGAATGGCTTTTGATATTTAAGTTCCGCTGCAATGTTTGATAAATTATGAAATGCTTTATATATTGTGCTGTGAATGTCCAATTGTGAGGTTTCCAAGAACAGGGCCTTACAAGTTGGTATCAGAGCCAAAGTTTAAGAGAAATGGGTAAATATTTTCAAAAAAAAAACCTAAACTTAAACTGAAAATGGGACCGAATGGAGGGATGCCAGCCTGAGTAGCTACGTGCCATCAGGTATTTCTTTTTATTATGATAACCGGTATTATGTGCGCATGCTATTTGATTTATGTGCTTTAGTAGATTTGAATGCTAATGTAGTCAGGATAGGAAATGCTCGGGGAACGAAGATTAAAGTAAGTGGCTAATAACAACTGGCCACTGTAATTAGGGACTTACTATACTTAACATTAACTGAGCTATTACCTTGAATGACCATGTGAGTGTTTGAATCTTATAGTGTTAGAGGATGGCTGGAGGTAGATCATCTAAAGCTTCTAGAGGTGGAGTACGGGGTGGTCGTGCTGGTAGACCCCGGCCCACAAAGAACAAGATGAGAATTGCAGAGACGGCTCCTGCTGAGCCTGAGCTTCATCACCCGGAGGGAGTGGATGAGAGTGCCAATTTGAGGGCCTTAGTGAAATAGGCCGTGGTGGAGGAGGTTCACCAAGTCAAGCAGACGATCCTACCATCTGTCGTGACTGAGGTGATCTGGGCCGTAAGGAAGGATGCGAGGAAAGAAAAGGAGGAAGAGAGAAGGGCTGTTGCTGGGAGAAGGGAGAATAAGGGAGATCACGATGATGAGGAGGAGATGAATGTTGAAAGGGGAGCCCCCAGTGATGAAGAAGATGTAGGGGTGCGGGAGACCGCGAGGGGATGCAGCTACGGGGCATTCCAACGGTGTAAACCCCCTACTTTTGACGGCAACGGTAACGCTGCTACTGCCCACCGCTGGGTTAGAGAAATGGAGGCAGTGTTGGATATTAGTGAGTGCAGGAAGGATCAGAAGGTGAAATTTGCCACTCACTCATTTGTTGACTCGGCTCTATGTTGGTGGGACAATATTGTCCAAGCCGAGGGCAACAGGGCCATCGGGAGGATGAGATGGGGAGAATTAAAGAAGTTGGTTGTTGAGGAATTCTATCCTCACAGGGAACTAGACAAGATAGAGCGAGAGTTCCTACAGCTTGAGGCGGGAACCATGACCCACCAGCAATACACCACGAAGTTTAACGAAATGGCAAGACTGGTGCCGGATCAGGTGACGCCAGTGTCCTGGAAGATTAAGAGGTATGTGCAGGGACTGCCGGCTGACGTTCGAAGGCACTTGATTGTTGCCCGACCAAGCACTTTTAGGTCGGCAGTGGATCTGGCTGGGAGGCTTTACGATGAAAGAGAGGTGTCGGTGGTTGAGGTGAAGAAGACAGGTGGTGGCGACAAGAACTGGAATGGGAAGTGGTTTGGACGTGGTGGTTTCACCCCAAATAGCAAGAGGTCGAGGATGGATGACCGCCAGGTTGTTACTGCAAGCTTGGGGTTGAAGCGGTGTGACAAGTGAGAGAAGGAACATAGAGGGGAATGCCGTTTGGGATCGAATATTTGCTTCAGATGTGGGAAGCCCGGTCATATGGCAAAAGATTGTGGAGTGTCGAGGTGCTTCCATTATGGAGGGACTGGCCAAAGAAGCCACGAATGCAGGAAGCTGAGGGCTGAGAGCTCTGGGGGCAAGAAGGTGCCTGAAGAAGGGGGTAGAGGGCAAGTGCTAGAGCCTTCACGATGACCCGAGAGGAAGCACGGGTAGACCCCGATGTCGTGTCGGGTATGTTTCTAGTAAATCAAACTTGTGCCTCTGTATTATTTGATTCTGGTGCTAGTAGGAGTTTCATATCTGCTACTTTCTATGCTAAGCTGCCTGTTAGTAGTAGAAGAATTGATGAGCCATTTGATGTAAAAATTGCTATTGGTAAGTCTACCAGAATTTCTGATATGATTGAGGATTGTGGCATAGAGTTAGAAGGACATAGGTTCTCTGCTAAACTATATGTGATGCCCCTAGGTGGATTTGATGTAGTTCTGGGGATGGATTGGTTGGCAGCCTATGAGGCAAACATCGTGTGTCGAAAGAAGATGATTCGGTTAGTTGCACCCGATGGGAGTTCAGTGACAGTTTATGGCGATCGCATCACTACGGTTCCGAAGGTGATTTCGATGGAAGTGGCAGAGAAGTGTATGAGGCGCGGATGTAATGCCTACTTGGCATACGTAAAAGATGTGGATACGTCGATACCGCAATGGTCCGATGTGCCGGTAGTGTGTAACTTCCCAGACGTGTTCCCAGAAGATCTGCCAGGTGTGCCACCTGACCGCGAGATTGAATTTCAGATTGACTTGATACCCGGTACGCATCCCGTTGCTAAGGCACCATATCGGTAAGCTCCGACCGAGATGAAAGAACTGATGGATCAGCTACAGCAACTGATGGATAAGGGGTTTATTAGACCGAGTATCTCTCCTTGGGGTGCTCCGGTATTATTCATAAAGAAGAAAGACGACAGTATGAGAATGTGTATAGACTACCGAGAGTTGAACAAGTTGACAGTAAAGAATCGTTACCCCCTACCGAGAATTGATGTCCTATTTGATCAGCTTCAGGGTGCCAGTTGGTTTTCCAGGATAGATCTTTGATCTGGCTACCATCAGCTGAAGGTAAAGGAACAAGATATCCTGAAGACAGCGTTCCGCACACGTTATGGACATTACGAGTTTCTCGTTATGTCATTCGGTTTAACTAACGCGCCAGCTGCCTTTATGGATCTGATGAACCAAGTGTGTCGGTCGATGTTAGATAAATCAGTGATTGTCTTTATTGATGATATTCTGATTTATTCGAAGAGCAAAGAAGAACACGCCGACCACATACGTGAAGTGTTGGAGACACTTAGAAAGGAAAAGTTGTATGCTAAATTCTCTAAGTGTGTTTTTTGGTTGCGGGAAGTTTAGTTTCTGGGTCATGTGGTGAATAACGAAGGAATTCTGGTGGACCCGGCAAATGTTGAGGCGGTAATTCAATGGAAGTCTCTAAAGACGCCATCTGAGATTCGTAGTTTCTTGGGTTTGGCGGGTTACTACCGAAGGTTTATCCAAGACTTTTCCAAGATAGCCTCACCTTTGACTAAGTTGACATGCAAGGATGTGAAGTATGTGTGGGGACGGGAACAGGAGGATGCGTTTGAGGAGTTGAAAGCTAGACTAACCCAAGCTCCTATTTTGACATTACCTGAAGGGAGTGAAGACTTAGTGGTGTATTCGGATGCCTCCTATTCGGGACTGGGTTGCGTGTTAATGCAACGTGGGAGAGTAATAGCCTACGCATCCCAACAGTTGAAAACCCACGAGGTCAATTATCCCATGCATGATTTGGAGCTCGCGGCTGTGGTCTTTGTATTAAATATTTGGCGGCATTACCTGTACAGGGTGAAATACACAATCTTCACGGACCACAAGAGCCTGAAGTATTTCTTTGAGCAGAAAGATCTCAACATGAGGCAGAGGAGGTGGTTAGAGCTGATTAAGGATTATGATTGTGAAATCCATTACCATCCGGGTAAAGCCAATGTAGTGGCTGATGCACTCAGCCAAAAAGAGAGACCTGAGCCAATCCGGGTGAAGGCTTATCAATTGGTGATGACCTCTAATGTGATGACACAGGTAAAAGAATTCCAAGATGAAGCGTTAAAAGAAGATCGCCTCAACTCCGAGAGGATGAGAGGTTAGTCGCAGAATTGGGAGAGAATACCCACGGGGTTAATACCCGCTTTGGACGGATGTGGATTCCTCGATATGGGATCTATGTGGGCGAATTATGGACGAAGCTCATAAGACTCGATACTCCATTCATCCCGGTGCTACCAAGATGTATCAAGATATGAAGATAAAGTACAGGTGGCCGGGTATGAAATGTGACATGGCGGAGTATGTGAGTAAGTGCCTTACTTGCTTGCAAGTGAAGGCAGAACACCAGAAGCCATACGGGAAGATCCAAACCTTGGATATACCCGAATGGAAGTGAGAGCACATCACCATGGACATCATAACAAAGCTACCCCGTACTGCGAGGGGGTGCGATACCATCTGGGTAATAGTTGACCGATTGACAAAGAGTATTCCTCCGAGAGACTGGCGGACCTGTTCATCAAAGAGATTGTAGCTTGCCATGGTGTGCTGGTGTCTATTGTGTCAGATCTTGACACCCGGTTCACCTCGAAGTTTTGGAAGAGATTCCATGATGCTATGGGGACGAGACTACACATTAGCACGGCTTACCATCCTCAAACAGATGGTCAATCTGAGCGAACGATTCAGACGCTCAAGGATATGTTCCGTTCATGTGTGATTGACTTTGGAGGAAGTTGGGATGATCACCTACCGTTGGTGGAGTTCTCGTACAACAACAGTTATCATGCCAGCATTGGTATGCCACCATATGAGATGCTATATGGTAGAAGGTGTAGAACGCCCATGTGTTGGGGAGACATCAGCCAGAAAGAGTAGGGAAGTATCGAGGTGATCGAGGCTACGATTGAAAAGTTGGAAAAGATCAATGCCTTTATGAAGGCAGCCAAAGATAGGCAAAATTCGTATGCCGATAAGAGGCGTAGACCCATCGAGTTAAACGTGGGTGATAAAGTCATGTTAAAGGTCTTGCTTTGGAAAGTGATCATCCGATTCCGGAAGAGGGGCAAGTTGAGTCCAAGATACATAGGGCCTTTTCGAATCGTTGCACAAGTAGGAGAGGTGGCCTACCGTCTAGAATTCCCCAATGAGTTAAGTGGGATTCACCCCGATATTCCATGTATCTCATCTAAGAAAATGCTTAGCCGATAAAGATATGATTGTACCATTGGATGATATTGAAGTGGATGAACGGCTCAATTATGTGGAGCAACCAGTGCCAATCATCGACCGAAAGGAGAAGAGGTTGAAAAATAAAGTGGTTCCACTTGTGCGGGTACAATGGAAACATCGAAAGGGTTCCAAGTCTACGTGGGAGACCGAAGAAGAAATGAGACAGCACTACCCTCAGTTATTTGAAGTATGACAGGTTTCCGGGACGAAACCTCTTTAAGGGGGGTAGACTTGTAACACCCAAAACTTCGGTCAAAATAAAAAGGAAAGAAAATTATTTTGAAGAAAATAAAAAGAAGGCAAAGTTGAGGGGTGCTTTGTGTAAATAGTACCAAAAAGTCAAAAAATGCACTCTATATGGGCATGGCCGCCCATATCATCTTGTTGTTGCTGTTGTTCGACTAAAATGAAGAAGAAAGAAAGCTGCAGACAAGCTCTCTCGGTTCCAAGAAGAATACAGAACTAAAATCTTCAGGGTTAGTGGGTTTTTGTTGATGTTTGGCTAGGTTCTTTGAGGTTTTCCACCTTAGAAACCGATTTCTAAGTGTTGTATGTGCTTTGGTTGGTTGTTTTGCTTGTTTAGGTGTTTGGACTTGTGTGTAAAAGCAAGTTTGGAGGAGTTTTACTTGTCTTCTACACTAGGTGAGTTCTTTGATGCCGGTTTTATGTTTTTAAACTTCCTTGGGGCTGAAAATGCATATAAAATGTTTTACAACAATCATGAATGTTAACCGTGTGTATATGCATATGATTTCTGTGTTTTATGAGGATGTAAGCTTGTTCTAAGAGTTTAGCATGACAGATCCATGTTAAGAATGTATGAGAATGAGGTCTTGGAACTGGTTATAGCAAAAGTCTAAATTACAGGTTAGATAGTTCATCCGCATTTAAACTATGAAATTTGCATGTGTTTTGTTCATGAACATTTGCTACAGTGTTCCTCCGCATTTGAAGTGTTCACCCGCATTTGCCTTAATTCAGCCTAAGTGTTCATCAGCATTTCTCTTGTATATGCGCATTTGCTAGAGTGTCCATCAGCATTTCTTTTGTATATTCGCATTTGCTACAGTGTTCATCAGCATTTCCCTTAAGACAATAATTACCAAGTGTTCACCCGTATTTGCAAGTTGTTCACTCGCATACACTTTTGTTCACCCGCATTTGCAAGTTGTTCACCCGCATTAGTTTTGTTCACCCGTATTGGTTTTGTTCACCCGTATTTCTGTAAGACTTAAGGAATTTTTCAGAAATTTTGGAAGATCAGAATTAGGGTTTGACCATGGTTGACTTGATGGTTTTATTTGATTATCTCATGCATGTGTGGGCATTATGTGCCTATTATGATATTATTATGTGGCCTTATGTGGTTTGTTCATAATTATGAAGTATTATTAATCAAGTGAAAGATTAATGCTAATGAAAAGGGGAACATAAAGAAAGTAAGAAAGCCTTGCAAGCAAATTCACAATGAGGTTCATAACCGCTAGGTTGTTAGCTCAACTGTGTGTGGTTTAGCTAACCCCAGAGGATAAACACAGGGTCAATCTTTAAGATTGAGGGGACCACTGTTTCTGCCCCGGTACTAGAGTCAGCATTAGTGGACCATGGATGGTGTCTATTTATAGACCTCAGGCCCAGTACCAGGTTTATGCGCATTATATGGGGGTATATCACTTTGGTCCATATCGAGGTGAAAGATTAAAAGTAAAAGTTCAAGTGAACGGCCATGGAAATGGTGAAGAAAGTTAATGATGATAATGAATGTTAATTGAATGTTTTTATGATGTGTGATCACATACGAAGGAATGGTTAAATATTTTAAAGAGTATTTTTGTATATAAATCCTACAAGGTATTTTCTACTGATTTTAAAACTAGAACTCACTCAGCAAAGCTGAATTTTAGGTATTTTCAGTTGGCAGGTAATATTGCTGAGGATGGCACTTAGGGAGGCTACTCGTCCGGTCAAGGCTGACATCCATTCATGAATATAATAACATTGTTATTTCGAAATGCAAACTAATTATCTTTTGTAACTATTAACAAATATGTATTGCTTAGCAACAGTGGTTATAAACTAATGAATGGCTTTTGATATCTAAGTTCCATTGCAATGTTTGATAAATTATGAAATGCTTTATAAAATGTGCTGTGAATGTCCAACTGTGAGGTTTCCGGGAATGGGGCCTTACATAAAAGAAGGTTTTCAAACATCTTTTCCAGTCCTCAAAGTTATCACCATTTATAAGCCTCGGTGGCCTATTTGGAGCAACACTCTCCAAGGCTGATATGGTAATTTTGGTAGACATAATTAGCTAAAGAGGATAGTTTCGCTGACAAACAAGTAAATTCGCTGGTAACTTCGCTGGCAAATTCACTGCTAGATTCGCTGCTAGATTCGCTGGAATACAAGCAGTAGTTTCGCTCGAACCAATGATCGACAACTCTAGTTTCGGCTATAGTTTCATTGAGACTAGTAGAACTTTCGTTCTAAAATAAGTTCGCCAGCGCTTTTGCTTATAGTGACTAGCAGAGGGTTGAACTTTTGTTCAAAAGTGGGCTACTTTCGCTGACAGTAACACGTGAATTTGAAATCACCAAATCCTTAGTTTCGCTGGTAAATTTGCTAGACGAACTGTAAATTCGCCCGATGAATCTGAAACCCCTTTTCAAAACAGAATCAACCCAATCGCATCGAAAACACAATGAATTTGAAATCTGATGATTACATTAGCTTTGCCCATCAAAAACGTACCATCCTCAATCAATTTCCATAACAGAAACACCCGAATCAGTATGCAAAATCGATGGAACAGTACTATTTTTTGAAAAATGACCAAAAACCAACTAATCAACAGCACAATGGCTTTTATACCATATTGTTGGTCCACTTGATCAATTCAATAGTACACTTGATGCTTGACAATGATATTCCACCAAATTGACACTTATAGACACAATAACATAATGATATCAATTGAATCTAAATAATAATAACAATAACAAAGGCTCAATGATATTGAAAATAAACTTCCAGCCACACACAATTACAACAGCAAAAATTCTGTATTAGGGTTTTGCCAAAAAGTTCCTCACAAAGATGATTACAATATATAAGTAACCTGCAAACTACAGATTCGCCGGGTGATCTAAATCAGCTGACTCCAGGCGAAACTATAGTTTTTCCTGTAGTTTCGCTGCCATAAAAAAATACATAGAAAGACAAATTACAAGGAAGAACTAACAATTAACCTATTAGAAAAACAAAATAAACCTATTAACTATAGTGAGTCCAACCTATGTAGATCATCAATTTCACTGCTACTTTCGCTGGTACTTTCGCTTCTACTTTTGCTGGGAGATTCGACAGCAGTTTTGCTCGAACAAATGAGTGCTGGAAAACCCTAGTTTCGGCAATAGATTCACTGAAACTAGTAGAACTTTCGTTCTGAGGACAATTTCGGCAGCACTTTCTTGGCAATCAAAGGAGGTGAACTTTCGTTCAAAATGAGGTGCTTTTGCTGAGTAACAAAGATCAATTTCCAAGATCACAAATTTGGTAGTTTCGTTGGAAAAATAGTAGTTTCGCTGGATGAACAACAGTTTTTTTGGATGAAACTATAAGCCTTTTCGAATAGGAAATCAACTAGAATTCACCCAAATCACAATGAATTTATGATTGGATGATTGGGATAGCTTCCTATACAAATACCAGATGATTTTCAATCCCATACCAAAAACATAGAAGATAAGAATCAAAATGAATGGAATAGTGTTTTTGCAAAAAAACCCATCAAAAACTCAACAAATCAAGAGCACTAAGGCTCTGATACCATATTGTTGGTCCATTTAATTGATAATCAATGCAAATGATCTATAAAACATAGAAATCCCACTAAATAGACATAAAACTATCAATGACACAATGAACAAGTTTCAAATATTTTCAATCATCTCCAAACTCCCACAATGAATATGAAACAAAGGCTCAAATATGATCAAAATAAGCTTCCAGCCCAATACACAGAATTGCAATAACAATATTTCACTATTAGGGTTTGCAAAAAAGTTGCTTACAATGAATAAAACTTTCAATATATAAGCAGATTATAGTTTCGCTGATAGTTTGGCTGGATAGCGAAATTGTCTTGGCCATACCTAGTTTCACCCGGCGATGAAACACAGTTTTGCTAGGTGAACTAGATCAGCTGACTACGAGCAAAACTCAGTTTCGCTCATAGTTTTGTAGGCACAAAACTTACAAAATACAAAATACAAACTAAGTAAACTAACATTAAACCTATTACATTAATAAACAAAATAAAAATAATAACGATATTGAGTCCAACCTACACTATATCATCAGTCCCTCACAAAAGGACTGGCATCTTCAAAACTTTGAAAAAGCTGTCCACTAACTTCACTGGAAGATTCACTAATCTTCTTCCAGGTATGCTTGAGCCAACGGCTCCTGGTGACATCCCTACAAGCCCAGCAGGTGATGAACCCACACCAGACACCACCACTTTAATGCCAATTACTTCTTCCCACCCAATCAAAATAACCTACACAAGAAGCCCCAAACAAACCCTTGATCAATCTACTCTGCTTGATCAGGTCCCCTCTGTTCAAACCAAAAAGGCTACAGTGGAACTCAGGGCTCCCACTCAGCCAGAGGTCCAACCATCCTCCACCATTGACCATAATGTTAGTGTAACGAACCCACAACCTAAGCCATTAGCCCTTAGGGTGAGTCTCAACACTTCCCTGAGTAGCCAAAAAGGGACAGCCACATCATTGGCTCAACGGCTATTACAGAAGAGCCATTAGGTGTTGACCAAAGTCCCGGGTCACTAGATATAACTTCTCTATCCTTTGTTGACCTATTAACCCGACCTGATGAGGACATTATGTTCCATCCGAGCCATGATATTGATCTACCACACCACTCTCAAGATCAATCGTGCCCCAGGAAACCTCTAATGTCTAGCCCACATTAGCTAAACCTAACTGAGGTGAGTCCAACTGGTGTGAGGGTGACTCATGTAGGCTCAGCTGCCACTACTGAGAGTATTTCACTAACCTCTCAGGACAATGGTAACATCAGTGAGACTAAGTCTACGACAACCTTGCCAATTGATGCCACTGAAAGAGATATCAGTAAGCAAGGGTATCCAGGGCACCTAAAGACCACTACTGGTGGTGATGATGAATATACTAGGTATGTTATCTCATCTCCCAATGATTCTTCGGAAGAAGATGAGGGTAGTCTGAAACTCACATCAGAGACCTGCTTTCTAAAGTCTCAAACCTTGAACTAAAGGTTAAGACTTTAGAGTACAGGTCTGCCACTCAGCAACTTGAGATTGAACATCTCAAGGCTCAACTAGCTGAGAAATAGATTGAGAAGTCCGTTAGGCATGTACCAATTCAAGTTTCTTTAAGTTCTTCCTCTAGCTCATCTACTTATCAAGATGATTCTACCAAAAAGGGGGAGAATGTACAAAAACAAAGACATCTAGAACCCATCCTTGCCATCACTACTTCCCTTGATGAAATCTCTTCTTTCTTTCCCACACAACAACATCCTGCAACCATCTTTCCTTAACCACCTCCTATTACTATTCAAGTGGACCCAAGGATGCTTATTGACCTTAATGGATTCTTAACCAAATTTCTGATAAGCTCCTCCCTTGAACAACCCTCCCCTGATGTTGTCATAGCCTATTTCGGAGCTGAAGAGCTACAAAGGCTAAGTGCACCACCTACCTCTAACGAGGAAGTTGGTCAACCTAAGGTCTCTATTGAACCTGAGATTAACTTTGAAAGGGAAATACAGACTAGCAACCTACTTAGAAGGGATAGCTAGAGCAGTTCCAATTACTTTCAAAGCTGAAATCCAAGCTGCCAAAGGAATAATTGAACTATCTTCCTTGTCTGATGACTTGTTAATCACAGAGGCCATTCTTGACCTGGCCTCTGAGGTCAATAGTAAGGACTTCCTTACAACTCCCATCTCCCAAGCACCACAAGTTCAAACCCCCTCTTCCCAACCTGAAACCTCTAAGCCTGAGTCTCTAAAGGCTGAATCTTCCTCTGATCCTAAGGGAAAAGGAAGCTCACTACTGAATAGCTTCTAGAGGAAGAAAGGATGGAGAAGCTTAAAAAGAAAGGAAGAATTGTGATAGGTTCAAATGGATCGAATATGTGATTCTATGATAATGCAATGATTAATACAAACATAAAGTAATCAAACACATGCAATAAAAAAAACTCATAGATTTCATTGATAGCAAATGCACAGGATACAATGTGTAAGGGTTACAGTTCGTTTGTCTATGTCTATATCTACGTCTTTAGTTTCTAGTCTACCCTGCACAAGCGCCTAAATAGTTATCAAGCACCCAAATAGTGGTAAAGTGCATGAATAGTTCTGAAACGCCTGACTTTGAAGTAGAAACACCGAAGGGAATGCCTTAGGAGAATTCTGAAAAATGCCCAACTAGTGATGTGCCCAAACAGTTGAGAACCACCTGAATAGTTATAAAACACCCAGAATTACTTCGTTCCAGCAAAGTAACAATGTGTCCAAATAGTCACAATGCGTCCCAACAGTGCTAAAACGCTTGTACTGAAAAACACCTACACAGTGCTAAAACGCCCAAATAGTGGTAATGCGTCTAGACACTTGATCAGTTTTTCAACCACATGCGTTTAATTCATCTTCTCTACCAACTCTGATCTTATGAAAATCTTCAAAACTTGTTCAATTGATCTAAAAACTTCCAATTAGGTAGTAATTAGGTCGATTAACAATCCTCAATCTTCAATTTGATCAAACAACAACTACAAATCAGTTTTCTAATTGAATTGAAGTCCGAAACTAAAGAACACTATTCGTACATAAATTTGATTAATTCCTTAGATCTAAATGAATTGAACACCAATTGTGATTCAAATCATGTTTATATGGATGAAACACAACTAAAAACACAATTAATTGATCAAATTGCAATGAATCATAGATTTCAAGTGATTCAAAGAGCTCAACAGTGTCGATAAGCTCTATTCACTGACCGAAAACTCTGATACCATTTGATAGGTTCAAATGGATCGAATCTGTGAATCTATGATAATACAATGATCAATACAAACACAATGTAATCAAACACATGCAATTAAAAAAATTCATAGATTTCATTGATAGCAAATGCACAGGATACAATGTGTAAGGGTTACAGTTCATTTGTCTATGTCTATATCTACATCTTTAGTCTCTAGTCCACCCTGTATAATACATAAAATATCCTATTTATACTATCAAGAAACAAAAGAACATATATTTACAAAATAAGTCCCTATATTATGACAAAAAACACATAAAGACAAAATGTTAATCTTCTAGAGGCTTAAACAATACTCCCCCTAAGATTCGCATTGTCTTTAGTCTTCAAAAAAATCTTCAGGTTCTTCTTTGATTTTGAACATCGGCTTGTCTTTGTCAGTTCAAGTTCCTTCAAAGCTTTCTTGATTGCTGATTTAAACTTGTTTGCTAAAATTGCTTGCTCTGGCTTTGACTCATTAGTTTTAATCTCTATTTTGTCCATTTTCTCCAAAGTCTCTTTTGATAAGCCTGCAATAACAACATTTGCAAAGAACTCTAGAGGTTTAGAATAATCATGTGAATGAATTTCTAACACACCCTTTCTGGAAATTTGCATAAATTCAACTGATTTCATATCTTTCTTCACAATATTTGCATACGCTAGAGCTTTTCGTAATGCAATTCTTTCCATCCCAGCATCTATCACTTTAATACTTGTCATAAAATACTTTTGATCATTCTCTGCAACGTCTAATGCAACTCGTTCAAACTTTTGAATGGACAAAAATGAGATATAACTCGGATGTAGAAGTTTCAGTTCAAACACTCCAAATAATGAAATCATGTCTCGATCTCAGTCATCTAAGTTTCGAACTAACTTCAATTCGAATGAGTCAGCATTATAAAACCATCTTAAAATTGGTTTTGTCGTTTGAGTTCCATCAATCACATTTAATCCTGGATTTGTAACCTTTTCAAAGAATTGGTCACTACAAGCATCCAAAAATCTTTCTTCTTCTTCAGGATTATCTATACTCTTTCTTTTACTCTTCAAAGACTTAAAATACTCTTTATCCTCTTGATCACATCTTGTTTTCAGATAAGAGCTCATCAGAGAAATCCCTTGGTTTAAGAGTCTAACAAAATTTTCACCTCGCATTGCTTTTGTTGGATTAATCAATGGTAACTTGTTTAATTCCTTAAAATCTTGAACTGGAAGCTCTATGATGCTCGTGTAAAAATGATAAACATCATAGATAGCATATACACGTTTAATAAAAAAATGCATCAAAAACCTTATCGTACTTCCATGCAACGATCTTTACGTTCTTTGTAGTATCTGGCACAACCATTGCATTGAGCAATTTAGAAACTGATTGGCCTTTTTACAGTACATTTCTCACTAGATCACCAGTTGTTCTTGCTTTATTCCGTAACTATTTTTGATCAATAGACACTTGATAAGCTTGTTTCTCCATTTCTAGAAATATTTTCATTAACTCCTTTCTTTTTTCATGACTACTTCTCACCAATTCCATCTGTTTAATTTCTTGAGGCTTCAAAATTCTTGTTCTTTTGGTAATCTCCAAATATTGAGGATTATCCATATTAAGCACAATCATCTTATTTTGTTGTTTTTCTGTTTCTTGAAAGCTTCTCACCAATTTCCTCAATGATTCAGCTTACAACCGGTTTAATTTCTTTCGAGGATAATTTCTTGATTGTAACCATAATCTCAGCTCAATAGTCGACATATTCTCTAGATCAGGATGATGTAATTCCGATGATGAAAGCTCTTTAATATTAATACTTTCATTCATTGGATTCCATTCTCCGTGTTCAACAATAATTTCATCAGGATCCATTGGAGCTATAGATTCAGCAATTACACATTTCTCATATCTGTCATTGATTTGAGACATAGTGAGACCATCTAAAAATACTTTGTTGTACTTCTTCTTAACCAGATAATTATACTTGTCATCAACATCAATAGAAATATCTTTAGTAACTGCCTTAATAGGAGAATAAGTAGCTTCATCAATATCTTCTGCTTCTAACACTTCAACATACCATGCATCTGAGAATTCTAGTTCTAAATCATCTAGAGCACCAATTCTCTCTTGACCTTCAGCTTCTTCACTTTCATGAATCAAAGGCTCAGATACAATCTTTTGTATTTTAGACATAGGATTAGATGATGATTCAGCTAAACCTGACACATCTAGATCATCTATCTTTCTCTTTCCTTCATGAACCTCAGATATTCTTTCAACATTAATTGGTTGAACTTCAGATATTATAGCTAATTCAGGTGATTGAGATCTCAAACTATCTTTCATGCCTTCAAATTATTCTTTCAATTTCTTATTATCTTCTTTTAACTTTTTGAATTTTTCTTCAATCAAATCATAGTCTTTAAGTATCACTTCAAAGTTCTTTAAATTTGATTCTGTATCTTCTTTAAGTTTAGAAATTATCAAATCTTTCTTTAACAATTTATCTTTCAATTTTTCATTCTCATCTCTCAGCTTCTTAATTAGCTTAAGCTGATTAGAGTTCTCTTCTTTCAATTCATCAATTATCTACTGGGTATTCACTTCCTCAGTCAGAACTGTATCATGTTGACTCAACCTTTCCACTTTATCTGGTAATACATATTCAAAGGCTTCAACATTTTGTACATCATAATCAACTTCTTGTTATACATTAGCTACAACATCTTCTTCATTCATATCTAATAACTCAACAACATTAGGAACTTCTTCAATCACATTTTCACCTTCAATAACTCAGTATCAATAACTTCATTAAATTCTTTAATTTCATTCCCTTCAACATCATCATCATTATCATCATCACTCAAACTAGAACTTCCTTTATCATCATTATCTTCATTATCTTTATCCGCTTCAGATTCAGATGATTCTTGAGGAACTTCTTCAATTAAGTCATTTGGATCAACTGGTTCGTCCTTAATTAGATGAAAATGATCTTCATTTATATTCACATCGTCCCTTGCAACTGCTCTCATATACTCAAACATAGGAACATTTTGAGCACCAGTAATAATAGCAAGTATCTTGTAAGCAGTTTTAGTCATATGCACCAAAAGTAATATTTCTCCACCCACTCCATAAGCATGGAAATCTGGATGTTCTTCATTAATAATCATCTGAAGAAATCTTGGATACATCAAGTACTTATTTCTAATTCCCTTCTTCAAATTAAAACTGAAACCATTCATGATCCATTTAGCCATATTGAATCTTCTATTAGTGGCTATGGCTACTATTGGAGAAGCAATGTCTACCGGGAATGAATTCCATCCGGCACTTCTTTTAGACATTTCGTGCTGAAAGATATAGCAAAGAAATTTCCAATGGTTGTAAACTCTTCCTCTGAAAAACTGTTTCTTTGGGAAATGGTCAGGATGACCCATGGCTATAAATGGTCAGCCAGATCTTGTGCATCATTGTTACCCAGTCTGAGAGCTTCTCTAGGTGATTGCTCAGACACTTCAACCTTACGAACATTGGTAACAAATCCTCTAACCACTTTCCTTCCTTCTTCATCTCTTTCAATCATAGCAGAATTCCAAAATCTTTTGATTAACCAAGCATATATGACTGGTTATGAACACATAGCATATAATACTTAGTCCTCAATAAAAATCTGATCATCTCTTCATATCCAGTAGCTTCTCAACATCTTCGTTAAGAAAAGCAACTACATTATGCTTTGGTTCAAACTTAAGCTCTGCCATCTGTATGCATAAAACAAAGAAAGTTAGTCACATTTGAATCTACAAAACTTAAAAACAAATTATGATTTATCAATTTTGAACCAAAACACTTAAAAATTTTCTAAATGTTTATATATATCTCATTACATGAACAAGAGTATTTTGGTTACAAGTTTGATTTACACAATTCATAATAATCAAGTAATGCATTAAGTAAGTTGAAAATTTATTAAATTTTAATTGAATTAGCATGTTTTAAATCTTTAAACCTAACTTTCATACTTAAAAAAATTTCTAAGTGTTCAACATACTCTGTCAAGAGCAGAACACTTTCAAGTTTAAGTTCAAAAGATTTAAACACATAAACACATTAAAATTTTCTCAAAAATAGATTAATGAATGATTTTATGATCAACATGACAATTTTTAATGAAAAATTGATGAACTGACTGTTCATATTCAGTTCATATGAACCTTCTGATGAACACACAATCATCGTGAACACAATTGATGAAACTTGAATTTGACTATCATAATACATTCGAAATCATGTTACAACAGTCGTTCAATGTTCAATTTTTGTTATCAAAACTCATTCTCATCACAAATTTCAAATTTTTTGAACAACTAGGGTTCGAACGCCTGAACAGACTTCAAACGTCTAGTAAAATGACAGGGTCCAAGAATAAGAATCTCAGTTGATATGACTCAACTTAGGATCGAATATGATGATTGAGTTAGTGATTAAGTAGCGGAAATACCAAATCAGAGAACATTTAATACTAAAAATGATAATAAATGCTTTGTATAATGATGTGAGTAAACAAGATACAAAGACAGCTGGGGTTACTGTTGAAATGAGTAATATTATCAATGTTCAAAGAAAAACTTACAAACTTAGGTCATACTGTTCTATTTATAGGCATACACATTGCCTGTATAAAATGACTAATCTACCCTGATAACTATACATTAGAATACAAGTGTAAGTGTACAATATCATCAGCATTTCTAAGTGTTCATCTGTATTAGTTAACGAGGATGAGAAGTCTTCATCAGCATTTGTTCTTGTTGGTCTTTAGCATTAGCTTAACTCATCCGCATTAGTTAATGCGGATGAACAAGTTCTTGTAAGCATTTCTTTTTTTCGTCCGCATTAGTTAATGCGAATGAATAAATACTAGTAAGCATTTGTTCAATGGTCATCCGCATTAACTAATGCGGATGCTTCAACAGTTGTTCTTTTCTTCTGTTTCTTTTGTTGCATTTCTTCATGAATGGTCTTCTATATTTCTTCTTAGTCTTTGGTGTTTTTCCAACCAGAACAACCTTCAACCACTTCTTGAATTGGCATGTATGATCCTTTCAAGGTCCAAAAATACTCCCCCTAAGGATTATACAGCCTATGTACTTCAAGAGTTTGTTGGTGGTGGAGGTTGTGATGATTTTGGTGGTTCTTCATGAGCCTGTCTTGATTGGATGGAGATGGTGCTGATGCAGTAGCTACAGAAGGTTCAAGTTCTATCCGTCTAGGATTCAGAATAGCCTTGATCATGTTGGAGAAGTCTTTAGCCTCATTCATCTTGTCTCGGCTTAGGACATGTATCTTCAGTTGGCTCATAGTATGAATTACATCAATGGGCATTTGTCTCAAGGAGATTGGTTCCCATATTGAAACAGTGGAAAGATCATCTCTATGAATCAGTAAGGACCTATTAGCATCTACCTCTAGCTTCACAATGTTGCCCATTTGGAGAGGCACCTTCTTTCTCTTTCTTTGTTCTCTTTTCTTGTGTATTCTGTCATAGGCCATCCTCAAAATTTTGACACATTTCAGAATGAACTCTAAATCATCTTCTCCCAGTTTGTTATTAAGTGTTCTAAAGTGCCTTGTGAATATGTAGTGAACATAAGATTCATCCAACAGTCTTACTTCATATCCACCAAACAGCCTAATTTCTAGTGCTTCCTTTCCACTCTATTTCCTTTCAATTACCAACTCATAGGTCTTTTCACCATAATACACATTAGAGATTGGCTTTGTCTTGTGAGTTCCAGCAACCATCTTCCTTTTAAAGATTTAGTTGGCTTTATATTCAATTCAGGAAATACCAACTCTTCTACTTCTCTCATTTTCTTTTATTCTAGAGGATTTCTAAAAGATCTATCTTTTCTCAAACAAATAACTTTTAGAGATTTGAAGTTGTTTGTCTTCTTAAACATTTTTAGAATGTCTTCAAATTCATATCCTCTATACATGGCATCATGATTGATCAATTCAAGATCTACCAATTCCTTTAGATCATGAATCATCATGGAGTTCACCAGAGCAGAGTACTCTATGAAGAATTGAACAAGCCAAGAGATCCTCTTCACCATGAACATGTCCCAACTACTATCATACTTCCAGGTAATGAACACACCCATAATCATCTCAGAGTTGGTTAACCCTTCCTGCAACTTTAGTTGGGAGGGTTCAATGAACCATTCTGGATTCTTGTGTAACATGGGTGCCAAGACATCTTGATCCTTGATAGTAAGTTGAACATCTTGTGCTGAAGTTATTGTTCTTGGTTTTCTCCCTGTCACCTCTTTTTCAATAGACTACAGTCTTTCTTTCTTTTCTTTGATTAACTTCAAAGTTGCAGCCCTGAGGGAGTTTGTTTTCATGTTGCCTAGCTTTCTTTTTGTGAACCCTTGCTTGGACAAATAATCCTTCATTTCCCTGTCAATCATATTATAGGGATCAGGATATGCTGATTGTGGTTCTTGCTGCTTTAGAGACTGAGCAGCACTTGTAGTAATTTGAGCAGTTTTCTTCTCATAATCAGACAAAAGTGGTGTCAAGTAGCTTTTCCATCTTCTTCACCTCTTCAACCATTGCTTCATAAGTCATGCTAAACACTTCATCTGCCTCATATCATGATTGATCAGATAAATTGCTTTAATCATGAAATCATCTGATTGTGCTTTTTCTACCATTTCTTCAACTGATGACTCAACCTTTGCAGGACTGTCCCTAGTCAAAGGGTCATCAACTGATGTTTCATCATAACCTCCTTCAATATCTCCTTCTTCTAGCACAATTACCTCAAGTATCTCTTTTAGTTCTTTCTCAGCCTTCTTATATTCTTCTAAAAATTCAGCTATAGCTGCAAGGCTTCTCGGATCATCTTTTTGTTTCTTAACAGGTTATTCTTCTTCTACCATTAGCAGTTCGCCTTTGGCCTTCTTTGTTAAGTATTTCCTCTTTCTTGAATAAGTCTGTAATCTAGGACCAAATGTTGATGGGATAGAGGCTTCCATTTCTTGTTTCTTTCTTTCTAGTTTAATTTTTTTAGCTTCCCCCTTTAGTTTTTCAGCCATTTCTTTCTGATTTTCAGCTTCAGCTTTCTATTTTTCATCCATTTCCCTTTCTTTCAGTTCTTCACATAAACTTCTGATCACTTCTTGTTGTTCAACAGTCAAGGTGGCTGCTAGAATAAGCTGCAGCTTCAATTCTTCTTCTATAGGAACTGGATTCATGGGGATTACAATAATTGGCTCTACAGGTGTTTTGATATCTTTGATGTAGTCCCAAAATTCTTCATCAATAATGAACTCACTAGAGGAGTACATATCCAGATCTTCAATAAGCTCTTTCATGACTGATTCTTCTTCAGTAGAGGGATCAGAATGCACAACCATTGCCAAACTTTCTTCACCCCCAACCTCACTATGTTCTGCTTGTTGTGAGGTTTTAGCTTTTTCAGTTTCCATATCATCTTGATCAGGCACTTCCCTTGCCACTTCTTCTTTTAACTGTACAAGCATCTCTAATTCAAAAACTCTCTTGTTTAGAGCTTCAATCTGTTTATTGAGATCAACTATGATATTTGTTTGGATCTCAATGAGGTTTTCTTGTTCTTCCATAGCAATGGTCTGGATAGCTGCAGTATCCAAGTGACCACTGATTTCTTCTCTTGACAGATCTAAGGCAGCTTTGAGTCTTTCAATCTCATCATTCTTTTCTTTCTTTTCAGACTCATGTTTGGTTCTTAGTTCTTTGAGCTCCTTTTCTTTTTCATCTAGCTCAAGAATTCTGTCATTTATGATCCCAACCCTTCTTTCTAGAGTTTTCTCCATTCTTGCCACCTTTTGTAATAACTCTGAGATTATTTCATCCTTTTCATCAGGATGGTTAATCTCAGATTTAGCAAAGCTTTCAGAAGGGCCTTCCTCTGAGAGTATTTGTCTCTCAGGCCTTTCAGACTCAGATTTAGTAACCGGATGATCATCCTCCTCATCCGAAGATGATTCAGATGAATCTGATGAGCTGGCAGATTCACTTGACTTAATAGATGTAGCAGCAGCATATGGAGAAGAAGTAGTTGGAGATACTTGATGAGTTTGGATTGGTGAAGGAGCAGGTGATACTCTAAATGATAAAGTATTTCTTGTTCATGTACTGAAGGCATAGTGTGAGGATCACCACCTTCATCAACTTATGGTGACACCTGCCTCTGTCTTTGTTCAGCCTCTTCAGCATGCTCTTCGATAGTGTGTTGATCATGAGTAGCTGGTTGTTCTTTAATGATCTCCTGCACATCAGCATGCACATCCTCATGTGCTTGTTCCTTAACAGCTTGTTCCTCAACAATAGGAACAACTTCTTCAACAGCTTCTTTAGGAACTTCTTTTGGGTATATCTGATGTAACATCCAAGGAAGTAATGGAAAGAAAGTTCCACTGTAAAAGTTTCTGGGATATCTTTTCTTGATGTACTTGTAAGACTTGGCATTATAATGAGGAATTTCCATAACAGGGCCCTCTGGTACAAGATTAAGAAAAGCTTCATTGATGAAGCATTGGATGAACCTTGGATACATCAGGAACATATGCCTTCTCCCTTCCTGAATGTTTGAGATCAGACCATTGAACACATAAGCAGACTTGTTGAAAGGTCTGTTAGTGCACAAGGCACAGATAGCTGATGATATGGTGATGGGGATGTCATTCCACCCAGTCTTCCTCTTAGATAAGCAATGTTGGAATAAATGAATGAGAAATCTCCATTGTAGATCAACTAACCCCTTGACAATTTGTTTTCCTTCAAATCCACCTTCATAACCAATGTTGGCAAAGAAGGTCATAATATCATCTTCTTCAAGTTCTAGAGGAGAGTTGGCATCATCTTCAAATTATAAACACTGTCTCACAGTTTGTTCAGTGATTACTATGTATGATCATTAGAAATTCTCCCTGAAATAGACTTTTCACCATCAATCTCTGCTACTTCAGTTGTTCCCCAGAAAGATCTAATGAAGTTCTCATAAATGAGGGGTCTGACAGTAATAGCATGTTCCACTCTGGTTGTAGAGATGAATCTGATCATATCTCTTAACCCCTTCAGCTTCAGGCGCAGTATGATCAAGAATCCACTAACATTATGGAGCTTGCTCCATGTCAGATTAGCCATGGATCTGCAATAGATACAAATGTATTAGTAATATTCTAACACTCATTATATCATATGAACATGATCACATTTGACTTTTCATATTTTGACATTTTCAGGTCAAAATTTGAAAGTTCAAATGTTACTGTTTTATTAGATTTTTTGACCTAATTTTGATTTTGGTGATGGAGACTCATTGAAGTTATGTTTTATGCTTAATTTTCGATCATTTTACTGTTTCAAACATCCTTTACAACTTAAACATTGGATTTTATTTCCACATTTTCATGGTTCGGTTCCCCTGTTCATCGTGGATAAATTAGGGTTTGAAAATCGGTTATTCTTTGTTATTCACATTAACATCTGTTTCAATGAACTTGAGAATGCAATTTAAATCCATTGTCCTTGGTTGAATTTAGGAATTATCTTAAACCTAGGGTTCTATGTTCATTCTGGTTTGACATATGAAAGTGTTCAAATCCATCGAGTATCACCTTGTTTTGATACAACTTCGGTTAAAGATCAAAATGAGATGGAATGGATTTGTATGAACAACAGAAACACATGATTTGAGATTGTTTGGATGATAATGAATAACAGTAAGAAAATGCTTGTCGCACTATAAGTTCACTCAAATTTGAAAACTATTAAATGACTCTCATTAAATGTGTTATATAGTACATTTGATGACTTACTCAAATTTTACAAGTGTGAACAAATGCACAGGTTTAATTTTGATACTATAGCAAATGAGCATGAACATTTAACATTGGGCGCATTTACTGTAACAAATGCGGATGAACAAGTTAACTTGCACGCAAATGCGGAAGAACAAAATGACTTAACCACATTTACTGTAGCAAATACAAAATAACAAGTTAAACTGTCTGCATCTACTGTAGCAAATATGGAAGAACAATAAGTTGTCCGCATTAGTTACACTTGTACAAAAAACAGTTACCCGCATTGCTTATGTGTCTGGGTTACCTTCACCCGCATTAACCAATACTATTACCAACATTAGTTTTTGAACTTGTCAAAAATTAATGTTTTTACGGGGGATGATTCTGACTCTTTTTGCACTGATGTTCTAATTTTAATGAATATGAGTCTGCTGTTTTGATTTTATGATGTTTTAACTGTTGCTTTGATTGTCAATTCTTGCTTGGATTGACTTGTATACCCGGTGTGATACAAGTTTCCTAGTTTTGACTGACCATGGACTTTGTGCTTCCAAATATCTGCATACACTGAGATACTTATGGTATAGCTTCCACACCAACACAGTCAAACCTTTTTGATTTAATTTTGTATTAAACAAAAAATTGTTGCAAAATTTATGTTTTTAAGAATATTTTCTTTTAAATTTTTAATTACTCTCCTTAAAGTTTATATCCAGATTTGATAGAAACTTTAATGAAACTTTAAAATTGAAAGGAAAATATTTCTAAATTTTTGTTTTTCTTATCTGTACATGAAAAGAAAGAGTACCTTATTTGGGATCATATCAATCTTACCTTTCACAAGTGCAAATAGTCATGATCCTATTGATTGTATGTATGTTTGTCCTCTTAAACTCATGCTTGGTTAATATTTTAATGCATGTGATCATTATCATGTTTTGAGTGGTTTAAACATTCAACATGTACCTCACACTCAGAAGCATAGCAAGATCAACTACCCTCATGAAATGTATGGTAGAACTTTTTCACAGCTTGCATGACCAGGTCATTTAAATTATGAAATCTCATTTATTTTTGGTAAAGGGATCATCATTGGGATTCTTTTATTTTGATCCTTATATTTATTTGATCCACATTGGGATTCTTTTTGCTCTTCACTTTGGAAGGTGATCCACTTTAGGATTCTCTTTGTTCACTCACAATGAATGTAATTCATCCAGATTGGATATGTTCCATATTGGGAATCTTTTTGGATATTGACATCAGCACTAAGTGCTTGTTTCTCCAGATCTTTGCTCAGCAAAACAGAGGAGAAACTGTTATGGGTGAATGAGATTCATAAGGTATCATGACCTAGTGTGTTTAGATTACTACACATACACACATTCAGATAAGTGAAATACTTACACACCATGAGATGATGGCTTCATAACTGAATGTGATCTTTAGTTTATCACAGCATTTACTTCTTTTCAAAGATGAGCGTACCCGCATATCAGGTAAGTCATGTCAGGCTTTCAAGACTTTGAAATAAGCACAGTGAATGATATAATGACTATAATTATATCATTTTCCATGGAGTACATTTCTTGTACTACAACAAAATTGACTTCTTTTTGTATTTTTATGATTTTTGAATGTTTTTGGTATTTTTATAAGTGACTCTCATTAAATTTGTTAAATGGTCATGTTTTTTTTACATTTGAATGTTTTTGCAAATTTTGATTTTACTCAAGGTTAATCATGCCAATTTAAGAATTCAAACCGACTAAGGTCAAATGCCTTAGTGAACAAATCAGCTAACTGATTGTCCGTGTGAACCTGAATCAACTTGATTAACCCCTTTTCAGCACAGTCTCTCAAAAAATGATATCTAATTTCAATGTGTTTGGTTTTTGAGTGCTGAACTTGATTATTTGTTATGAACACGGCTGTTGTGTTGTCAATGTGAATTGGAGTGTGTAAGAAATTATAACCATAATCAAGCATCTGGTTTTGAATCCAGAGAACTTGAGAGCAACAGGCTGATGCTATTATATACTCAGCTTTCGTTGTTGAAACAGATACATTCGTTTGTTTCTTGCACTGCCAGGAGACCAGTCTAGGACCAGGAAATTGACAACCTCTAGAAGTGGACTACCGATTGAAGTTACATCCCTCGTAGTCACTGTCTGTGTATGCATAGAGATTGAAATCTCCTTCCTTAGGGGTAAGGCCCCGTTCCCAGAGACCTCACAGTTGAACAATCACAACATTTTTTATATAAGATAAATGCATTTCATAAAAGCATCGCAGCAGATTAGGTTATCAAAAAAACATTCATGCATTAATAGTTGATGTTGCTAAATATTACGTCATTGTATTTTAACAGTTACAAAAGAATCATTCAATTGCATTACAAAACAACAAAATCATCATGCATGAATGGATGCCAGTCTTTGCCCACCAAGTAGCCTCACCCACATGCCATCCTCAGCAACATCCTTACCTGCCAACTGATATGCATATAAAAAGTCAGCGTTGCTGAGTGAGTTCTAGTTTAATAATATAGAAAAATACACTTTGAAACTTCATTTGGTGAACATTCATCAATATACATAATCAATCATAAAGTGATTCATTATCTTTCTTTCTTTCATTATTTTTCTCTTTCATTAACTAGGATTGCACAAAGCAAGTGCCTAGATTGTTGGTTGGCAATAGATGCCGAACCCCTTTCGGCAAACGTTCATCATGGTAGCTAACCCATCGACAGTTGATCCACACTGCTAGGCACGAAGCCTGCTCATGAACTAGGATCCCATTCATTCATTGGTCAATTCCCAAGATTGACCCCAGATGTGCATCCTCATGGGCTTATACAGCCGCACATCAGTTGAGCTAACGACAACAAGGTCGTGCACCTCCATTCATTGTGCTTGCATGGCTTTTCATTCATTGTAGGGGCCCGGGGTAACATGCATTAAGTTTCACTATTCTTCTTTTATTCTTTCGTGTCCATTTGTTAAGGATAATACTTATTAAAATGCACATTACATAATCATATAACATGAAAGTATTATAGACATAGAAAAGCAGCACATAAGAAAGAACCAAGCATAATAATCCTTAAACAAGCATAATCTTTCCTTATACAGAAGTGCTCCACACTTAAATTCTATTCCCAAAATTTCAAGAAAATTCCAAGTCTTTTGACAAATGCGGATGAACTTAGACAAATGCGGATGAGCACAACAAATGCGAATGAACAAATGCGGATAAACATTCTCAGGAAATTTTCTAAGTGTCAGGAAATACGCATGAACCGAATGCGGATGACTAAAGCAATACACATGGACACTGTAGCAAATGCGCATCGGCAAAACAAATGTAGATGAACACTTAACAAATGTGCATGGGCAAAACGAATGCGGATGAACACTTAGCAAATGCGAATGAAGACTTAGCAAATGCGCATTAAGACTTAGCAAATGCGCATGAAGAAAAGAAAACAAATGAGCATGAACAAAAGACTTTCCGTTAAATGAGGATGAACATAAAAACTAACCTGAGATTCAACTTATGCCATTACCAGTCCCAATCATCATTCTAACATGAACACAGCTTAGATCTATTAGTCTAACACTTAGAACATCACAAACTTTAAACGATCAACTAGGGAAGCACATATCATAACCATAATATCAACATCGTTCGCACCATACATGAAAATCATAACTTGTTTCGAAAACATCAGTCAAATATGCAAACTAGCCCCCAAATAAGCATAAAACATTTAAATATGCAAACTTACCTTCAAGCCAAATCTTCTTCTTCTTCTCTCTAGAACCGATGGAAACTATGATTTTCTTCTTTCTAGCAGTAGAAGCAGTTGGTGCAGCATTATAGTGGGCGGCCATGCCCACTTTAAACATAAAATAATAATGTTTGACCTTTTGTACACTTTAGCCCCTCCACTTTTGCAACTTCTCCTTTTGTCATTATTCTTTTCTTAATAAATTTTTGGGTGTTACAAATCCACCCCCTTATAGAGGTTTCGTCCCCGAAACCTGTCACTCTTCGAATAGTTGTGGGTAATGTTGTCTCATCTCTTCCTCAGTCTCCCACGTAGACTCAGATCCCTTCCTGTGCCTCCACTGCACTCGCACCAGTGGAACCACTTTATTTTGTAATCTCTTCTCCTTTCGGTCAATGATTGCCACTTGTGCTCTATATAGTTGAGCCGTTCATCCACTTCAATGTCTTCCAGTGGTATAATCATGTCTTCATCAGCTAGGCATTTTCTCAGATGAGATACATGGAATGTTGGATGAATTCCACTTAACTCATCGGGTAGCTCCAACCTGTAGGCCACTTCTCCTACTCGGGTGATGATTCGGAAAGGTCCTATATATCTCAGGCTCATCTTACCCCTCTTTCTAAAACGAATGATCCCCTTCCAAGATGAAACCTTCAGCATCACTTTATCACTCACCTGGAATTCAGTCGTCCTACGCCTCTTGTCAGCATACGACTTTTGCCTATCTTTGGCCGCCTTCATAAAAGCCTTGATCTTTTCTAACTTTTCTGACGTGGCTTCAATGATCTCGATGCCTCCCAACTCTTTCTGCCTGATGTCACCCCAACACACCGGGGTTCTACATCTCCTCCCATATAACATTTCGAAAAAAGTGTGCACTCTTCGTCAGACGGTCTACGATCACCCAAATGGTATCTTATCCTCTCACAGTGCGAGGCAAGTTCATGATGAAATCCATGGTGATGTGTTCCCACTTCCATTCGGGTATATCCAAAGGTTGGATCCTCCCATATGGTTTCTGATGTTCCACCATCACTTGCAAACAAGTCAGAAACTTACTCACATACTCCATCACGTCACGCTTCATCCCTGGCCACCAATAATCCTTCTTCAGATCATGATACAGTTTTATAGCACCGGGATGGATGGAATACCGTGTTTTGTGGGCCTCATCCATAATCCTTCCCCTCAGCTCCCCATAACGAGGAATCCACATCCACCCAAAATGAGTTTTAAAGCCAAGGGTGTTTTCCCCTAAATCCATCGCCTGCCCTTTCATTCGTTCGGATTCGATCCTATAATCCTTTAATGCCTTATCTTGGAATTCCCTGATTTGACCCATAACATCCGGCGTCACAAGCAGCTGGCAAGCCTTCACTCAAATCGGTTCTAGCCTCTCCTTTTGACTGAGGGCATTAGCTACCACATTCGCCTTACCTGGATGATAGTGGATTTTGCAGTCGTAATCCTTAATCAACTCTAACCATCTTCTTTGTCTCATGTTTAACTTTTGTGATCAGTGAAGATGGTGCACCTCGTCCCGTACAGGTAGTGCCTCCAAATCTTCAATGCAAAAACCACAGCCACCAACTCCAGGTCATGAGTGGGATAGTTAACCTCATGGGTTTTCAATAGTTGGGAGGCATAGGCTATAAACCTTCCCCGTTGCATCAGCACACAACCTAATCCCGAATAAGAAGCATCGGAATATACCATGAAGTCTTCATTCCCTTCAGGTAACGTCAAGACAGGAGCTTGCGTCAGCCTTGTCTTCAACTTTTTAAGAGCATTCTCCTGCAATTGACCCCATGCAGGACCGTTAAAGGGTACTTAAGCTTGCACTTAGTTAACACACTTAGGAGGATCTTAAGATCACTTAACAATTCAAATAGGGAACTATGAACCTTTACTAAAGATACAAGATAAACACAAGTAAAACAAGAACAAGAGCACAAGATAAAGTTTTCAAGGAAGTTGTATATTGCTTCTCTAGTTCTATTACAAGTGTTGTATATGTATATTTGACTACAAGAACCGGAGACTACTTATACTACATCCTATAACCATCAATATGCAAAAAGACAGATGGAAGTGACTAATCTAGACAACAAGATCAGCTTAAAGTCAAAAGGCAGATTGCCTTTTGACTAGTGACTATGACAAGCCATAGCTCACTAACTTTTCTATTACAAAAAGTCAAGAAGATACAAAAACAGAAACTTGCAGGCGAAGACCTTATCTACTTTATCATAAAGAATGGAAGTTTCACCAACTAGTGATAGCAGGTGAAAGACCAGAGCATACAGCAGAAAGTAGGTTGCTTTATGATAAAGTTGATGGAAAAGGTATCTTTTCTCTCTCTTCAGAAAACAGCTTCGGAAGACATTGTCTTGAGAGCTTCGGAAGACTTCATCTTTTACCTTCGGAAGAGTTGAGTCTTTGGCTTCGGAAGACTTTGCACTTGGAATATTTTCCAAGTTAAGTGTAAAGCTTCCGCAGCAGTTTCTTCTGAACTTTGGCTTCGGAAGATTTTACACTTAGCATTTTTCTTCAGTGTGTAAAACTTCCGAAGCTAGTTCACCTTTATTCCAAAGTGCATGTTGGAAGACTTGGTTGTTTTGGTATCTTTTGGTTGCATCAGTATCTTAACTTCAGATGTTCCTACAAACTCCCCCTAGGCTGATGCTACCAAAACAGAGAGGTTCTTCAGACTTGAATAGTCCACATGAGGATCTTTAGAATTCTTTTCTTCATTAGCAGATCTGGATTCTTCAGACTCATGAAGTACCTTCTCATGTCATAAAGATCATGCAGAGGGAGTTCAAGCATGTCACTTGTGATGTAGACATGTTGTTCTCCCTGATCTCTATGACATACCATTTGTCTGGATCTTTAGCAAAAGTCTAGGATAGAATTTGTCTTCCAACAGAGAGAGGCTCTACTATGATAGGAGTTGGTTGAGAGTCCTCTTCATGCACTTCCTCAGGATGTTCTGACTCATCCTGAGGTTCAGAGGAGGATGCCTTTCTTCTTTTCTTCTTTGAAGATGATCTTCTTTTGGCCATCGTCTTTTTCCTCCCTGATGATTTTAACTGAGAGGGTTGGTCTTCAGTACTATGTTCTTCAGTGGATTCCCTCTCAGTTGGGATCTCCTCTCTCCCAGTTTCAGAAGGAGAGGGAGGAGAATCCTGTTGTGTGTTAGAAGATGAAGTTGGCTGTTGTGCAGCTTCAGGTGCAGGTGGTGTTGTCTCTGTAGGTTCCACCTTTACCTCAACTTCAGGTTGAGATTGACTTGATGATGAATGAAGGTCCACAAGCTCTCCCCTTTTTATCTTCTGCTTGATCACCCTTATGTGCTCATCCATTGTGCATAGAGACATGGGACCAAGCCTTCTTCCAGAGAACCCATACAGCTTCAAGAAGCTCATCATCCTCTGCCTATCTGCAGACTTTTTCTGACTTTTCTAGATGATGGCTATTGATTTTGTAGCTTCTTCCCTTTGCCTCTTCTTTGCAGTTTGCCTTTCTTTCTTGGCTTGCTCTTCCAGTTGCTTATTGTATCAAATAATATATAATCATAAGGCAAGGGAAGGAGTGCAGGTGCCTGATAGAGACCTGTGGCACTCAGATACCTAATGGAGAGGATAGGAATGTTCTTGTAAAGCCTTTTTCTCCTTATTTCTTCCTTGTGTTTGAGGGTCAAGGCTGCATCCTTTGCTTCCTTCCTCTCTTTTGACAATTCAATGTTAGCCAGATCATTTAACTCCTCTAAGGGGAGAGAGATGAGTTCATCTATGTTGTAGTTCCTGGTCCCCAGATAGTTGAGCCTGGCTGCCCTTAATTCATCTTCTTGAGTGTTTGGTACAGGGCAACCAGAATTGCACCTTGCATGAATCCTGGGGAACCACTTAAACTCTCTCCCCTCGGCTTCCTCTTCCTCTCTCTCTTTTCTTCTTCAATCTCTTCAGGAGTCATCTTCCTTTTGCCTTTGTCAATTGCAGATCTTGATGACTCAGCCTGAGGAGAGCTATGGCCTTCATTGCTTGATTTAGCTGTCAAGCTCTGGCCAGAGAGAGGTTGTGAAGCATCATCACCAGCTGGTGCCTCACTGAGGGTATGGGGTGCTGGAGGAGATCTTGTCTCAAGGTTCACAGTCCCAGCCTCTGGGCCTTTAGTCAAGGCTTTCCCTTCAAAGCTAATCTTGGAGTCTACCTCAACATCTAGTTGACCAAAGGCTTTAACTGCTAGCCTCTGTCTATATGATGCGGTTCTCCTTTTGAATTCTGCTAGCACCCAGTCTTGAATTTGATTGGCTAATCTGACAGCTTGTCTGTTATTGCTTGGGTTGACAAGTGCCAGATCTACCAAGTTTATACTCTCACAGAAACTCAAGGTGGAGATGTTGAGAATTTCTTGTTGACCCTGAGCTCTAGAGATCATAAGAGCTTTCCTATTACTGTCATACCCCCAACCCCAGATTGGGTTCTCAGATGGGGCAGACATTGCTCTTGGTATTCCCTCCTCAAACAGTTATTGAATGAGCAGTTCCAGATCACTGTTTAGAGGAGGTTGCTGAGTATGGACAACTGCAAGATAGGATAGTGAGTCCTGTATGTCCATACTTGAGGAAGAACTCCCAGGTTATGTGGCTGTCAGAACTTCCTCGCCTTTTTTGGTAGCATCACCCTCATGCATAGGTGAGCTGGGGAAGTGATCCATAACATCCACAGGTTCTTGTGGACCTGGATGAGTTTGTCCTATGGGTCTCTTAGCTAACGGGCCCTTGAGATCGGTGATCTCAAGTTGCTGGTCATGGACCCTCCTTTGCAAGATAGTCACCTGTGATTCAACGTGAGCTATCTGTGAAACCATTTGGGTGCAGATGTCTTCGAGTTGGTGCACCCTGAGTTTCAGACTCCCCTCATCTTTAGTTGAAGAATCATTGGGGGATGAAGGAGGTGAACCGAGGTCCACTCCCTCACCACCAGCATGGAGTTCTTGGCTGCTGGATTTCCCCTGCCCCATGACAATGTCAAGCGGCTGGGTTGCCGTGGTTGAGGTCTTAAAGGTGTAATCACTGGCAATAGTGAGAGCCTCTTCCACATGGGTCTCCTGGACAATAACAGGAAGATCCACCTCAATTTGGGGTGTCTGATGGAGATGCCCTAGAAAGAAATTGAGTTCCCCCATGGCACTCATTTCAAATCTATTATTCATCAGCATCTCAAAGTCCTTGCAGAGCTTAGGATTAGTTGAACCAAAGATGATGTCATCTACATATATCTGAACTAGCAATGTGTCATTTCCTGTTTCTTTGATGAAGAGAGTCCCATCAATAGTACCTCTTTTGTATCCATGTTGACAGAGGTATGTTGATAGAGTCTCATACCACTTTCTTGGAGCTTGATGCAGTCCATAAAGGGCTTTATCAAGCTTGCAGACATAATCAGGATGATTTAGGTCTGCAAAGCCAGGTGGTTGTTTAATATAAACTTCTTCATCAATCACCCCATAGAGAAAGGCACACTTCACATCAAGCTGGTAGACCTTGAAATCCTTGGATGCAACATAAGCCAGAAATATTCTTACAGCTTTAAGTCTAGCAACTGGAGCAAAGACATCAGTGTAATCAATCTCTTCTTCTTGAGTGTATCCTTGGACAACCAGTCTAGCCTTGTTCTTGATGATGATCCCTCTATCATCTTTCTTGTTCCTGAATACCCATTTGGTTCCTATGACACTCTTCCCTTGAGGAAGAGCACATAAGTTCCAAACCTTTTGTCTTTTGATTTGAAGCAGCTCATCTTGCATATCAATCCAGCTTCCATCCTTCAAAGCCTCATCAACCTTCTTTGGCTCTATCTGGGATAAGAAACAAGAATGTAGACAAACATGGCTATCATGAGCTTGTCCTCTTGTTCTTACCCCTGAGTCAACATTTCCAATGATGTTTGTGGTGGGATGTGACTTGTGGATCCGAAGTTGAGGGATCACAACAAGTTGGTTGGACAGATCTAAATTTGAGAAATTCTGATCTGACAATGAGGTGTCTCCCACCACATCAACACACTTATCAAGAGAGACTTGATCCAATGAGTGTGTGACATCATTCATGTTGTTTTCAATGGAGTGGTTATCAGCATCATGAAATTCTTGGTCACTGTCACCACCTCCAGTTCCTCCTCCTGCATTTGAAGTTCATTTTCCTGAATTCTGAGCCTCTAAGATGGAATTTGAAGGCAATTCATTTGAATCAATAGTATTTGTCATGCTAGTGCTAATGGAAGCTTCAATTGTAGGGCTAGTCACCATTGGAGCTGAAGTAGTCTTCTTGTTTGGTCTTCTCATCTCAAATCTTGGATCAAGATCTTCTTTTGACCTGTTATCTATAGATCCTGAAATATTCTCACAAGATTTGTTAAAACAGTTGGTAACTAAGTCAAGATCAAATAGCCAATTAGGACCAGAACCTTTTACACATGGTGTGTGTTCATTGAAAGTCACATTGGTTGACTCCTCAATGATTCTAGTTCTGAGATTGTATACTCTATAAGCCTTAGCTTGAGAAGAGTACCCAACAAAGTGTCCATCATCTGATTTCTTAGCAAACTTGGCTATTTGATCTTTGGTATTCAAGATGGTGCAAGGACATCCAAATGTTCTGAGAAAACCAATGAAGGGTCTCCTTTTGTGCCACCATTCATAAGGAGTCTTACCATGTGTCTTAACTACCAAAACTCTGTTTTGCACATAGCAGGTTGTGTTGACATCCTCTGCCCAGAAGGTGATGGGCAGTTTAGAGTCAGACAACATGGTTCTTGCAGCTTCAATAAGTGTCCTGTTTCTCCTCTCAGCAACACCATTTTGATGAGGAGTCCTGGGAGCACTGTATTGTCATGAAATACCCTTTTCATCACAAAATGTATCAAGGATTTGGTTTTTGAATTTGGTTCCTTGATCACATCTTATGATTTTGACCTTGTGATCAGATTGATTCTCAATTTTCAGAATGAAATTCTTTAAGATTTCAGGAGTTTCATCCTTAGTTCTAAGGAAAACACCCAAATGAATCTTGTGAAATCATTTGTGATCACCAAACAGTATGAGGTCCTTCCTAAACTCATTACACTGGTGGGACCAAATAGATCCATATGTAACAAGTGTAGGAGAGTAGTGATAGAGTTCATTTCCTTTGGCTTGTGAGACACTTTGTGTTGCTTCCACTTCAGGCATGCAACACAGTGGTCATCACTTTTAAACTCTTTCTTTGGCATTCCAGTTACTAAATCATTCTTAATCAGTTTATTCATGTTCTTAAAGTTTACATGGCACATTCTTTTATGCCAAAGGAAAGACTCATCACTATTTGCTTTAGATAGAAAGCAAGAAATCTCTCCAGAGGGAGATGTTTCCTGCAAGTCCATCTTGTACATGTTCCCTTTCTGGGGGACTCTGAGCAGAATGTGCTCCTGAGGAATGTCAACCCCAAGCTTGAGAATAATGCACTCATGCTCAGTAAAGAGCATGTGATGTTTTTGGTCACAAAATTGGGACACACTCAAAAGATTGTATCCAAGCTCCTTGACAAAATTTACCTTCTCATACTGAGCTTACCATTTGAGACCATGCCCCAACCAATGATGTAACCTCCTGCATCTCCTCCAAAAGCAACTGGTCCTCCATCAATTCTTTCAAAGTTTTAAAGTAGGGACTCATTGCCTGTCATGTGCCTGGAGCAGCCACTATCAATGATCCACACATTTCTATTTGCCTTTGGCTGTCCCTGCATAAAAGAGATGATTTAGTTACATTTGGAAACCCAAGCCTCATTGGTTTTGGGCTTATAAAATTCAGATGAAGGCAATGAAACAGAAAGTGATCCTATGTTTAGGCTTTGAGGATCATTTGTTGTTGCTAAAGAGGAGCTTTCAGTCTCAAGGTCTTCCTTCATCTTCCGCACCACCTTTGGAAGATTGGGCGTGACCTTCAATACTTCGGAAGCTTTTGTAGCTTCGGAAGCTTTGGGGATAGATCCTTTGGAAGATCTTGCTTTCACTGCAGCAACCTTCAGTGCTTCGGAAGCATTCCTTTCTTCCGAGACCAACTTTTCTTAGAAAGGCAATTTCCTACTTGCATTCTTCTTCATTTTGGAGCTTTCAAAGGAAACAGATTTTCATTCCAAAGCTATTTGTTTCTTCTTCTTCTTAGAAGTTTTCTTCTTAATTATATGGATAGTACTCTTGGGATTGTATTGACAATCCTTAGCCATATGTGAAGTACTACCACACATAACACAATCCAAATCTTTCCTTCTGAGAGTCTTCTTTCCCAAAGAGGACTGAGCTTGAACACTTTCCTTTTCTTTCACCACCTTTTCAAATGATGCAGTAGGCTTCTTAGGGTGAAGCTTGCTCTTTGAAATGGATGGTTCAGGCTGTGCAGTACTGACACATAGCTGATCAGTCTTCTTGTTGTTGCTGGAGTGAGTTGAAGCTGAAGTAGAACTCTTGGTACTAGAATTCTTGACAGGATCTTCAGCTTTCATCATATTAAACCCTGCAGAGATAAATACTTGTTTCTGTTTGGGATCAATGGTGGTCTTGATCTCTTGAGCTTTTCTGGATCTTCTCTTTGCTCTTCTGATCAAGTTCTTTCTCTTGGTTTTGCTCAAACCAGCTTCTTTTTCCTCCTTAGGATCATGGTGACCCTTTTTGGATTGACTCTCTTCACTCATCTTAAAGTCATCCCTCACCTTCTCCTCTTCATCCTGTTCATCACTGGGGTCTATGGATGGTAGCACATCTTGACCAGTTCCACACCTAGGTGATCTGACTGATAGTAGAGTGTGTGGAGGAGCTATCTCACTAGATCCCAGTACCTGCTTATTCTGATAACACACTTTTGCATGCAAAGATGAGGATATCATGTTCTTGAAGGTCTCTTCTTCAAGAACACATTTTTCTGCCCTGGCTTTGCTGATCACAAGCTCAGCCTGGCATTCAGTCAACTTGGTAATGACATCCATAATTTGAGTCCTGTAGTTTGTTTGCTTATGTTTAAGAGTTGAAACTGTTTTCTCTAGATCTTCTATCTTAAGTTTATAGTCATTTTCAGCTCTTTTAAAATCTGCTTTTAAAATATTTAAAGACTCAATGTCTGATCTCATTTCCAAGTTGTAGGACCTGTATCTATTTACTTTAGCAATACATTCAGGAGAGTAAAGATGTTCAAGTACATTGGGTTCATCATGATCAGCCATGAGTGCTTGGTTTGGAGATGCATCTTCAGCTTGAAAGCTCCAGTCAAAGCCTCCTTCTTCAACAGCAACTGTAGCTTGTTGTCTTGGCTTCTCATTCTGGTTCCCTCCTTCAGTGTAGTTTGGCCTGGATGAAGCTTGGCCACCATTTGACTTAGGTTCCTTGCATTCTCTAGCAAAGTGACTCGTCTGGTTACAGTTGTAACACTTGACTTTGCTTTTGTCCAGCCCAGACTTGCCACTAGCATCATTGCTAGGAAACCTTCTTCTAGTCCTCTTTTAGAACTTCTGGGCTCTGTGAGTGAGAAGAACCATTTGCTGGACTATCTCCATGTACTCCAGATCATTTGGATGGATACAGTCCAGGTCTTCAAGAGTGAAAAGAAAGTTGCCTGAACTTTCATCAGTGGAGACAAAAGCTTAAGAAGAACTTGTCTCTTGGAAGGGACTTCCTTGGATGTAGCTCTCTTTGGGTGTCTCTGGGAAGGTGATGAAAGGACCCTTTTATGAGGTTTCAGGGTAGCAGATGAGATGATGCTGTGGTTCTTTGCTATCCCTTTCAACCACATGAAGGGCTGAACTCTGGTGAGTGTTGGAGCTACCAGATGAATTTTGCATATTCATCTTCATCTGGTATCCACTGAGTATCCCATACAACTCAGTGAGAGTAAGGGTCTTGAGGTTTTTAGTCCTCTTAATGACCATAAAGTAGTATGTCCATTGTCTTGGAAGAGAGGACATGAACTTCCTAACAATATCCCTGTTCTCAATAGTTACCCCAACATCAGCTAGAGTATCCATAATCTCAACATACCTGAAGTATTGTTGAGTCATGGTTTCACCTGTCTTGAAGGTGAAATTTTCAAACTGCTGCTTCAGTAGATCCTTCTTGTTCTTCTTGGCTTCATTTGAACCCTCATACATCAGTTTCAGTGCATCCCATAGCTGTTTGGCGGTCTTGCATTTCTTGAAACCTCTGTAGATTGAGTTTGGAAGAGCTGTTTGGAGGGCTGTCATGGCCTTCTGATCAATGTCAATTCTTTTCCAGTCTTCATCAGAAAAGTCAGCCCTCTCCTTTGGTATCATGCCACCACCACCAGTAGCTGAAGAGGTGCATGGTACATGAGGTCCATGAACAACAGACTCCCATATCCTGGAGTCTTGAGACTTGATAAAGCCTTCCATTCTTTGACACCAAGTGTCAAAATCCTCAAGAGTGATCAGTGGGGACTTTCTCATAGTTCCAGTCTCCATATCAGCTTTGGAGATAGCTACCATTTGAATAGTTAAGTGATGTGTGTAACTAAGAGGATTTGAAGATGGTGAGATCTTACAATCAAGAGCCTGGAATGCTCTGATACCAAATGCAGGACCGTTAAAGGGTACTTAAGCTTGCACTTAGTTAACACACTTATGAGGATCTTAAAATCACTTAACAATTCAAATAGGGAACTGTGAACCTTTACTGAAGAACAAGATAAACACAAGTAAAACAAGAACAAGAGCACAAGATAAAGTTTTCAAGGAAGTTGTATATTGCTTCTCTAGTTCTATTACAAGTGTTGTATATGTATATTTGACTACAAGAACCAGAGACTACTTATACTACATCCTACAACCGTCAATATGCAAAAAGACAGTTGAAAGTGACTAATCTAGACAACAAGATTAGCTTAAAGTCAAAAGGCAGATTGCCTTTTGACTAGTGACTATGCAAGCCATAGGTCACTGACTTTTCTATTACAAAAAGTAAAGAAGGAACAAAAAACAGAAACTTGTAGGCGAAGACCTTATCTACTTTATCATAAAGTATGGAAGTTTCACCAACTAGTGATAGCAGATGAACTACCAGAGCATGCAACAGAAAGTAGGTTGCCTTATGATAAAGTTGATGGAAAAGGTATCTTTTCTCTCTCTTAAGAAGAAAATCAGTCTTATCTTTAAACAACTTTGGAAGACTTTGTCTTGAGAGCTTCGGAAGACTTCATCTTTTACCTTTGGAAGAGTTGAGTCTTTGGCTTCGGAAGACTTTACACTTGGAATATTTTCCAAGTTAAGTGTAAAACTTCCGCAGCAGTTTCTTCTGAACTTTAGCTTCGGAAGATTTTATATAGCATTTTTCTTGAGTGTGTAAAACTTTCGAAGCTAGTTCACCTTTGTTCCGAAGTGCATGTTGGAAGACTTGGTTGTTTTCGGTATCTTTTGGTTGCATCAGCCTCTTAACTTCAGAGGTTCCTACACCTCACACGAACTTCACATCCTTACGGGTCAATTTGGTCAATGGTGAAGCTATCATGGAGAAGTCTTGGATGAACCATCTATAGTAACCCTCTAAACCCAAGAAACTATGGATCTCAGATGGCGTATTTGGGGTCTTCCATTGCATAACCGCCTCCACCTTTGCCGGGTCCACCATAATCCCTTCAGAATTAACTACATGACCCAAAAACTGGACTTCCCGCAACCAGAATACGCATTTAGAGAACTTAGCATATAGCTTCTCTCTTCTAAGTGTCTCCAATACTTAGCAAATGTGACCGGCGTGCTCTTCTTCACTCTTCGAATAAATCAAGATATCATCAATAAACACAATCACTGATTTATCCAACATCGACCGGCACACCCGATTCATCAAATCCATAAAAGTAGCTGGCGCGTTGGTTAGACCGAAAGACATAACAACGAATTCGTAATGCCCATATTGAGTTCGAAACACGGTCTTTGGGATATCCTATTCTTTGACCTTTAGCTGATGGTAACCAGATCGAAGATCTAACCTTAAGAACCAGCTGGCACCTTGGAGCTGATCAAACAAGTCATCAATCCTCGGTAGTGGGTACCTTATCTTCACCGTTAACTTGTTCAACTCATAGTAGTCGACGCACATCCTCATGCTACTGTCCTTCTTCTTTACAAACAAGACCGGAGCAGCCCAGGGAGAGATACTCGGTAAGATGAACCCCTTGTCTAACAACTCTTGCAACTGGGTCATCAATTCCCTCATCTTAGAAGGAGAAAGATGATATGGCGCCTTTGCAACAGGTTGGGCACCAGGTATTAGATCAATCTGGAACTCGATTTCGCGGTCAAGTGGTACCCCTGGTAGGTCTTCGGGAAACACATCAGGGAAATCGCATACTACCGGAATGCCAGACAGTTGAGGCACGGAGGCATTCACATCCTTCACATAGGCCAAGTAAGCACCACACCCGCATCTCATAAACTTCTCGGCCATGATCATCAAGATTACTAGTTGTGTAATGCACTCCTTGTCTCCATGTATCGTAACCAAACTTCCATCAAGCGCAGTCAGACAAATTGTCTTCTTTCAGCACACGATGTTCTCTTTGTAGGTCGCCAACCAATCCATCCCTAACACCACATCAAAACCTCCTAGGGCCATCACGTACAATATAGCAGGAAACTTACGACCGTCCAACTCTACGAGACAATCATCTATCACATCAGTCACTTTGGTAGACTTTCCTATCGCTGTCTCTATATAGAAGGGCACGTCTATCTTCTTATTCTTACCATGCATTTCATGACAGAAGGTAGCAGATACAAAACTTCTACTAGCACCAGAATCAAAGAGCACCGAAGCATACAGTTGGTTTACCAGAAACATGCCTGAAACTACTTTAGGGTCCACTCTGGCTTCTTCCCAGGTCATGTTGAATGCCCTTGCCTTGCCTTTGGTGTTCTCACTCCTCCCTTTCTCGCCCATAGTCTGAGTCCCTGAGCTTCCTGCTCCACCCTTCTTGCAATCTTGGCCCGAGTGGCCTACCTCCGAACACCGATAACATCGTGGTACCCCGCATTCTCTAGCATAGTGGCCTTTGCCTCCACACTTAAAACACTGGTTCGTCCCCACTCTACATTCACCCAAGTGAACCTTCCCACACTTCTTGCATTCCCTCCTGCTACTCCCTTTACTCGATCCTGGGCGGCGATCGTCAATCCTTGTCTTTTTTTCCTCGATCCCATAATGGTCACCCCTGAATCGCCTCCCATTACCGTTCTTGTTCCAACTTTTTTTCAGTCTTCCTCTGAATTGGCACTGGATCCCTCTCATCATACAACCTTCCGGCCAAATCAACTGCAGACCTGAAAGTGCTCAGTCTAGCAGCTATCATGTTCCTCCTAATATCCACAGGTAGACCCTGCATGTATTTCTTGATCTTCTTACACTCTGGGGTTACTAGATCCGGCACGAGTCTTCCAAGGTCATTGAACTTGGAGGTATACTCTTGATGAGTCATGTTCTAGCCTCCAAGTACAAGAACTCCTTCTCAATTTTGTCCAACTCCCAATGTGGACAATACTCCTCCATTACCAGTTCCTTCAAATCTGACCACCTCATCCTTGCAACAGACCGTTCCCCCTCGGCTTGGACAATGTTGTCCCACCAGCATAAATTCTATTCCCAAAATTTCCAGAAAATCCCAAGTCTTTTGACAAATGCGGATGAACTTAGACAAATGCGGATGAGCACAACAAATGCGGATGAACAAATGCGGATAAACATTCTCAGGAAATTTTCTAAGTGTCAGGAAATGCGCATGAACCGAGTGCGGATGACTAAAGCAATACACATGGACACTGTAGCAAATGCGCATGGGCAAAACAAACGCGGATGAACACTTAACAAATGCGCATGGGCAAAACAAATGTGGATGAACACTTAGCAAATGCGCATGAAGACTTAACAAATGCGCATGAAGACTTAGCAAATGCGCATGAAGAAAAGACAACAAATGCGCATGAACAAAAGACTTTCTGTTAAATGCGGATGAACATAAAAACTAACATGAGATTCAACTTATGCCATTACCAGTCCCAATCTTCATTCTAACTTGAAAACAGCTTAGATCTATCAGTCTAACACTTAGAACATCAAAAACTTTAAACGATCAACTAGAGAAGCACATATCATAACCATAATATCAATATCGTTCGCACCATACATGCAAATCATAACTTGTTTCGAAAACATCAGTCATATATGCAAACTAGCCCCCAAATAAGCAGTAAACATTTAAAAGAGGGGACCTAGAACTCACCTCTACTGCTTTCAAGTAAAACTCCTCCAAACCCGAGAGCAACCTGGAGTTCAAATGCCTAAACACACCAAAACACAAAATCAAACACAAAAAAACACATAAGAATTGGTCCCGAGGCTGAAAGTTCAGCTGAAACCAAACAAAACACACAAAAACTCACCTTCAAGCCGAATCTTCTTCATCTTCTCTCTAGAACCGATGGAAACTCTGCTTTTCTTCATCCTAGTAGTAGAAGCAGTTGGTGTAGCATTATAGTGGGAGGCCATGCCCACTTTAAACATAAATAATGTTTGTCCTTTTGTACACTTTAATCCCTCTACTTTTACAACTTCTCCTTTTTTCATTATTCTTTTCTTAATAAATTTTCGGGTGTTACATTAGGATACCATAATCCAAGTGCAGGTTTGCCCTTAAGATATTTGAATATCCTCTTTACAGCATTCGCATGAGATTCCTTAGGATCAGCCTAATATCAGAGTCTACTAGCTGTTAGGTCAAATCTTCACTTTAGTATGAGATATTTGAATATCCTCTTTACAGCATTCGCATTCGCATGAATATCCTCTTTACAGCATACACAAACACCAAACATAATGTTAGGTCTACTAGCTATAAGATACACAAGTGAACCTATCATTGATCGATACAGAGTCTGATCCAATGATTTGCTATCGGAGTTTGGACAAATCTTCACTTTAGTATCCACAGGAGTTCTAATAGACTGACAGTCTACTGAATGAAATTTCTTCAACATAGATTCCACATATTTTGATTGATTGATGAAAATTCCATTTGTTTTCTGTTGCACTTATGAACCCAGAAAGAAAGTGAGCTCTCCCATAGCACTCATTTGAAACTTAGAATTCATGAGGTTTTCAAAGTCTTTACAGAGTTGCTTGTTTGTTGAGCCAAAAATGATATCATCCAGATAGATCTAGACATTCAACAGTTCATGTCCCTTCTTCTTTCTGAATAAAGTCTGATCAATCTTTCCTCTTTCATATCCATGTCCTAGGAGAAAAGATGATAGAGTCTCATACCACTTTCGAGGGGCTTGATGTAAACCATATGGAGCTTTGTCAAGCTTGTACACCCTATGAGGGAAATCAGATCCTCAAAACCTGGTGGTTGACTCACATAGACTTCTTCTGAGATTTTTCCATACAAAAATGCACACTTTACATGCATTTGATACACAGTGAATTTCATAGATGCAGAGTGAGCAAGAAAGAGTCCGATGGCTTCCAATCTCACAACAGCAGCAAAGAGTTCATCATAGTCTATTCCTTCTTCTTGAGTGTATCCCTGTGCAACTAATCTTGCTTTGTTTCTAATGATAATGCCCCTGTCATCTGTCTTGTTTCTGTATACCCATCTGGTACCAATAGGGTATTGTCCTTCGAGAAGGTCCACCGGTTGCCATACTTCATGTTTCTTGAACTGTAGCAATTCTTCCTGCATTGCCTCAATCTAGTTGTTGTCTTGAAGAGCAACTTTAATATTCTTAGGTACTGTTTGACACAGAAAACAAGAAAACAAACAGATATTTGCAATACTTGACTTGCTTCTAGTCACCTGTTCATCTAGATCTCCAATGATGCTAGACACTGGATGATTCTTATGTGTCTTGGTAATTGGAATCAAATCACCAGCAATGGACACATTAAGATTGGAGACATTCTGATCATCTTGGTGAGAGGCATCTTCAGGTTATGATGTAGGTGAATGGTGAAAGTAATTAGATGCTTCATCAGCTTCAGCAGCACTTTGAAGACTTTTATCGTTTGCATTTCCTTCAATTTCAACTGGCATAGATGCTGATTCTGGATTTCTCACTTCAGTGGATGGTTTAGCTGAAGTAGTGGGCATTGAACTAGGACCAGCTTCAGGTGAAACACTCTGATGTATGCAGCTTGTCTGACATGATCGGCTTGTAGTGGGACTTCTTCTTTAAATTGATTAGAAGAGGAAGGAGGAATCATAGGAAAGTTAGTTCTTCTCTCCACTATTCCAGGAGATCCTGCATTTGACAAGTGAAACTAATCAAAAGATCTAGTAAATGAGTCAATATCAAACAATCAATCAGGACCATTTATTGACTTGGGAAAAGAATGCTCATTGATTTGAACATTGGTCGATTCATCAATAATGTTTAATCTTGGATTAAACACTCTAAAAGCCTTTGAAACAGAGGAATAACCTATAAAGAATCCCTCATCAGACTTAGAAGCGAACTTTCCTAAATGGTCTCGGGTGTTTAATATTGAGACAGGACAACCAAATGACTTCAAAAATCCAATAAATGCTTTTCTATGAAAAAGAAGTTCATATGGAGTTTTATTGCTTTCTTTAATTATCAAAGTTTGATTTTGCACAAAGCACGATGTGTTGATAGCTTCTGCCCAAAAGGTAATTGGCAGTTTTGCATCGGCTATCATTATTTGTGCTGCTTCAATCAGTGTTCTATTTCTTCTTTCAGCTACTCCATTTTGTTGAGGAGTCCTAGCGGCACTGAATTGATGAGCAATGCCTTTTTGTGTGTAAAATGAACTTAGATCTTTGTTTTTGAATTCTGTCCCATTATCACATCTGTTGATTTTACCTTTAAATCTAGTTGATTTTCAAGTTTTATGATAAAATCTTGTATAAATTAGGACGCCTCGTTTTTATGAAGTAGAAAGAAGACCCATGTAAATCGTGTAAAGTCATCTATGATCACCAAACAATAATGCTTCTTCCCAATACTCATGACATGAGTTGGACCAAAGAGATCCATATAAAGCAACTTCAATGGAGAATTGTTTGTGTTCACCAGCTTCAGCTTATAGAAGCACTTATGTTGTTTTCCTTTAAGACATGCAGAACAATGGTCAATGAAATGAAATTCTTTTTGAGGTAAACCAAGTACATGATTTCCTTTGACCAATCTGTTCATGCTTTTGAAATTCGTGTGTGCTTAGTGACTATGCCAAAGATGTGACTTATCAAAAGATGCTTTAGACAAAAGACATGTCTCTTCTGAAGGATAAGCAGAATTAAGGTTCAAGACATATGTATTATTCTTTCTCGGAGTTTTCAAAACAACCCATTCTTCAGAAATTTGAAATCCCGGTTGTTAGAATGTAGCAATAAGTGTCTGTGAAGTGAGTGGAATATTTCTTGTCACAGATCTGAGACACGCTGAGCAGATTGAAGTTCAGTTGCTCGCAGTAGTTCACTTTATCAAAACTCAGCAATCCATTCATCACAGATCCTTCCCTTGTAATTCTACCACATTATGAATCTCCACCAAATGCAACAGTAGTTTCTTGAATATGCTTGAAGTCATGAAGGAGGGAACTGTGTCTAGTCATGTGTCGGGAGCATCCACTATCCACATACCATAAGCTGTTGGACCTGTATAGACGACCCTGCATGCATAAATGAACTAGTTAGATTGTGGAACCCAAGCCATGATGGTCTTAGGTTGTCTGTTTTTATCCATCACTGTGACCTCTTGATATTTTCCTCTTAGTTGTGTTTTAGAGGAAGATGCTTTAACCAATTTTTGTGGATTGATTTTTGGTTTGATTTCATCAATTTCAACTGAACTGTCAGAAGAGTATGCAAATCTTTGATCCCGGTTTCTATGTAGAAATTGGGCATGTTTTTGTTTCTCAGAAATCACTTTTGTTTTATATATTGGATGAGAACTCATTGATTGTTTCATATGATTATTAAGGTTCTTTTTGATACTCTTTGACTGCCATTGATCATAGAAGTCCTTGTCAGTGTTTGAGACCCGTGGATGTTTAAGGTCTGTTGGACTTCTAATTTTGACCTTGTCAGATGAAATTAGTGAAATAGGCTTGTTTTGTGTCAGATGTGTTGTGATTAGTCATATCACATACAGAACAATACTTGTTAAATAACAGTTTTTGGTTGAATGATTGTTCATGTCACAGATAGAGCAATACTGACTAAAGTAACACTCATCTGTATTGTGATTATGCATGTCACAAATGTCATTATACATTTGTTTGTCCTTTGACTTTGATGAAGAAGCCAAATCAGTTTTCTGGGTGGCAGCAGATTGTTTCACAATTCTGCTTTGCTTAAGTTTTGCTGACTGGTTTTGCTTCTTTTTGCTCTTTTTCAACTCTCTTTCAAATTGTTCCACATGTTGTTTATTGCAAATGTCAAAAACTATCCCTTGTTTATTTTTAGATGATGATGATGAAATAGGTTTTACATTTGGTTTTTGAATCAAAGTGGATTTCCCTTTGGACACTGAGGGAACTGTAGCTTTCTCTTTGAAGTTTAATGAAACCTCTTCTGATTTGGTGGAAGTTTTAGGAGATTTGATCTCACAATCAGATCTGCTTTTAGCAGAGGATTTCATAGAACTTTTAGCAGTTTTATTCATCTTGATATTTTCAGGAACAAACTTTACAAATGGCATAATGGCTTTGACTGGGCTGTTAGTTTTCTAGACAACTACAGGTTTGTAGGAGCACTCTTTGATCTTAATGGGATGACCCAATTTGATTTTATCCTTATTAGTTTCAATGTAAACACTCAGTTTGTTTTGAGGATTAGTTGTTTGTGAAACCATTGTTTTAGTTTCACTAACTTTAGATTCAGTTGAATCAAATTGGGTGAGTAACTCAGGCATAACCGTGTAGTTGTCATTATATGGAGGAGGACAAGTTTTGTAACCTATCCCAGTCATATCCTTGGCCCCCTTTTGGGAATCAAGCAACTCTTGCTGCTTGACAGATGAGAATTAAAACTTTTCAAGTTTCACTTCAGTAGTTGATTGCTCAGCCTTTGTTTTGGTCAACAATTTAGTTAACCTCTCGTTCTTAGTGTAAGGGTAAACTTTTCACCATGGAGTGTTTCCATGTTAAAAAGAAGGGATTTGATTTTGACTTCAAAATTTCTCATTTCTTGTTTCAGTATTTCAATTTTCACTTTCTCTTCTTTTATTTTACTAGCCAATTTTTGATTGTGTTCTCTGTATTCTTGTACTTCAAGAACACATTTATCAGAACATAAATTAGATTTTACCTCAGATGGCATTGGAATTGGGCTATCATTAATGTGAACCATAAGTGCATGTTTCTAAAATTAGGTTGAACTTCCTCTGCACTATGCTCCAATCACACACTCCATCTTGTCTGATGATAAGTGCATTGGATGTTGGTTGGCTACTTCCTTGAGCTTGATGAGCCAATTGAGGTTGACTTTGATAAATTGGTTGTTGCTGATTATGATGTTGATTTTGATGATGAGTAATTGACTGAAAGCTTGAACTGGGTTGAGATGAAGCTGACCATATGAGGTTCTTTAATAGTTGTTTTTGCTTCTTCTAGGAGCATTACATTCCCTAGAGAAATGGCTAGTCATTCCACAGTTAAAACACTTAACTTTGGATTTGTCATATCCAAGCTTTGTGTTCTCATTCAGACTCAGTTTCTTCCTTTTTTGGAAGAATTTATTGGCTCTCATTGCAATCATGGCCATCTGCCATTACAAGTCCATTTCTTTAACATCATTAGGATCCATTTCTTCCTGATCTTACTGAATTAAATGAGCTGAAGTGAGTCTGCACCTAACATAAGCCTAAAAGCTAGCAACAAAGGCATTGTAAGTTGCCTTTTGCTCTTCAGATCTTTGTTCACTGGGCATTCTAGTGGGTCTTACTATGGGTTGAGAAGAATCTAGTTTTCTTTGCTTGATCTCTTGATGAGAGAAAATCATCTTCTTCGGTCACAAAAGCATTCTCAACAGAATGAGTTTCAGATGGAAACTTGTATGCCTCAATGACTTGAGGTCCACTGAGATTTCTGCTTTGTTCATCCAACTCTAGAGCTTCAATTTTTGCAATCATAATATGTAGGCTGGTACTCTCTAAATCAAGAGTGTTCTTTAATATAGTAACATTTGATTTCCAACTTTTTGGCAAACTGTGCAGCATTTTCTTGTTCATTTCTTTTTCTTTGTAAGTATCCCCCATAATCTCAAGATCATTCACTAGTTGTACAAATCTATGCAGCTGCCTGGAGATTGACTCTCCTTTGGTATGGTGAAAGGTTTATATTGGTTTATCAGTTTATCCTTATTAGTTTCATTAACCTCACTGCTTCCTTCAAACATTATCTGTAGTGCATCCCAAACCCCTTTGGCTGTTCCATATTTTTCCAGCCTCTTGAGAACATCCAGTTTTAAAGCCTGAGTTAGAATGGAGTAGGCTTTAAGGTCTATCTTGATTTTCTTATATTCTTCATCATCAAGATTTAAGTTTGGATCCTTAATGGGGATTCTAGCAGTTTTGTACTGAGCAGCTTGACCAGCAGTGAGTGATAGAGGAATGTATGGCCTTTTGCAAATAGAGATCCAGTAATCAGGATCCACACCTGTAATGTAGTTTCTAAACTTGATTTTCCACTACTTAAACTCAGATTTTTGTTTAAGCATCGCGGTTTAGAATTATGACCAAGTTTAGAAAAATTAGTAGAATCCATTTTGATTTACTGATTTTAGATGTTTCGAGTATTAATTAAGTTGATTTTATGTCTGGAATGTTCAAACAGTCTATTGTCCAGGTGTTTATGATTATCAGTTCTTAGAGAGATTGCGGTTAGACTAATTTGAAGAAGTTTCTTTGCAGTTTCAGTATGTATATTTATTAGAAGTATAGAACTTGCTAATAAACAACCCAATCACCAGATCAATCGATTTTCATTCAAGATCTGCATTGATTTTGAGACGAATTCAAGAGCCAAGGCTCTGATACCAATTGACTGGGTCCGAGAATAAGAATCTCAGTTGATATGACTCAACTTAGGATCGAATATGATGATTGAGTCAGTGATTAAGTAGCGGAAATACCAAATCACTGAACATTTAATACTGAAAATGATAATAAATGCTTTGTATAATGATGTGAGTAAACAAGATACAAAGACAGCTGGGGTTACTGTTGAAATGAGTAATATTATCAATGTTCAAAGAAAAACTTACAAACTTAGTTCATACTGTTCTATTTACAGGCATACACATTGCCTGTACAAAATGACTAATCTACCTTGACAACCATACATCAGAATACTAGTCTAAGTGTACAATATCATCAGCATTTCTAAGTGTTTATCCACGTTAGTTAATGTGGATGAGAAGACTTCATCAGCATTTGTTCTTGTTTGTCTTCAGCATTAGCTTAACTCATCAACATTAGTTAATACGGATTAACAAGTTATTGTAAGCATTTCTTTTCTTCGTCTGCATTAGTTAATACGAATGAACAAATACTAGTAAGCATTTGTTCAATGGTCATCCACATTAACTAATGCGGATACTTCAACACTTGTTCTTTTCTTCTGTTTCTTTTGCTGTATTTCTTAGTCTTTGTTGTTTTTCCAACCAAAACAACCTTGAACCACTTCTTGAATTGGCATGTATGATCCTTTCAGGGTCCAACATCAAATTTGAAGTTTAAAACTAAAATCAGATGATGTTAATCATAAAATTATGTTTAGATTCAATGATAATACCTATCGATCACAAGTATGAACCAGAATCAATCGATAACGATGAACTGATGAGTTAAGGGTTGAGAGTATCGGGTGTAATATCAGAGGATTTGAGTGGAAAAATGAATTAGAACACAAGTGTTGTATATATATAAGTGTAAATTTTTAGGCGCATGAGCACTATGAAGGTGCATGGGACTAAATTTCACACTAAGTTTTCAGACACGTGAGCACTGTGAATGCGCATGAGGTTTAGACGCATGAGCACTGTTCAGACGCATAAGCACTGTTTAGGTGCTTGGGCACTGTTCAGGCGCATGAGACTTGATGAAACGTCTAACACTTGTATTTTACCTTCAAACGTCTAACCACTAGGAAAGTCTGGTACTGTTTAGGCGCATGAGCATAAGATGATACGCCCAACACTTAACCATTGTTTAGTCACATGACAACTGTTTAGGCGCATGAGCTTAAATGAAACGCCCAACACTTGCACAATTTTCTGAAATTCATCATACTCCTGATTTAGACTTATGAGTACTATTCAGGCGCATGAGAACCCTTCCATGAGTCTTGAAACTTGAAATTATAACACCATCCATCTGAACACTGTTTAAGCAAATTAGTACTGTTCACACCCAATTTTTTTTAACATGTAGTCAATTTTTTGACTATTACTCAAAATTTACATTAAAGACCCTCAATTTTTAATATTTTTGACATTCAAAATTTACAAAACAATTTTTCCAGTTATTTTAGTCTCTATATAACTTTTACAAAACAAATAGTCTCATTTTGTTTGCAAGAAGCTTTTCACTGAATTTGAATTCTTTTTCAGGTTCATTTTTCCATCATATCAAACACACACATGCTTAAATTTGCAGCTTCATGCTTTCATCCGAAGCACTCTATTTTTTATTTTCAACTTTTTGAAATTCCATTATTTTCTCTTTTTCATTTTTACTCCCCTACACTTTTAAGTTTTCCAAACTTAGAAGATTTTTGACTTTGCGCGAAGAGAAAACTAATCATTATTAACATGCCTAAACACAAAAAATCATGCAAATTTAAAAAATAAAGCAGTTAAAAAATCTACTATATATAATTGAATCATAAGTCTGTAGTGAGATCATATCATTTAAGATCAACACATTAAAATAAAATAAGTGGATGGATAGTCATAGACAGTGATTAAATCCTGATCAACTGTGTTCCAGGTCAGCGTTTCTGCAGCAGAGGAGACACGAGATCTAAGGACAGAAAATGAGTGCTTTTAGCAAAATGATCAGCACACTTACTTTTTCAATTCTTGGATTGATTATGGTTTGATTAGATATGAAATTATGAAGTCACACTTAGACTTAGAGAGTTCAACTCTCATAAAAATATGCAAGAAATCACCTTTCTCAACTAATTAACCTGACATATACTTATAACCAGATCTGATGTTAAGATTGTGCACATTGGCATCTTTTTGCATCAGGTGAGAATATCCAGGTCTGTAATTACTTACAACAAAGGATATCTCGTCACTTCAGGTCTATGATGACTCATAACAAAGAAGTGATTAGATGCTATAAATAATTAGAGCTCATGGTTATTCAAACCACCACCATGTGTGAGATTATGACTTAACAAGCAATCAATTTGAGAAGTTAATACTACTCATTAGTACAAAGATAGACAAACATGAATGCATGATTGATTTAGTTTAATCACAAGAATTTACTTTTTTAGTATAATTGCATGAACTTAGCACATCATATCCGATCACGTCAGACTTTAGTAGCGAGCGAAGTATGCAACTGATCAAAACTAATGTATCTATCATTTCTCACAAATTGCAAAGAAAGATTCAGTCCTAATTAATGAACTAACAAAGAACTCTATTTTTGTAGTTTTTGTTTTATAATTTTCTCTTTGATTTTGCAATTTTCTATAGAACATGCACACATAATATATACAATTTCTCTTTGCTTTTTCTTATTCAGTTAAGAGAGGGTTCTTGTCATTTTGATTTATAAAAACCAGACAACTAAAATACTCAAACCAGTGTTTACACATGGTTAATGAGACCAATTGACTCGAATAGATACTCAAACCGTCCTGGTAAGGAGGCTTTTGTAAATAGGCAGCCAACTATTTTTCAATTGCAATTTGAATCAAAATGATTAAACCTTTTTCAGAGTTATCTCTAAGAAAATGATATAGAATCTCGATATGTTTTGTTTTTGAGTGTTGGACAGGATTAGCTGTAATGAACATAGCAGTAGTGTTATCGATGTAAATAGGAGTTTTAAGAAATTTGAACCCGGTAATCCAGTAGTTGGTTTTGTAACCAAAGGATTTGAGAACATCCTGCTAAAGCAGCTATGTACTCAGCTTCTGCGGTTGAAACAGAGACATTTGTTTATTTCTTACATTGCCACGAGACTAATCTGGGACCTAAAAACTAACAACCACCTGTTGTAGATTTACGATCTTCGCAACATCCTCCATAATTACTATCTGTATATCCATGTAACTCGAAGTTTCCTTCATAAGGATACCATAACCCTAAAGATGGTTTTCCTTTGAGATACCTGAATATTTGTTTAACAACAATTAAGGGGGATTCCTTCGGGTCAGATTGGTACCTGGCACAGACACAAACAGCATACATTATATCAGGTCTAGATGCAGTAAGATACATCAAAGATCCAATGATAGATCTGTATAAAGTTTGGTCAACAGATTTTCCTTTCGGATCAGGTTCAATCGTGGTATTTAGGTCAGTTGGAGTTCTAATGGATTGCAATCTTGTAGTTTAAATTTCTTCAAGAGTTTTTCAACGAATTTCTATTGGTTGATAAAAATTCCATCTGCAGATTGCTTCACTTGAAGACCAAGAAAAAAATTATTTTCTCCAATAGAACTCATTTGGAAACAAGACTTCATGATATATTCAAATTCTTTGCACAATTTTGGACTTGTAGAACCAAATATGATATCATCAGCATACATTTAAACACATAAGAGATCATCAGCATCCTTCTTAATAAACAAAGTAGGATCTATTTTCCCTTGCGTGTATCCATGTTGGATCAAATGTTGTGATAATGTTTCATACCAGATTCTAGGTGCTTGATGCAGACCATACAATGCTTTGCTAAGCTTGTACACATGATGAGGATATTCTGAATCTTCAAAACCTGGAGGTTGCTTGACATACACATCATCGGTGATTGGTCTATATAAGAAAGCACCTTGAACATCCATCTGATACACCTTGAATTTCATGAATGATGCATAAGCTAGGAAGACACAAATTGATTCAAGTCTTGTAACTGTAGCAAATACTTCATCATAATCTATTCCTTCTTCTTGGGTGCAACCTTGTGCAATGAGTCTCGCTTTGTTGCGAACAACAATTCCCCGATCGTCTGATTTGTTTCTAAACAACCATTTTGTGCCTATGGCATTTTCTCCTTCAGGTAAATCCACAAGCTTCCACACTTCCTTTTTGCGGAATTGCAATAATTCTTCTTGCATTGCCTCAATCCAACTATTGTCCTTTAATGCTTCGGTGATATTTGTAGGAACAATTTGAGAAAGAATACACGAGTATAAGCAAAGATTTGCTTGTTTTGATTTACTTCTCGTCGTTCTCACATTCAATGGACCGATAATCTGAGACGTTGGATGGTTCTTGTGAATACGAGATGTTTGAATCTCATTCCCTTGAACATGAACATTCAGATTAGATTGGTTCAAGTCAGAAAGCTGATGCAATAAGTTCGAAGAATATGGATTGAAATTAGGAACTTGAGTCAGTGAGTTGATAAAGTAATCAAGATTATCTTTAACAATTACATCACCAGAAACTGATGACGTTCCGGACTCAGGTTGTACAATTTTAGGACCATCATTAGGAATAGGTTGTGAATCATTTGAATTTTCTAAAACGTGATGCTCTTGAGCTTGTTGAGGTTGATCATAAGTTTCAGACTGAAATATAGGATGTTTCACAAAAGAGAAAAATGGATAATCTGGGCTTGAGTCATCTGTGTCATCAGAATCAGAATCATCACTGAATGAACCTAGATCTCCTTCTTGATTCTTCTTCTCACCTGTAGATTCAAACAATTTAGAATGAAAGGAGTTTGACAAAGAATCTAAATCAAATAACCAAGCTGGACCATTTGCAACTAATGGAAAAGAATTTTCAAGAAATTTAACATTGAATGTTTCAAGGATAACATTCGTCCTAGAGTTATAAACTCTAAAAGCTTTTGAAACCGATAAATATCCAACAAAAAATCCATCAACAGATTTTGCATCAAATTTTCTTAGCTTATCACTTGAGTATAGAATCAAAAGTGGACAACCAAAAGATTTAAGAAAATCTATATTAGGTTTCCTGCCAAACATCAACTCATAAGGAGTTTTCTGTTTATCTTTCACAAGCAATGTACGATTCTGCACGAAACATGCAGTGGATATGGCTTCATTCCAGAAAGTGATTGGAATTTCGGCATCTGCTAACATAGACCGTGCTGCTTCAATCAAAGTTTTGTTTTTCCGTTCTGCAACTCCATTTTGTTGTGGAGTTCTAGGAGCACTGAACTGACAAGCAATACCTTTTTCAGCACAAAACATGTCAATATTAGCATTTTTAAATTCTGTTCCATTATCACTTCTAATTATTTTCACCTTTTGTTCTAATTGATTTTCTACTTTAATAATGAATTCTTTTAATAATTCAACCGTTTCAGATTTAGAATGCAAAAAGAAAACCCATGAAAATCTTGTAAAGTCATCAATAATAACTAAACAATAAGATTTCTTTTCGATACTCTTCACATTTATCGGTCCGAATAGGTCCATATGTAACATCTGGTGAGGTTTGGAATTTGAGTTTATCTGCTTGGGCTTATAAGACGCTTTGTGTTGCTTTCCTTTTAAACATGCTAAGCATAATCAGATGTAGCAAACTTCTTTTTTGGAAGATCTACAACATGATTTCCTGCTATAAGCTTGTTCATGTTCTTAAAGTTGGAATGCCCGAGACATCTATGCCAAAGTTGACTTTCGTCATTTGATGCTTGAGCAATTAGGCATGTTGTTTTTGTAGATGATCAACTTGAGACATAGCTAACTTGTATACATTTCGATCACAAACAGCTTTAACAACTACCCATTCTTTGGTTATCTGAAAACCTGGCTTCAAAATATAACAAAAAGAATCATCAAACAGAATTGAGTAAGATTTGTCACAAATTTAGGAAACACTTAAAAGATTAAAGTTTAACTGCGAGCAGCAGTTGACTTTATCAAAGCTGATAATCCCATTAGACACTGTTCCTTCACCTGTAATTTTACCACCTGCATCACCTCCAAATGCAACATGAGTACCATCTTTTAACTTAAATTCTTGAAGCAAGGCATGGTTGCCTGTCATATGCCGGCTACACCCACTATCAACATACCACGTGTAATAGGTCTTCTCGGGCGTACCTGTATTTCAAAAAGAATTAAGTTGAGTTATCAACCCAAGCCGAGATGGTCTTGGGCTTGCCAAATTTAACAACAATGGTAAATTGTTTAAAGTGAAGCTTTTTCAAATCAGGCTTATTGTTGACAAATTTACCAATTCCGTTCCAGACAAATTTTTGATTATCATTGATTTGTTTAGTTCTTAAAGCTTGATAACGTTTTCCAAGATCATCATCTAGATAATTCAACCCATCCGAAGAAACATTTTTAGAAAAGTTTTGTTGTTTTACCAAACTTCCTATTTTTCATTCTCACAGATCGTGGAATGAATTTTCCTTGATTATACTTCTTTGGTTTTGCAGCATAAGAATCATCATAATCAGAATCATTCCCTCGAAAAGATCTCAAGCCTAAGGAAGGTTGTTTTCTTAATCTTTGAAAACCAACACTTTGATTTCTTTGAAATTATGGATTGGCATATCCATTCCTTAATTGTGGATTAACAAATCCATTCCTCGACGAGTTCTTTCTGAAGTACCAATTCTCAGTTTTGTGAGTTATTTCATCACAATAGGTACAATATTTGTTGAAATAACAATCAGCTGTTAAATGGATTTTCATATCACATATGTGACAATACCTGTTAAAGAAACATTCTTTAGTCTTATGATTGTACGTATCACATATTTCACAGTACCTTTGTTGTGATATAAACAACTGTTTATTAACTTTTGATGTGGAGACCACATTGATCCTTGTTTTGATTTAGGAGTTGAAAAGCTAATTTGTTGTTTTTGATTGAAAAGTTTGTTCTTTTGAAATTTGGGTTTTGACTCTTGCTCATTAACACCATTTCTTGACTCTTTAGATACAAATATTTTGTTGATAGAGGAAGACTTAGGACCTGAACCTGTTTTCAGATCAGAGTTAGATTTGTTCTTTGAGTTAGATTTGATTTCTGGAATTTTGTTCATGTCAAAAGTACCCGCAGATACAAACTTTACTAGTTTAAACTGATTAGTTTGATTTGTTCTTTGAGTTTGATTGTTTTGACTTTTATTTTGAGATGATTTAGATTTAGCATTTTTTCTTCTCCTTCTTTGGTTTCTCGATCTTGATGATCTTTGTTTGCATTGAGATTGAACATCTTCAGGAGAAGATTCTTTTTCATTTTCTTTATCTTTTTGTTCTTTCTGCCATTTAATAATGTCTGGATTGTTTAATCCATAAGAAAATGAATCTTCAGATGTTACTTCATCAAGTTTTGCTTTCTCTTTATTATTTGAGTTCTGTTTGTCATTCTTTACTATCACTTCTTCAACAACAGACTCTTTGAGAACAAAAATTTTCTTATTCTCTGGTTGCGGTTCATAAGATTTAACTTTCACTAGATGACCATTTTTAATCATTTTAGAATCTTGTTCCTCAAATATCTCAACATTTGTTTTCTCTTCATCACTTTCAGAATTCTTTTTCTTGTTTTGAAAGGCTTTTAGCTTAGCTTTGTTTTCAGGTGAGTGATCATGCATATTAAAGTTTTCTGGTAAAGTGTTTGTAATAGATTCAGGCAATGGCTCATGTGTGAAACCTAGACCTGCTTTTTGTTTGTCTTTTCTCTTACTTACCAATTGTTCAACAATTGGTTTTGAACTTTTAACTTTGGCTAGATACACCTGAGTTGTAGCATGAGCTATTTTTTCTTCTTCTAAATTTTTAGTCATCTCCTCAAGTTGTTTCTTCACAAGTTTAAGTTCTTTTAGAGTTTTATTCCATGAGGGTTGTAAAGATAAGATCATTTCATCAGAGATTTTGTGATCATTTTTCAGTTTGTTATGCATTACTTCTTCTTGTTTAAGTTTGTCACAGATTTTGAATGAATATGTTCTGTAATGCTCAACCTGGTCAAAACATGCTCTTGTGCACATTTTCTCTCTGACTGCGATAGGAATTTCAGGATAACTTGAAGAAGAAGTCTCAGAGTCAGATGATGGATTCTAAACCTTTGGTTGGTCAGACTGAGCCATAAGTGCAATATCTTCTGAATCCTCTTTTGGATCAAATTTATCTTTTGGCTCTTCAGATGATTTTGAATCATCTTTAAGTTCTAGCATAGGAAGACTATGATAAGGCTTTTGGAAGGTTTCCTGAGACTGCTGATGATATCTTTGACTGCTAGAACCTGCTTGACCATTTCCTCCTTGGTTTCTAGGAGCTTTACATTCCCTTGAGAAATGACCATAACTGTTGCAGTTGAAACAGCTTGACTTTGATTCGTCAAAGCCAACAGTTTTGTTAGCACTTGGCTTGTAGTTCCTGTTAACATAAGAGTGTTTTTTTGTGTTCTATAAGCAATCATCACCATCTGCCAATTCAAGTCCATCTCTTCCACATCATCTGGATCAATCTAAAATAAATCCTGCAAAACAAGATCTAATTGTGTTAAATGATTACCCTGATAAGCTTGAAAACTTGCCATAAAAGCAGTAAAAGCAGATTTTGACTCATCATCCTGTATGAGGATGTTAATAACATTTTTAACTTTGCTAGTTTTCACAGAGTTAGAAGATGAAGTCTTAGTTTGAGGTTTCAGAGTTTGAGTTTTAGGAGGAGACTAAGATTGAGGTTGAGTTGTGTAGATAGGAGCACTTGTGTAAGAAGAATCTGTAAAGAAAGCAGCTCCAACAAACAAATCACCCTCGTCTTCTGGAGTATTATCATCTTTGGCTAGAAAAACATTCTCTACTATGTTAGCTGGAGATGTTATACTGAGACATTGAAGCAGCTCTATCATTGTTTCTGGAGCTCTCATCAATCTCAACTGATTCAATCTTGGCAATCAAAAGATCTAGATCCATAGGAAACTTTTCAGTATGCTTTAACAGAGTAACTGTCTGTTTCCATGAAGATGGAAGTGCATTGAGAAGTCTGTGATTTAGATCTTTGAGATCATTTTTGATACCAGTAGTTGACATCTCAGTAGTTAGTTGGAAAAATCTATTCATCATTTGATTAATAGTTTCCCCAGAAAGATGCTCAAACAACTCCAATTGCCTCTTGAGTTTCTGCTTTTTGAGATCTTGTATCTCTTTACCACCTTCACAAATGATCTTCAAAGCCTTGTACATAGTGTACCCAGTTTGATAACCATCAAGTCTAGTTAAGACTTCCAATGGTAATCCCTTACACATCAATGAATAAGAAGCTTTGATGTCATTCTTAACTTTTCTTAAGTCATCACCTTGCAGACCATCCTCAGGATATGGTACTTGAGAGTCTTTTGTATAAACAAATCCTCTGTCAGGAGCATCAGATGTGATTGGAATATAAGGTCCTTTCTCTATTGACTTCCACAAGTCAGTATCAATAGAGTTTAGATGATGCTTTAACCTTAAAGACCAGTTCTTGAAATCAGCTCTGTTCTCTAGCTTTTGGAACCCTGTTCTCAAAATCTTCAGACTTAATCATTTTGTATTTTTGAATTAAAAAAAAAGACTTGGTTTTGTTTTTTTTAAGTTTTGAAATAAAACTATGAAATGAAAATATTTTTGGATTTTAGTTTTTGAAAAAAATTTTAAGTGTTTACTGATAAGTTTGAGTGCTCAAGCACTTAAATAGTTATCAAACGCCCAAACAGTGGTAAAGTGCCTGAATAGTTTTGAAATGCCTGACTTTGAAGTAGAAACGCCTAAGGGAATGCCTTAGATGAATTCTGAAAAACGCCCAACTGGTGATGTGCCCAAACAGTTGAGAACCGGCTGAACAGTTGTAAAACGCCCAGAAGTACTTCGTTCCAGCAAAGTCATAATGTGTCCAAATAGTCATAATGCGTCCCAATAGTGGTAAAATGCCTGTACTGAAAAACGCCTACACAGTGCTAAAACGCCCAAACAGTGGTAATTCATCTTCTCCAACGAACTCAGATCTTATGAAAATCTTCAAAACTTATTCAATTTATCTAAAAACTTCCAATTAGGTAGTAATTAGGTCGATTAACAATCCTTAATCTTTAATTTGATCAAACAACAACTACAAAACTGTTTTCTGATTGAATTGAAGTCTGAAACTGAAGAACACTGTTCGTACACAAATTTGATTAATTCCTTAGATCTGAACGAATTGAACACCAAATGTTATTCAAATCATGTTTATGTGGATGAAACACAATTGAAAACACAATTAATTGATCAAATTGCAATGAATCAATGATTTCAAGTGATTCAAAGAGCTCAACAGTGTCGATAAGCTCTATTCATTGACCGAAAGCTCTGATACCATTTGATAGGTTCAAATGGATCGAATCTGTGATTCTATGTTAATGCAATGATCAATACAAACACAAAGTAATCAAATACATGCAATCAAAAAAATTCATAGATTTCATTGATAGCAAATGTACAGGATACAATGTGTAAGGGTTACAGTTCGTTTGTCTATGTCTATACCTCCGTCTTTAGTCTCTAGTCTACCCTGCACAATACATAAAATAACCTATTTTATACTATAAAGAAACAAAGGAACATATATTTACAAAATAAGTCCCTATACTATGACAAAAACACATAAAGACAAAATGTTAATCTTCTAGAGGCTTCAACAAATTGGTACAGGGAAGTTGCTGGCTGCAAGTAGCAAATCAACAGCAGCCGCCCAAGAGAGTATCAACAACCAGAGGAGAGTGGAGGTCATAGACAGGCTCATCATCCTGGGAGTAGTCAATGAACATGTCCTTCTACTCCCACTTGATGAGCTTTTAAAGTGGAGAATGCAACCTTGCTACAAAAAGAAAAGGAGGAAGCAGCAAGGTTGGCCATAGAGTAGGAAGAAAGGAAAAAGAAGGAGGAGGTAATAGAGAAGGAGAGGATGGAGAGAATAACCTTTCTCTGTACTAGAGGCTATTCTTAGAAGGAGCTAGCACCTTAAGATTATGATATGATCGTGTTCCTTTTTCACAAAGAGCAAGATCAAATCAACAAAGAAAGGAAGAAGGCTGCCAGGGAGAAGCTAAAGGAAAGGAAGAAGATGGAGGAAGAGGCAAAGCTTGTAGCTGCCAAGAGTGAAGGAGATAAGGACTGGATGAAAAACTACCTTAAAGCCCATGGATTCACTGGCAGGCAGGTGGGTCCTATGTCCCTAAAGACCCTATAGTGACATGTTAGTGACATCAAGGCTGACATTCCTACACCTTTTCCCTTCCCTATTATAACTGAGCCAACCACTGAACCTTACACCCCTGAACCCACATCATCAGCCATACCTACACCTTCATCCATTGCCTCTTAACAACCTCCACCACCACCTATCATTAAACCCAAAACATAACCCTAAACCCAATCACTACCCAAACCATCTTCTTAACCATCTAAACCCTGACCTTAGAAGAGTTCAAGGAGATCAAAAAGAAGCTCATCAACTGCACAACCCTGAGCGACATCTCTTGTGAGGAAGAGTCCATAAAGCTAAAATATATTGATGGCTCTTCCTACCAAGGGGAATATTGGACCAAGCTCTCCAACTTCTTGCAACCAACTCAGACGCACTTAATGAAGAAGAAAAGAAGTTAAGGAGACTGGTGACTCTGCTAGACATAAGAAAATGGGACAAGCTGCCAACCAATCCCCTTAATCCAAGAAGCCAAATTGTCCAGTGGAGGTTCTATGAAGCTACACACAACTTTGCTGTGGAAAGATAGAATGGTCAAGTGAACAGACTTGATACATCTACTCTGCTACACTCCAGCAGGTTTAACATTGCTGAGTTAGCAGAGAGACCTTTCTCCAATCCCTCCAACTCTCAGATAGCTGCTCACATTAGGAATCATCTAAGCAGTCTTCATGTTGAATAGCTTACAATGAAAGCCAAGACTGAAGAAGAGTTGAAAAAGAGAGCAAAGGAAGAAAAAGAAGGTGCAACAAGAAAAGGAAGAACATTCCTACAGATGGTTGAAGGTCCAACTTTAGATCCTATAATTAGATGGGAATATGACTACAATTCCCAACAACTAACTCTCTTTAGAGGGACACAGCAAAGGGTACACATCATCCAGAGCAACAGATTAGATCTATTATCTACGGATGATTTGTACAAGCTCCTCACCACTGCATCAGGGAAGAACAAAGAGACAGAAAAATATCTACTCTCCCTGGTATTAAAGACATTGAGAAAAGAAGGAAGTGAAGTTTTGGTAGCATCAGCCTAAGGGGAGTTTGTTGGATCATATGAGGCTGGGGCAACCAAAACAACACTTAGAAGATTTTGATGTACAATTGAAGTGGTCTTCCGAAGGCAAAGCTGCTCTTCCGAAGACAAGTCAAAGATCTTCTGAAGCTCAAGGTTGAAGAACTTCCGAAGTGAGAACTCAGTCTTCCCAGATCAAGTAGTTCTCCTTCCTAAGTATACAACTTAGAAGATCCTAAAGACAAAGTCTTCCGAAGAATAAAGTCATGAAGACTTGCAGAAGACTTGAAAGAAGTTGATTCTTCAGAAGTATAAATGGCCTCGGAAGAACTTACTCTTCTGAAGCCATTTAGCTTCGGAAGAACTTACTCTTCCAAAGCCATTTAGCTTCGGAAGAACCAACTATGAACCAGTGGACATAAGGATGGTCTATCTGACATCCGCTGCAACCTTTGATATACAGCATGGCGCTTTCCCATGCCCCTGTAGTTGACCATACTTTAATCTACTGTTCATCCATTATCAGTTAGTACAGTTGCCGCTTTTAGTTGGTGACAAAAGGTAAGTCATGGATCTGTCATGACTACCTAATCTAGGATAGTTTTTTATCTTAGATACTTCACTTATAGTAATGCAGTATTTGTCTAGTTGTAGATTCCAGCTGGTTTGTATAACCGGCTGTAGATAGTAGTATATATAGTTTCTTATTGTAACTTTGTAACCATGCTTTTAAGAGTCTTGTAATACCGAGTTGAGAAGTAATATATACAAGTATCTTGAAAACTATTCGTGGGTTAATTTGTTTTCATTAACTTATTACATTACTTGTGAACTTAGTTAGAGATTCTGCTTTATCAAACCAAGTGAGATTAAGTGAGCTTATAAGATAAACTTGTGTTGTAAAACCAACACTGATCCTGCAGTTGTTTTGGTTACAGCAGCTTCATATGATCCAACAGATTTGTTCACAAGTGTGTTCAAAATGCTTGAGGATCAATACTCCATTGCGTTGGAGGTTGTTACGGAAAGCAAAAAAATATACATGCGATAACTAGTGTAGTTTAATGTTTTTGTATAACTAGTTCCTTTCCCATTTATTTAGTTAAACTTTTGAAAATACTTTGATACACCAATCTGTTGTTGCACAATTTTGATTGAGATACAAGTAAATCTTATTTACTTGATCGTGTTACCTTGATTTGACATCTTTTTCACCGATCACGTATTACGTTTCTTATTTGACATCTGATTACTTACATTCCACCAATGTAATTTGATTCTTGATTCTTTTTTAGTGAATACGAGTAGTTTCTTGTTTTATTACACCTGGTTTCATTCCCAAGATGGTAATAAAGTATTTTGTGGATCCACAGTTGTCACTTTGATTGATTTGCTGGATTTTTGAGGCAAGAGTGTTGGTAGATGGTTGTGGAATGTTCTCGATGAGTTTCGGGCAAAGTGTATTGATCTCAAGGCTCATTCGTGTAGTTTTGAGTTTGGTTTTTATTTAGATTTATCCAATAGATTTATCTTCCATTTATGATTGATTATGTGATTCTAATGATGATTATACATAGATTTGATAAGATTTAGTCTCATGTGTTAAGCATTCTTAAGAATCAAAACCCCATAGCATTGGAGGTTGTTACGGAAACCAAAAAAATATCCATGCTAGAAATATTGTTGTTTATTATTTTTGTATAACTAGCTCCTTTCCCATTTATTTGGTAAAGCTTTAGTGAATACATTGATGCACCAATCTGCTGTTGCTAATCAAAATTTCAGATTCATTGAGCTTGGATCTTAGGGTTCATCATGTTCAGATCTAGAAATTCAAAATTATGATGGGTGTGTGTGTGTGAATCAAAGAACAAAGAGAAGGATAATAATAATGTTATGATTTCATTGACGTTGATGAACAAATTACAATGAGAATTATAGATGGATGATGGAATCAAACCCATCTAAAGGAGGAGTTCTCCTTGGGTGGTGGTTCACACCATAAGAAACACACACACAAGAACAACACTTGCAAAAATGTACAAGTGAGTCTATTTATACTATTATTACATCATGACCTAATTTTGACTTTTCTTTTAGTCTTGATGTTGACTTTGTCATTATTGAATTGCCTTGTATTTGTTTTCTTCTGTTTATTAACTTGGTCTCTAAACTCCTACAATGAGATCTTTATATGGCTCTGATTATCATTTGGTAAGCTTTAGTTTATTCAATTGTTGAACCCAACAATACTCCCCCTAAACTGATGCTTGCCAAACTCTAACTTTGAAGATCTTCTCTGTCACAAGTCTTCTTGATCAACTGATGTTCTGACACAATTCACTATAGTTCTCCCCCTTAGATTAAGCTTCTCATAATATAGTTTTGACAAAGGATAGAATCTCTTTGAGAATACTTAGTGCATTGGATATGGGTTGTATCACTTTTGGATTACCGTTCATATCAAAGGATTTGAATGTATCCGGCATATGATGAGGCTTTAAACTTCAATAAACAGCTTCAGGAACATAAATCAATATTGAAAACACTTCCACTCTTTGAATCTTTGAAATAACTTGATAATTTCCAATCTTTAGTTGACTGTTATTTCCTTTAATTAAAGAATGACAAACTGTTCCGCTCAGTAGATAGACATGGATGCAAAAAATCATCATAGAAGATGAATCCAAGTACTTCAGAAGGAATATCTGACAGTTGCACAAATCCCTAAATAAATCAATGATTACGTGACCAAAGTTGATTTCTTCTTTTGTTTTGAATGCTCAAAATGGACATGCCTGTTGGTTGCAATCATCCACATTCATGATAAACTCTTGTTCTTGTTTGTTGTTGTCAATTGTTCATCATTTGTTCATTATCTTTTGTTGTTGGATGAATTGCATTTGAAGTTAACTCAGCCGCATTAGGTGAGTAACTCATCCGCACTTGTTACACTAAGGCATCCGCATTTGTATGCCAAGCATACGCATTTGTATGCAAAGCATCAGCATTTGTTTGCAAACATCCGCATTTGTAAGCAAACAACCGCATTTGAATAGCGATCTTCTACATTTGTATGGTAAACATCCGCATTTGTATGGTAAACATCCGCATTTGTATGCAAACCATCCGCATTTGTATGCAAACCATCCGCATTTCTCGAATAACTCATACACATTTGTTAACTTGAATGAATAGATCATCAACATTTGTTTGAATGAGCATTCGTATTTGTCAATGAGCATCCGCATTTGTTGATCAACTCATTCGCATTTGTATGCTTGAGTTGAATCAAAAGTGCATCTGCATTTGTATGTTGTCGAACATAATCAGCTTTCAATAAATGATTTACAAGGATACATATGGCAGCCGCACTAGTGGGATCCCCAAGCATAACATGTGTTCAAATGCATTCGGTTGTGTTTTAGCAGCCGCAATACTGTTCTTGAAATCAATTTCGAACATAGTTTTGTTCGAACACTGATTCAGGATTTCATACAAATCAGAAACTTTCTTGATGAAAGACATGAATCAATGATGAATCATCATCAATTATGAACCACAAGGTTGATTTTAACCCTGATTTGCTTGAAACCCATCAGATTTGTTGAAAGTTTTGGATGAACAATGACATCGACTTCTTTTTCTTCTTGCTTTGATTTTGATCCTTTATTCTATTCATTGCATCAAGTTTTGTGATGATAATCAGGGAGTTGATTAATCATTAACAAATTGTACCAATTTTGAATAGATTTGGTGATTTCTTCTTGTATTTTGTGATGAACAGCTGGGGGTTTTGATGAATAGTAACTTTGTTCTTCATTTTTCTATTTTTCTTCTTTGTTCTTGACATCATAAGGGTGAAATCAAAGTGTGCTAGGGTTTTATCAACAGATCGAAACTTACACAAGTAGTGTATACTATTCTATTTATAGGTTGATATTATGCCTATTCAAAATGATTAAACTACCCCGACAAGTATACATCATAATACTAGTCTAAGTATAAAAGATAATCAGCATTTGTTGTTGTTCATCTGCATTAACTAATGTGTATGTGTTGGTCTTCATCACCATATCTTCTATTGAGCTTCCGCATTAAGTATGTCATCCGCATGAACTAATGCGGATGAACAAATACTTAAGCTCATTTGTTTCTTCACTTCCATATTTGTAAATGTGGATGAACAAATACCTAACCGTATTTGTTCTGCCTATCTGCATTAGTTAATGCGGATGAACAAATACTTGACCGTATTTGTTCTTTGCACATCTGCATTGACTAATATGGATATCCGACACTTGTCTTTATTCTTCTATTTCACCCGCATTACTTCTTGGACTTTTAGGAAATTCCAACTAGAACAACCTTCAACCACCTCTTGAATTGGCATGTATGATCCTTTCAGGGTCCAACAATACTCCCCTTAAGGATTATACAGCCTATGTATTTCAAGAGTTTGAGGGTGGTGGAGGTTGTGAAGATTCTGGTGGTTCTTCAAGAGTAGGTGTTTTCTTTTATTTGACTGTTGATGGAGCTGGTGCTAGTTCAGACATGAATCTTCATTTGGCTCATATTGTGAACTGCCTCAATAGGCATCTGTCTTAGGGATATGGGTTTCCACACAGATACAGTGGAAAGCCTATCTCTATGAATTAACAATGAACCATTAGCATCTACTTCCAACTTCACTATGTTTCCCAATTGAAGAGGAACTTTCTTTCTTCTTCTTTGTTCTTTCTCTGTTCTTTCTTTTTGTTAATTCTATCATAGGCTATCTTTAGAATTTTGATGCATTTCAAAAAGAAATAGACATCAGCTTCTCCAAGCTTGTTATCTATTTCTCTGAAATGTCTTGTAAATATGTAGTGGATATAGGATTCATCTAGCAATTTCACCTCATATCCACTGAATAGCCGTATGTCAGATCCTTCCTTTCCTCCCCATTTTCTTTCAATGATCAACTCATAAGTCTTTTCATCATAAACACATTTGAGATTTTCTTTGACTTTTGGGTACCAACAACCATCTTTCTTTTTAATGATTATGTTGGTTTTACATTCAACCCTGGAAATACCAACTCTTCAGTTTCTTTCTTCTTTTTCTTTTCAAGAGGATTACGGAATGATTTGTTTTTCCTTATGTATATTCCTTTTAGAGATTTGAAGTTGTTTGCTTTATTAAACATTCTTAGTATTTCTTCAAACTCATATCCTCTATACATGGCATGATGATTGATTAATTCAAGCTCAGCTAGTTCTTTAAGATCATGAATCTGCAGGGAGTTCACCAGAGCAGTGTACTCTGTGAAGAATTATACAAGCCCTGAGATCCTTTTCACCATAAACATGTTCCAATCACTATCATACTTCCAGGCAATTATTTTAACATCCATCTTGCCTTTTGGAGCAGACACACCCTTAGTCATCTCTGCAGTGGTTAACCCTTCATGCAGCTGTAATTGGGAGGGTTCAATGAACCATTTAGGATTTCTGTGTAGCATGGGTGCCAAGACATCATGGTGTTCGGTAGTGAGTTGGACATCCTTAGCTGAAGTTCTAGATCTAGGTTTCCTCCCTGCAATCTCCTCTTCAATAGCCATTAATCTTTCTTTCTTGTCTTTGACTATTTTGATAATTGCTGCTCTGAGGGAATTTGTCTTCATATTACCAGTCTTTTTCTGGTGAATCCTTGAGCAGATAGATAATCCTTTATTTCCCTGTCTGTCATGCTGTAGGTTTTAGAATATTGGGATTGTGGTTCTTGAGATTTTTTAGAAGGTGTTGAAGTGAATATGATTGGGGATTTCATTGTCTTCTTTTCATAATCAGTTACATATGTAGGGTCAAGAAGTTTGTGCATTTTGTTCACTTCTTCAACCATTCCCTCATATGTCATCCTAAAAACTTCATCAGGATCATAGCCGTGGTTGATCAAATACATGGCTTTCACTATAAGATCATCATCTTGAGCTTTTTCCACCATTTCTTCAATAGTTGACTCATCCTTTGCAGGACTATCCCTGATCAAAGGGTCATCAATCAAGCTTTCCAGGTATCCACCTTCTATCTCTCCTTCTTCAAGGATGATCAACTCAGTCTTCTTCTTTAGTTGTTCCTCAGCCTTTTCATGCTCATCAACAAATTAGGCAATAACAGCAAGGCTTCTTGGATTATCTTTTTGTTTCTTTGAATCTGGTTCTTCTTCTACCATAGGCAGTTTGCCTTTGGCCTTTTCTGATACTTCCTCTTTTTGGAGTATGTGTGCATATGGGGACCAGAGGAAGAGGGTACAAAGGCTTCAGCTTCCTGTTGGTTATTTTTCTTTTCAAGCTTTTTAGCTTCTTCTTTCTCTCTTAGCTCTTCACACAGCCTATTTATGAGTTCTTTTAGATTATCAGTCACTGAGATAGCAGGAACAAGCAGTAAGCTTAGTTTTTCTTCTACAGGTACTGTGTTAGGAGGGATCACCACAATTGGTTCAACTGGAGATCTGAGATCTTTAACAAAATCCCAGAAGCCTTCATTAATAATAAACTCTCCAGAAAAGTAAATGTCCAAATCTTCAATAAATTCTTTCATTTCAGACTCTTCATCTGGTCTTTTTTCTGGAGTTTGACCAGTGTAAACAACCATAGCCATGCTTTCCTCTTCATCCCTAACCTCACTGTGTTAAGCTTGCTATAAGGTTTCAGTCATTCTCTGTCTCTTTGATGGTGGAGAGTCATCATCATCACTATTTCTCTCACCAGAAACACTTTCATATTCTTTTGATTCTTCTTCTTTTTCAGTTTCATCATCACCCTTTTCATCCTTGTCTTTTGCAAGTTCTTCTTTGATTTTGATTAACATTTCCAGTTCAGAAACTCTTTTTGTTAGAGCTTCTATCTTTCTATGATGATCAGATATGATATCAGTTTGGACATCTAGTAGACTCTCTTGTTCCTCCATTGCAATAGTTTGAATGGTTACTGTATCCAAGAGTCCACTATTTTCTTGTTTGGCCTAATCCAGGGCTGATTTCAATCTATCAATCTCCTTTTCATTTTTTTCTTTGTCAGATTGATATTTGGCTGTTAATTCTTTTAGTTCTTTCTCCTTCTCATCCAACTCAAGGAGTCTATCTCTTATAATACCAGATCTTCTATCCAGAAGTTTCTCCATTCTGGCTACCTTCAGTAATAGCTCAGGGATCATCTCATCCTTTGCATCATGATGATTGACTTTAGATTCTGCATAGATTTTTAAAGGACTGGCCTCTGATTGTACTTGTCTTTTAGGCCTTTGAACATCAAGATGATGATCTTCCTCATCTGAAGATGATTCAGACCCATTTGATGAACTAGTAGATTCACCAGTTTCAACAGAAGTAATAGCAGCTTCTAGAGATGAATGTATAGGAAATGCATGATGAGAGTGGATAGGAGATAAACGAGGAGAATGAACGGGTGATGCTCTGAAAGGAGAGGGAAAGTCGGCTTCTTGAACTAAAGGCACAGTATGAAGATCACCACCTACATCAACCTGTGGTGACACTTGCCTTAGTCCTTCCTCTACTATATCAGCATGCTCTTCAACAGTTTGTTGATCATGAGCAGCTAGTTGTTCTTCAACAATTTCATGCACATCAGTAGGAACCTCATTATATGCTTATTCGTCAACATCAGGAACATCTTCCTCAGCTTGACCCTCTTCTGGGTTGATCTGCTGTAACATCCATGGAAGTAGTGGAAAGAAAGTTCCACTATAGAAGTTCCTTGGGTCTCTTTTCTTGATATGTTTGTAAGACTTGGCATTGTAGTGAGGAATGTCCATCACAGGGCCTTCAGCTACAATATCAGGAAAAGCCACATTGATGAAGCATTGGATGAACTGAGGATACATCAGGAACATATGTGTCTACCTTCCTGAATGTTAGAGACCAGACCATTGAACACATGAGCAGTCATGTTGAATTGTCTATTAGTGCACAAGGCACAAATAGCTAATGATGTAGAGATGGGTATGTCATTCCATCCAGTCTTCCTTTTTGACAACCAATGTTGGAATAGATGTATCAGGAATCTCCATTATAAGTCAACTAACCCTTTGACTATTTGGTTTCCTTCAAAACCTCCTTCATAGCCAATATTGGCAAAGAAGGTCATGATATCATCATCTTCTAGTTCTTGGGGAGAGTTGGCATCAACCCCAAACTGCAGACACTGTCTCACAGTTTGTTCAGTGATGGCCAATGTGTGATTATTAGAGATCCTTCCTGATATAGTCTTTATACCATCTAATTCAGTTACCTTAGCCGTTCCCCAAAATGATCTAATGAAATTCTCATAGATGATTGGTCTAATAGTGATTGTGGAGATAAATCTGATCATGTCTCTTAATCTTTCGGATTTAGGCACATCTGGATCAAGGTATCCACTGACATTGTGGAGTTTGCTCCACGTAAGATTTGCCATAGATTCTGTAAAAGAGACACATGTGTTAGTAATGAGCTAACAATTATTAGATCATACACCAAAGATCATGTTTGACTTTTCTCAGTTTGACTTTCTCAAGTCAAAATTGAGAGTTCAATGGTTACTGTTGTATAGGAATTTGACCTATCTTGATCTTGTGATGAATAACCATTTATGTTATGTTTTATGTTTATTTTCAATCATCTTTATTGTTTGAAACATCATTTTACACTGAAACATTCGATTTGACTTCAACATTTTCAATTTTCAATTCCCCTGTTCATCATGATTAACCTAGGGTTTGTAAATCGGCTGTTCTTTGATATTCACATTAACATCTGTTTCAATGAACTCGAATATGTCATGGAAATCCATTGTTCATGGTTAATTTTTGAATTTTCAAACCTAGGGTTCTATGTTCATCACAGATTAAGTATTTCAAGTTTACAAATCCATTAAGAATCATCTTGTTTCGATATTACTTTGGCTAAGAATCGAAATAGAGATGAAATGGAATTGGATGAACAATCGACACACAAGGTTTGAGAAGGTTTGGATGATTGATGAAGATCAGTGTGAAAAACGCTCGTCGCACTGTAGGTTCACTCAAATTTGAAAAGTATTAAATGACTCACATGAATATGTTTAAATAGTCGACTTAATGACTTTTTCAAACTTTGCAAGTGTGTGAACACATGCTGAGGATTTTAATTTTATACTGTAACAAATGCGAAAGTTTTGACTTGTGCGCATTTGTTTACTATTACAAATGCAGAGTCACAAAACTTGCCAGCATGACAATGTAACAAATGTGAGAGTTCATTTGGACTTGTCCGCATTTACATCTGAACTTGCAATTTTTTTGCAACAAATGCGGATGAACAATTCAGTTGTCCACATTTCTTGAACTTCTACAACATTAGTTAATGCTGATGGATATTAGTATTTCTGTGTTTTGCATTACCCATCCACATTAACTAAGGATCAAACACTTATCATGACAGAATAGTGTGAGCACTTGATTTATTTTTTATTCAAATACACAACATTGTCTGCATTGATCATTTCAACTGCATTTAGGAAATGTGGAAGAACAAAACTTATCAGCAAAAGGAAATGCGGAAGAACAAAAGTTTGTCCGCTTAAGTTTACTTTACATCAGAAATTGTTGTACGCATTTGTTTTGAAACAAATGCGAATGACTTAACCTGTCTGCATTAGTTCCGCTTTGATTTTTCTAGCACAAAACTATTACCCGCATTAGTTATATTCATGGGTTACATTCACCCGCATTAACCAATGCTCTTACCCGCATTAACTTTTGAACTTGTCAAAAATTAATTTTTTTCCTGTGGATAGTTTTGACTGTTTTTGCACTGATCCTTTGACTTTTATGAAGTTGTGTCTGTTGTTTTGACTTTTATGAAGTTTTGTCTGTTGCTTGTATTGTCAATTCTTGCTTGGATTGAATTGTACACCCGGTGTGATACAAATTTCCCAGATTTGAATGATCTTGGACTTTTGTGCTTCCAAAATTCTGTATATACTGAGATACTATGATATAACTTCCACACCAACATAGACATTCATATTTTTTTGGATTTTATATAATTTTAAGAAAAGAAACAACTATACATAATAATTAAAATTTTAATTACTCCCCCTAAAGTTTATATCCATATGGGATAAAAACTTTAAAGATAGTTTTAGAATTTAGAAAACTGAAAGGAAAATATTTTTTGTAATTTTGGATTTTTTTATCTATACATGAAGAGGAAGTATACCTTACTTGGGATCATATCAATCTTACCTTTCACAAGTGCAAGCAATTGTTAGTAAAATAGACATAATTATGAACATATTGATTGTAGGTATGTTTGTCCTCTTAAACTTATGCTTGTTTAATATTTTAATGCTAGTGATCTTTATCATGTTTTGAGTGGATTAAATATTCAACATGTACCTAACACTCAAAAGCATGGTAAGATCAACCACCCGCATGAAATGCATGATAGAACTTTTTCACAACTTACATGACCAAGTCATTTAAATTATGAAATCTGATTTTGTTTTGAGGTTGGGGGATCCTTATTTGGATTCTTTTACTTTGATCCTTATACTTATTTGATCAACATTAGGATTCTTTTCACACTTCACTTTGGAAGGTGATCTTGTTTGGGATTCTTTTGGTTTTATTAATTCATCGATGTTGGATGTGTTCCACATTTGGAATCTTTTTGGATCATGACATCAGCACTTTGTGCCTGTTTCTCCAGATCTCTGCTCAGCAAAACAGAGGAGAAACTGATGTGGGTGAATGAGATTCATAAGGCATCATTACCATGTGTGTTTAGGTTACTACACACACACACTTGGATAAGCTAATACTTACTTATACTCTGAGATGAAGATTTCACTGTCGAATATGATCTTTAGTTCATCACAGCATGTATCTTCTTTTCCAAGATGAGCCTACCCGCATATCAGATAAGTCATGTCAGTCATTCAAGATTTTGAAATAAGCACAGTGAATGATATAACAACTGTAATTATATCTTTTCCCATAGAGTACATTTCATATTCTTCAACAAAATAACTTATTTTTGTAATTTTATAATATTTGAATGTTTTTGTAAATTTTGTTTTTTACTCAAGATTAATCATGCCAATTGATTGGACTAAGAATTCAAACCGACTAGGGTCAAATGCCTTAGTGAATAAATCAGCTAACTGATTGTCCGTGTGGACCAGTATCAACTTGATTAATCCTTTTTTAGCACAGTCTATCAAAAAGTGATATCTAATTTCAATGTGTTTGGTTTTTAAGTGATGAACTTGATTGTTTGTTATGAAAATGGCTGCTATGTTGTCAATGTGAATTGGTGTGTGCAAAAAGTTATAACCATAATCAAGCATCTGGTTTTGAATCCAGAGAACATGAGAGCAACAGGCTGATGCTACTATGTACTCAGCTTCTACTATTGAAACAGATACATTTGTCTGCTTCTTGTACTGCCAGGATACTAGTCTAGGACCAAGAAATTGACAACCTCTAGAAGTGGACTTCCGATTGAAGTTGCATCCCCCATAGCCACTGTCTATGTATGCATCGAGGTTGAAATCCCCTTCCTTTGGATACCATAATCCAAGTGCAGGCTTGCCTTTGAGATATCTAAATATCCTCTTCACATCATTCACATAAGATTCCTTGGGATTTGCTTGATATCTAGCACAAACACATACACCAAACATAATGTCAAGTCTACTTGCTGTTAGATACATGAGAGACCCTATCATTGATTGATAGTGAGTCTTGTCCACTGATTTGCTATCTGAGTCTGGACCAATCTTCATTTTTGTATCCACAGGAGTTCAGATAGACTGACCGTCTGCAAAATGAAATTTCTTCAACATGGATTCCACATATTTTGATTGATTGATGAAGATTCCATGTGTTGTCTGTTGTACTTGCGGTCCTAAGAAGAATGTGAGCTCCCCCATAGCATTCATCTGGAACTTGGAATGCATGAGATCTTCAAAATCCTTACAAAGTTGCTTGTTTGTTGATCCAAATATGATATCATCTATGTAGATCTGGATTACCAACATTTCATGTCCTTTTCTTTTTCTGAACAAAGTCTGATCAATCTTTCCTCTCTCGTATCCATGAGCAAGAAGAAATTATGATAGAGTCTCGTTCCACTTTTGTGGGGCTTGATGTAGGCCATACAAAGTTTTGTCAAGCTTGTACACCCTATGAGGGTAATTCAGGTCCTTAAATCCTGGTGATTGACTCACATAGACTTCTTTAGAGATTTTTCCATAAAGAAATGCACACTTTACATCCATTTGATAAACAGTGAATTTCATAGATGCAGAGTACGAAAGAAAAATTCTAATGGCTTCTAATCTGGCAACAGGTGCAAACACCTCACCATAGTCTATTCCTTCTTCTTGGGTGTATCCCTGTGCAACCAATCTTGCTTTGAATCTGATAACAATGCCCCTATCATTAGTCTTGTTTCTATATAACCATCTGGTACTGATAGGGTATTGTCCTTTCGGGAGGTCTACCAGTTGCCATACTTCTTGTTTCTTGAATTGGAGCAATTCTTCCTGTATTGCCTCGAACCAGCTGTTGTCTTGAGGAGCCTCTTTTATATTCTTGGGTACTATTTGACACAAAAAGCAGGAAAACAAACAAATGTTTGCAATACTTGACTTGCTTCATGTCACCCGCTCATCTAGATCACCAATGATACTGGACACTAAAAGATTCTTATGTATCCTGGTAGTTGGAATTAAGTCACCAGCAATGGATACATCAAGATTGGAGACATTCAAATCATGTTAGTGAGTGGCATCTTCATGTTGTGATGTAGGAGAGTTGTGAAAGTAATCAAATGCTTCACCAGCTTCAACTTTAGCAGCACTTTGAAGACTTTCATCATTTTCATTCCCTTCATTTCAACTGGTATAGAAGCTGATTTTGGATTTCTAACTTCAGTAGATGGTTCTGCTGAAGGAGTGGGCAATGTACTAAGACCAGCTTCAATTGAAACACTTTGATTTTGAACTTCTTGTCTAACAGGATCAGCTTGCAATAGAACTTCTTCATCAAGTTGATTAGCAGAAGAAGGAGGAATCATTGGAAAGTCATCTCTTCTTTCTATTATTCCAAAAGATCCAGCTGAGTGTAGGCTACCTTCATTAGACAAATGAAACTGATCAAAAGATCTTGTAAATGAGTTAATATTAAACAACCAATTGGGATCATTTATTGACTTAGGAAAGGAGTGCTCATTGAATTGAATATTGGTTGATTCATCAATAATGTTTAATCTAGGATTAAACACTCTGAAAGCCTTTAAGACAGAGGAATAACCTACAAAGAATCCCTCATCAGACTTAGGAGCAAACTTTCCTATATGGTCTCGGGTGTTTAATATTGAGATAGGACAACCAAATGACTTGAAAAAGACCAATAAAAGGTTTTCTATGAAAAAGAAGTTCATAAGGTGTTCTGTTGCTTTCTTTACCTATCAAAGTTCGATTTTGCATAAAGCATGATGTATTGACTGCTTCGGCCCAAAAGGTAATTAACAGTTTAGCATAGGCTAGCATTATTCTTACTGCTTCAATTAGTTTTTTGTTTCTCCTTTCAGCTACCCCATTTTGTTGAGGAGTTCTAGCTGCACTGAATTGATGAGCAATGCCTTTTTGTGTGCAAAATGAACTTAGATTTTCATTTTTGAATTTTGTCTCGCTATCACTTCTAATTGATTTTACTTTCTGATCAAATTGATTTTCAATTCTTGTGATAAAAACTTCTATTATTTAGGATGCTTTGTTTTTATGAAGTAGAAAGAAGACCCATGTGAATCGAGAAAAGTCATCATGATCACCAAACAATTTTGCTTCTTTCCAATACTCATGACATGAGTTGGTCCAAAGAGATCCATATGAAGCAACTTAACTGGAGAATTGTTTATGTTCACAAGCTTTGGCTTATGGGAGGATTTATGTTATTTCCCTTTGAGACACGCAGAACAGTGGTCGACAAAATGAAACTCTTTTTGAGGTAAACCAATCACATGACTTCCTTTAACCAATCAGTTCATGTTTTTGAAATTTGCATGTCCCAAACGTCTATACCAGAGCTATGACTCATCAAATGATGCTTTAGACAAAAGACATGTTTCTTCTAAAGGTTGTGCAGAATTAAGGTTCAAGACACAGGTATTATTCTTTCTCGGAGCCTTTATGACAACCCATTCTTTAGGAATTTGAAATCCTGGTTTCAGAATGTATCCATTACTGTAACCTCTTGATACTTTCCTATTGGTTGTGATTTGGAGGAAGGTGCTTTGAATAATTTCTGTTGAGTCCTTTTAGTTTTTGTTTCATTAATTTCAACTAAGTTGTCAGAAGAGTATTCAAATCTTTGATCCTGGTTTCTATGTAGAAATCGGGCACGTTTTTGTTTTTCAAAAATTACTTTTGTTTTAAATCTTAGATGATAATTCTGTGATTGTTTCATATTATTGTTAACATTTAATTCAGTGATTGTTTGGTACTCTTTAACTGCCATTGATCATACAAGTTATCATCAGAATTTGAAATCCATGATTGTTTAATATGTGTTGAACTTCTATTTTTCACCTTGTCAGTTGAAATTGGTGAAATAGGCTTGTTTTGAGGAATTCTCAAGCCTTTCTGTTTAAAGAAGCAATCAGATGTATTGTGACTTGTCATATCACATACGGAACAATACTTGTTAAAATAACAGTTTTTGGTTGAATGAATGTTCATGTCACAGATGGAGCAATATTGATTAAAATAACAATCATCCGTATTATGATTAGACATGTCACAAATGTCACGGTATATTTGTTTGTCTTTTGATTTTAAAGTGGAGGCTTCATGTGATTTAGCAAAATTTAGATTAGCCTCAGATTTAGTTTTCAATGAAGAAGCAACTTCAGTCTTCTTGGTTTCAGTAGATTGTTTCACAATTCTACTGTGCTTGGTTTTTAGAGGCTGACTTTGCTTCTTTTTACCTCTATTTAACTCCTTTTCAAATTGGTCTACATATTCTTTGTTGAAAATATCAAAACCGACCCCTTGTTTGTACTTAGAAGATGATTGTGAATCAGTTTTTACTTTTGATTTTTGAACAATGGGAGTTTTTACTTTGGATGATGGAGAAGCCGTAGTTTTACCTTTGAACTTCAGTGAAACCATTTCTGATTTGCTTGAATTTTTTGGAGATTTGATCTCACTATCAGATTTGCTTTCAGCAGAGGATTTCACTTATACTTTAGCATTCTTCATCACCTTGAGATTTTTAGGGATGAATTTCATAAATGGCACAATGGCTTTGACTGGGTTGTTTGGTTTCTTGACAACTACCGGTTTGTATGAGAACTCTTTGATTTTGATTGGGTGACCCAATTTGGTTTTGTCCTCATTGGTTTCAATATAAACACTTAGCTTATTTTGAGGATTAGTTATTTGTGAAACCATTATTTTAGTTTCAATAACTTTAGGTTCAGTTGAATCAGATTGAGTGAGTGACTCAGGCATAACTGTAAGGCCCCGTTCCCGGAGACCTCATAGTTGGACAATCACAGCATTTTTCATATAAGATAAGTACATTTTATAAAAACATCTCAGCGGATTAAGTTATCAAAAACCATTCATGCATTAATATTTGATGTTGCTAAATAATACTTCATTGTATTTTAACAGTTACAAAAGAATCATTCAATTGTATTACAAAACAACATTATCATCGTGCACGAATGGATTCCAGTCTTTGCCCACCAAGTAGCCTCACCCGCGTGCCATCCTCAGCAACATCCTTACCTGCCAACTGATATGCATATAAAAAATCAGCATTGCTATGTGAGTTCTAGTTTAATAATATACAAAAATACACTTTGTAAACTTCATTCGGTGATCACTCATCAATATACATAATCAATCATAAAGTGATTCATTATCTTTCTTTCTTAAACCGCCTTTTCATTAACTAGGATTGCACAAAGCAAGAGCCTACATTGTTGGTTGGCAACAAATGTCGAACCCCTGTTGGCAAACATTTATCATGGTAGCTAACCCATCGACAGTTGATCCACACAACTAGGCACGAAGCCTACTAATGAGCTAGGATCCTATTCATTCATTGGTCAATCCCTAGGATTAGACCCCAGATATGCAACCTTATGGGCTATACAGCCGCACATCAGTTGAGCTAACGATAAAAAGGTCGTGCACCTCCATTCATTTTGCTTGCAAGGCTTTTCATTCATCGTAAGGGCCCGGGGTAACATTCATTAAGTTTCACTGTTCTTCTTTCATTCTTTTATGTCCACTTATTATGGATAATACTTATTAAGATGCATATTACATAATCACATATTATGAAAATATTATAGATGTAGAAAAGCAGCATATAAGAAAGAACCAAGCAAAATAATCCTTAAACAAGCATAATATTTCCTTATACAGAAATTCTCCATACCTAAATTCTATTCCCAAAATTTCCAAAAAATACCAAGTCTTTAGACAAATGCGGATGAACAAATGAGGATGAACAAATGCGGATGAACAAATGCGGATGAACACTTAGCAAATGCGGATGAAGACATAACAAATGCGCATGAAGACATAACAAATGTGCATGAAGACTTTAACAAATGCGCATGAAGACTTTAACAAATGTGCATGGACTTTAACAAATACGCATGAAGACTTTAACAAATGCGCATGAAGACCAGCAAATGCGCATGAAGGCTTCAACAAATGCGCATGAAAACATAACAAATGCGCATGAAGACATAACAAATGCACATGAAGACTTTAACAAATGCGCATGAAGACTTTAACAAATGCGCATGAAGACCAACAAATATGCATGAAGGCTTCAACAAATGCGCATGAAGACATAAAAAATGAGCATGAAGGCATAACAAATGCGCATGAAGACTTTAACAAATGCGCATGGACTTTAACAAATGCGCATGAAGACCAACAAATGCTTATGAAGACTTCAACAAATGCGCATGAGGACTTCAACAAATGCGCATGAAGACTTTAACAAATGCGCATGGACTTTAACAAACGCGTATGAACAAAAGACTCTGTTAAATACGGATGAACATAAAAACTAACCTACAATTCAACTTATGCCATTATCAGTTCCCAATCATCATTCTAACATGAACACAACTTAAATCTATCAGTCTAACACTTAGAACATCATAAACTTTAAACGATCAACAAGAGAAGCACATAACATACCATAACATCAACATCGTTCGCACCATACATGAAAAATCATAACTTGTTTCGAAAACCTCAGTCAAATATGCAAACCAGCCCCCAAATAAGCCAACTAAAGATCACATTGTACATGTTCAGAGACCAAGTTGATAAACAGAACAAAACAAACACAAGACAAAGTCAACATCAAAACCACAAGAAAAGTCAAAATTATGTCATGATGTAATAACATTATAAATAGAACCACTAGTGCTACTTTGTAAAGTGTGGTTATTGCAAAGTGTGTGAGTGGCTGGTAGTTCTTAAGTTTGTGTATTTCATGGTATAAATCACCACCCAAGGAGAAATTCTCTCATTTGGGTGGGTTTGATGTTCATCCATCTTTGTATATGTTTCTTCATTGTAATTTGTTATTCAATATCAATGAAATCATAACATTATACATTACGCACACATCCTTGTTCTTCGATTCACACACTTCCACCCATCTTTAATTTTGAATTCTCAGATCTGAAAATGATGAATCCTAAGATCCAAGCTCAACAAATCTGAAATATTGATTCAGCAAAATGGTATCAGAGCTGTTGGTTGTTGGGTTCATGTATGTTTCAGATTTGTTTTTCATCTTTAAAGATGTTTACAACAAAGAAGAAAATCATAAAAATAAAGAACACATCTCTGTTCATCTACATCATCATCTGTTCTTCAGCAAAATCAAGAAAATCAAGAAATCTATTCTTATTTGGTTCGAATTGAAGATGATAAAACATTCCACACTTTATCACTGTAATTTTGATGCAATGTTAACAGATCCAAATCAAAATCCACGAAGAACATTCAGATCTCGAACAGGTTGATTCAAACTACAAAGATCTCGAACTGATGGTTAATCAATGGGTTGTTGAATCAAATCCAACCACAAATCCAAGACCACCAGTGTACAATTAACATGATTTCAAGGCTAACTACAAAGATCTTGAATAGAAATGATTCGGATTGAAGACTGAATTCAATATTCCAAGATCGATAATGAACAGGAAAGACAAATGCGGATGAAACAAAGCCATTCGCATTTCTCACTTGCATCCGCATTTCCTACTGAAGCCATCCACATTTGTCTCTAAGGCAATCAAATGCGGATGTTCAAACAGAACTAATGCTGATAAAGGGCAAACAAATGCGGCTGTGATAACTTAAAGAAATGCGGCTGAATTGTGGTTCAATACGGATGAGTTCCTATGTTTGACAAAACAAATGTGGCTGACTTGTTCCCCAATGCGGCTGAGTTAAAGAATTCACAACTAATGTGGCTATGTAACATCACAAATGCTGATGTTACACATCTAATGAGGATGTGCAACTAAACAAATGCTGATGTTACAAGAAACAAATGCGGATGTGTAACTAAACAAATGCGGATGTTGGTTCACAAATGCTGATGTTGAACACAAATGCAGTTGTTGGAACATACTAATGCGGATGTTTAACATGCCAATACGGATGAGTTCCAAAAAGAAATGCGGCTGATGTATGATCAAATGTGGCTGAAGAGTTCCACTAATGCGGATAGTGCAAATCAAATGCTGATGTTTAACTTAACAAATGCGGCTGTTGACTTAACAAATGCGGTTGTTGAACTAACAAATGTTGTTGTTGACTTAACAAATGCGGATAAAGTTGTGTTGAAATGTGGATGTTAAGGCAACCAATGCTTATGATGATTCAACAAATGCGGATGTTATATTCAAATTTCAACCTTTGTTTTAAATAATGCTGATGACATCAACAACAAGATCAACATCAACAACAACATCAACAACAACATCAACAACATCAACAACAACAACAACATCAACAACAATTTTGCTGAATCAATATTTCAGATTCGTTGAGCTTGGATCTTAGGATTCATCATTTTCAGATCTGAGAATTCAAAATTAAAGATGGGTGGAAGTGTGTGAATCAAAGAACAAGGATGTGTGTGTAATGTATAATGTTATGATTTCATTGATATTGAATAACAAATTATAATGAAAAAACATATACAAAGATGGATGAACATCATACCCACCCAAAGGAGAGAATTTCTCCTTGGGTGGTGATTTACACCATGAAATACACACACTTATGAACTACCAGCCACTCACACACTTTGCAATAACCACACTTTACAAAGTAGCACTAGTGGTTCTATTTATAATGTTATTACATCATGACCTAATTTTGACTTTTCTTGTGGTCTTGATATTGACTTTGTCTTGTTTACTTTGTCTTGTGTTTATTTTGTTCTGTTCATCAACTTGGTCTCTGAACATGTATAATGAGATCTGGTGGGCTTTGATTATGGTTTGGAAAGCTTTAGTTTATCAATTGTTGAACCCAACAATACTCCCCCTAAACTGATGCTTGCCAAACTTTGACTTGAAGATCTTCTCTGTCACATGTCTTCTTGATCAACTGATGTTCTGACACAGTTCACTGTAGTTCTCCCCCTCAGATTAAGCTTCTCCTAATGTATTTCTGATAAAGGATAGAATCTCTTTGAGAATACTTAACGTATTAGATATGAGGTGTATCACTTTTGGATTACTATTTGTTCATATCACACTCAGAGGATTAGAATGTATTAGGCATATGATGAGGCTTTGAACTTCAATAAACAGCATCAGGAACATAAGTCAGTCTTGAAGACACTTCAACTCTTTGAATCTCTGAATTAACTTGATAATGGATGGTTCCAAGTACTTCAGAAAGAGTTTCTAACAGTTGTACAAATCCTTGATTGGATCAGTGATTATGTGACCAAGGTTGATTTCTTCATTTCTGTTGAATGTGAAAATGGATGTGCCTGTTGGTTGCAATCATCCATATTCATCATGTTTCTTGTTTTTCTTGTTTGTTGTAGGCATCTGTTCATCATCTTTCTTGTATTTCTTGTTTGTTATTGTCAACTGTTTCATCATCTGTTCATTGATATTGTTGTTGTTGATGATGTTGTTGTTGTTGTTGATGTTGATGTTGATGTTGTTGATGTTGTTGTTGTTATTGATGTTGTTGATGTTGTTGTTGTTGTTGATGTTGTTGATGATGTTGTTGATGTTGATGTTGTTGTTGATGTCATCAGCATTGTTTAAAACAAAGGCTGAAATTTGAATATAACATTCGCATTTGTTGAATCCTCATAAGCATTGGTTGCCTTAACATCCGCATTTCAACACAACTTTATCCGCATTTGTAAAGTCAACAGCCGCATTTGTTAGTTCAACAACCACATTTGTTAAGTCAACAGCTGCATTTGTTAAGTTAAACATCAGCATTCGATTTGCACTATCCGCATTAGTGCACCTCTTCAGCCGCATTTGATTATACATCAGCTGTATTTGATCATACATCAGCCATATTTCTTTTTGGAACTCATCCACATTAGCATGTTAAACATCCGTATTAGTATGTTCCAACAGCTGCATTTGTGTTCAACATCAGCATTTGTTAACCAACATCCGCATTTGTTTAGTTGCACATCCGCATTAGATGTGTAACATCAGCATTTGTGATGTTACATAGCTGCATTAGTTGTGAATTCTTTAACTCAGCCGCATTGGGGCACAAGTCAGCCGCATTTGTTTTGTCAAACATAGGAACTCATCCGCATTGAACCACAATTCAGCCGCATTTCTTTAAGTTCTCACAGCTGCCTTTGTTTGCCCTTTATCAGCATTAGTTCTGTTTGAACATCCGCATTTGATTGCCTTGGAGACAAATGTAGATGGCTTCAGTAGGAAATGCTAATGCAAGTGAGAAATGCGGATGGCTTGTGTTTCATCCGCATTTGTCTTTCCTGTTCATCATCGATCTTGGAATATTGAATTCAGTCTTCAATCCGAATCATTTCTGTTCGAGATCTTTGTATTTTGCCTCGAAATCATGTTAATTATACACTGGTGGTCTTGGATTTATGGTTGGATTGGATTCAACAACCCATTGATTAACCATCAGTTCGAGATCTTTGTAGTTTGAATCAACCTGTTCAAGATCTGAATGTTCTTCGTGGATTTTGATTTGGATCTGTTAACGTTGCATCGAAATTACAGTGATAAAGTGTGGAATGTTTTATCATCTTCACTTCGAACCAAATAAGAATAGATTTCTTGATTTTGTTGATTTTGCTGAAAAACAGATGATGATGTTGATGAACAGAGACGTGTTCTTTATTTTTTTGATTTTCTTCTTCATTGTAAACATCTTTAAAGATGAAAAACAGATCTGAAACATACATGAACCCAGCAACCAACAGCTCTGATACCATTTTGCTTAATTAATATTTCAGATTTGTTGAGCTTGGATCTTAGGATTCATCATTTTCAGATCTGAGAATTCAAAATTAAAGATGGGTGGAAGTGTGTGAATCGAAGAACAAGGAGGTGTGTGTAATGTATAATGTTATGATTTCATTGATATTGAATAACAAATTACAATGAAGAAACATATACAAAGATGGATGAACATCAAACCCACCCAAATGAGAGAAATTCTCCTTGGGTGGTGATTTACACCATGAAATACACACACTTAAGAACTACCAGCCACTCACACACTTTGTAATAACCACACTTTACAAAGTAGCACTAGTGGTTCTATTTATAATGTTATTACATCATGACCTAATTTTGACTTTTCTTGTGGTCTTGATGTTGACTTTGTCTTGTTGACTTTGTCTTGTGTTTATTTTGTTCTGTTTATCAACTTGGTCTTTGAACTTGTACAATGAGATCTTCAGTTGGCTTTGATTGTGGTTTGAAAAGCTTCAGTTTATCAATTGTTGAACCCAACAATTAGTGTTATTCCAATGATGATTTTTTTTGGGTATAGGGATACCCCGATGATTCTATGTATAGACAACCGCCAAATAAGTACAAGTAGTGTGGATGAGTTCCACATTAGTTCATGTATGGGACATTCCCCATAAAATTAAACAATCAACAACAATACAAGGATAACCTATCAAACTAGCCTACCACACAAAAGGAAAAAATGATAACCATGGAAGAGAAACATTAATTTAAACTATCCAACTAGCTACCATCATCAAAAATGAAATTTCCACCCAAGAAAGACTCCTTTGACAACCAGAATAGATGTCTATCCATTAGAAACCATTATAGAAGAAGTACTTGCCCCTGATGTAGATTCTTTATACTCATCATATACCATCTCTACCTCTTCATCATTCGATTAAGAAAAAGTATCGTGCCCCTTTTCTTGCTTCGAAAGGCCACTAAACGGATTATGAGTATTGACATTTGGAGAGGTAAACTTTTGCGCATGAAAGGGTGTAGGTCCCATCTTTTTCTTTTGATAAATCAGTCGGTATTCAAATTTATGTTTCTGGGTGGATACTTGAAACCCACTCTTCTGAGCACTTTTCCTACTCTTAACCTCGATGAAGCCACCCCCATCAACTTTGGGTGTTTTAGGGATAGAATTAAGAGTAGCACCAATATGTTTTGGGCACTTTTTAGTATCATGCCCAAACACGCAACAATGAGCACATCTTGAAGGTTGCCATTTGTACTCTACCCCAAGTTTCTCCATGACATATTTATCCCCATCTGTCTCAGGAATAGCCATAGATAACCCTCTTATAAATTCATGTTCCGCTAAAATTTCTATCAAAGCCCTTGCATAGCTACTCCAACCCCAAGCCTTTGAACACATAGCAGTAGTATACGAATCAAGTAACTTAGGGGAACCAATTTTTGAAGCCATCATGCTTAAACCATCATCAGTATAAGCTGCCAGAGGAACATCATGCAACTTAACCCAAATAGCAACTTTTTTGATATCCTCTTTCTTAAGTGTTCTCGTAGGAGACCAAGTATTAAGAAACATAGGCCTGTTTCTGATCAACCAAGGGCCCCTTCAAGAACATCAAGCATACCCTTATTGTTTGTAAATTTAAATAAAAATAAACCACTCGCATTCATCATAATCTTTTACAACCCAATCCTTTTCCAATTCAACCACACATAATGCTCAACCACTGGATATGCAACCCTATCCACCTTTTTAAATAATTCCCTAAGGAGAACCACATCAACCCCTTGTTGTTTTTCCAAAGGCTCCAGAAATCTGAAGTTAATTTGTTTTTTAGACATCCCAGATTGCAAGCAAGTACATATGATATTTGTGCACTATCCTTATTCGAGCTATGAACTACATCTTTCCCATTATCATCCCCTTGAGTACTAATCCCCAACCCGTCACCCTTCTCTTTCTCATTGTATTTACCAATTGAGACTTCAGATTGAGAATCCATTCCTGTATTAGGTTTTGAAAACTTTCCATGGTGAGGAAGAAGAGGATTTCCATCAATATTCACCACCTTAGTAGCAATTCACTCCGATATCATATCATAACCATCTTGGAATTTTACTTTACGAGCACTTGAAGGTTTAGATCCCACTTGAATTTGATCCATATTAAAAGTAATTCCAATCAAACAGAAACCCTCAGGGACAGAAGGAGGCCGCAAGAATAGTAGATCAAGATCCGATTAAAGGAATTGAAAAATCACTTAGTCTTGATCGATTTGGAGCCAAAAAACCCTAGTCGCCCTCCATCGCTTTGGTAGAAGTAACAATTGGAAATGATTTATGTAACAGTTTGGTAATCGAAACACAAAATGCAAGAATTATTAAGATTGGAACCAAGAAAGCAAAAAAACAATCAAGATCACAAGAAAACCGAAGGAAAAAACTTCGATCGGCCAAGAAACCCTAGATCGGAATCAAGAAAGCAAGAAAATTAATCAAGATCACTAGAAAATCGAAGGAAAAACCTTTGATCAGCCAAGAAACCCTAGATCGGCCAAGAAACCCCAGATCGGCCAAGAAACCCTCATTTGATAAGATTTGTTCACGAGTGTGTTCAGGAGGCTTTAGAATCAAAACTCCATAGCATTGAGGTTGTTACGGAAAGCAAAAAAATATGCATACGATAACTAATGTAGTTTAATTATTTTGTATAACTAGTTCCTATCCCATTTATTTAGTTAAGCTTTTATGAATACTTTGATGCACCAATCTGTAGTTGCATAATTTTGATTAAGATACAAGTAAATCATATTTACATGATCGTGTTACCTTGATTTGACAACTTTTTCATCGATCACGCATTGCCTTTCTTGTTTGACATCTGAACACTTTCATTCTCCCAGTGTAATTTGATTCTTGATTCTTTCGAGTGAATACGAGTAGTTTCTTGTTTCTTTACTGTCACACTCCGTTTCCCGGGACTGGTTGTGACTGACTAACATCAACAAAATGCAGTGGAAAATAACATTACATAAATAATTTTCACCTAAACATCCATTGTCTATGTGGCATTCATGATAATACAAATACTAGTTAAATATTATCTAATCCCAAATACATAAGTTTTGGTAAATTGTTTCAAAAGTTAACAATTAAATATGGTGTTGGCTAAACTCTAAATTGGCTGACTAAGTCAACTCCTATCCATGATCACTTCGTAAAATCATTCTTATCTTGAAATACACACCCAAAATATAGCAACATAATGTTGGTGAGCTCATAAGTTTATGACACAAGACTTATCACAATTCATAAAATAATATAACAATGGTAATGGTGCATAAAAGAAAGTATCACAATCAAACCTTGACCTGGGTGACCCACCCGAGTGCTAGAACATCCCCTAATCCATACCCATTATTGTTATGGGATTAGTGTGCCATTCTAAGCACATATAATCTGCACTAATTTGTGACACAATGATTATTAAATCTCAATAGGAGGTTTCCCTATCCTAAGGGCCTATTGTGTGCGGAGGATTCCCTAAATAGTACTATCCACAAACTATGCGGCTTCTAATGGAGTTAATGATTGTGCTCATGTTCAGGGACAAGAGCAGTAACCATTTCACCATAATAATGATTTGCAAGAGTGTATATTCCACCCCAAAACAGCTTAGGTATGAAGGGGGTTATGAGACTCACCTTAGCTTTCTTCTTGAAATGGATGTTCAAGATCTAGTGCTCAACCAACCCCTCTAGTTTAGGTTTATCCTACCCGATTAGGTGATTACATTACGTATGTGTAATTTAATTCAAATCTGAAGTCTTGGAGTCTTAATGTGGTCTTTGATTATATTTGGGTTATTACATCATGATTTAGGATTATAATAGTGCTTATGAGTAATATTTGATTCTAAAATAGTAAGGTTTCTTTAGTTGGCTAGTTTGGTCCCTTAGCTTTGCTAAATTGACACTTTCAACCCTAAAGTTTAGAATTTGGTACTTTTACTAATTATAGTAACTTTTATTGGTTTAAGTGATTTGTGTTACTGAAATTAATTAATATTTATTTCTCTTGGTCTTTCTTAATGGGTTCTAGGGCTTGTTTTTAGGTTAGGCGTTTTGTGAAGTAGGAATTTAGGGTCTTCATAATTAAGGTTGTTGAGCGGTCCAAATAATGTTTACTTTTAGTTATAAATTATTTATAGTTTTATTTAGCCTCTGTAATAATATGGTTTTGTTCATAGGGTTGATGAGTTGATTATTGAGTTTTTAAACGTGTATCGGGTCGCGTTTTGGGCGCGTTGTATATCGTATTTTTAAGGCTATTGGTTTTATTAAATTTTAAGTTTTTCTTTGAGTTTGAGGGTCATAAATACTGGAAAATATCAGTTTTGTTAGTTTAACAATTTTTATGTATTTTAATATTATTTTATTTTTTTAGGCATTAACTAGCTTATATTATCGGTAAAATTTATATAAATTCATAGAAAATTCCATAAATGGTAATATTTGGGTTTTAAATTATTTCTATCATTATTAGGCCATTAGCTACTTTAGTTTCATTATTTGGATGTTTTTTATTAATTTTTGTATTTTAACGTTCCGGTCTTGGTTTTTAACGGGTTTTTGGGTTTGGGTTGACTTGGGTCAATATTTGGTCATATAATACTTCAATATACTTAGAATATCTTTTTTGTTCTAGAGGTTTCATGTTTTTAGATTAAGGACTCATTTTTATACATTTTTATCATTCTAACATAAACAACTTTTATATTTTCGTTTATCAAGTAAATAAACTCTATAAATTATGAAATTTAATTTAAAGGCATTTCTTATCATTATAATTCCACTTAAATTTTGTACATATGGATTTTATGCATATTTGGTATTTCGTTAAGTTTACCGGTTAGTTCCATTAAGTGTCTATTAAGTCTCGGTTTTGAATTACTAAACGTTCTAACCTGATTTTTCCCTTCCCAAATATTTTATTTCATAAATATCTTCTAGATAACCCCTTAATTTCAGTACTTAGGCCCCATTCCTATTTGCTTTTGTTTTTCTCAAAAATACTTGTTTTTAAAATTTTGTATTATTCATTAAATGTGAAATACATAAGTTTTAGTTATAAAACTTTATTTATAACATGAGATGGTTTCATTAAACTTCCAGAAGCATGTAGATCATAATTTTTGGACTTTGATACTACACGTTTTTATTTTCATGAAAACCGTGTTTTCGGGCATGTTAAACTTACCAAAACCGTGCTTGTGATCAAATAAAATTCTATGAAAGCTTTTGTCTCTTTTAGTTACTGAAAAATGAATATTTTAAAGGCTTCATAAGGAGTTGGGGTGTGTCAGGGGGTTAGTCGTGTCACTAACGTGACGAAACGTGATGTTTCACGCGTTTTGGGGTAGTAACTAGTTACCTTTTCGTGAGAAGAGGGTGCGATGGGTGTGTAGGCTGTTGAATGATATTGGAATAATGATCGAAGGGTGTTCAAAATGGTCTGTTAGTTCAGGTTACAGGATCAATGAAATGGAAGATGTAAACTTGAAGTTGTGTGTGTGTGTGTGTTCAACCGATGTTTACCTTAACTTGTTGGGGTTGATGGTGCTCGAGTTTAGGCTGCTCCTTGGCTTCAAAATGGCTGGATTTTGATGCTTAATGAGTGTAAGAGAGTAAGAGGAAGTTGAGAGTGTTTAGAAAGGATTGTAGTTTGAAATGAATGTGGAGGTGGTGGTATAGGTGGGTTCGGCCGAGAGGGTGTTAGGGAGGAGGGTTTGGGTCCCACTTTCTTGATCAACACAAGATCTAGCCTAGATCTAAGGAAGATTTTGGTCAATTTGTTATGTTTTTAAGATATGGAAAGATTATGGGTTGATCTATGCCGTGCCAGGGTTTTTATTAGGTTGGAGGTGAGGTGGTTGCTAGGTTGTAGATCTACTAGGTGGAATCTCTAGGATTAGCAAGACACAAGCTATATAGCTTGCTTGTTAGGTGAGGGGTGATGTGTATGTATATATCGTACGTATGCATGCATGTGTATATTCATGGGAGGGTGTCTTGTTTGACATGTGTATGTGTATGTATGTGTATGTACCGTATGTATGTATATATATGTATGTGCATGTGTGTCATGTGTTTATGTATATATGTATATATATACGGGTGTGTGTGTCGGGTGTGTGTGTATGCATCCGTATGTATGCATGGGTGCATGTATATATACGAGTGTGTGTGCTTACATGTGTATGAATTTAAGGTGGTAGTAGACATAGATATTAATAATGGTGGTATTAGTAATATTGCTAGTTTATTTTAGTAGATGGCTTGTTCAATAGTTTTAATTAATTAAGGGTAGTAACATATTATTTAGTGTTTAGTTGTGTAACACCCGGAAATTTACTAAAAGGAAAAGAAAAGAAGAGTAAAAAAAAGAGAAAGAAAGGTAAAATGTCCCAAGTCAAGGGGTTAAAGTTGAGCAAGTGGCAAACTTGCCCATTATGGGATTTAAAAGCAAGCATGGCAGCCCATACCTCTTCTTTTACAGGTCTTGCTTTTGGCTGCAGAAGAAAGAAGAAGCTGCAATCGGTTTCTAGAGAGAGAGAGGAGGAAGAGCTGCTTGTAGATGAGGTTTTCTTGTGTTTTCTGCTTAGTTTTTAGCTGTGTTCGAGCTACTAGGCCGATTCTTACATGCTTCTTGTGTTGGCTGTTTGTTTCGGTATGTTTAGGCGCTAGGACTTCAGGTCGCTCTCGGGTTTGGAGGAGTTTTACTTAAAAGCAGTTTAAGGTGAGTTCTAGATCCCCCTCTTTTACATGTTTTCTACTTGTTTTGGGGTTGATATGCATAATAACTGCTGTTTTTCCTAACCAAACTATGAGTTTTACATGGTTTACGGTTGTGTTTGTAGTATGTTTGTTTTAAGTGATTTCTACGATGTTGTGATGATGTTTGATATGTTTTAAGCTTGTAACTTGTTAGATCTAAGCAAAGTAGATAATTAAAAAGGGCATTTGGGAACTAGAAATCATGTAAGTTAAGCTCTAAGTAAATAAGTTGTCCGCTGTGGATGTTGGTCTTCCGTTGTGGACACTATAGTATGACTGTGTGTCCGCTGCGGATGTTGGTCATCCGCTGTGGACGCTGTCCGCTGAGGACTTGTACGTTCATTGTGGACTTTATACATCCATTGTACACTTTTTAGTTATCTGCTATGGATGTTATTCATCCGCATTGGACTTATGGCTATCCGCATTGGACTATGGCCATCCGTATTGGTCTATGTTCATCCGCTGTGAACACTTAGTGTTTTACTCATCCGCTGTGGACTTTGGCTGTTCGCTGTGGACCTTGGCTGTCCGCTGTGGACCTTGGTTGTCCGCTATAGACTTAGGTTGTCCGCTATGGATACTTAGTACTTTAAGCCATCCGCTGTATATGCTACTCATGCGCTGTGAACACTTGGGATTTTTCTGAAATCTTGGGAATAGAGTTTAAGTGTTAAGAACTTATGTTTTATGGGTGTTTATGCTTGTTCTACATTTCTAATGTTTTATTTACCTTCTTACGGGCTGCTTGCTATGAATAATTATTACTGTTTCATGATATGTGATTTTAAGGTAATAATACTATAGAAGTATTATTCATAAAAAGTGGACACAAAGAAATAAAAGAAGGATAGTGAAACTTAATGAATATTACCATAGGGCCCAAACAATAGGTGAAAAGCCTTGCAAGCTTTTCCAACGAAGGTTCACGACCATGTTGTCGTTAGCTTAACGGATGTGCGGTTGTTTCAGCCCAAGAAATGCACATCCGGGGTCTAATCCTTGTGATTGACCAATAAACAAATGGGATCCAAGTTCATGAGTAGGCTTCATGCCTAGCAGTGTGGATTAACTGTCGGGGGTTAGCTACCACTTATTAATGTGTAGCGACAGGGGTTCGGCATCTGTTGCCAACCAACAATGTAGGCTCTTGCTTTGTGCGATCCTAGTTAATAAAAGTGAAAGATAATGAAAGAAAGAAAGATAAAGAATCTCTTAATGATGGATTATGTATGATGATGAATGATCACCAAGTGAAGTTTACCAAAGTATATTTTCAATATTATTAAACTAGAATTCACTCAGCAACGCTGACTTTTTATGAATTTTCAGTTGGTAGGTAGCTTGTTGTTGAGGATGACACGAGGGTGAAGCTACTTGGCAGGCAAAGACTGCATCCATTTCATGCATGATAATGTTGTTGTTTTGTAATACAACTGAATAATCTTTTGTAACTCATTTAAAACAATGATGTATTATTTGTCAATATCAAATATTAATGCATGAATGGTTTTTGATAAATTAATCCGCTGCAATGTTTTATAAAATTTATTGTGTCTTATTATAATTAAGGTTGTGATTGACCAACTGTGGGGTTCCCGGGAACGGGGCCTTACAAGTTGATGGAAGAAGCTTTTGTAAATTTTTATATGTTTTCGATTTTAAACTTATTGATTTACTATTTATTATTTAACTTTGATATCCAAGACTATTTGATCAATTTTTCAAAATGTTTTTATTAGTTTTATAAAGTACAGCTTTTATAAATTTTACTCCTTATTCATTATTTACTATTTAGTTTTGGTAATTCACATGATTGGGTTCATACATTTTCTTTAATTAGTTTCCCAATGTACGGATTTGATTAATTTGTTCACTTGATCATGCAAAATTTTGATTGCTAACCAATAAGGTTTATCTATAATCATTTTATGCTTAAAAGTCTAAATGCCACTAATTTTGCTAAGGCATCGTGCCCATTGCCCTTCAAGGTCGGTAGATCACGAAAATATCATAACGTGGCCCAACAACCCATTTAAAGTATGAGTGGCCCAAGCCTATTGTGGTGTGTGTACTTATGGTTTGGAGTCCAATAGTGTTGGGCCCAATTCACGGGCATTCAGGGTGATCATTGTGTAGCCCGTTAAGGTTTCAAAAAAACTTTTTCAAGCCCAAAATCAGGGTTGTCACATCTACACCTGGTTTCCTTGACTAGATGGTAATAAAGTATATTGTGGATCCATAGTTGTCATTTTGATTGATTCGCTAATATTTTTAGGCAAGAGTGTTTGAAATTGGTTATGGAATGTTCTCGATGAGGTCTGGGCACGAGTGTGTTGATTTTAGGGCTCTTTCGTGTGTTTTCATTTGTAGTTTTGGTTTGATTTATTCAATAGATACTTGTTCCATTTATGATTGATTAGTGTGATTCTAATGATGTTATAAGCAGATTTGATAAGACTTGTTCATGAGTGTGTTCAAAAGGCTTGAGAACTAAAACTCCGTAGCATTGGAGGTTGTTACGGAAAGAAAAAAACTATTCATGCGAGAACTATTATTGTTTAATGTTATTGTTTAATGTTATTGTATAACTAGTTTATTTCCCATTTATTTGGTTAAGCTTTCGTGAATACTTTGATGGACCAATCTGTTGTTGCCCAAATTTGATTAAAATACAAATAAATCTTATTTACTAGATCGTGTTACCATGATTTGACTACATTTTCATCAGTCACACATTGTGTTTCTTATTTGACAGATTACTTTCATTCCGCCAATGTAATTTGATTCTCGATTCTTTTTGAGTGAATACTAGTAGTTTCTTGTCTCTTTAGACCCACGTTCCATGCCAGGTTGGTAATAAAGTATTATGTGGATCCACAGTTGTCATTTTGATTTCTTTGGTGTATTTTTGAGACAAGAGTGTTCGAAGTTGGTTGTGGAATGTTCTCAATGTGTTTTGGGTACGAGTCTATTGAATTTTAGGAGTCGTTTTGTGTGGTTTCGTGTTTGGTTTTCGTTTTGATTTATACAATCGATAACATGATCCATTTATGAATGCTTAGTGTGATTCCAATGATTATTATAATCATATTTGATAAGATTTGTTCACGAGTGTGTTCAGAAGGCTTGAAAATCAAAACTCCATAGCATTGAACGTTGTTACGAAAAGCAAAAAACTATACATGCGATAACTATTGTAGTTTAATGTTTTTGTATAACTAGTTATTTTCCCATTTATTTTGTTAAGCTTTTGTGAATACTTTGATGCACCAATCTGTAGTTGTACAATATTGATTAAAATACAAGCAAATATTATTTACATGGTTGTGTTACCTTGGTTTGACTTCTTTTTCATCGTCACACATTGCGTTCCTTGTTTGACGTCATATTATTTTGAATACGCTAGTCTAATTTGATTCTCGATTCTTTTTGAGTGAATACGAGTAGTTTTTGTTTCTTTACACCTAGTTTCCTTGCCTAGATAGTAATAAAGTATTACGTGAATCCACAGTTGTTATTTTTATTGATTTGCTAAATTTTTGAGGCAAGAGTGTTTGAAGTTTGTGTTGGAATGTTCTCAATGAGGTTTCAGTACGAGTGTATTGATTTCAAGGCTCATTCATGTTTTTTTGTGTTTGGATTTGGTTTCGATTTATAAAATTCATAATATGATCCATTTATGAATTCTTAGTGTGATTTCAATGATGATTATAATCAGATTTGATAAAAAAATTTCACTAGTGTGTTCAGAAGGCTCGAGAATCAAACTTCCATAGCATTGGAGGTTGTTACGAAAGGCAAAAACTATCCATGTGTGAACTATTGTTGTTTAATGTTTTTGTATAACTAGTTCCTTTTCTATTTATTTAGTTAAGTTTTCGTGAATTCTTTGATGCACTAATCTGTTGTTGCATAATTTTGATTTAAATTCAAATAAATCATATTTACTTGATCATGTTACCTTGATTTGACTTCTTTTTCATTGATCACGTATAGCGGTTCTTGTTAGACATCTGATTGCTTTCATTCTACCAGTGTTATTTGATTTTTGACTCTTTTTGAGTGAATACGAGTAGTTTCTTGTTTCATTATACCTGGTTTCATTGCCTAGATGGTAATAAAGTATACTGCGGATAAACAGCTGTCATTTTGATTGATTTATTGGATTTTTAAGGCTAGGAGTGTTTAAGATGGTTGTGGTATGTTCTCGATGAGTTTCGGGCAAGAGTGTATTAATTTTAGGGCTCATTTGTGTGGGTTCGTGTTGGTTTTGGTTGGATTTATTCAATAGATACTATGTTTCATTTTTGATTGATTTGTGTGATTCCAGTGTGGATTATAATCAAATTAAAATACAATAGATACTATCTTCCATTTATGATTGATTAATGTGATTTCAATAATGAATATAATCAGATTTGATAAGATTTGTTTCATGATTGTGTTCAAAAGGCTCGAGAATCAAAACTCCATAGCTTTGGAGGTTGTTTCGGAAAGCAAAAAACTATCCATGCGAGAACTATTGTTGTTTAATGTTTTTGTATAACTAGTTCCTTTCCCAATTATTTATTTAAGCTTTCATGAATACTTGGATGAACCCGTTTGTTATTGCATAATTTTAATTAAAATACAAATAAATCTTATTTACTTGATTGTGTTACCTTGATTTGACTTCTTTTTCATCGATAACGCATTGTGTTTCATGTTTGAAGTCTGATTACTTTCATTCCATAAGTGTAATTTGATTCTCGATTCTTTTTAGTGAATACTAGTAGTTTCTTGATTTTTACACCTTGTTTCATTGCCTAGATGGTAATAAAGTATTATGTGGATCCACAGTTATCAATTTGATTGATTCGATGTATTTTGAGGCCAGAGTGTTCGAAGATGGTTGTGGAACATTCTCGATGAGTTTCGGGCATGAGTGTATCGATTTCAGGGCTCATTCATGTAGTTCCGGGTTTGGTTTTAGTTTTGATTTACTCAATAGATACTATATTCCATTTATGATTGCTTAGTGTGATTCCAATGATGATATAATCAGATTTGATAAAACATGTTTACAAGTGTATTAAGAAGGCTTAAGAATCAAAACTCCATAGCATTGGAGGTTGTTACAAAAAGCAAAAAGCTATCCATGCGAGAACTATTGTTGTTTAATGTTTTTGTATAACTAGTTCTTTTCCTATTTATTTAGTTAAGCATTCGTGAATACTTTGATGCACCATTCTATTGTTGCACAATTTTTATTAAAATACATGTAAATCTTATTTACTTGGTTGTGTTACCTTGATTTGACTACTTTTTCATAGATCACGCATTGCTTTTCTTATTTGACGTCTTATTACTTTCATTCTCCTAGTGTAATTTGATTCTCGATTCTGTTTGGGTGAATACGAGTAGTTTTTGTTTCTTTACACCTGGTTTCCTTGCCTAGATGGTAATAACATATTATGTGGATTTCAAGTTGTCATTTTGATTGATTCGCTGGATTTTTAAGGCAAGAGTGTTTGAAGTTGGTTGTAGAATGTTCTCGATGAGGTTTGGGCATGAGTGTATTGATTTCAGGGCTCATTCATGGGTTTTCGTGTTTGGTTTTGGTTTGATTTATTCAATAGATAGTATGTTCCATTTATGGTTGATTTGTGTTATTCCAATGAGTGTGTTTAAAGGGCTTGAGCATAAAAACTCCATAGCATTGGAGGTTGTTACACAAAGTAAAAACCTATTCATGCGTGAACTATTGTTGTTTAATGTTTTTGTATAACCAGTTCCTTTCCAATTAATTTACTTAAGTTTTCATGAATATTTTGATGCACCAATCTGTTGTCGCAAAATTTTGAATAAATACTAGTAAATCTTGTTTACTTGATCGTGTTACCTTGATTTTACTTCTTTTTCATTGATCACGTATTACGTTTCTTGTTTGACATCTGGTTACTTTCATTCCGCCAGTGTAATTTGATTTTCGATTCTTTTTTAGTGAATAAAAGTAGTTTCTTGTTTCTTTACACTTGGTTTCATTGCCTAGATGGATATAAAGTATTCTATGTAGCCATAATTGTCATTTTAATTGATTTGCTAGATTTTTAAGGCAAGAGTGTTCAAAGATGGTTGTGGAATGTTCTCGAAGAGTTTCGGGCATGAGTGTATTGATTTCAGGGCTAATTCGTGTGGTTTCGTGTTGGGTTTTGGTTTCGAATTATACAATATATAATATCTTCCATTTATTATTGATTAGTGTGATCCTAATGATGATTATATTCAGATTTGATAAGATTTGTTCACAACTGAGTTTGGTAGGCTTGAAAATCAAAACTCTATAACATTGGATTTTGTACGGAAAGCGCAAAAACTATCCATTCAAGAACTTTTGTTTTTTAATGTTTTTGTATAACTAGTTCCTTTCCGATTTATTAAGCTTTCGTGAATACTTTGATGCACCGGTCTGTTGTTGCACAATTTTGATTAAAATACAAGTAAATCTTATTTACTTGATCGTTTTACCTTGATTGAATTTATATTCATCCATCATGCATTGCGTTTCTTGTTTTACATCTGATTATTTTCATTCTGCCTGTATAATTTGATTCTTAATTATATTTGAGTGAATACGAGTAGTTTATTGTTTCTTTACACCTGGTTTACTTGCCTAGATGGTAATAAACTATTATGTGGATCCACAGTTCTCATTTTGATTGATTCGGTGTATTTGTAAGACTAGAGTGTTCAATGTTTCTCGATGAGTTTCGGGATGAGTGTATCGAACTTTAGGAGTCGTTCAAGTGGTTTCGTGTTTGGTTTTGGTTGTGATTTTTACAATCAATAATATAATCCATTTAACACTGCTTAGTGTGATTCCAATGATAATTATAATTTGATATAATAAGATTTGTTTATGAGTGTGTTCAGAAGTCTTGAGAATCTAAACTCCATAGCATTGGAGGTTGTTACGAAAAGCAAAAAACTATACATGCGATAACTATTGTGATTTAATGTTTTTGTAGAACTAGTTCCTTTCTCATTATTTAGTTAAGCATTTGTGAATACTTTGATGCACCAATCTATAGTTGTCAATTTTGATTAAAATACAAGTAAATCTTATTTACTTGGTCTTGTTACCTTGATTTGACTTCCTTTTTGTCGATCACACATTGCGTTTCTTGTTTGACGTCTGATTACTTTCATTATGCTAGTGTAATTTGATTCTTGTTTCTATTTGAGTGAATATGAGTAGTTTCTTCTTTCTATACACCAGGTTTCCTTGACTAGATGGTAATAAAGCATTCTTTGAATCCACAGTTGTCATTTTGATTGACTCGCTAATTTTTTTAAGCAAGTTTGTTTGAAGTTAGTTGTGGAATGTTCTTGATGAGGTTTGGGCATGAGTGTATTGATTTCAGGGCTCATTCGTGTGTTTTCATTTTCGGTTTTGGTGTGAATTATTAAATAAATACTAAGTTTCATTTATGATTGATTAGTATGATTCCAATGATGATTATAAGCAGATTTGATAAGATTTGTTCTCAAGTGTATTCAGAAGGCTTGAGAATCAAAACTCCATAGCATTGGAGGTAGTTACAGAAAGAAAAAAACTATCTATGCGTGAACTATTGTTGTTTAATGTTTTTGTATAATTAATTCCTTTTCTATTTATTTAGTTAAGTTTCATGACTACTTTGATGCACAAATCAGTTAATGCATAATTTTGATTAAAATACAAGTAAATCTTTTTTACTTGGTCGTGTTACCTTGATTTGAATTCTTTTTTCTCAATCACGCATTGTGTTTCTTGTTTGATGTCTGATTACTTTCATTACGCTACTATAATTTGATTATCATTTCTTTTTGAGTGAATATGAGTAGTTTCTTGTTTCTTTGCACCTGGTTTCCTTGACTAGATGGTAATAAAGTATTCTGTGAATCCACTGTTGTCATTTTGATTGATTTGCTAGATTTTTGAGGCAAGAGTGTTCGACGATGGTTGTGGAATCTTCTCAAAGAGCTTCGGGCACGAGTGTATTGATTTCAGGGCGCATTCGTGTGGTTTCGTGTTCGGTTTTGGTTTTGATTTATACAATAGATACTATCTTTCAATTATTGTGATCCCAATGATGATTATAATCAGATTTGATAAGATTTGTTCACGATTGAGTTCAGTAGGCTTGAAAATCAAAACTCTATAGCATTAGATGTGGTTACGGAAAGCCAAAAACTATCCATGCGAGAACTATTGTTGTTTAATGTTTTTGTATAACTAGTTCCTTTCCAATTTATTTAGTTAAGCTTTCGTGAATACTTTGATGCTCGAGTTCGTTGTTGCACAATTTTCATTAAAATACAAGTAAATCTTATTTACTTGATCATGTTACCTTGATTTGACTTTATTTTCATCGATCATGCATTGCGTTTCTTGTTTTACGTCTGATTATTTTCATTCCACCAGTGTAATTTGATTCTTAATTCTTTTTGACTGAAAACGAGTAGTTTCTTTACACCTGGTTTCCTTGCCTAGATGGTAATAAACTATTATGGGGAGCCACAATTGTCATTTCGATTGATTCGGCGTATTTTTGAGACAAGAGTGTTCAAAGTTGGTTGTGGAATGTTCTCGATGAGTTTCGGGACGAGTTACTGAACTTTAGGAGTCGTTCGTGTGGTTACTTGTTCGGTTTTGGTTATGATTTATACAATCTATAATGTGATCCATTTATGATTGCTTAGTGTTATTCCAATGATGATTATAATCTGATTTAATAAGATTTATTCATGAGTGTGTTCAGAAGTCTTGAAAATCAAAACTCCATAGCATTGCAGATTGTTACGAAAAGCAAAAGACTATACATGCGATAACTATTATAGTTTAATGTTTTTGTAGAACTAGTTCCTTTCCTATTTATTTAGTTAATCTTTTGTGAATACTTTGATGCACAAATCTGTAATTGTAAAATTTTGATTAAAATACAAGTAAATCTTATTTACTTGGCCGTGTTACCTTGATTTGAATTCTTTTTTTTTCGATCACGCATTGCGTTTCTTGTTTGACGTCTGATTACTTTCATTACGCTACTGTAATTTGATTCACATTTCATTTTGAGTAAATATGAGTAGTTTATTGTTTCTTTACACTTGGTTTCCTTGACTAGATGGTAATAAAGTATTCTGTGAATCTATAGTTTTCATTTTCATTGATTTGCTTTATTTTTTAGGCAAGAGTGTTCGATGATGGTTGTGGAATGTTCTCGAAGAGTTTCGGGCACGAGTGTATTGATTTCAGGGCTCTTCCGTGTGGTTTAGTGTTCGGTTTTGGTTTTGATTTATACAATAGATACTATCAATCATTTATTATAGATTAGTGTGATCCCAATGATGTTTATAATCAGATTTAATAAGATTTGTCACAATGTAGTTTAGTAGGCTTGAAAATCAAAAGTCCACAGCATTGGATGTTGTTACGGAAAGCCAAAAACTCTCCATGCGAGAACTATTATTGTTTAATGTTTTTGTATGACTGATTCCTTTCCAATTTATTTAATTAAGCTTTCGTGAATACTTTGATGCACTGGTCTATTATTGCACAATTTTGATTAAAATACATGTAAATCTTATTTAGTTGATCGTGTTACCTTGATTTAACTTTATTTTCATCGATCATGTATTGCGTTTCCTGTTTTACGTCTGATTATTTTCATTCCGCCAGTGTAATTTGATTCTTAATTATTTTTGAGTGAATACAAGTAGTTTCTCGTTTCTTTACACCTGGTTTCCTTGCCTAGATGGTAATAAACTATTATATGGATTCACAGTTGTCATTTTGATTGATTTGGTGTATTTTTGTGTAACACCCTAAATTTTGTCTAAAACAAAGAAAAAGCAAAGTATTAAGAAGAGAAAAGAAACGGAGCACTAGTGGAGGGGGCCAAAGTGTAAAAAGTACAAAACCTTATTATTTTAATGTTTAAAAGGTATGGCCGCCCATGCCACTTCCTTTTGCACCTTTTGCTTTCGTCTGGACAAGAAGAAGAAAGAAGAACTAAAGTTCTCTCGGTTTCTAGTGAGAGAAAGCTGAGTTTTAGCATTTGGTGAGTGTTTCCTTGTGTTTTTGGCTCGGTTTTGTTGGGTTTTCAACCTTGAAACCGATTTTTATGTGTTCTTTGTGCTTGGTTGTGTGTTTTGGTGTGTTTTAGGTGTTTGAACTCTTTGTGCCCTCAAGCTTGGTGGAGTTTAGTTTGAAGGCTGCATTAGGTGAGTTCTAGATCCCCGGTTTTGTTGTTTTAAATGTATTTTGGGGCTGAAAATGTATGTAAACATGTTTTACAACTTATATCTATGTGTGTATGAATTCCTGAGTTTTATGGTTGTATGCTGGTTTTAGGGGCCTAGTATGGTAGAGATAAGTTAAGAACATGATAGAATGCAGATTGGGACTGAAAATAATTTAAAGATGTGTATAACTGCTACTCATGCGCCCAAGTGTTAGGCTCATGCGCCTGATATTTTGCCAAAAAGCCTAAGTGCCAGCCCATGCGCCCCAATAGTTCCCATGCGCCTGAAATTTAACTCAGACACCTAAGTCCCTCCTCATGCGCCCAAATAGGGTTCATGTACCTAGAAAAGTTACCCATATGCCTAAGTCTTTACCCATGCGCCCAAGTACCCAATGCGCCTACTGCCCAAATAACTAAGTGTAGTTCATGCGCCCAAATAGTCCTCATGCGCCTAGAATTTCCCATGCGCCTAAGTGTTCTCATGCGCCTAAGTGTTGGTGCGCTCGCATAGTGCTCATGCGCCAGTATAGTGCTCATGCGCCTAAATGCCTTAGAAAATTTCTAAAATTTTGGAGATTGGAAGTTTTAAGACTTAACCCTGGGATGTTTTGGTGGTTATGTTTGTTGATGTTACGCATGTTTATGGCCTATTCTTATGTTCTTTATTGCGTATTTTTATGTGACTTCACATGGTGTGATTATGCTCGTATACGTAAAGTATTATCATAAAGGAAGTGAAAGACCAAAGATAATGGAAAGCGGAACATAATTAAGGAATGAAAGTCTTGCAAGCAAAATTTAAAGAGGTTCACAATTCATTAAGAGTTGTTAGCTCAACTGTGTGTTATATAGCGTGCGATCTTGGCTAACCCATGAGGGTTCACACACAGGGGGATCAGTCTTTATGACTGATCCATACATGCGATACGGGATCCTTGTCGCTTAACCCCGAGACTGAGGTGGCCTTGCTCCTAACGATAGGGTATAGCTTATGAAAAAATCTAGATAGAAGTGAAAGATAAAGAAAGAGTACGAACGAACGAATACGTGCGATAATGGAAGATAATTAAGTTATACCTTGATGTATGTACGATGAATGCTCATGTACGAAAGTAAAGGAAATATTTTAAGAAAAAGGATATTTTAATTATAAAACTAGAACTCACTCAGTGAAGCTGACTTTTATGCATTTTCAGTTGGTAGGTAATTGTTGCTGAGGATGGCAAGCGGGGAAAGCTACTTGGTAGGCAGGACTATCATCCATTCGTGTAACGATGATTTTGTTGTTTTTTAATGCAACTAATTGATCCTTTTGTAACTCTAAAATACAATGATGTATTATCTATCAATAGAATAATTAATGCATTTTGAAAATTCTAATCCGCTGCAATGCTTTACGAAACAATGGTAATGCTGCTGCTGCTCATCGCTGTGGGTGAGAGAAATGGATGTGGTGCTGGAGATTAGTGTGTGTAGGGAGGACCAAAAGGTGAAGTTCGCCACTTACTCGTTTGTAGACTCGGCTTTATGTTGGTGGGACAATATTGTCCAGGCCGAGGGCAGCAGGGCTATTGGGAAGATGAGGTGGGGAGAACTGAAGAAGATGGTGATTGAGGAATTCTATCCTCACCGAGAGCTCGACAAGATAGAGAGGGAGTTCCTGCGGCTAGAGGCAGGAACCATGACCCATCAGTAATACACCACCAAGTTCAACGAGATGGCAAGGCTGGTGCCAGATCAGGTGATGCCGGTGTCGAGAAAGATCAAGAGGTATATTCAGGGATTGTTGGCGGATATCCGCAGGCACATGATTGTTGCCCGACCGAGTACCTTTAGGTCGGTGGTGGATTTGGCAGGGAGATTTTATGATGAGAGAGAGGTGGCCGTGATTGAGGTGAGTAAGAAAGGTGGTGGTGACAGGAACTGGAATGGAGAGCGGTTTGGACATGGTGGTTTCACTCCAAATAACAAAAGGGTAAGGGTTGATGATCGAAGGGTGATGACACTAGGTGCGGGGGTGAAGAGGTGTGTTAAATGTGGAAGGAAGCATACTGGAGAGTGTAAGTGGGGATTGAACATCTGCTTCAAATGTGGGAAGCCCAGTCATGTGGCAAAAGAGTGTGGGGTTGTAAGGTGTTATAACTGTGGCGAAGAGGGCCATCTAAGCAGGGATTGCAAGAAGCTGAGGGCCAAAAGTTCTGGGGCAAAGAAGAGGATGGAGAATGAAGGACAGAGGGAAAGTGCTAGAGCATTCACGATGACCCAGGAGTAGGCCAGGGTGGACCCCGATGTCGTGTCAGGTATGTTTCTAGTAAACCAAATTTCTGCCTCTGTATTATTTGATTCTGGTGCTAGTAGGAGTTTCATTTCTGCTGCTTTCTGTGCTAAGTTGCCTGTTAGTAGTAGAATTATTGATGAGCCCTTCTTTGTAGAAACTGCTATTGGTAAGTCTACTAGAATTTCTGATATGATAGAGGGTTGTGACATAGAATTAGAAGGCCATAGGTTCTCTGCTAAACTATTTGTAATGACCCTAGGCGGATTTGACGTAGTTCTAGGGATGGATTGGTTAGCAGCCTATGAGGCAGAATATTGTGTGTCGCAATAAGATGATCCGACTGACAGCGCCTAATGGAAGTTCAGTGACGGTCTACGGTGATCGAGTTACTACGGTTCCGAAGGTGATTTTGATGGTAGTGGCCGAGAAGTGCATGAAACGGGGATGTAGTGCCTACTTTGATTACTTGAAGGATGTGGACGCGTCAGTACCACAATTATCTGATGTACCAGTTATGTGTGACTTTCCGGACGTGTTCCCAGAAGATTTACCAGGTGTGCCACCGGATCGCGAGATGGAGTTTTGGATCGATATGATGCCTAGTGCTCAACCTATTGCCAAGCGCCATATCGATTAGCTCCGACTGAGATGAAGGAACTAATGGTTCAGCTGCAAGAGTTGCTGGACAAGGGGTTCATCCAACCGAGCATCTCTCCCTTGGGTGCTCCGGTCTTGTTTGTAAAGAAGAAGGACGGTAGTATGAGGATGTGCGTTGACTATAGAGAGTCAAACAAGTTAACGGTGAAGAACTGATATCCACTACCTAGAATTGATGATTTGTTTGCCCAGCTCCAAGGTGTCAGTTGGTTCTCAAGAATAGATCTTCGATCTGGCTACCATCAATTAAAGGTGAAGGAGCAAGATGTCCCTAAAATAGCTTTTCGTATGCGTTATGGACACCACGAGTTCCTCGTTATGTCATTTGGGCTACATTTTTGGATTTGATGAACCGAGTGTGTCGGTCGATGTTGGATAAATCAATGATTGTGTTTATTGATGATATCCTGATTTATTCGAAGAGCGAAGAAGAACATGCCGGCCACATACCCGAAGTATTGGAGACGCTTAGAAGACAGAGGTTGTATGATAAATTCTCTAAGGGCGCTTTCTGGTTATGTGAAGTTCAATTTTTGGGTCACGTGGTAAATTCTAAAGAAATCATGGTGGACCCGACAAAGGTTGAGGCAGTGATGCAATGGAAGTCTCCAAAGACGCCATCCAAAATTCGCAGTTTCTTGGATTTGGCGGGCTACCACAGAAGATTTATCCAAGACTTTTCCAAGATAGCCTCACCTTTGACTAAATTGACTCGCAAGGATGTGAAGTTTGTGTGGGGTCAAGAACAGGAAAATGCTTTCAAGAAATTAAAGGCGAGATTGACTCAAGCTCTTGTCTTGACATTACTCGAGGTGAGTGAAGACTTAGTGGTCTATTCGGATGCTTCTTATTCATGATTGGGTTGCGTGCTAATGCAACATGGAAGGGTATTAGCCTATGCGTCCCGACAGTTGAAGATCCATGAGACCAATTACCCCACTCATGACTTAGAGTTAGCAGCTGTGGTCTTTGCGTTGAAGATTTGGAGGCATTACTTGTACGGGGCGAAGTCCACCATCTTCACGGACCACAAGAGCTTGAAGTATTTCTTTGAGCAAAAGGATCTCAATATGAGGCAGAGAAGGTGGTTAGAGTTGATCAAGGATTATGATTATGAGATCCATTATCATCCGGGCAAAGCCAACGTAGTAGCCGATGCCCTTAGCCGAAAGGAGAGACCCGAGCCAATCCGGGAGAAACCTTATCAGTTGATTATGACATCCGATGTAATGACACAGGTCAAGAAGTTCCAAGATGAGGCGTTGGAAGAGGATCGCCTTAACTCTGAAGGGATGAGAGGTCTAGTCATGGAGTTGGGTGAAAATTCTCACTAAGTTAGAACCTGCTTCAGGCGGATATGGATCCCTTGTTATGGAGAACTACGGGGGCGGATCATGGATGAAGCTCATAAGACTCGATACTCCATCCATCTCAGTGCTTCCAAGATGTATCATGACATGAAGAAGGATTACTGGTGGCCGGGTATGAAGCGTGATGTAGCGGAGTATGTGGGTAAGTGCCTTACTTGCTTGCAAGTGAAGGCAGAGCATCAGAATCCATACGAGAGGATCCAACCTTTGGATATACCTGAGTGGAAATGGGAGCACATCACCATGGACTTCATTACGAAGTTACCACGTATGACGAATGGGTACGATACTATATGGGTGATAGTTGATCGTCTAACAAAGAGTACCCACTTTCTACCGATCCGCGAGACGTATTCTTTCGAGAGGTTGGCGGATCTATTCATCAAAGAGATCGTGACGCTTCATGGTGTACCAGTGTCTATCATGTCGGACCTTGACACTCGGTTTACATCCAAGTTTTGGAAGAGATTTCACGACGCGATGGGTACGAGGCTACACATCAGTACGACTTACCACCCTTAGACAGATGGTCAGTCTGAGAGGAGGATCCAAACGCTCGAGGATATTCACCAAGCATGCGTGATCATCTTTGGGTGAAGTTGGGATAAACACTTACAGTTAGCTGAATTCTCATACAACACAAGTTATCATGCCAGCATTGGTATGCCACCATATGAGATGCTATACGGTAGGAGGTGTAGAACGTCCGTGTGTTGGGGTGACATTGGGCAGAAAGAGTTGGGAAGTATTGAGTTGATCGAGGCTACGACGGAGAAGTTAGAGAAGTTCAAAGCCTTTATGAAGCCGGCAAAAGATAGACAAAAGTCGTATGCCTATAAAAGGCATAGATGGATTGAGTTCAACATGGGTGATAGAGTCATGTTGAAGGTCTCACCTTGGAAGGGGATCATCCAGTTTTGAAAGAGGGGTAAGCTGAGCCCGAGATACATAGGACCTTTCTGAATTATTGCATGAGTAGGAGAGGTGGCCTATCAATTGGAGCTACCTGATGAGTTAAGTGGAATTCATCCAACATTCCATGTGTCTCGTCTGAGAAAATGTCTAGCTGATGAAGATATGATTGTACCACTGGAGGACATCGAAGTAGATGAGTAGCTCAACTATATAGAGCAACCAGTGGCAATCATAGACCGGAAAGAGAAGAGGATGCGGAATAAAGTGCTTCCACTGGTGCGTGTGCAGTGGAGGCACAGGAAGGGATCTGAGTCTACGTGGGAAACTAAAGAAGAAATGAGACAGCATTACCCATAACTGTTTGAAGAATGACAGGTTTCGGGGACGAAACCACTATAAGGGGGATGGACTTGTAACACCCGTAATTTTATCAAAAACAAAAGAAAAGCAAAGTATTAAGAAGAGAAAAGAAAAGGAGCACTAGTTGAGGGGGCCAAAGTGTAAAAAGTACAAAACCTTATTATTTTAATGTTTAAAAGCATGGCCGCCCATGCCACTGCCTTTTGCACCTTTTGCTTTCGGCCGGACAAGAAGAAGAAAGAAGAACTGAAGTTCTCTCGGTTTCTAGTAAGAGAAAGTTGAGTTTTCGTATTTGGTGAGTGTTTCCTTGTGTTTTTGGCTCGGTTTCGTTGGGTTTTCAACCTTGAAACAGATTTTTATGTGTTCTTTGTGCTTGGTTGTGTGTTTTGGTGTGTTTTAGGTGTTTGAACTCTTTGTGCCCTCAAACTTGGTGGAGTTTTGTTTGAAGGCTGCATTAGGTGAGTTCTAGATCCCCGATTTTCTTGTTTTAATGTATTTTGGGGCTGAAATGTATGTAAAAAAGTTTTACAACTTATATGTATGTTAACTATATGTATGTGTGTATGGATTCCTGAGTTTTATGGTTGTATACTGGTTTTAGGGGCCTAGTATGGTAGAGATAAGTTAAGAACATGATAGAATAAAGATTGGGACTGAAAATAATTTAGAGATGTGTATAACTGCTGCTCATGCGCTCAAGTGTTAGGCTCATGCTCCTGATATTTTGCCAAAAAGCCTAAGTGCCAGCCTATGCACCCTAATAGTTTCCATGCACCTGAAATTTAACTCACACGCCTAAGTCCCTCCTCATGCGCCCAAATAGGGTTCATGCACCTAGAAAAGTTGCCCATATGCTTAAGTCTTTACCCATGCACCCAAGTACCCCATGTGCCTACTGCCCAAATAACTAAGTATAGTTCATGTGCCAAAATAGTCCTCATGCGCCTATAATTTCCCATGCGCCTAAGTGTTGGTGCGCCCGCATAGTGCTCATGCGCCTGCATAGTGCTCATGCGCCTAAATGCCTTAGAAAATTTCTGAAATTTTGGAGATTGGAAGTTTTAAGACTTAACCCTGGGATGTTTTGGTGGTTATGTTTGTTGATGTTATGCATGTTTATGGCCTATTCTTATGTTCCTTATTTTGTATTATTATGTGACTTCATGTGGTGTGATTATTCTCGTATACATAAAGTATTATCATAAAGGAAGTGAAAGACCAAAGATGATGGAAAGTGTAACATAATTAAGGAATGAAAGTCCTGCAAGAAAATTTTATAGAGGTTCACAATTCATTAAAAGTTGTTAGCTCAATTGTGTGTTGTATAGCGTGCGATCTTGGCTAACCCATGAGGGTTCACACATAGGGGGATCAGTCTTTGTGACTGATCCATATGTGTAATATGGGATCCTTGTTGCTTAACCCCGAGACTGAGGTGGCTTTGTGCCTAACGATGGGGTATAGCTTATGACAGGTTCTGGATAGAAGTGAAAGATAATGAAAGAGTACGAATGAACGAATACATGCGATAATGGAAGATAATTAAGTTATACCTTGATGTATGTATGATGAATGCTCATGTACGAAAGTAAAGGAAATATTTTAAGAAAATGATATTTTAATTATAGAACTAGAATTCACTCAGCAACGCTGACTTTTATGCATTTTCAGTTGGCAGGTAATTGTTGTTGAGGATGGCATGCAGGAAAGCTACTTGGTAGGCAGGATTGGCATCCATTCGTGTAACAATGATTTTGTTATATTGTAATGCAACTAATTGATCCTTTTGTAACTCTAAAATACAATGATGTATTATTTGGCAACAGTAATTATAAATGCATGAATGGCTTTTTGAAAATTCTAATCCGCTGTAATGCTTTACGAAATGTATATGTTTTGATATAATTACTGCTGTGATTGACCAACTGTGAGGTTTCCGAAAATAGAGCCTTACATTTTGAGACAAGAGTGTTTAAAGTTGGTTAGTGAATGTTCTCGATGAGTTTTGGGACGGGTGTACTGAACTTTAGGAGTCGTTCGTATGGTTTCGTGTTTGGTTTTGGTTGTGATTTATACAATCAATAATATGATCCATTTATGATTTCTTAGTGTGATTACAATAATGATTATAATCTGATTTGATAAGATTTGATTGTGATTTATTCACGAGTGTATTCAGAACGCTTGAGAATTAAAACTCCATAGCATTGGAGGTTGTTACGGAAAGCAAAAAATTATCTATGCTTGAACTATTGTTGTTTAATGTTTTTTTTATAACTAGTTCCTTTTCTATTTATTTAGTTAAGTTTTCGTGAATACTTTGATGCTATATGTTGATGCACAATTTTGATTTAAATAAAAGTAAATCTTATTTACTTGATCGTGTTACCTTGATTTGACTTCTTTTTCATCGATCAAGCATTGTGTTTCTTGTTTGACATCTAGTCACTGTTCGAACAGCTGTGGGTAATGCTGTCTCATTTCTTCTTCAGCCTCCCACGTAAACTCAGAACCCTTTCAGTGTTTCCGCTGCACACGCATAAGTGGAACCACTTTATTACGCATCCTCTTCTCCTTACGATCGATGATTGCCACTGGTTGCTCTACATAATTAAGTCGTTCGTCCATGTCTTCCAGTGGTACAATCATATCCTCATCGGCTAAGCACCTTCTCAGGCGAGAGACATGGAATGTTGGGTGAATTCCACTTAACTCATCAGGCAGTTCTAATTGATAGGCCACCTCTCCTACTCATGCAATAATCCAGAAAGGCCTTATGTATCTTGGACTGAGCATACCCCTTTTCCTGAATAGGATGATCCCCTTCCAAGGTATGACCTTCAACATGACTCTATCGCCCACGTTGAACTTTATTGGTCTACGCCTTTTGTCGGCATACGACTTGTGTCTATCCTTGGTTGCCTTCATGAAGGCTTTGATCTTTTCTAACTTTTCCATCATAGCCTCGATCACCTTGGTACTTCCAAACTCCTTCTGCTCGATGTCTCCCCAACATACGGGCGTCCTACACCTCTTACCGTACAGCATCTCGTATGGTGGCATGCCAATGCTGGCATGATAACTGTTGTTGTATGAGAATTCCGCCAACGGTAGGTGATCATCCCAACTCCCTCCAAAGTCGATCACGCATGCTCGTAGCATATCCTCGAGTGTCTAAATCATCCTCTCAGACTGACCATCTGTCTGAGGATGATAAGCCGTGCTAATGTGTAGCCTCGTCCCTATCGCATCATGGAGTCTCTTCCAAAACTTCGATGTGAATCGGGTGGCACGGTCAGACACGATAGACACCAGCACACCATGATGAGCTATAATCTCTTTGATGAACAGATCCACTAATCTCTCAGATGAGTACGTCTCGTGGATCGGTAGGAAGTGAGCATTCTTCGTCAACCGGTCAACTATCACCCATATGGTATCGTACCCCCTCGCCGTACGAGGTAGCTTCGTAATGAAGTCCATGGTGATGTGCTCCCATTTCCACTCGGGTATATCCAACGGTTGGATCTTCCCGTATGGCTTCTGATGCTCGGCCTTCACTTGCAAGCAAGTAACGCATTTACTCATATACTCCACTGCATCGTGCTTCATTCCTGACCATTAGTAATGTTTCTTCATGTCTTGATACATCTTGGTAGCACCAGGATGAATCGAGTATCGAGTCTTATGAGCTTCATCCATGATCCGCCCCTGTAGCTCTCCGTAACTAGGGATCCACATCGGCTCGAAGTGGTTTTTAACTCCATGGGTATTTTCTCCCCACTCTCTGACTAGACCTCTCATCTTGAAATTATTTAACCTGTGTCATCACGTCAGAGGTCATTACCAGTTGATAAGCTTTCACCCGGATCGGCTCAGGTCTCTCCTTTCGTCTTAGGGCATCGGCCACTACATTGGCTTTGCTCGGGTGGTAATCTCACAATCATAATGTTTGATCAATTCCAGCCACCTCCTCTGCCTCATGTTGAGGTCCTTCTGCTCAAAGAAATACTTTAGGCTTTTGTGGTTTGTGAAGATTGTGCACTTCGTCCCGTACAAGTAATGTCTCCAAATCTTCAATGCAAAGACCATAGCTGCTAGCTCCAAATCATGAGTGGGATAATTAACCTCGTGGATTTTCAGCTGTAGGGACGCGTAGGCTATTACCCTTCCACGTTGCATCAACACGCAGCCCAATCCCGAATAAGAGGCATCCGAATATACCACTAAATCTTCACTTCCTTCGGGTATCATCAAGACAGGAGCTTGAGTTAATCTTGTCTTTAACTCCTCAAAAGCATCCTCCTGTTCCCAACCCCACACAAACTTCACCTCCTTGCAAGTCAATTTAGTCAAAGGTGAGGCTATCTTGGAAAAATCTTGAATGAATCTTCTGTAGTAGCCCGCCAATCCCAAGAAACTTAAATTCTCAGATGGTGTCTTTGGAGACTTCCATTGCATCACTGCCTCAACCTTCACCGGGTCTACCATAATTCCTTCAGAATTCACCATGTGACCCAAAAATTGGACTTCACGCAACAAAAAAGCGCACTTAGAGAACTTAGCATACAACTTCTCTCTTCTAAGTGTTTCCAATACTTCGCGTATATGGCCGGCATGTTCTTCTTCATTTTTCGACTAAATTAGGATATCATCAATAAACACAATCACCGATTTATCTAGCATTGGCCGACACACTCGCTTCATCAAATCCATAAAGGCAGTTGGCACGTTAGTTAGACCTAAAGACATAACGAGAAACTTGTAGTGTCCATAACACGTACAAAAAGCTATCTTAGGAATATCCTGCTCCTTAACCTTTCAACTGATGGTAACCAGATCGGAGATCTATTCGTGAGAACCAACTGGCACCTTGGAGTTGGTCAAACAAGTCATCTATTCTAGGCAGGGGATATCGATTCTTCACTGTTAACTTGTTTAACTCTCGGTAGTCGATACACATTCTCATACTACCGTCTTTCCTTTTCACAAACAAGACCGGAGCACCCAAGGGAGAGATGCTCAGTCGAATGAATCCTTGTCCATCAGCTCCTACAATTGAACCATTAGTTCCTTCATCTCGGTTGGAGCTAATCAATATGGTGCCTTGGCAACGGGTTGAGCATCGGGTATTAAATCAATCTGAAACTCAATCTCACGATCCGGTGGTACACCTGGTAAGTCTTCTGGGAACACGTTCGGAAAGTCACACACAACTGGTACATCAAGCAATTGTGGTACTAGCGCATCCACATCCTTCACATAAGCCAGGTAGGCACTACATCCGCGTTTCATACACTTCTCTGCAACCGCCATTGAGATCACCTTAGGCACCGTTGTCACTCGATCACCGTGGACCATCACCAAGCTTCCATAGGGCGCAATTAATCGAATTATCTTTTTGCGACACACAATATTTTCCTCATAGGCTGCTAACCAATCCATCGCTAACTACATCAAATCCGCCTAGTGGCATCATAATAGTTTAGCAGAGAACCTACGGCCTTCTAGTTCTATGTCGCAGTTTTCTATCATATCAGAAATTCTGGTAGACATACCAATAGCAGTTTCTACATCAAATGGTTCATCAATACTTCTACTACTAACATGCAACTTAGCACAGAAAGCAGTAGAAATGAACCTCCTACTAGCACCAGAATCAAATAATATAGAGGCATAAGTTTGATTTACTATAAACATACCTGACATGACGTCGGGGTTTGCTCTGGCCTCCTCCCGCGTCATTGTGAAGGCTCTAGCACTTGCCCTACGTCTTCTATCCTCTTCCTCACCCCAGAACTTTCGACCCTCGGCTTCTTACAATCCCGGCTTACATGCCCCTCTTCACCGTAGTTATAGCACCTCATCACCCCACAATCCTTTGCTATATGATCGGGCTTCCCACACTTGAAGCACACATTCATTCCCCACTTGCATTTACCAGTGTGCTCCCTTCCACACTTACCACGTCTCTTCGCCCGCGAGCTTGATGACCCCACTCTTCGGTCATCCATTGTAGATGCTTCTTAAAAGATTAACATTAGTCTGTATGTGCCTTGTATAGTTTTTGTCATAGTATAGGGACTTTTTATGTAAATATGTTCCTTTGTTTTCTTGATTAGTATAAATAGCATAGATATGTTTTGTGTAGGTAGTTTTTTTAGTGTGTGAGATTTAGACGTCTTGTAAGTGTTTCCTACACTTTGTATTCTTCTATATGCTAATCAATGAAAACTCTATGAATTTTTGTTGATTTGCTTGTGTTGAATTGAATACTTGTGTGTTTTAGATTGAACTGTGTTCATATATCATCACAGATCGATCCATTTTGAGCTCATCAAATGGTATCAGAGCTTTCGGTTTTGTGATTGAAGTTCTTCACCGCAGTTATAGCACATCATCACCCCACAATCCTTTGCTATATGACCGGGCTTCCCACACTTGAAGCACACATTCATTCCCCACTTGCATTTACCAGTGTGCTCCCTTCCACACTTACCACGTCTCTTCGCCCGCGAGCTTGATGACCCCACTCTTCGATCATCCATTGTAGATGCTTCTTAAAAGATTAACATTAGTCTGTATGTGCCTTGTATAGTTTTTGTCATAGTATAGGGACTTTTTATGTAAATATGTTCCTTTGTTTTCTTGATTAGTATAAATAGCATAGATATGTTTTATGTAGGAAGTTTTTTTAGTGTGTGAGATTTAGACGTCTTGTATGTGTTTCCTACACTTTGTATTCTTCTATATGCTAATCAATGAAAACTCTATGAATTTTTGTTGATTTGCTTGTGTTGAATTGAATACTTGTGTGTTTTAGATTGAATTGTGTTCATATATCATCACAGATCGATCCATTTTGAGCTCATCAAATGGTATAAGAGCTTTCGGTTTTGTGATTGAAGTTCTTCACCGCAGTTATAGCACCTCATCACCCCACAATCCTTTGCTATATGACCGGGCTTCCCACACTTGAAGCACACATTCATTCCCCACTTGCATTTACCAGTGTGCTCCCTGCCACACTTACCACGTCTCTTCGCCCGCGAGCTTGATGACCCCACTCTTCGGTCATCCATTGTAGATGCTTCTTAAAAGATTAACATTAGTCTGTATGTGCCTTGTATAGTTTTTGTCATAGTATAGGGACTTTTTATGTAAATATGTTCCTTTGTTTTCTTGATTAGTATAAATAGCATAGATATGTTTTGTATAGTTTTTGTCATAGTATAGGGACTTTTTATTCAAATTAGTGAATTTGAGCAAAAAGCTCTTCGAACCTGTTCTTCATTTGTCGAACCTGTTCTTGAATCAAAAGATCAATTTTGGTTGTTAGTTGAAGAAATTGAAGTTGAAGAATTGATTATTGATCAATTTCCTACATAATTTGAGGATTTCAGATCAATTAATCAAGTTTTGAAGGATTTCAGAAAATTTAAGTTCGTATGAAACTGATGAATGTGGCGCATTAGGTCAAAAACACTGCTGAAAATTGCCTAAGTGTTAGGCGCATAACAACTGTTTAGGCGCTTTTCCACTTTTTGGGTGTTTTTCAGTTAGGCATTTTTCTACTGTGTGGGCGTTTTTCAACTGTGGACACTGAAGATTTTCTGAAACTAAGGAATTCCAGGCGTTTTACAACTGTTGAGGTGCATTACAACTATTTGGGTGTTTTTTCAACTTGGGCGTTTTGGAATTTTTTTTCTAAGGCAATCCCTTAGATGTTTCAAAGTCAAAGTCAAAGGAAGTATCACAACTGTTTGGGTGCCTTACCACTATTTGGACGCATCAGCTTGAACACTTAGAAATTTTTCAGAAACTTAAAAAAATCCAAAAATTTTTCAATTCATTTTTTTAATTCAAAACATTAAAAACAACAAAAACAAAATTAAAAATGGTAAAATCAGAAGACTCAGAGAACAGAGTTTCCAAGCTGAAGAATAGAGCAGATTTCAAGAATTGGTCACTGAGATTAAAACATCACTTGAACTCTATTGATACTGATCTTTAGAAATCAATAGAAAGAGGGCCATATATTCTTATAACTTCAGATGGTCCTGACAGAGGGTTTATCTAAACAAAAGACTCTCCTAAACCATACCCTGAAGATGGTCTGCAAGGTGATGATCTAAAAAAAGTGAAAAATGATATAAGAGCTTATTCTCTGATGTGCAAAGGACTGCCACTTGAAGTCCTTACAAGGCTTGATGGTTATCAGACAAGATACACCATGTATAAGGCCTTGAAAATAATATGTGAAGGTGGAAAGGAGATCCAGGATCTGAAAAAGCAAAATTTAAAGAGACAATTAGAACTTTTTGAACATTTATCTGGTGAAACAATAAATCAGACGATGAACAGATTTGTTCAACTGACACTGAGATATCGACTGCAGGCATCAAGAATGATTTAAAAGATCTTAACTTCAGGCTTCTCAATGCTCTTCCATCTTCATTGAAGCAAACAGTCACTCTATTAAAGCATACTGAGAAATTCCCAATGGATCTTGATCTCTTGATTGCTAAAATAGAATCTGTCGAAATTGATGAAAGTTCTAGAAACAACGACAGAGCAGCTTCGATGTCACAAATATAAATATGTTGCTTCTCCAGCAAGTACTGTGGAGAATGCATTCATGGCTAAGAATGAAACTTCACCAGAAGATGAGGGTGATCTATTTGTTGGCGCAGGGTTCTTCACTGATTCTACTTACACAAGTGCTCCTGTCTATACAACTCAGAATCAACCTCAATCTCCTCCTATGCCTAAAAGTTCTAAATCTCAAGCAGAGACTCCATCTGCTAACTCTGCTAAAACTAGCAAAGTTAATGATGTAATAAACATCCTATTACAGGATGAAGAGTCCAAAACTGCTTTCACAACATTTATGGCAAGCTTTCAAGCTTATCAAGGTAGTCATCTAACTCAACTTGATTTTGTTTTGTAGGATTTGTTTGAAATGGATCCAGACGATGTAGAAGAAATGGATCTCAACTGGCAAATGGTTATGATAGCTTACAGGACTCAGAAACACTCGTATGTCAACAGAAACTACAAGCCAAGTGCAAATAAGTCTGTTGGATTTGATAAGTCCAAATCTAGATGTTTCAACTGTAACAGCTACGGTCACTTCTCTAAAGAGTGAAAAGCTCAAAGGAATAAAGGAGGAAATGGCCAATCAAGCTCAAGTAAACAAAGGTTTCAGCAATCTTCACAGAAGACATTTCAGAAACCTTATCAAAGCCTACCAATGCCAGAATTAAAAGATGATTCTAAATCATCAGAGGAGCCCAAGAAAGCTCTTGTTGTTAATATTAAAGATGGTTATGATTGGAGTGCATACGCTGAGCAATTTACTATTGATTTAACCTCCAATTTATCTCTTGTTGCAGAAATACAAAAAGAAGATTGGTTTGAATTTAATGATCCAAAAGCTGATGGAAACTCTGAGTATGTGGAAGAGGATTATGACTGGACTGACAACTCTGATCCCAAGCAAGATTCAGAGGAAGTTGCATTGATGTCAAAATCTTATCAACCAATGGTTGAAAGCTCTAACTCTGAAACTTCTCCTCCTAAATATTCTGAAATTCCATTAGAAGTCAGAGAAAAATTATGCACAAAGTCTTGCTTCGAACATGTTGAATACTACAGAAATTATTCTTATATGATTTGTGAAAAGGCAAGAAGAATTAATGCATAACAAACTCAAAAACGATCATAAAGTATCTGATGAAAAGATTATCTCTCTTCAAAATTCATGGAACAAAACTCTAAGAGAACTTGAAATTGTATCAAAACAACTTGAAGAGATGACAAAAAATCTTGAACTGGAGAAGATAGCACATGCTGCTACACAAGTGGATCTCGCAAAAGTTAAAAGTTCTAAAAGTATTATGGAAAAACTGGTAAACGAAAGAAAAGATAAACAAAAGGCAGGATTGGGTTTCAGTCATGAACCGACGCCTGAATCAATAACAAATACTTTACCAGAAAACTTTAACACTCATGATCACTCTCCAGAAAACAAGGCAAAATTAAAAGCTTTTCAGAACAGGACCAAGATGTCTGATGCTGAAGAAGAGAAAACAAACGTGGAAATTTTTGAAGAAAAGATAACGAAAAGATAAAAAATGGTCATCCTATTAAAGTAAAATCTTATGAACCAAAGCCTAAAACAAAGAAAGTTTTTGTTCCTAAAGAATCAGTTTTGGAGGAAGTAAATATTATAACTGATAACCAAAACTCAAAAAAATCAAAATAACGCTAAAAATGATGAAGAAACATCAGAAGATTCAAATTCATTTGGTCTAAATAACCCAGAATTCATTAAATGGCAAAAAGACCAGAAAAAGAAAGAATGTGAAAAAGAATCTTCAACTGAGGATGTTCAATCTAAACCGAAAACTGGTTCTACAAAATCAAGGAACCAGAGAAGAAGAAGAAAGATAAATAAAGCTAAAAATGAACAAATAAAAATTCAAGAAAATAAGACAAAAGAAACAAATCAAGCAACAAAATTAAAGCCAATTAAATTTATATCTGCTGGTTTGTTGAATGTGAACTCCATTCAAGATGTTAAAGAAAATCCTAAGAACAAATCAACCTCTGATCTTAAAACAAGTTCAGATTCTAAGACTTCCACTGTAGCTAAAAGATTTGTATCTAAGGAAAACAAGAATGAAATTCATGTTAAAAAACAAAAACAAATTATGCAAAAGAAAAGTGGTTCAAATCAAAAGCATAATTTTTCAAATCAAAAACAACATATTAACTCTTTGACACCTAAAAGTAAACAAGTTTCTAATGTTGCGTCAATGTCAAAGGTTAATAAGCAATTATTCAAGACTCCACAGAGGTATTGTAACATATGTGACATGTATAATCACAAAACGTCTGAATGTTTTTTTAACAAATACTGTCACATTTGCGATATGAGAAATCACTCAACTTCAGAATGTTATTTTAATAAATACTGTACCTACTGTGATGAGCAAACTCATAACACTAAAGATTGTTACTTTAGAAAGAATTCACAGAGGAGAGGATTTGCCACTTCAACAGTAAGCAAAGGTTATGTTAAGCCGCAATATAAAAGAAACCAAAATATTGGTTTTCAAAGATTAACACACCAACCCTCCTTAGGTTTGAACACTTTCAAAAGAAATAATTCAGTGAGACCTAAACAATACTTCAATGATAATTTCATTCCAAGGTCAGTGAGAAGTAATAACAAAAGTTTTGAAAATAAAAGCTTCAGAGACCGAGACGTATACAAACTCTATATGTCTTAAGTGGACTCTTCTACAGAAACAACTTGTCTCTTTGCTAAAGCATCAAATGATGAAAGCCAGCTTTGGCATAGACGTCTCGGACATTCCAACTTCAAGAATATGAACAAGCTTGTAGCAGGAAATCATGTTATTGGCCTTCCATCAAAGAAGTTTGCCACAACTGATTTATGCTCAGCATGTTTAAAGGGGAAACAGCACAGAGCGTCTTATAAGTCCAAGCTGATAAACTTAAATTCCAAACCCCTTCAGTTGTTGCATATGGACCTTTTTGGACCAACCAATGTGAAGAGTATTTGAAGAAAATCATATTGTTTAGTTATCATTGATGAATTTACAAGATTTTGATGGGTTTTCTTTTTGAATGCTAAATTTGAAACAGCTGAATTAATAAAAGAATTCATCATTAAAGTTGAAAATCAACTTGATCTAAAAGTAAAAATAATTAGAAGTGATAATGGGACGGAATTCAAAAATCTAACTCTTGACATGTTTTGTGTAGAGAAAGGAATTGCTCATCAGTTCAGTGCTCCCAGAACTCCTCAACAAAACGGAGTTGCTGAAAGGAAGAACCGAACATTGATTGAAGCTGCACGATCCATGTTAGCCGATGCTAAAATTCCGATCACATTCTGGGATGAAGAAATATCAATTGCATGTTTTGTTCAGAACCGTTCTTTAATTGTTAAAGACAAATTGAAAACTCCATATGAGTTAATGTTTGGCAGGAAACCAAACATAGATTTTCTTAAATCTTTTGGTTGTCCGGTTATGATTCTGAATTCAAGTGATCATTTAGGAAATTTTGAATCAAATCTGATGATGGATTTTTCATTGGATATTCATCTGTATCAAAGGCCTATCGAGTTTATAACTCTAGGACTAATGTTATAGTTGAAACATTCAATGTTAAATTTCTTGAAAACTCTTTTCCATCAGTGTCAAATGGTCCTGCATGGTTATTTGATTTAGATTCATTGTCAAACTCTTTTCAATCCAACTTGTTTAATCAATCTAACTTGCTTGATTCTACAGGTGAAAAGAAATTTCAAGAAGATCTCAGTTCATTCAGTGACGATTCGGATTCTGACGATGGAGATGATTCAAGCCCAAACTATCCCTTCTTTTCTTTTGTTAGAGATTCTATTTTTCAGTTAAATAATGATGATCATTCTTATCAAAATAATGTTCAGTCTGTTCTGAAAACCAAGATGTGTCACAACCAACTCCTAATGATGGTATAGAAATTGCACAACCTGTGTCTGGAATGTTAACTATTTCTGATGATGTAGTTGATTCTGGTAATCTTGATTACTTTATCATCTCACCGACTCATGTTCCTAATTTCAATCCATATTCTTCAAGCCTATTGCATCAGCTTTCCAACTTGAACCAAACCAATCTGGATGTTCATGTTCAAGGAAATGAGATTCCAACATCTCGTATCCACAGGAACCATCCCACATCTCAGATTATTGGTCCATTGAATGTGAGAACTATGAGGAGTAAAACAGAACAAGCAAATGTTTGTTTATACTCGTGTTTTCTTTCTCAAATTGTTCCTAAAAACATTTCCGAAGCGTTAAAGGACAATAGTTGGATTGAGGCTATGCAAGAAGAATTATTATAGTTTCGCAAACAAGAAGTGTGGAATCTGATGGGTTTACCTGAAGGAGAAAATGCCATAGGCACAAGATGGTTGTTCAGAAATAAAACTGATGATAGAGGTGTAGTTATTAGAAATAAAGCGAGATTAGTTGCACAAGGATACACTCAAGAGGATGGAATAGATTATGATGAAGTATTTGCTCCAGTTGCAAGACTTGAATCAATTCGTGTCTTCCTGGCTTATGCATCATTCTTGAAATTTAAAGTGTATCAAATGGACGTAAAAGGTGCATTCTTGTATGGACCGATCACCGATGATGTGTATGTAAAGCAACCTCCGGGTTTTTAAGATTCACAATATCCACATCATGTGTACAAGCTTAGCAAAGCTTTATATGGTCTACATCAAGCCCCTAGAATCTGGTATGAGACATTGTCATAACACTTAATCCAACATGGATTCACGAGAGGGAAAATCAATCTGACTCTATTTATCAAGAAGGATGCTGATGATCTTTTATGTGTACAAGTGTATGTCGATGATATCATATTTGGTTCTACAAGTCCAAAAATGTGTAATGAATTCGAAGAAATTAAGAAATCTCGATTTCAGATGAGTTCTATGGGAGAGATAGATTTCTTTCTTGGACTACAAGTTAAGCAATCTGCAGATGGTATTTTTATCAACCAAGAGAAGTTCGTCGACAAACTCTTGAAGAGATTTAAGCTGCTAGATTGTCAGTCAATTAGAACTCCAACTGATGTGAACACCAAGATTAAGCCTGATCCGAAAGGAAAATCAGTAGATCAAACATTATACAGATCGATGATTGGTTCTTTGATGTATCTCACTACATCTAGACCAGACATTATGTATGTTGTTTGTGTCTGTGCAAGTTATCAATCAGACCCGAAAGAATCCCACTTAATTGCTGTCAAAAGAATATTTAGGTATCTTAAAGGTAAACCGGCTTTAAGGCTATGGTATCCTTACGAAGGAAACTTCAAGTTACATGGGTATACTGATAGTGATTATGGGGGATGTTGTCAAGATAGAAAATCAACAATGGGTGGGTGTCAATTTCTAGGACCCAGATTAGTCTCGTGGCAATGCAAGAAACAAACAAATGTCTCTGTTTCTACTGCAGAAGCTGAGTACATTACTACTTGAGCAGGATGTTCTCAAATCCTTTAGTTACAAAACCAACTGCTGGATTACGAGTTCAACTTTCTAAAAACTCCAATTTACATTGATAACACTGCTGCTATGTTCATTATAGCTAATCCTGTCCAACATTCAAAAACAAAACATATCAAGATTCCATATCATTTTCTCAGATATAACTCGAAAAAAGGTTTAATCATTCTGATTCAAATTGCTACTGAAAAACAGTTGGCCGACCTTTTTACTAAAGCCTTCTTACCAGGACGGTTTGAGTATTTGGTAGAGTCAATTGGTCTTATTAACCACATGTAAAAACTGGTTTTTGAGTATTTTAGTTAATTGAGTCTAAATATGATTCGAACCCTCCCTTATATGAATGGAACACAGTCAGAGAACCTGTCAAAATTAATTGTCTGATTGTATTTTTGTGTGTGCATGTTTATTAGAAAAACAAAATCAAATACAAAAATAGAAAATTGAAAAACAAAAGATAAAAATATAAAACCAAAAATCATAAAAATAGTGTCTTTCCTTAATAATTATATAGGAATGAATTTGTTTTGCAATATGTGAGAAATGATAGTACATTAGTATGATCAGTTGTATACTTCGCTTTCGACTAAAGTCTGACATGATCAGATATGATGTGCAAGTAAGTTCATGCAATTAGACTAAAAAGGTAAACTCTTGTGATTAAACTAAATCACTCATGCATTCATGTATGTCTATCTTAGCACTAATGAGTAGTGTTGATTTCTCAAATTGATTGCTTGTTATGACATAATCTCACACCTGATGGTGATATGAATAACCATTGAGCTCTAATTATTTAAAGCATCTAACACTTCTCTGTTATGAGTCATCATAGACCAGAAGTGATGAGATATCCTTTGTTGTAAGTGATTACAGACCTAGATATTCTCTCTGATGCAACAAGATGCCAATGTGCACAAACACCAAATGAGATCTGGTTATAGTATATGTCAGGTTAACAAGTTGAGAACAGTGACTTCTTGCATATCTTTATGAGAATTAACCTCTCTAAGTCTAAGTGTGACTGCATAATGTCATATCTAATTGTACCTTAAACAATCCAAGAATTGAAAAAGTAAGTGTGCTGAATATCTTTCTAAATTCACTCATTTTCCGTCCTTAGATCTCGTGTCTCCTTTGCTGTAGTAATACTGACCTGGAACACACTTGATCAGGATTTATTCATTGTTTATGACTCTCAATCAATTTTTTTTATTTCAATGTGCTGATCTTATCTAATATGATCTCACTACAGACATTGATTCATTTGTAAATATTAGATTTTTATTTTGCTTTAATTTTGATTTTTGCATGTTTTTCTGTGTGAAGGCATATTAACAATGATTAGTGTGATCTTCATGTGACAAATTCAAGAAACTTCTAAGTTTTGTTAAACTTAAAAGTTTAGGGGGAGTAAAAAGAGTTAAAACAGTGTCTAAGAAAACTGATTGACAAATTTCAAGATATGAAAAAATCATGAAAAATCAAAATTTAATGTTTTGGATGGAAAGGATGATGCTACATATGTTCAAGCATGTGTGTGTAACAAAATGTAAAAATGAACCTGAAAAACATTTTAAAATGGAAAAGCTTCTTGCAAAAGTATAATATGAGACTATTTGTTAAAATCTAGAGACTAAAATGATGGGAAATTATTTTTGAAAAATAAATAAAAATAAAAAGGTCAAAATATAAAAATTCAAAATTCAAAATAAAAATAAAAATTTGAAATGCAAAAATTACAAAATTGAGGGTATATTGTGTAAATTTTGGGTGAAAGTCAAAATTTGACTAATTAAAGTCAAAATTTGATAAACTGTTTTAATATTAGTAAGTGAACAGTGCTAATATGTCTAAGCAGTGTACAGGTGGAAGATCTGAAAATTACAAGTGATAGACACATGAAAGTCTTCTCATGCGCCTAAACAGTGTTCATAAGTCCAGGATTAGGAGCAAGATGATTTTTCAAGATTTGTACGAGTGTTGGACGTTTCAGACAACCTCATACGTCTAAACAGTTGTCATGCGTCTAAACAGTTGTTATAAGTATGGAGAAATGAAAAATGTGGTTAAGTGTTAGGCGTTTCGACATTCTCATGAGCCTGCACAGTACCCGGACTTTCAAGGATTGGGCATATCAAGTGAAAATAACCAAGTGTTGGGCGTTTCAGCTAAGTCCATGCGCCTGAACAGTTCAAAAGCGCCTAAAACAGTGCTTATGCGTCTGAACAGTTCTTATGTGTCTAAGCTAATGCGCATAAACGGTGCTCATGTGCCTAAATACTTAGTGTTAAAATTCATCTCATGCGCACAAATAGTTCCCATGCGCCTAAAATTTTCACTTAGTATATAAAGAACACTTGGTGTTTTTTCGGTTCATTCACAAAATCTCCCCTGAACACAGAACACTCTCAAACCCAGTATTCTCGATAAACCCTAATTTTCTCATTTTGATTGACTTCTGATCTAATCTTGCATTCGAAAGTCATAGTTCTTGATTCTAAATGTAAGTTTGAGATCAAAATCACGTAAATTTCAGATTATCTGGTTGATTTGTGTTAGGCGTTTTGATCCTATTCGGGCATTCGAAACCTGATAAAATGTGTTTGAAATGAGAAAATGAATTGAAATTGAAGTTAGAATGATGATATATACATGATTTCGACCAGAATGATGCATTCAAATCGACTATTCATCAAAGTTGATTCTATGATGAATCTTCATTGACCGAGGATGAAGATGAACAGTCATTCGACACTTTTTTTTAATAAAAATGAAAAATTGATTAAAAATTCACATTTAAATCTGTTTTTAAAATAAAAATTGAGAATTAAAGTGTGTTAATTATAATGAAACTAAACTTGAAAGCATTTTTGATTTTGAACAGAATGTTCAATACTTAGAAATTTCAAGTGCAAGTTGGTAAAAATAGTTAAAATACATAAATTCTTAAAAAGTCAATAAACTTTCAATTGAGTTAATTTTCAACATTCAAAAGTCTAAATTTCTTGTTCATTTTGCAGTTGGCTGATTTAAAGTTCGAGCCAAAACACAATGTTGCTGCTCTTTTTAATGAAGAAGGTAGAGATGCTGTCGGATATGAAGAGATGATAAGATTTTTGTTGAGAAGCAAATATGTTTATGAAATGTGTTACCAACCAATTATCTATTCAAGGTTGATGAAGAAATTTTGGAACACTACATACATTGAAACTGATGATAATGGAAGAAAAGTTGTTAGAGGCTTTATTAACAATCTGAGGATGATTGAAGTCTCTGAAGATTCTATTCGAGAAGCTTTGAGATTGGGACAAAATGACCCTGATGATTATTCTGAGTTGACTTTTAATGAATGTAGAGAAACATTTTTGGCAATGGGTCACCATGATCACTTTCCAAAGAAGTAATTTTTCAGAACAAGAGTATATAATCATTGGAAGTTACTATGCTACATTTTCCAACATTGCATGTCCAAGAGAAGTGCAGGATGGAATTCTTTTCCTGTGAACATTACATCCCCGATTGTAGCATTGGCAACAAACAGAAGGTTTAACATGGCCAAATGGATTCTGAATGGATTCATCTTTAACTTGAAAAAAGGAATCAGAAATAAGTACTTGATGTATCCAAGATTTCTTCAAATGATTATCAATGAAGAACATACAGACATTAGAGTTCATGGTTTTAGTAGAAAACCATGATTCTTGAACACATGTCTGAGATGTCTTATAAGAGATTGTCTATAGTGACAGGAGCTCAAAATGTTCCATTATTTGATTATATCAGGAATGTAGCAAATGATGATGTTGATATAACTATTGATCATTTTCACTTATCAGAAGAAGAACCTGTTGATCCTAATGATTTGATAGAGGAACCTCCTATTAAGGAAGAGAATGATGAAAATGATGATTAAGAAAATGAAGATAATGATGATAATGATGAGGAAGATAGTTCTAGCTCATCTTATTCTGATGATGGTAATGAAGGTGGTCAATTTAATGATGTTATGGAATTTATACATGATAATGTTCCAGAATCTGACCAAGTAATTAAGGAAACTCACGAAGAAGATCATGATGAGACAGAAGAAGTAGAGTCAGCTACTGAAGAAGTGAATGAAGAAATGGATGAAAATGTCCAAGATACAGATCAAGTTACTAAAGAATTCAATGATAATGATACTGAAGTTGTAGAAAGTGAACAAGAGATTGATGTAAATCAAACGGTTGATGATATTGTGAGTATGATTGAAGAAATGGTAGATCAAAATGAGTAGTTTGAATTAAATAAGAACACTCAAGAGCTTGATATTGTAGAAGCTGGCATTATGAATGAATTTATAGAAGAACATCTACCAGAAATGCATGTATCTGAAGAAGAAAACTTACAAAAGAAGATTGATGATCTTAAAAAAGAAAATTTGAATCAATTAAAGATAATTGAAGAGTTGAAAGCTGTCAATAAAAGGTTGATTAAAGAAATGTCAGAGAAAGATAAATTAATTGATGAGTTGAGAAAAAGTCAAGATGATAATATGATGACTTTTGAGGTAATGATGATAGATTTTGATGTGATGGAAGAAAAATTAAAGAAGGTGAATGAGGAAAATGAATTGATGAAAGAAGAATTGGAGAAGTTGAAAGAAAAGAATAAGTCTCCATCTCCTGATTTAATGATTATTTCAAAAATTACTCCTATTGATGTTGAGAAGATTCCAGAAGTTGACAAAGGAAAAAGAAAAATAGATGATGTAGATATTTCAGTTATACCTGAATCATCGTTTAAAATTCAAAAGATGATTGATGAAACTGTTGTAGAAGAAGATGATGATGTTCAAGAACTTATTGGTGCTCTTGATAATATTGAGGGTGAATTTGAAGATGACTTGTACAATGAAGTACTTGAAGATGAGGATTTGGCAGATGCTAATGTAGATGAACACTTTTCACCAGTTGATTTGAGCCATGATGACATACCTATGGATATTGAAGATAGGTATAATTATTTGGTGAAAAAGAAGTATAACAGAGTATTTCTAGACGGACTAACAGTATCTCAAATTAATGAAGAATTTGAGAAATGTCTAACTGCTGAGTCTGTTGCTCCGATAGATCCAGATGAAATCATTGTTGAGCATGGTGAATGGAATCCTTTACAGGAAAGTATAAACATTGAAGAGTTATCAACATCTGAGTTGCACCATCCTAATCCTGATGATATGAATATCAACGCTCTAAGGATGTGGTTGCAATCAAGAAAATTACCCGAGAAAGAAATTGAATAGATTACAAGGAGAATCGTTGAGAAACTTGGTCAGAAGTTTTCAAGAAACTGAGAAACAAACCAAGACAATGATTGTACTTGATATGGATAATCCTCAGTACCTTGAGATTACCAAGAGATCAAAGATTTTGAAGCCTCAGGAGATAAAAGCTATTGTTATGAAAAGCTCAAAATATGAAGAAAGTAAAGAATTAATTAAGATGTTTCCTGAAATAGAGAGGCAAGGATATCAAGTCTCCAGTGAACAAAGGCAACTTTGGAGTAAAGCTCGAATAGCAGGAGACTTAGTGCGAAACGTTTTACAAAAAAGACAATCAATATCTAAGTTATTAAATGCAATGATTGTTCCTGATTCAACGAAAGAAGTTAAAATAGTTGCATGGAAGTATGATGAGGTGTTTGATGCATTTTTAATCAAAAGAGTTAATGCTATATGTGATGTATATCATTTCTTTTCTAGCATCATACAACTTCAATGCAAGATTTGAAAGAATTGAACAAAATTCCATTGATAAACCCAACAAAAGCCAAGAGGGGTGAAATGTTTGTACAGTTACTCAACAGAGGTATTTCTCGTATGAGTTCTTTTCTGAAAACAAGATGTGACCAAGAAGACAAAGAATATTTTCATTCTTTAAATAAAAAGAAGAAAGGTGTTGAAAAAGAAGTTGGTGAAGAAAAATTTCTCGATGCTTTCAGTGATCAGTATTTCGAGAAAGTCACAAATCTGGGATTAAAGGTGATTGAAGGGACTCAAAAGTCAAAACCAATTTTAAGATGGTTTTATAATTCTGATACTTTTGAATTGAAGCTGGTGAGAAACTTAGAAGATTGGGATAAAGATATGATATCATTGTTGGTGTTTTTGAGCTTAAACTTTTACATCCCAGTTATATCTCGTTTCTGTCCATTCAAAAGTTTGAGAAAGTAGTTCCTGAAACAGCAGAAATCAATAAGAAGTATTTTATGTCTATAATCAAAGTGATGAACGCAGCTATAGAACGAATTTCATTGAGGAAAGCCTTAGCTTATGCAAACATTGTGAAGAAAGACATAAAGGATATTGAGTTCATGAGGATTTCTAGTAAAGGTGTATTGGAAATTCATTATAAAGACAATTCTAACCCAATTGAATGTTATGCAAATGTTGATATAGCAGGTCTGTCAAAGCAAACACTAGAACTGATGAACAACATGGAGATTAAAACAAATTAAGCAAAGCCAGATGAAGGCATTCTTGCTGAAAAATTCAAAGCAGCTATTGCAAAAGCATTAAGCTATACAAAGAGAAACCAGTATTCACAATCAAAGAAGAACCGAAGGATGTCTTTGGAGCATGAAGACTGAAGATCAAGCTGGAGATTAAGAGAGGAGCATGAAGACTAAAGATCAGGCTGGAGATTAAGAGAGGAGACTAAAGACAGAAGATCAAAGAATGAAGATAAAGATGAAGAAAAAGATTTTGAAGACAGAAGATATGTTGAAGACCGAAGACCATGTGAATCATAGGGGGAGTATTGTAGATGCTTCTTAAAAGATTAACATTAGTCTTTACGTGTCTTGTATAGTTTTTGTCATAGTATAGGGACTTTTTATGTAAATATGTTCCTTTGTTTTCTTGATTAGTATAAATAGCATAGATATGTTTTGTGTAGGAAGTTTTTTTAATGTGTGAGATTTAGACGTCTTGTAACTATTTCCTACACTTTGTATTCTTCTATATGCTAATCAATAAAAACTCTATGAATTTTTGTTGATTTGCTTGTGTTGAATTGAATACTTGTGTGTTTTAGATTGAATTGTGTTCATATATCATCACAGATCGATCCATTTTGAGCTCATCATCCAACTTCATCCTCTTGTTGTTTGGAGTGAAACCACCATGTCCAAACCTTTTCCCACTCCAGTGCTTGTCACCACCACCCATCTTCTTCACCTCCACCACAGTCTCCTCTCTCTCATCATACAATCTACCAGCCAGGTCTACTACCGACCGAAAAGTACCTGGCCGGGCAGTAATCAAATGCCTGCGGATATCAGCCGGCAACCCCTGAATGTACCTCTTGATTTTCATTGACACCGGCTTCACTTGGTCAGGCACCAATCTAGCCATTTCGTTGAACTTGGTGGTGTATTGCTGATGAGTCATGGTTCCTGCCTCTAGCTGTAGGAACTCACTTTCGATCTTATCAAGCTCTTGGTAAGGGCAAAATCCCTCGATCACCATTTTCTTCAACTCTCCCCATCTCGTCTTTCTGATGGCCATGCTGCCTTTGGCTTGGACAATATTGTCCTACCAACACAAAGTCGAGTCTACAAACGAGTGAGTGGCAAACTTCACCTTCTGGTCCTCCCTACACTCACTAATCTCCAGAACCACCTCCATCTCTCTTACCCAGAGGTGAGCAGCGGTAGCATTATCGTTGCCATCGAAAGTTAGGGGTTTGCATCGTTGGAATGCCCCATAACTACACCCCTTCGAGGTTTCCCGCACTTCCACCTCCTTTCATCACTAGAGGCTGCCGTCCCAGCATTCAGTTCCTCCTCCTCATCATGACTCCTCTCATTCCCCCTTCTCCCAGCCGTAATCCTTCTCTCCTCCTCCTTCTCAATTCTCTCATCCTCTCTCACAGCATGGACGACTTCAGTCACAACAGACGGTAAGATTGTCTGCATGACTTAATGCACCTCCTCCACAACCGCCTCCTTTACCGAGGCTCTTAAGTTAGCACTCTCATGTCCGCCCTCAGGATGATAAAGCCCAGGCTCAGCAGGAGCCGTCTCCGCAGTCTTAGCCTGGTTCCTTACGGCCTGTGGTCTACCACTACTACCACCCCGTGTTCCAGCTCGAGAAGCCTTAGATGATCTTCCACCAGCCGTCCTCTAATCGCTATAAGATTCAAAAACCAACACGGTCATTCAAGGTAATAGCTCAGTTTACGTTAAGTATAGTAAGTCCCTAATTACAGTGGCCAGTTATGATTAGCCACTTACTTTACTCTTCATCCCCCGAGCATTTCCTATCCTGACTACATTAGTATTCAAATCTACTAAAAGCACATAAATCAAGTAGCACACGCACATAATGCCGGTTAACCTTAAGAAATGAATTACCTGATGGCACGTAGCTACTCAGACTGGCATCTCGCCATGTGGTCCCATTCTCAGTTTAAGTTTAGGTTTTGAAAATATTTACCTATTTCTCTTAAACATTGGCTCTGATACCAACTTGTAAGGCCCCGTTCCCGGAGACCTCAAAGTTGGTCAATCATAGCATTATATATATAAAACATTACACATTTCATAAAATTCCGTAGCAGATCAGTTAACAAAAACCATTCATCTCAATGATAATTACTATTGTTAAAAAATACATCATTGTTTCTTGAGTTACAAAATACCTTTTAATTGCATTACAAAACAACAATCTCATTAAGATCGAACAGATGCCAGTCTGGCCCTGACAAGTAGCTTCCCCTGCGTGCCATCCTTAGCAATAATTACCTGCCAAATGAAAATGCATAAAAGTCAGCGTTGCTGAGTGAGTTCTAGTTTTAAAGCGTTAAAATACCTCGTATCGTTAATATATGAAACATACTCGTTTTCCATAAAATGCTTTCTTTACTTTCGTACGTGAGCATTCATCTTACATACATCAAGGTATAAACTTATTATCTTTCATTATCGTATGCATTCATTCGTTTCGTACTTTTTCATTATCTTTCACTATTTCCAGGTCCTGTCATAACTTTACCCCATCGTTGGGCACACAGCCACCTTATTCTCGGGGTTAAGTGACAAGGACCCCGTTTCGTACGTATGGATCAATCACTAAGACTGATCCCCCTATGTGTAAACCCTCATGGGTTAGCCAAGATCGCACTCTATATTACACACAGTTGAGCTAGCAACTCTCAATGAGTTGTGAACCTCCTTTATCATTTGCTTGCAAGACTTTCATTTATTTCTTATGTTCCACTTTTCATTAACATTAATCTTTCACTTTCTTCAATGATAATATTTTACGTATACGAATATAATCACACCATGTAAAGCCATAAAATAGATACATAATAAGGAACATAAGAACAACCCTAAACATGCAAAAACATAAGCAGATATAACCAACAAAACACCTCAGGACAAAACCTTAAATTTCCTTTTTCCTAAAATTTCAGAATATTTTTTAAGGGTTCTAGGCACATGAGTACTGCTTGGGCGCATTATCACTATGTGGACGCATGAGCCAACACTTAGGCGTCCGAGCACTTAATTTGGGCGCATGAGGTACTGTTCAGGCGCATGACTGACACTTAGGCGCCTGAGCAAAATGGTTGGGCGCATGGGGTACTGTTTGGGCGCATGGGTTAACACTTAGTATTTTCAGACAAATTCTTAGGCGCATGAGGACTATTGGGGCAGATGAACTACACAGGCTTTTTCTAAGGCAAATTTCTAGGCTCACGGACCCTGTTTGGGCACATGACGAACAATGATGTATATTTCAGACTTATATTCAAACCTGTAACACCCCGAAATTTTAATTAAAAGAAAACAAAAAGGAAGAATTCAAAAAGAAAAGTAAATGGGCACAAGATGAGGGGTGCAAAGTGTAAAAGTGCATAAACTTCTTTATTTTAATAATATAAGAGATATGGCCACCCATAAAGTAGGGATCTGCTTTCCTGCTCTCGGCCAGAAGAAGGAAAAAGAAGAAGAAGAAGGAAATTTTAGGTTTTTGGAGAAAGAGGAAGAAGAAGCTGCTAAGGTGAGTTCTCTTGAACATGAGTTCGGTTTCAGTTGGGTTTTAAGTCCTAAACCGAAGTTCTGGATGTTTTAGAAGTTGTTCTCCGAAATTTGAAGCTGAACTCGCAGGTGGAAGTACTTGGTTTGAAGATACGCTTCAGGTGTGTTTATAGACCCCTCTTTTACAGATTTTAAAGCTTTGGGGCTGTTATAAATACCGGGTAAATGTTTTTGAAAGTTAACCGAATGTTATGCTTGTTGTTGTTCATCCGTATCTGTTGTGGTTGTGTGTTTGGTTGTGGTTTAGTGGTTAGAATTCTTGCTAGAATGTTTAGATTCCCTTAGAATGTTAGATCTGTGCTTGGGTAGTGCTAGTATGCCTTTCGGATGTTTTTGGCAGTTTAGATATTTTCAGAATGTTCCCATGCGCCTAACTGAATTGTGGTTAAGTGTTGATGCGCCTAACTGACCTTCATGTGCCCAACCATTAGTCAAGCGCGCAAACAGTACCCTCATGCGCCCAGAAAGTTGGCCATGAGCCTAAGTGTTGCTCAAGCACCCAAGGGTCCTGATGCACCCAAAGGTGGTGCGCCCAAATAGTGGTTCATGCGCCTAGAAAGTGTGGAAATGTCTAAGTACAGATGGTGCGCCCAAATAGTGCTCATGCAGCCAGAATTGTTTCTGTGGCCAAGTGTTGGAACCCCTGAATAGGGCTCATGTGCCCAAATAGTTCCCATGATCCCAAGAGCTTTTATACTTAGAATTTTCTAGCTGATGCGCCTAGAATGTTATGTTTGCCTAGTTTTAGACTTAGGGCTTTCTTAGGGGCTTTAAGAGGTGATGTTTGAGATAGGTCCCGTTGGGATGTGGTGGCTTTTGCATGATGTTTTGTTGCGGTTTATGTTGCGTGTGTGGTGTGTTGTCTTTCTTCGTTAAACGGTTTTCAAAACATATGTATTATGTTTTATTATACGTTATGTATGATGTATGGCTTTACGTGGTTTGATGTTTGATCTTCGTAAAGTATTATGTAACGAATTGAAAGACAATAGAAATGAAAAGTGGAACGTAAAGAACGAAGGGAGTCTTTGTGACTCGAAGGGAGTTTTCGTGACTCGAAGGGAGTCTTCGTGACTCGAAGGGGATCCAGATTGCAGTGAAAGATAATGATGAATGTACGAAATGTACGAATTGAACAATGATGAAGATAATAATAATATTATCAATGTGTACGTATGATGTGTGATCGCATAAGTTTACAAAGGTTATGTTTTAAAGAAAGTAAAGTATTTTATTTATAAAACTAGAACTCACTTAACGTCACTGACTTTTTGTATGCATGATAGTTGGCAGGTTCTTTGTTGATGCTGAGGAGTTGCGGGCATGGATGCATACGCTACTGGGGACGTTTTGAGACTGGCATCCACATTTTGACATGTTATTGTATTTTGATATGTAAACGATCTATGTAATGAGATAACATGTTTTAATTATTAATGAAAGTTTTAAAATTCCACTGCAAAAGAAATGTTTATTTTGAATATACTATGTGATGACGGTCCAGCTGTAAGCATCCCGGGAACGGGGCCTTACAAGTACCAATCTGCATATTAACATGTTCTAAGCTTATATGCATCATTCTAAGCCTTATCATCATATAAACAACCATAAAACACAAGAACCTAGGCATATACAAACGGTTACACACAACAGTTGTAAAAACCCATTTTAGACATGCATTTTCAGCCCCAAAAGTTTAGAACACATAAAAACCGAGGTCTAGAACTCACCTATTGTAGCCAACAAGTAAAACTCCTCCCAACTTGCGTGCATAAGAGTTCGAACACCTAAAACACACCAAAACAAACAACCAAACACATAGAACACATAAAAATCGGTTTTATGGTGGAAAACCCAACAAAACCGAACCAATTAATCACATAAGACACTCACCAATGCGAAAATCAGCCCTTCTTCTTGAATAACCAAGAGAAAACTTCTTCTCCTTCTTCTTTCTTTTTTTTAGCCGAAAAGGAAAAGCAAAACATCTGTAGCATAGGCGGCCATGCTTTTGTAATCCTTAAAATAATAAGGTTTTATACTTTTTACACTTAGCCCCCTCCACTTTTGTTCCATTTCCCTTCTTGCAAGATACTTTTATTTTCTTTTATTTTGACAAAGTTTTGAGCGTTACAAGTCTACCCCCCTTAAAGAGGTTTCGTCCTCGAAATCTGTCACTCTTCGAACAGCTATGGGTAATGATGTCTCATTTCTTCTTCAGTCTCCCACGTAGACTCAGAACCCTTTTGGTGATTCCACTGCACACGCACAAGTGGAACCACTTTATTTTGCAGCCTCTTCTCCTTACGATCGATGATTGCCACTTGTTTCTCTACATAATTAAGTCGTTCGTCCACCTCGATGTCTTCCAGTGGTACAATCATATCCTCATTGGCTAAGCACTTTCTCAGGTGAGATACATGGAATGTTGGGTGAATTCCACTTAACTCATAAGGCAGTTCTAATCGATAGGCCACCTCTCCTACTCATGCGATAATCCAGAAAGGCCCTATGTATCTTGGACTGAGCTTACCCCTTTTCCTAAATTAGATGATCCCCTTCCAAGGTGTGACCTTCAACATGACTCTGTCGCCCACATTGAACTCGATTGGTCTACACCTTTTGTCGGCATACGACTTCTGTCTATCCTTGGTAACCTTCATAAAGGCTTTGATCTTTTCTAACTTTTTTGTCATAGCCTCGATCACCTCGGTACTTTCCAATTCCTTCTGCCCGATGTCTCCCTAACATACGGGCGTCCTACACCTCCTACCGTACAGTATCTCGTATGGTGGTATGCCAATACTGGCATGATAACTGTTGTTGTATGAGAATTCCGCCAACGGTAGGTGATCATCCCAACTCCCTCCAAAGTCGATCACGCATGCTCGTAGCATATCCTCGAGTGTTTGAATCGTCCTCTCAGACTGACCATCTGTCTGAGGATGATAAGCGGTGCTAATGTGTAGCCTCGTCCCTATCGCATCATGGAGTCTCTTCCAAAACTTCGATGTGAATTGGGTGGCACGGTCCGACACGATTGACACCGGCACACCATGACGAGCTATAATCTCTTTAATGAAGAGATCCGCTAATTGATGGAAATGATCTGCCCAAAATACATATTGAATTGATGTGGCTAGTATGTCATGATCCAAGTCGGGTCATACCCAATAACGAGCTAGACAAACAACAAAGATATTTGTTTTATGATATGATCATATAAATAAATATTAACACTTAGAATATTTGGAAATTGGGTTTCCAAACATTTACACTTGTGTTGTATATAAATTATAGGGATAATTTATTTCAAAGAGAGAGGAATATTAATTCATCCGCATTCGTTTTACTCAGCCGCATTTGATGTGGTTGAACAAATGCGGATGATGTTTACTCACCCGTATTCGTTTAACACAGCCGCATTTGATGTGGTTGAACAAATGCGGATGATGTTTACTCATCCGCATTTACAAATGCGGGTGAACAAACCCTGATCGCATTTTGGAACAAATGCGGATGAGCATTTAAGGAAATGCTGATGGAAACATACATCCGCATTAGCTAATGCGGATGACCATTTGTAGATGCGGATGAATTACTTCACCCGCATTTACAAATGCGAGAGAACAACTTCATCCGTATTAACTAATGCAGATATTGTTCTGAGAAATGCGGATGGATTAAGGGGTTGGGCCCACCCACTTTTCTCTCTCCTGAACTTTATGTTTCCAAGGACATGCAATATAAGATGGCTTGCAGATCTCTCTAAACTCACGAAATAAGAACACAAAAAGTGTAAGAACTCTTTTTCTCTCGATCGGTCTAGAGAAACAAAAAGGGTGTTGTATAAGTTAAAATCCTAGCAACTGGTGTTCTTGTTGGTGGCTCGTGGGTAGACCAGCTTGAGGCTTCTTGCTTTAGGAGCTGCCATCCTCGTTCACCTCCTGCCGACCTCATTGTTGAAGGTAGTTCTTCGTACCTTCTATGGTTGTTTGTAAGCATGATTTCATATATCGATCCATACGGGCTTTGACTGATTTTATATAAAAATGTTTTATATATAAATTAGCTCACTGTAACAAGTTTAAAATTATTTATATATTCCGTTGCGTTCTTCTATTTTATAAGGATAAAATAGATCTGTTTAACTTGTGAAAACCCATCAATGGCATCAAGAGCCGGTTATATGGATACATGCTTCATTTGGACTGAAAATTCGGTTTCTTGGTGATGATTCACCAAAAGCTGAGAGGCTTCAGTCCTAGTATCCCCTATTTTTCAAGATCTATTTAGACATGCATATAGAAATCTTGGAAAATTTATATCATTTGGATGATTTTGTTTTGGAAACAAAACCATGGTTCTCGGCTGTTTATGCTTCAGCCGAGAATCTATGGTTCAAGGGGATGCTTTTGGATTTTGTTTACATATGTGGATATGTATTTTATTTGTTCATAAACCAAAGCTGAGACCTATGGATGAATGTGTTGTGATTTGTTTTAATTATTCAAATGGTTTGTAATAATTAAACATGTTTATTCTTACTATTGGGTATGTAATTTATTTATTTTTCATTTGGTATGTAAATAAATAGGCTAGTTGCACTTCACTTTTACTAGAAAAATTGTATTTAGAATATGTTTTGTAAAAGAAGATGCAACAAGACTATCTTTCTCGGTTTTAACCGAAAGGAGAAGATGAAGGCCCAAAGGAGTTTGGTGCTGAAGTCAAAGCCTAAATGGAGACCGAAATGGATTGGAAGAGTCACAACATAAGGTGGACACTTGAAGCATTTGGATGCGGGATCAAGTGGGAGTTCACCGGCACAAATGTTGTGTCATTTTCACCCTTAGAAATGACTTTATTAACTCACTTGTTTCGGTCAACAAGTGATGTTAAGCTTAGATGGCTACGGTTATGGACTCATGTGATGCTTGTGTGGTTGTTTTATTATTGTTTTGTATATATGGATATGCATGTTTAAACAATTTAATATCAACAACAAGCATAAAATTGGTTCTTATAAAACATTAACATGGGTAATAAAAAGGTTTATTAAAAGTTAATGTGTTCACAATAAAATTGGTTTTATTGAAAGAACGTTGAAAATTGTTTCATACTAGTACCACACATTTGAATGCATGCAAATGTTTGGTGCAAAATAGTTTTCAAAACTAGAATTAATGTAAACTTAAATCCCTTTTGAAACAAGTTTAACACCATCCTTTTACACAACACTCGAATCACTTGGGAACTATTTTTGGGATAAAGGTCACCTAACCACTCTTAGGGAACTTGTGTGTTTGAGGTGGGGTTAACATATTTGTGGAATAAAGGTCACCTAACCACTTGTATGTGTAAACTCACACGTGTGTGTAAGTAGGACAACTTGAGTTGGAAACCATATGAATAGGGTCACCGAAGCATGGTGTATAATGGTGTTGATGGGATTAACATGCCAACTAAACATAAAGATGTTTAACCGATCCCATAAAAACTAGAAGTTGCAAAGGGTTGCAATTGTCAAGTGTTGACTACCTTGTTAATTTAAATGATGGGATAAAGGTCACCTAACTATTATTTAAATGTAACGTTGGATTCTAGATTTTAATTATTAATTGTCTATGAGACGTGAAAGGGGTATTAATAATTAAAGTTTTATTTTCGGAAATACTAAAAATAAGTTTTGTTTGTAGAAATGGCCGCCAACAACAAAGCTCCCACCCCGACCGTCCATAACCTATCACTAAGAACTATATTAGAACGGGATCGTCTTAACCATAATAATTTTATGGATTGGTTTCGTAACTTGAGAATCGTTCTCAAGCAAGAAAAGAAATCTTACGTACTAGACGATCCCATTCCCGACTAACCCGACGTTAATGATGTTGAGGCCTATAACGATTGGGTTAAGCACACTGAGGATTCTATGCAGGTTTCTTGCCTTATGTTGGGAACTATGATTCCCGAGCTCCAAAAGGATTTGGAGTATCATGGGGCATACGACATGATTACCCAGTTGAAGGAAATGTTCCTTCAACAAGCAAGGGTAGAACGCTTCGAAACGGTTCGAGCGCTTCATGCGTGTCGCATGGAAGAAACTCAATCGGTTTCATCTTATGTACTTAAGATGAAGAGCCACATTGATTGCCTTGAAAGGCTAAATTGTCCCGTCTCAAAAGAGTTAGCCACGGATTTGATCCTTAATGGCCTAACTAAAAGGTTTGAGACGTTCATCATGAATTACAACATGAACGGGTGGGACAAGAGCATTGGTGAGCTTCACGCAATGCTCAAAACGGCCGAGACGGGGATGGGTAAAAGGGTTTTACCCATCCTCATGATCAATGAGGGAGGCAACAAGAAAAGGCAACACCCCGATCACAAGGCAAATGTTGCTAAAGAAAGGGATACATCAAAGGAAAGGGTAAGGGAAAGGCAAGAACTGAACCTCCAAAACCAAAGCTTAAGAAGCCTAAGGTAACGAAGAACGATCCATGCTTTGAGTGTGGTGAGATAGGACAATGGAAGAGGAATTGTCCAAACTATCTCAAAGAGTTGAGAAAGAAGAAGGATGCTGGGCAGACCTCAGGTACAACTTTCATGATTCATATTGAATTGAATGTTATTTCTTCAAACACATGGGTATTGGATACCGGATGTGCAACTCATATTTGCAATTTCTTGCAGGGGTTCAAAAGAAATAAGCATTTCAAGAAGGGAGACACAAGTCTAAACATGGGCAACAGAGCAATAGTTGATGTTGAAGCCCAAGGAGACTATGTTTTGAAGCTTTCAAATGGTTTGGAAGTTGTCTTGAAAAACATCTTGTATGCTCCTAGTTTGACTAGGAACGTAATTTCTGTTTCCCTTTTAAAACAATATGGTTATGTATTAAAGTTTGTAAACAATGGTATTTGTGTTTTTATGGATGATGTATTTTATTTTGAGGCTATGCCTTATAATGGTATCTATGAATTGGTTCATGATAACTCATCTTTTAATAACTCGTTATACCAAACAAGCACCAAGAAACTTAAAATGGGTTTAAGTGATTTATATCTTTGGCATTGTAGTCTTGGGCATATAAACAAGAATCGGATTCAAACACTTCAAAAGAATGGTCTTTTGGAAACAAATGAAAATGGTTCATTTAATAAGTGTGAATCTTGTTTACAAGGAAAGATGACCAAGTTGCCCTTTAGTGGTACTAACGAAAGGGCAAAGGATTTATTAGGAATCATACATTCGGATGTATGTGGTCCTTTTAAGACAATGACAAGTAATGGTGAGAGATAATTCATTACCTTTATCGACGATTATAGTCGTTATGGTTATGTGTACTTGTTGACACACAAACATGAAGCTTTTGAAATGTTCAAAATCTTTAAGAATGAAGTAGAAAATCAACTCAATAAAACAATCAAAGTTCTTCGTTCAGATAGAGGAGGTGAATACTTGAGTGATGCCTTTCAAGATCATCTTATGAATTGTGGAATTGTCTCACAACTTACTCCACCCGGAACACCGCAACATAATGGTGTGTCTGAAAGGAGAAACCGAACCTTATTGGATATGGTTCGATCTATGATGGCTAGAAGCTCACTACCTCTATCATTTTAGGGTTTCGCATTGCTCTTCGCGGCTCGTATTTTGAATATGGCCCCAACCAAGAAAGTGGATACGACACCTTTTGAAATATGGCATGGAAGAGTTCCATCACTATCATATTAAAAGGTATGGGGTTGTGAAGCTTATGTGAAGCAGAACACCTAAAACAAGTTAGAAAGTCGATCCATTAAGTGTATATTTGTTGGATATCCCAAAGACTGTAAGGGATATTACTTCTTTAATCCAACCGAGCAAAAGGTATTTATTGCTAGAAAGGCTGAGTTCTTAGAAACTAAGTTTCTTATGGAAGAAACGACGTATAGAACAATGGAAATTGATGAGGATCAAGAACCCCAAGCCAATACATGTTTGGTTGAAATTAGTGATCAACAAGAGGTTGTTGATAATGATCAAATGGTTGATCAATACACATAAAACGTTCGCAGATCTGGTAGAATTAGCATTCCACCTGAAAGATATGGATTTTTCATGAATGGATGCTATGTGGTTGACTCGAATGAACCAACTACATACCATGATGCAATATCCAATTCGGATTATGATAGATGGCTAGAAGCCATGAACGTTGAGATGCAATCCATGTATGACAACCAAGTATGGGAATTGGTTGAACCACCACTTAACTCCAAATTGGTTGGATGTAAGTGGGTTTTCAAGAAGAAAACCGATAATCATGGAAACTTGGATACTTATAAAGCAAGACTTGTAGCAAAGGGTTTCACTCAAACTCAAGGGGTTGATTATGATGAAACATTCTCGCCTGTGGCAATGCTAAAGTCAATTAGGATATTATTTGCCATAGCTGCATATTATGACTATGAGATTTGGCAAATGGATGTCAAAACCGCTTTCCTTAATGGACATCTCGAAGAGACTGTCTATATGTTCAGCCTGATGGTTTTGTCGATCCAAAACATCCTAATAAAGTATGCAAGTTAAAGAAATCAATCTACGGATTGAAACAAGCATCGAGAAGTTGGAATCAACGTTTTGATGAAGAGATCAAGAAATTTGGATTCATCAAGAACGCTGATGAAGCTTGTGTGTATAAAAAGGCTAGTGGGAGCATTATCACATTCTAGTATTGTATGTTGATGACATACTACTATTTGGAAATGATGTTCCAACCATGGAAGGTGTTAAAGCCTGGCTTGAAGTTTCTTTTCCATAAAAGATCTTGGTGAAGCCGCCTATATTTTGGGAATAAAGATCTATAGGGATAGATCAAGACGGTTGATAGGTTTAAACCAAAGTGCATACATTGACAAAATCTTGAAAAGGTTCAAGATGGAAAACTCTAAGAAAGGTATGGTACCTATTCAAAGAGGGACAATATTGAGTACATCTCAATGTTCGAACTCAAAGGATGAGCAAGAAAGAATGAAGGAAATCCCATATACATCTGCTATAGGATCCATCATGTATGCAATGATATGCACTAGACCGGACGTGTCATGCACATTAAGCATGACAAGTAGATATCAACAGAATCCAGGTAATAGCCATTGGATGGCTGTTAAAAGTATATTGAAATACCTTAGGAGGACTAAGGATATGTTTTATATATGGATCTGGTGAGGAGGAGCTCGTTGTAAAAGATTACACGGATGCGAGCTTCCAGACTGATCGAGATGATTCTCAATCACAATCGGGTTATGTCTTCATTATGAATTAAGGGGCAGTGTCCTGGAAGAGCTCAAAGCAGGACGTGGTAGCATTGTCCACTACAGAATCCGAATACATCGCCGCTTCATTGGCAGCTCAAGAAGCTGCATGGTTAAAGAAATTTATTGCCGATCTAGGGGTAGTCTTTACCATTCAAGACCCCCTAGAGATCTTTTGTGATAACGAGGGTGCGATTGCTCAATCAAGGAACCCCGTGCACATCAAAAGACAAGGCACATTGAGCAGAGATTCAACTACATAAGGGATGAAGTTAAAAAGGGAAAGATATGTATTCGCAAAGTTCACACAGATCAAAATATTATGGATCCACTCACGAAGCTCCTTGAAAGGGAAAAGCATGAGAGTCATACTTGTGCCTTAGGACTTCGATATTCTAGTGGTTGGATTTGATATGTTTTGTATTTTAACTTTGGAATGAATGTAATACTAACTCTTTGTATAAATTATGACATTTTGAGTTATGTTCCATTTTAGCATGTTTACATCGATGAATTTGTTTATTATTCTAAATGTCCGTAGTCGGTTATATTTGTGGGAACAAATATGAATGTAAGACTATTATGAACATGGATTGGTAGATATTCATAAGGTATGAATATAGAGCAAAAGGTTGCTACCAAGGTTCATAGATATTTGTGGGATACAAATATTGGACTGACCCGCTCTCAAATGTTACTACATGGAATTTTATAATTGATCATAAGTAAATTTGAGTAAAGGCGAATATCATAGTGTCCTCTGACCTGAGATACATATTGGGTTTTGATATTCACCAAATATTATACCTTGATCTAGTTCTTCACTGTTCTGAAATAATGGACAATACTCAAGGCTATGTTTAGGTGTGATACAAGGTGATTGTGATAAACGTATGTAGTTAAGATGGGATTTGTTCCTCTTATTCGTTGAGAGTATGATGTCTAAGGCCAAATAAAGTTAAATCAACAGGGAATGATCATTCTGTGTCCCTGGATTGAACATGACATCTGAAACAAAAGGATATATGATTGGATTCATCTAAATCAGTTCAAGTAAGGTACTTGAAAGGAATGATGCTATTGAATGGCACTTAGTCATGCATATTAGGGGTAGTAAACCATTGTTAGGTGGTATTTGCTACTTGCATCAATCCTCTATGTATCTTGTGCAAGTAGGAGATTGATGGAAATGATCTGCCCAAAATACATATTGAATTGATGTGGCTAGTATGTCATGATCCAAGTCGGGTCATACCCAATAACGAGCTAGACAAACACCAAACATATTTGTTTTATGATATGATCATATAAATAAATATTAACAATTAGAATATTTGGAAATTGGGTTTCCAAACATTACACTTGTGTTGTATATAGATTATATGGATAATTTATTTCAAAAAGAGAGGAATATTAATTCATCCGCATTCATTTTACTCAGCCGCATTTGATGTGGTTGAAAAAATGCGGATGATGTTTACTCACCCGCATTCATTTAACACACATTTGATGTGGTTGAACAAATGCAGATGATGTTTACTCATCCGCATTTACAAATGCGGGTGAACAAACCCTGTCCGCATTTGTTTTGGAACAAATGCGGATGAGCATTTCTGGAAATACTGATGGAAACATACATCCGCATTAGCTAATGCGGATGACCATTTGCAGATGCGGACGAATTACTTCACCCGCATTTACAAATGTGGGAGAACAACTTCATTCGCATTAAGTAATGCGGATGTTGTTCTGAGAAATGCGGATGGGTTAATGGGCTGGGCCCCACCCACTTTTCTCTCTCCTGAACTTTATGTTTCCAAGGACATGCAATATAAGATGGCTTGCAGATCTCTCTAAACTCACAAAATAAGTACACGAAAAGTGTAAGAACCCTTTTTCTCTCGATCAGTCTAGAGAAACAAAAAGGGAGTTGTATAAGTGAAAATCCTAGCAACCGGTGTTCTTGTTGATGGCTCGTGGGTAGACCAGCTTGAGGCTTCTTGCTTTAGGAGCTGCCATCCTTGTTCACCTCCTGCCGACCTCATTGTTGAAGGTAGTTCTTCGTACCTTCTATGGTTGTTTGTAAGCATGATTTTATATATCGATCCATACGGGTTTTGACTGATTTTATATAAAAATGTTTTATATATAAATTAGCTCACTGTAACAAGTTTAAAATTATTTATATATTCCGCTGCGTTCTTCTATTTTATAAGGATAAAATAGATCTGTTTAACTTGTGAAAACCCATCACTCATCTCTTAGATGAGCATGTCTCGCGGATTGGTAGGAAGTGAACACTCTTTGTCAATCGGTCAACTATCACCCATATGGTATCGTACCGCCTCACCGTACGAGGTAGCTTCGTAATGAAGTCCATGGTGATGTGCTCCCACTTCCACTCGGGTATATACAATGGTTGGATCTTCTCGTATGGCTTCTGATGCTCGGCCTTCACTTGCAAGCAAGTAAGGCATTTACTCATATACTCCACTACATCGCGCTTCATTCCCGGCCACCAGTAATCTTTCTTCATGTCTTGATACATCTTGGTAGCACCAGGATGAATGGAGTATCGAGTCTTTTGAGCTTCATCCATGATCCGCCCCCGTAGGTCTCCGTAACGAGGGATCCACATTAGCCCGAAGCGGGTTTTAACTCCATGGGTATTTTCTCCCAACTTCGTGACTAGACCTCTCATCCTTTCAGAGTTATGGAGATCTTCTTTCAAGGCCTCATCTTAAAATTCTTTGACCTATGTCATCACGTCAAAGGTCATTACCAGTTGATAAGCTTTCACCCGGATCGGCTCAGGTCTCTCCTTTCGGCTCAGGGCATCAGCCACTACATTGGCTTTGCCTGGGTGGTAATGGATCTCACAATCATAATCTTTGATCAATTCCAGCCACCTCCTCTGCCTCATGTTAAGGTCCTTTTGCTCAAAGAAATACTTTAGGCTTTTGTAGTCTGTGAAGTTTGTGCACTTCGTCCCGTACAAGTAATGTCTCCAAATCTTCAATGCAAAGACCACATCTGCTAGCTCCAAATCATGAGTGGGATAATTGACCTCGTGGATTTTCAGCTGTCGGAATGCGTAGGCTATTACCCTTCCACGTTGCATCAACACGTAGCCCAATCCCGAATAAGAGGCATCCGAATATACCACTAAATCTTCACTCCCTTCGGGTAACGTCAAGACAGGAGCTTGAGTTAATCTTGCCTTTAACTCCTCAAAAGCATCCTCCTGTTCTCGACCCCACACAAACTTCACCTCCTTGTGAGTCAATTTAGTTAAAGGTGAGGCTATCTTGGAAAAGTCTTGAATGAATCTCCTATAATAGCCCGCCAATCCCAAGAAACATCGAATCTCGGATGGTGTCTTTGGAGACTTCCATTGCATCACTGCCTCAACCTTCACCGGGTCTACCATAATTCCTTCAGAATTCACCACATGACCCAAAAATTGGACTTCACGCAACCAAAAAGTGCACTTTGAGAACTTAGCATACAACTTCTCTCTTCTAAGTGTCTCCAATACTTCGCGTATGGGCCGGCATGTTCTTCTTCATTTTTTGAGTAAATTAGGATATCATAAATAAACACAATCATCGATTTATCTAGCATTGGCCGACACACTCGATTCATCTAATCAATAAAGGGAGCTGGCACGTTAGTTAGACCAAAAGACATAACGAGAAACTCGTAGTGTCAATAATGTGTGCGAAAAGCTGTCTTAGGAATATCCTGCTCCTTAACCTTCAACTGATGGTAAGCAGATCGGAGATCTATTCGTGAGAACCAACTGGCACCTTGGAGTTGGTCAAACAAGTCATCTGTTTTAGGCAGGGGATATCGATTCTTCACTGTTAACTTGTTTAACTCTCGGTAGTTGATACACATTCTCATACTACCGTCCTTCTGTTTCACAAACAAGACCGGAGCACCCCAGGGAGAGATGCTCGGTCGGATGAATCTTTTGTCCATTAGCTCCTACAGTTGAACCATTAGTTCCTTCATCTCGGTTGGAGCTAATCGATATGGTGCCTTAGCAACGGGTTGAGCACCGGGTATTAAATCAATTTGAAACTCAATCTCACGATCCGGTGGTACACTTGGTAAGTCTTCTGGGAATACGTCCAGAAAGTCACACACAACTGGTACATCAGGAAATTATTGTACTAGTATGTCCACATCCTTCACATAAGCCAGGTAGGCACTACATCCTCGTTTCATGCACTTCTCTACAACCGCCATCGAGATCACCTTAGGAACCGTTGTCACTCGATAACCGTGGACAGTCACCAAGCTTCCATCGGGCGCAATTAACAGAATCATCTTTTTGCGACACACAATATTTGCCTCATAGGCTACTAACCAATCCATCCCTAGAACTATATCAAATCCGCCTAGGGGCATCACATATAGTTTAGCAGAGAACCTACGGCCTTCTAGTTCTATGTCGTAGTTTTCTATCATATCAGAAATTTTGGTAGACATACCAATGGCAGTTCTACTACTAACAGACAACATAGCACAGAAACCAGTAGAAATGAAACTCCTACTAGCACCAGAATCAAATAATATAGAGGCACAAGTTTTATTTACTAGAAACATACCTGACATGACGTCGGGGTCCGCTCTGGCCTCCTCCCGCGTCATTGTGAAGGCTCTAGCACTTGCCCTCTCCCCTCCATCTTCTGTCCTCTTCCTCACCCCAGAACTTTTAACCCTCGGGTTCTTGCAATCCCGGCTTACATGCCCCTCTTCACCGTAGTTATAGCACCTCATCACCCCACAATCCTTTGCTACATGACCGGGCTTCCCACACTTGAAGCATACATTCGTTCCCCACTTGTATTCACCAGTGTGCTCCCTTCCACACTTACCACGTCTCTTCGCCCCCGAGCTTGATGACCCCACTCTTCTGTCATCCATTTTCATCCTCTTGTTGTTTGGAGTGAAACCACCACGTCCAAACCTTTTCCCACTCCAGTGCTTGCACCACCACCCGTCTTCTTCACCTCCACCACAGTCTCCTCTCTCTCATCATACAATCTACCCGCCAGGTCTACTACCGACCGAAAAGTACATGGCCGGGCAGTAATCAAATGCCTGTGGATATCAGCCTGCAACCCTAAATGTACCTCTTGATTTTCCTTGACACCAGCGTCACTTGGTCAGGCACCAATCTAGCCATTTCGTTGAACTTGGTCATGTATTGCTGGTGAGTCATGGTTCCCGCCTCTAGCTGTAGGAACTCCCTTTTGATATTATCAAGCTCTCGATGAGGGCAAAATTCCTCGATCACCATTTTCTTCAACTCTCCCCATCTCATCTTTCCGATGGCTCTGCTGCCTTCGGCTTGGACAATATTATCCCACCAACACAAAGCCCACTCTACAAATGAGTGAGTGGCGAACTTCACCTTCTGGTCCTCCCTACACTCACTAATCTCCAGCACCACCTCCATCTCTCTTACCCAGCGATGAGCAGCGGCAGTATTATCGTTGCCATCGAAAGTTGGGGGTTTGCAACGTTGGAATGCCCCATAACTACACCCCTTCGTGGTTTCCCGCACTTCCACTCCTCTTCATCACTGGAGGCTGCCGTCGCAGCGTTCAGTTCCTCCTCCTCATCATAACTCCTCTCATTCCCCCTTCTCCCAGCCGTAGTCCAAGTCTCCTCCTCCTCCTTTCTCTCATCCTCTCTCATAGCACGGATGACTTCAGTCAGTACAGACAACAAGATTATCTACATGACTTGATGCACCTCCTCCACAACCGCCTCCTTTACTGAGGCTCTTAAGTTAGCACTCTCATCTCCACCCTCCGGATGATGAAGCCCAGGCTCAGCAGGAGCCGTCTCTGCAGTCTTAGCCTGGTTCCTTGTGGCCCGTGGTCTACCACTAAGACCACCCCGTGTTCCACCTCGATAAGCCTTAGACGATCTTCCACCAGCCATTCTCTAATCGCTATAAGATTCAAACACCAACATGGTCATTCAAGGTAATAGCTCAGTTTATGTTAAGTATAGTAAGTCCCTAACTACAGTAGCCAGTTGTGATTAGCCACTTACTTTACTCTTCATCCCCCGAGCATTTCCTATCCTGACTACATTAGTATTCAAATCTACTAAAAGCACATAAATCAAGTAGCACACGCACATAATGCAGGTTAACCTTAAGAAAAGAATTACCTGATGGCACGTAGCTACTCAGACTGGCATCCCTCCATGTGGTCCCATTGTCAGTTTAAGTTTAGGTTTTTAAAATATTTACCTATTTCTCTTAAACTTTGGCTCTGATACCAACTTGTAAGGCCCCGTTCCTGGAGACCTCATAGTTGGTCAATCATAGCATTATACATATAAAACATTACACATTTCATAAAATTCCGCAGTGGATCAGTTAGCAAAAACCATTCATCTTATTAATAATTACTAGTTAAGCAATACATCATTGTTTCTTGAGTTATAAAAGACCTTTTAATTGCATTAGAAAACAACTATCTCATTAAGATCGAATGGATGCCAGTCTTGCCCCGATGAGTAGCTTTCCCCGCATGCCATCCTCAGCAATTATTACCTGCCAACTGAAAATGCATAAAAGTCAGCGTTGCTGAGTGAGTTCTAGTTTTAAAGTGTTAAAATACCTCGTATCGTTGATATATGAAACATACTCATTTTTTATAAAATGCTTTCTTTACTTTCGTAGGTGAGCATTCATCTTACATATATCATGGTATAAATTTATTATCTTTCATTATCGTATGCATTCATTCGTTTCGTACTTTTTCATTATCTTTCACTATTTCCAGGTCCTGTCATAACTTTACTCCCATCGTTGGGCACACAGCCACCTCATTCTTGGGGTTAAGTGACAAGGACCCCGTTTCATACGTATGGATCAATCACTAAGACTGGTCCTCCTCTGTGAACCCTCATGGGTTAGCCAAGATCGCACGCTATATTACACACAGTTGAGCTAGCAACTCTCAATGAGTTGTGAACCTCCTTTATCATTTGCTTGCAAGTCTTTCATTCATTTCTTATGTTCCACTTTTCATTAACATTAATCTTTCACTTTCTTCAATGATAATACTTTACGTATACGAATATAATCACACCACGTAAAGCCATAAAATAGATACATAATAAGGAACATAAGAACAACCCTAAACATGCAAAAACATAAGCAGATATAACCAACAAAACACCCCAGGACAAATCCTTAAATTTCCTTTTTCCCAAAATTTCAGAATATTTTCTAAGGGTTCTAGGCGCATGAGCACTATGCAAGCGCATGAGTACTGCTTGGGCGCATTATCACTATGTGGGTGCATGAGCCAACAGTTAGGCATCCGAGCACTTAATTTGGGTGCATTAGGTACTGTTCAGGCGCATGACTGACACCTAGGCTCCTGAGCAAAATGGTTGGGCGCATGGGGTACTGTTTGGGCGCATGGCTTAACACTTAGTCTTTTCAGACAAATTCTTAGGTGCATGAGGACTATTGGGGCGCATGAACTACACAGGCTTTTTCTAAGGCAAATTTCTAGGCGCACGGACCCTGTTTGGGCGCATGACCAACAATGATGTATATTTCCGACTTATATTCAAACCCAATCTGCATATTAACATGTTCTAAGCTTATATACATCATTCTAAGCCTTATCATCACATAAACAACCATAAACCACAAGAACCTAAGCATATACATATGGTTACACATAACAGTTGTAAAAACCCATTTTAGACATGCATTTTCAGCCCCAAAAGTTTAGAACACATAAAAATCGGGGTCTAGAACTCACCTATTGCGTCCAATAAGTAAAACTCCTCCCAACTTGCGTGCACAAGAGTTCGAACACCTAAAACACACCATAACAAACAACCAAACACATAGAACACATAAAAATCGGTTTAATGGTCGAAAACCCAACAAAACCGAACCAATTAATCACATAAGACACTCACCAATGCGAAAATCAGCCCTTCTTCTTGAATAATCAAGAGAAAACTTCTTCTCCTTCTTCTTTCTTCTTTTCAGCCAAAAAGGAAAAGCAAAACATCAGTAGCATGGGCGGCCATGCTTTTGTCATCCTTAAAATAATAAGGTTTTGTACTTTTTACACTTAGCCCCCTTCCACTTTTGTTCCATTTCCCTTCTTGCAAGATACTTTTATTTTTATTTATTTTGACAAAGTTTTGGGCGTTACATCATGTTACCTTGATTTGAACTCATTTTCATCGATCACGCATTATTTTTTATGTTTGATTACTTTCATTCTGCCTGTGTAATTTGATTCTCGATTCTATTTGAGTGAATGCGAGTAGTTTCTTGTTTCTTTAGACCTAGTTTCCTTTCCTAGATGGTAATAAACTATTATGCGGATCCATAGTTGTAGTTTTTATTGATTCGGTACATTTTTGAGACAAGAGTGTTCAAAGTTGGTTGTGGATTGTTCTCAATGAGTTTCGGGTCGAGTGTAATGAACTTTAGGAGTCGTTCATGTGGTTTCGTGTTCGGTTTTGGTTGTGATTTATACAATCGATAATATGATCCATTTATGATTGCTTAGTGTGATTCCAATGATGATTATAATCTAATATTATAAGTTTTGTTCTTGAGTATGTTCAGAAGTCTTGAAAATCATAACTCCATAGCATCGGAGGTTGTTACGAAAAGCAAAAAACTATACATGCGATAACTATTGTAGTTTAATGTTTTTGTAGAACTAGTTCCTTTCCCATTTATTTATTTAAGCTTTTGTGAATACTTTGATGCACCAATCTGTAGTTGTACAATTTTGATTAAAATACAGGTAAATCTCATTTACTTGGTCGTGTTACCTTGATTTGAATTCTTTTTTGTCGATCATGCCTTGCGTTTCTTGTTTGACGTCTGATTACTTTCATTACGCTACTGTAATTTGATTCATGTTTCTTTTTGAGTGAATATGAGTAGTTTCTTGTTTCTTTACATCTAGTTTCCTTGACTAGATGGTAATAAAGTATTCTGTGAATCCACAGTTGTCATTTTGATTGACTCACTTTTTTTAAGCAAGAATGTTTGAAGTTGGTTGTGGAATGTTCTCGATTAGGTTTGGGCACGTGTTTATTGATTTCAGGGCTCATTCATGTGTTTTTATGTTCGTTTTTGGTTTGATTTATTCAATAGATACTAAGTTACATTTATGATTGATTACTATGATTCCAATGGTGATTATAAGCGTATTTGATAAGATTTGTTCACGAGTGTATTCAAAAGGCTTGAGAATCAAAACTCTATAGCATTGGAGGTTGTTACAGAATGCAAAAAACTATCTATGGGTGAACTGTTATTGTTTAATGTTTTTGTATAACTAGTTCCTTTTCTATTTATTTAGTTAAGTTTTCATGAATACTTTGATGCACAAATATGTTGATGCACAATTTTGATTTAAATACAAGTAAATCTTATTTACTTGATCGTGTTACCTTGATTTGACTTTTTTTTCATCGATCACACGTTGCGTTTCTTTTTTGACATCTGGTCACTTTCATTCCGCCAGTGTAATTTGATTGTCGATTCTTTTTGAGTGAATACTAGTAGTTTCTTGTTTCATTACACCTGGTATCATTGCGTAGATGATAATAAAGTATTCTATGGAGCCACAGTTGTTATTTTGATTGATTTGCTAGATTTTTTAGGCAAGAGTCTTCAAAGATGGTTGTGGATTGCTCTTGAAGAGTTCTGGGCACGAGTGTATTGATTTCAGGGCACATTCGTGTGGTTTCGTGTTTGGTTTTGGTTTCGATTTTTACGATAGATACTATCTACCATTTTGATTGGTTAGTGTGATTCCAATGATGATTATAACCAAATTTGATAAGATTTGTTCACGACTATGTTTAGAAGACTTGAGAATCAAAATTCCATAGCATTGGAGGTTGTTACGAAAAGCAAAAAACTATCCATGCAAGAACTATTGTTGTTTAATGTTTTTTATAACTAGTTCCTTTCCCATTTATTTAGTTAAGTTTTCATGAATACTTTGATGCACCCGTATGTTGTTTCATATTTTTGATTAAAGTACAAGTAAATCTTATTTACCTGATCATGTTACCTTGATTTGACTTCATTTTCATCGATCACTCATTGTGTTTTATGTTTGACATTTGATTACTTTCATTCCGCAAGTGTAATTTGATTCTTGATTCTATTTGAGTACATACAAGTAGTTTCTTGTCTCTTTAGACCTAGTTTCCTTGCCTAGATGGTAATAAACTATTATGAGGATCCATAGTTGTCATTTTAATTGATTCGGTGTATTTTTGAGACAAGAGCGTTCAAAGTTGGTTGTGGAATGTTCTTGATGAGTTTTGAGATGAGTGTATTGAACTTTAGGAGTCTTTCGTGTGGATTCGTGTTCGGTTTTAGTTGTGATTTATACAATCGATGATATGATTGATTTATGATTACTTAGTGTGATTTAAATGATGATTATAATCTGATTTGATAAGATTTGTTCAGAAGTGTGTTCAGAAGTCTTGAGAATCAAAACTCCATAGCACTGGAGGTTATTACGAAAAGCAAAAACCTATACATGCGATAACTATTGAAGTTTAATGTTTTTGTAAACAACTTCCTTTCCCATTTATTTACTTAAGCTTTTCTGAATACTTTGATGCACCAATCTGTAGTTGTACAATTTTGATTAAAAAACAAGTAAATCTTATTTACTTTGTCGTGTTACCTTGATTTGACTTTTTTTTTCTCGATCATGCATTGCGTTTCTTGTTTGACGTCTTATTACTTTCATTACGCTAGTGTAGTTTGATTCTCGTTTCTTTTTGAGTGAATATGAGTAGTTTCTTGTTTTTTTACATCTTGTTTTCTTGCCTAGATGGTAATAAAGTATTCTGTGAATCTAAAGTTGTCATTTTGATTGATTTGCTGGATTTTTGAGGCAAGAGTTTTCGAAGATGCTTGTGGAATGTTCTCGAAGAGCTTCGGGCACGAGTGTATTGATTTTAGGGCTCATTCGTGTGGTTTCGTGTTCGGTTTTGGTTTTGATTTATAAAATAGATACCATCTTTCATTTATTATTGATTAGTGTGATCCCAATTATGATTATAATCAGATTTGAAAAGATTTGTTCACGACTGAGTTAAGTAGGCTTGAAAATCAAAACTCTATAGCATTAGATGTTGTTATGGAAAGCCAAAAGCTATCCATGCAAGAACTATTGTTGTTTAATGTTTTTGTATAGCTAGTTCCTTTCCAATTTATTTAGTTAAGCTTTCGTGAATACTTTGATGCACCAGTCTGTTGTTGCACAATTTTATTTAAAATACAAGAAAATTTTATTTACTTGATCATGTTACCTTGATTTGACTATATTTTTATCGATCATGCATTGCGTTTCTTGTTTTACGTATGATTATTTTCATTCCACCAGTGTAATTTGATTCTTAATTCTTTTTGAGTTAATACGAGTAGTTTCTTTACACCTGGTTTTCTTTCCTAGATGGTAATAAGCTATTATGGGGAGCCACAATTGTCATTTTGAATGATTCAGCGTATTTTTGAGACAAGAGTGTTCAAAGTTGGTTGTGGAATGTTCTCGATGAGTTTTGGGACTAGTGTACTGAACTTTAGGAGTCATTCGTGTGGTTTCGTGTTCGGTTTGGGTTGTAATTTATACAATCGATAATGTGATCCATTTATGATTGCTTAGTGCGATTCCAATGATGATTAAAATCTGATTTGATAATATTTGTTCATGAGTGTGTTTAGAAGTCTTGAGAATCAAAACTTTATAGCATTGGAGGTTGTTACGATAAGCAAAAAACTATACATGTGATAACTATTGTGATTTAATGTTTTTGTAGATCTAGTTCCTTTCCCATTTATTTAGTTAAGCTTTTATGAATACTTTGATGCACCAACCTGTAGTTGTACAATTTTGAATAAAATACAAGTAAATCTTATTTACTTGATCGTGTTACCTTGATTTGACTTCTTTTTCATTGATCACACATTGCGTTTCTTCTTTGACGTCTGATTACTTTCATTCTACCAGTGTAATTTGAATCTCGCTTGTTTTTGAGTGAATACGAGTAGTTTCTTGTTTCATTACACCTGGTTTCCTTGACTATATGGTAATAAAGTATTCTGTGAATCTAAAGTTGTCATTTTGATTGATTTGCAGGATTTTGAGGCAAGAGTGTTCGAAGTTTGTTGTGGAATGTTCTTGATGAATTTCGAGACTAGTGTATTGAACTTTAGGAGTCGTTCGTGTCGATTCGTGTTCGTTTTTAGTTGTGATTTATACAATCGATAATATGATCGATTTATGATTGCTTAGAGTGATTCAAATGATGATTTTAATCGGATTTGATAATATTTGTTCAGGAGTGTGTTCAGAAGTCTTGAGAATCAAAACTCCATAGCACTGGAGGTTGTTATGAAAAACAAAAAACTATATGTGCAATAACTATTGAAGTTTAATATTTTTGTAGGACTAGTTCCTTTCCCGTTTATTTAGTTAAGCTTTTGTGAATACTTTGATATACCAATATGTAGTTGTACAATTTTGATTAAAAAAGAAGCAAATCTTATTTACTTTGTCGTGTTACCTTGATTTGAATTCTTTTTTGTCGATCACGCATTGTGTTTCTTGTTTGACGTCCGATTGCTTTCATTACGCTACTGTAATTTGATTCTTGTTTCATTTTTAGTGAATATGGGTAGTTCCTTGTTTCATAACACCTGGTTTCCTTGACTAGATGGTAATAAAGTATTCTGTGAATCCACAGTAGTCATTTTGATTGGTTTACTAGATTTTTGAGGCAGGAGTGTTCGAAGATGGTTGTAGAATGTTCTCGAAGATTTTCGGGCACAAGTGTATTGATTTTAGGGCTCATTCGTGTGGTTTCGTGTTTGGTTTTGGTTTTGATCTATACAATAGATGCTATCATTCATTTATTATTGATTAGTTGGATCCCAATGATGATTGTAATCAGATTTCATAAGATTTGTTCACGACGAAGTTCAGTAGGCTTGAAAATCAAAACTCCATAGCATCGGATGTTGTTACTAAAAGCTAAAAACTATCCATGTGAGAACTATTATTGTTTAATGTTTTCGTATAACTGGTTCCTTTCCAATTTATTTAGTTAAGCTTTCGTGAATAATTTGATGCACCAGTCTGTTGTTGCACAATTTTGATTAAAATACATGTAAATCTTATTTACTTGATCGTGTTATGTTGATTTGACTTTATTTTCATCGATCATGCATTGCGTTTCCTGTTTTACGTCTGATTATTTTCATTCCGCCAGTGAATTTGATTCTTAATTCATTTTGAGTCACAAGTAGTTTCTTGTTTCTTTATACCTGGTTTCCTTGCCTAGATGGTAATAAACTATTATATCGATGCATAGTTGTCATTTTGATTAATTTGGTGTATTTTTGAGACAAGAGTGTTCAAATTTGGTTGTGGAATGTTTTCGATGAATTTTGGGACGAGTGTACTGAACTTTAGGAGTCGTTCGTGTGGTTTAGTGTTCGGTTTTGGTTATGATTTATACAATCAATAATATAATCCATTTATGATTGCTTAGTGTGATTCCAATGATGATTATAAGCTGATTTGATAAGATTTGTTCATGAGTGTATTCAGAACTCTTGAGAATCAAAACTCCATAGCATTGGAGGTTGTTACGGAAAGCAAAAAATTATCTATGCTTGAGCGATTGTTGTTTAATATTTTTTTATAACTAGTTCCTTTTCTATTTATTTAGTTAAGTTTTTGTAATTTGATTCTACCAGTGTAATTTGATTCTCGATTCTATTTGAGTAAATACGAGTAGTTTCTTGTCTCTTTAGACCTAGTTTCCTTGCCTAGATGGTAATAAACTATTATGAGGATCGATAGTTGTCATTTTTATTGACTCGGTGTATTTTTTAGATAAGAGTGTTAAAAGTTGGTTATGGAATGTTCTCGATGAGTTTCGGGACGAGTGTATTAAGCTTTAGGAGTTGTTCGTGTGGATTGGTGTTCGGTTTTAGTTGTGATTTATACAATCGATAATATGATCGATTTCTGATTGCTTAGTGTGATTCAAGTGATGATTATAATCTGATTTGATAAGATTTGTTTATGAGTGTGTTCAGAAGTCTTGAGAATCAAAACTCCATAGCACTGGAGGTTGTTACGGAAAACAAAAAACTATACATGCGATAACTATTGAAGTTTAAAGCTTTTGTAGAACTAGTTCCTTTCCCGTTTATTGAGTTAAACTTTTGTGAATACTTTGATGCACCAATCTGTAGTTGTACAATTTTGATTAAAAAACATGTAAATCTTATTTACTTTGTCGTGTTACCTTGATTTGACGCCTTTTTTCTCGATCACGCATTGTGTTTCTTGTTTGACGACTTATTACTTTCATTATGCTAGTGTAATCTGATTCTCGTTTCTTTTTGAGTGAATATGAGTAGTTTCTTATTTCTTTACACCAGGTTTCCTTGCCTAGATAGTGAAAAGTATTCTGTGAATCTAAAGTTGTCATTTTGATTGATTTGCTGGATTTTTTAGGCATGAGTGTTTGAAGTCGGTTGTGGAATGTTCTTGATGAATTTTGGGCACGAGTATATTGATTTCAGGGCTCATTCGTGTGTTCTCGTGTTTGGTTTTGGTTTGATTTATTCAATATATATACTATGTTCTATTTATGATTGATTTGTGTGATTCCAATGATGATTATAATCAAATTTGATAAACTTTGTTCACGAGTGTGTTCTAAAGGCTTGAGTATGAACACTCATAGTTGGAGGTTGTTACATAATCCAAAAAACTATTCATGCATGAATTATTATTGTTTAATGTTTTTGTATAACTAGTTTCTTTTCTATTTATTTAGTTAAGTTTTCGTGAAGACTTTGATGCACCAATCTGTTGTTGCATGATTTTGATTAAAATACAAGTAAATCTTATTACTTGATCATGTTACCTTGATTTGACTTCTTTTACATGGATCACGTATTGTGTATCTTGTTTGACGTCTTATTACTTTCGTTGTGCCAATGTTATTTGATTTTCGACTCTTTTTGAGTGAATACGAGTAGTTTCTCGTTTCATTACACCTGGTTTCATAACCTAGATGCTAATAAAGTATTCTATGGATCAACAACTGTCATTTTGATTGATTTGCTGGATTTTTGAGGCTAGGAGTGTTTAAAGATGGTTGTGGTATGTTCTCGATGAGTTTCGGGCACGAGTGTATTGATTTCAGGGCTCATTCGTGTGGTTTCGTGTTCGGTTTTGGTTTCGATTTATATAATAGATACTATCTTACATTTATGATTGATTTGTGTGATTCCAATGTCTAAGAGTTATACTTAGTGGCTGATGCAACCAAAATTCTCTCAGCATGCATACTGAAGTACAGAGAAAGTTACTTCGGAAGATTTGATACAATTCAATGAAATTCACTAAGTATCAAATCTTTCGAAACCAAAAGACCATTTCTTCCAAAACCGAAGAACTTAAGAGCAATATACATCATTCTTGTAAGAACTTGAGAGCAATATACATCATTCTTGAAAACCATATTTAAGTGTTCTTGTGCTTGTTCTTTTACTTGTGTTCTTTGTATCATCGCTAACCTGTTCCCTATTTGAATTGCTAAGTGTTCCAACTATCTCCATCTTGTGAAACTATTGCATTGACCACCCTTCACGGTCCTTTAATTGGTATCAGAGCATTTTAGACTCTTGATTATAAGATCTTACCATCTTAAATCCCTTCAGTTTCATAAAACACTTATCAACTCAAATGGTAGCTCTTGCTAAGGTTGATATGGAAACCGATACTATGACAAAGTCTCTACATATCACTCCTGATGACTTTGATACTTGATGCCAACATATGGAAGGGTTCATCAAGTCTAAAGACATCAGGATATGGAGATCTATTATCTTAGGACTTCACATCCCATGCACCTCTTCAGCCACTGCTAGAAGTGGCATGATACCAAAGAAAATGATTGACTACTCTGAAGCAGACTGGAAAAGAATAGATGTAGATCAGAAGGCCATGACCGCTCTATAAACTGCTCTTCCTAATGCCGTATACAAAGGCTTTAAGAATTGCAAGACTGCTAAGCAGCTATGGGATGCACTGAAGGTGATGTATGAGGGGTCTGATGAAGCCATGGAGAACAAGAAGGATATCATGAAGTAGCAGTTTAAAACTTCACCTACAAGACAGGTGAAACCATGACTCAATAAGACTTCAGGTATGTTGAGATTGTGGATACTCTGACAGATGTTGGAGTAAAGCTTAAGAATAAGGACATAGTGAGGAAGTTCATATTCTCTCTTCCCGAACAATGGACTCACTATTGTTTGGCCATGAAGAGAACTAAGAACCTCTCTACTCTAACTCTCACAGAGCTGTATGGTAACCTTAATGGGTACTAGATGGAGATGAACTTGCAAAATCCATCAAGCAGCTATTCTAACAACCAGAAGAGGATTCAGCCCATCATGTGGTTGAAATGGATAGCATAGAACCACAATATCATCTCATATGCTTCCCTGAAAACTCACAAAAGGGTCCTTTCATTACCTTCCCCGAAACACCAAGGGAGAGCTACATCCAAGGAAGCGCATTCCAAGAGACAAGCTCTACACAAGCCTTTGTGTCTACTGATAAAAATTATGGCAATGTTCTTTTTACTCTTGAAGACCTAGACTACATCCATCCAGATGATGTGGAGTACATGGAAATAGTCCAACAGATGGCTCTTCTCACTCACAGGGCCAAGAAGTTCTAAAAGAGGACAGGAAGAAAGTTTCCCAGCAATGTGGCCACTGGAAAGTTTGGACTAGAAAAAATCAAAGTGAAGTGTTACAACTATAACCAAATGGGATACTTTGTTAGAGAGTGCAAGGCACCAAGGCCAAATGGTGGCCAAGCTCAAACCAGACCAAACTACACTGATGTTGCTCCAAGAACTGAGAAGCCAAGCCAGCCTAAACAACATGCTGTTGTTGCTGTTGAAGAAGATGGATTTGACTAGAGCTTTTAGGTAGAAGATGTTTCTCCAAACCAAGCACTAATGGCTGATCATGAAGAAGCTAAGGTATTGGAACATCTTTGCACCCCTGAATGCATTGGTAAAGTTAATATGTGTAGGTCCTATAATTTGGAAGTGAGATTTTATCTTGAGTCCTTGAACATTTTAAAAGTTGATTATAAAAGAGGTGAAAAAATTATAAACTTAAAATAGAAGATTTCGAGAAAACCATTTCAACTCTTAAGCATGAGCACACAAATTACAAAACTTGTATCAAGGATCTCATTACCAAATTAACTGAATGCAAAGCTGAGCTTGTGATCAGCAAAGCTAAGGCAGAGAAATGTGTTCTTGAAGGGGAAACCTTCAAGAACATAATATCTTCATCCATGCATGCAAAGATTTTTTATTAGAACATGCAAGGATTGGGTTCAAGTGAGGATAGCTCCTCCACACATATTGTTATCTGTAAGATCTCCAAGGTGTGGAACTTGTCAAGATGAGCTGCCCTTCATGGATCCTATTCAAGAAGAGGATGAAGATGAAGAGGAGGTAGTGAAGGATGAATCTAAGGTAAGTGACAAGGGTTATCTTGAGAAGGGACACTATTCTTCTAGAGAGAAGAAAGAATCCAGGATGACAAAGTCTGCAAGGAAGAACTTGATCAAGGCATCCAAAAGAAAGTCCAAGAAAGCCTAAGAGATCAAGGCCACTTTCAACTCCAAGCAAAAACAGGTTTTCATCTCTGCTGGATTTGAAGTGGTAAAGACTAAGGACATAACCATGGACTCTACTACCAGAAGTTCTGGTTCATGTCCAAGCCATCCTAATTCAAGGAAGAAGGCTGATAAAATGTGCACCACTGCTACACAGCTTGAACCATCTAGTTCCAAGAGCAAGCCTCATCCCAAGAAACCTGCTGCATCATCTGAGAGGATAAAAAATGAAGTAGAGAATGATCAGGCTCAGCCTCCCTCTCAAAAGAAGATTTTTGAAGTATGCCAACTAAATCATCATGTGTGGTAGTACTTCTCACTTTGCCAAGGATTGCATTTACAATCCCAAAAGTACTATCCATATAAACAAGAAGAAAACTTCTGAGAAGAAGAAGAAGAAAATAGCTTCGAAAGGAAAATCTCTTCCTTTCAAAAGATCCAAAGTGAAGAAGAAGATAAGTGAAAACTTACCTTCAGAAGAAATTTTGGTCTTGGAAGAAAGGAATGCTTCCGAAGTACTGAAGTCTGCTGCAATGGATGCAAAAGCTTCTGAAGGTTTAGTCTCTAAATCTTCTAAAGTTATTAAAACTTCTGAAGTGTTGAAGGATAAGTCTATCTTTCCGAAGATGGTGTGGAAGATGAAGGAAGGCCATGTGATTGAAGGTTATTTATCAACAACAACAAATGATCCTCAAAACTTGCATATAGGATCAATTACTAATGCATTATCTTCTCTTCACTTTGACAAGCCGAAGACCAGTGAGGCTTGGGTTTCCAAATGCAACTAACCATCTCTTTTTATGCAGGAACAACTAAAGACTAAAGGAAATGTATGGATCATTGACATTGGTTGTTCCAGGCACATGAAAGGCAATGGATCTTTGCTTCAAATCTTTAAAAGATTTATTGGAGGGCCAATTGCTTTTGGAGGAGAATCAGGTGGTTACATTAATGGAGAAGGCAGGGTCATAAATGGTAAGCTCAGCATTAATAAGGTAAACTTTGTCAAGGAGCATATACTGCTCACAGCCCCCAAGAAAGGGAATATGTACAAGATGGACATGCAAGAAACATCCCCTTCAGGAGAAGTTTTGTGACATCCCGTGTTTGCAGGTTAATATCCGTATGTTAATAAAATTTGATAAAATAATTAAATGCATCATATGACTTAATTTTATGATAATTAAGGTCATTTAAGGTCTAGCAAAGCCCCTTTGTGCATAAATTTTATAATTGGTAATTTTGAGAATTACCGGGTTGCGTAGTGACAAAACTTTTAATGAGCGTTGGTGACAATTTGGTTAAATAAATTTGGTCAATATATGTTGATTTTTATGATGTGATATATATTAAGTGAAAATATTATTAGTCATGAAAAATAATAATTATTATTATTTACCTTGATCGAGTAAAATTAAGACTTTTTAAAATATTGCCTTGTTGTAACGTACAGCCCGTTGCATATTGTGTTATACCGTGTTATTTTTATTCTTGACTTTTTGTCACTATTATTAAATTTTGTGAACCTTTGGAAACTCTCAAATTAATACTTTGATTTTTACTAAAAGATTTAACGAGACCGACACCCGCCTTACACCGGGTGGCAACTCACTTGGAGATCCACCAGCCATATCATTAATATAATCACATGATTAACTTACTTTAGCCATACTTAATCATTTCTATATAAACAACACTACACTCCACCCATTTTCCACACTCAACCATTTCTCCATCATTCATCTACACACACTTTCTCTCTCATCTCTCTCTCTCTAAACCTCATGGCTGAATTTAGGCCAAAACTCCCCAATTTCCTTTGATTTTGATCATCCAAAGCTTGTTTCAAGCATCAAAATTCTGATTTCAAGGATCCCTTAGTGAGTTTCGTGCAAGAAATTGCATAAATCCAACTACAAGGAGAAGAAATCACCTATATTTCTTAAATTGTTCATCTTTGGGTAAGATTTTTTTCATTAAAAAGCTCTTGCAACATGAATTTTGAATGATTATTGCAAGTTTTGTGCACCAAAAACTAGCTTTTCTTGAAATCCAAGGTTCCAACAAAGGTTTTAATCAAGAAAATGTGTTGTAAAACTATGTGTGTGTGTGAGTGTGTGTGCCGTAAGTGTGTGTGTGTGTGTGTGTGTGTGATAATTTTTTGTTTTGATGATCTTTTAACATTTTGTTGATTTTCACTTGCATGTAAGATGATCAAACTTTGATTTGAGGTTATGAACATCATAAGAAACCCATCTCCAAAAGAAGTCTATCAAATGATGAAAATGGGTAATACATGTTTCTATGTAGACAATGATGTTCTTGAACCCATCTTGCTCTTGATTTCATAAAGGATTGAGATGATCTATGAATAATGGTGATCATGATCTGAAATATTTTGATCTTTTAAAGTATGTTTTGTTGAAATAAAAACTAAGAACACAAGATAAAATCTATGATTTGGATTATATATGTATGTATAAATCATGTATATGTATGTATGTATGGTTTACATTTTTGTTCTTGATTTGTTCTTCACTTGTGAGTTTGGAGATGATTGAAATGATTCATGTATATGGCGATCATGATCTGCAAACTTTGAAGTTTTTATTCACATTTGATTTAAAGAAAATATAAAGAAAGTTAGAATTAAAGGTACTCAAGTTGATGGGACATGTCATAAAAGTTAATAGCCAACAAGTCAAGAATCTTTGTAAGATCTAGAAAAAGAATTTTAAAGCCTGTAAAGTATAAGTTGAAAGTTAGTAATTTTACTGAAAATAAAATTCTTGATGATTGGGTTTAATCTCGTAAACGTTTTACGTTTAAAAACGCGTTAAAAATGGTGTTTTCGGGTCTAAAACAAGTACTTTTGTACAAGTCTGGTTTTGGGCAGAAAATAATATTTTGTTTTAAGTTAAAAACCTATGTTTTTAAGTATATAACAAATCCATAACAAGCAAGGTCTTCAGTGGTGACTTTATACGCGTGAAAAAGCCGAAAACCGACAATTTCGGGTTAAAAATATTGGACTGTTTTGGAACTGAGTTTTAACAAATTATTTCAGAATGATTTCGGTATAAAAGAGTCATTTTTAAACATTTAAAATGGTCAGAAAATATACATATGGGTTGATGTACGGTTTATGAGCGTAAAACCGTGCGGTTTCGGGTCAAAAATTACCATATATTGGTGAAATATGGGTCAAACATAATAGAGCATATTTTATAATAAAAATTTATCTAAAATAGTTTTACATATATATTTTAGTACTGAAAATCTAATTATTTGTAAAAAGATTAATAAATATTGAGTTGTGTTAAATAAAGTAGTAGTCATAAAGTAATAATATAAGAAATAGATTTCTTAACTAAAGGAAGAATATGGATATTAATCCTAAATAAAGTATTATTATGAATCAATATTTATTTATTTATTCATTTATTTATTAATTTATTTATTTGTTTGTTTGGTTGTATGTATAGTACATAACGTGGTAAATTTTGCGTTATATGTATATATACTTTCATGTGTCTATTTTGTGTGTTATGTGATTGTTGTTTAAGGGTTAAATGGTTTATTTAATAAATAAATATTTGTCACATATAATACAAATTATTAAACTAAACCAAAAGTCACCAACGGGTCTTTTTAAAAATGGATTTCAAGACAAGTCTAGTGAGTTGGGTAAACAACTTACGTATAGACTTATTACTCGACAATTAATAGATCCTTTATGTTTAGGGCGTTAATTGGTTGTTTATTTCTGGGCTCAATTTTTGCAAGATCATCTCTCTGTCACATTTGAAGGTAAGTTTTCACAGCCTCTATTTTTAAATAACATTTTATTTAAGAATTTTAGGGAAAAAACATGCTATAACGTTTTATGTGTGATATGATTATGGAATAACTGCGTGATCTTTATGATGGCCTTGAGTTGTTTTATTATTTGTGCATGACTGCCCTCTTACATAATCATTAACCCTTGGAAGGCCACATGATATATTGGTAGATCTATTGGGTTTGACAACCGTCCCTCAGGATCGGTTGTATTGGTCTGGTACGAAGGGAATATATGTTGAAAGGATTTTAGGGGACTTTGTGTCTTGGTTTGATTATGGGGCTCTTGGTTGCGATCATAGTCAGTGGACCTAGCTAGTCCTTGACGATCCAGGGGTTGATTCTGGGATAATCATATCCTTTCATAAAGGAATTTATGATAAACTTTTTATATAAACCTGTGAACTCACTAGCTTTTTGCTGATAAAGTTTTGGGCATGTTTTTCAGGTGATTAGGCATGCATGGGAATGAAGAGTGTTTTAACGGAAAACTTATCAAGTTTGGATACCATTTTGGGACCCAATTTCCGCTGTCAATTGAAAACTCTTGTTAATGTTTAAAAACAATATTATGTTATTACTATTTTAGTTTTCAAGTTAAGACTTCTTTTTGGATCAATGTAATAACATTCTATAATAATAGTTAACTTTGGAATCTATGATTTGTTTGCTTAATAATTGTTGGAAATAATCCAACTTCCGTTATCTCCATCACACGCGTGCCCTTACGGTGCGCTTTTCGGGGTGTGACAGAAGTTGGTATCAGAGCCAACGGTTATAGCGAACTAGAAAATATTTTTCGAAAATCTAGACTAAAACCAAAAATGTTTTTAAGTTAAAACGTTTTCATTCCTAAGTGTTCCGTGTCATGCATGCATAAGTTAATGATACTTTTGTATATGTGCTTGATAAAATAAATTAAGTATAGATGCCTATAGTTAGAAAATTTAGTACGAATATATTCTTGTGTTACTAATGTCTTATCGGACCCTGTTCATTCTGATCCATGACTCCGATACTGACTATGAGGATCCTATGTTTTCTCTTCCCCCTATCACACCCTTGGAGATTTACCACTACCCGTTTGCATCGAGATGGGAGCTGACCTTCGAACATGGGAATGGTTGGATTTGGGAACTTGATGATGAGAGTCCTCCTGCTACCTTTTAGTGATGAACCTGTTCCTGAATTTCTGATCATGTTCCTGAGGTTTGCTTTGTCTACTCAAGGAAGAAGAAGAGGGTGTCAAAGATAGTTACCAATAAGACTGCCAATGAGATACCTGATGTGACTGGGCCTAAGAGGGCTAGAGTGCGGGACGAGCACTGGGATTGGTTGACTGGACGGTTACATGAGTGGGCTGATGAGGTGATGTACCCTCAACGTTTGAGGTTGGCGAGTCATCCTTAGCATGTTGAGACCTACCACTGGTAGATGACCCGGTAGATCGCACCCTAGTTACTCTAGCTACCCCATGCCTTCACTATAAGCACCAGATTTCATCCTTACCTGGTAAGGTGGGAGTGATGAGCGAGATGTTGCAGGCTATGGATGGAAGGTGCGAAAGTTAGTGTTGGGTCTGAAAAAGATAGTCTATATTATCAACACGGTCAAAGTCAACAAATGTCAATGGCACTGTCAAAGTCATCGGAAAGTCAAACAGACGCGTTCGAGATGAAGAACCGAGATGAGACGTTGAAGATATAAATGACTAGGAGTTTATTGTTAATAAATATATTTTGTGTCAACAAAATATCTTTATTTATGTTTAAGTCTTTTTTATGTTTTAATGATAGTCTAGGGGGCTATTTGTCATTAAGTCTAATAGTCATTAGACTATATATAGCTAGAGTCATTAGAGTGTTATGAAGCTTGTAAGAGCCATTGATTGAGGGTCTTTTCATATTTGTAATATCTTTAGCAATCAATTCAGATCAAACAAGGGTTTATTGAGTGTTCTTAAGGTGTTCATCATTGTTCATCAATATTTTATTGTGTTTGATCTATATTTTACACAAATATCATTGATATTTGTGTTTTCGATGGGATTTGTTTGTGTTTATTAATCAATTGCACTGTTATATCGATCGAGAGGACCAACAGTTAGAGCCTATACTTCTAGGTTTAATGATCTTGCAAGACTCGTACCCCGGATGGTGACTCTAGACTATGTTAGGATTGACAGATATATTTAGGGATTGGCACCCAGATCAAAGGCATGGTTACAACATCAAACCCTACCACAATGCAGAGCTTGAATGAAAGTCGATTGAACTGGTGATTGAGTTATTTATAACTCATTGACTGATGATGCTATTCGAAGAGGTGTGTTGGTTAAGAAAGGAGATACCGGTAAGAACCCCATGGAGAACGAAAGGAAGCTTGTGGAGTCTGATAAGATGTCTGTGGAGAATAAGAGGAAGTGTACCAGAAATTTCAAGAACCGAGTTAGGAATCAGAAGCATCAGAGGGTTGGATCAGGAAAGAAGTATGCTACTAACTTGCTGGAGACAAAGAGGTAAGATGGTGACAACCAAGGTGTAGCATGTGTAATCTTCATCATGGTGGTAACTGCAATATGAATGTGTGTTCGAGGTGTAACAAGTATGGGCATAAAGCTCAGAATTGTCGAGTGAGGTTGATTGAGAAGCACGAGAAAACTGGGCGAAGGTGTTTTGAATGTGGAGCTGAAGGTCACTACAAGAGGGATTGCCCCAAGCTGAAAGGATCGAGTGCAAGGGGTAGGGCGTTTGAGATGAATGCCAAGAGGCAAGACAGGAACCATCCGTCGTTAGTGGTACGTTCCTTGTCAACAACCATTTCGCATCTATATTATTTGATACTGGAGCCGATATGAGTTTTGGGTCAAAGAACTTTGAACCATTACTTGGCATTCGATCTAGTAAATTAGATAAGAAATATATTATCGAGCTAGCCAATGAAAGATAATCGAAGAATGTGATGTAGTTAGAGGGTGCACTATGCATTTAGAGGGTCATTCCTTTAACATCAACCTCCTACCTGTTGTGCTTGGTAGTTTAATATTGTTGTGTGCATGCATTGGTTGTGAAAGCATCATGCTGAAGTGGTATGCTACGAGAAGATTATTCGTCTCCCTATTCCAAACAGTGGAAATTTGACTATCCAAGGTGATAAAGGGAAACCAACACTAAAGATTGTCAATGTAATGAAGGCTTGCAAGTATCTACGTGAAGGGTATCCGGCGTTTCTTGCAAAGGCTGTGGATACTAACAATGAGGAGCGAAAGCTTGAAGACATACAGATAGTGCGAGACTATCCAGATTTCCTTCCTGATGATCTGCCTGGATTACCTCCATCTAGACAGGTTGAATTCCGAATCAATTTGGTACCAGGAGCTGCTCCTGTTGCCTGATCACCATATCGATTAGCGCCTTCGGAGATGCAAGAATTGTCCAAGCAATTAGAAGAATTATTGGATAAGGGATTTATATGACCAAGCTTCTTGCCATGGGGAGAACCAGTCTTATTTGTCAAGAAGAAAGATGGATCGTTTAGAATGTGCATCAATTACCAAGAGTTGAACAAACTCACTATCAAGAATCGATACCCATTACCAGGAATCGACGATTTGTTTGATCAGCTTCAAGGATCCAGCTTCTACTCGAAGATTGACTTGCGATCGGGTTATCATCAATTGTTGATAGCTGAGGAAGATGTTCCAAAAACAGTATTCAGAACACGTTACGGTTATTAGGAGTTTCTGGTTATGCCATTTGGCCTGACAAATGCGCCTGCTGTGTTCCTGTCATTAATGAGAAAGGCATACATGTAGATCCGTGAAGATTGAAGCAATTTAGAACTGGGAGGCACCCAAGTCCCCGACCGAGGTGCGTCAGTTTCTCAGATTGGCTGGATATTATTGGAGATTCATGAAAAGTTTTCGAAGATAGCACAGCCGTTGACGTTGTTGACTCAAAAAGATAGAAAGTATGACTGGACTGATAAGCAAGAGGTAGCTTTTCAGTTATTGAAGCAGAAGTTATGTAGTGCTCCTATTCTATCTCTTCCTGAAGGAACAGAAGGGTTCGTTGTGTACTGTGATGCGTCCCGTTTAGGTTTTGGTTGTGTGTTGATGCAGAAAGATAAGTTCATAGCCTATGCATCTGGACAATTAAAGGTGCATGAGAAGAATTACACCACTCACGATTTAGAGTTGGGTGCGATGGTTTTTGCACTCAAGATTTGGAGGCATTATCTATACTGTACGAAGTGAGTTATTTATACGAACTATAAGAGTCTTCAGCATATCTTCGATCAGAAAGAGCTTAACATGAGGCAGCATCGATGGGTAGAGTTGCTAAATGATTATGATTGTGAGATCCGCTATCATCCGGGCAAGGCTGTTGCCTATTGTTGGACCAAAAGAACCAATGAGCCTGATCAGAAAAACCTTTAAGTCCCACAGACATTACAACAACTGAAGTAGTCTGCAACAGCTGAAGACATCAACTGATAACAAGGTCTGAAGACAAAGTCTGAAGTGAAAGAGCTGAAGACAAAGTCTGAAGTGAAAGAGCTGAAGACAAAGTCTGAAGTGAAAAAGCTGAAGACAAAGTCTGAAGCTAAAGAACTGAAGACAAAGTCTGAAGACAAAAGCTGAAGACAAAGACTGAAGACCAAGTTTCAGATGTTGTCACAACAGCTGAAGAAGACCTCTTCAGTAGTTGTGATGGTTTCCTTTCAGTAGTTTTATGTTTCTTGTAATCAGTACTTGTAGTTTCAGTAGTTTTAGTTTCATCTTGTACTTAGCATACTCTGAGATGTTCTCAGTTGTTGTGAACATTCTCAGTAGTTTGCTTACTTTCAGTTGTTTGTAATAATTCTGTTAGATGTCACTATCAAGTGACATCAACAGACGTCACATTCCTTTATATAAGGAATGTTGACCTAATTGTAACGTGCGAAGCCCTGCGTAGCTTAGCGCAGCTTAGTGAAGCTTAGCGGCCGCCATACCGAAGCATTTGTGCATAAATGATATTATCCATTTTGCAGAAAACCCTCTTTCTATATAACCGTGTACTGTTCCATTGAATATCTATTGTGTTCTTGCTATATTTGTCTAATTCTTGTTCTAATTCTGCTGCGATTCAACTCTAATTGATCAAACTTAGATCACTGATCCTGTCAAATGGTATCAGAGCGGGTTAATCATTGATCGGTTTAACAATTGATCATTGAAACTGCTATTTCGATATCTAAAGTTTGATCGAATTAGCATATTTGCAAGAATTGGTTATAGAGATTGGTCTTCTGCTGCTTCTGGTTAGTCAATTTGAGTTTCTTCTTGGTTCATATTGAGTTTGTTGTGTTTTTGTGCTAAATCTGTTGAAACTTGATTGAATTGGTTTGAATCTGAGAATGACTACTCCATCTAATGACCCTCACAATACTGGCTCCTCAACCAAGCCTCCGATGCTGGTTAGGAGTGAGTATAACATATGGCAACGAAGAATGCTCCATCACCTGTCTGTTAACAGTTCAGGTTGTTGGACATCTATGGTTCACGGTCCACACAAGCCTATGGTGAATAATCCGGAGACCAACCAAATGGTTCCGAAGAAGAAGGAGCAATACTCAGATGAAGATCGTAAACTGTTTGAGATTGATGCTAAAGCCCATGGAATTCTGGCCATGGCACTGCCTAATGAAATCTATTCTGGGCTTATGCATCATGAAACTGCTCATGACCTCTGGAATGCTTTGAAGGAACAATTCGGAGGAACTGATGAGGTCTTAGCAAACAACAGAGAAATCCTCGCCCAACAATATGAGACATTCTCTCATAGGAAGGGTGAGACACTGACTCAACAGTTTGAGCATTTCTCCTGCTTGATCTCTGAGCTGAAAATGGTCAAGCATGAGTATACTAACAGCCAGATGAACAACAGATTCCTCAGATCACTGCCTGAGAGATGGGACACATACACCATTGTCCTATGCTCCAGTGCAAATCTGGATAGCCTATCTCTCACCCAACTCCATGGGAAACTGCTTACATTTGAAAGAGAGATAGAGCAGAAAAGGAAACTGGCATCATCAGGAAAGCTCACTGATGACTTTGTACCAGGAAACACTACCTTGGTCGGTCATGAGTCAGAATATGCTGGATCAGAAAGCCTTTATGATGAGCATATAGATTTCTCTTCAAACAGTTCTGATCATGCATTTGTTGGTGTTGACAGTCATTCTGGGTGTAATAGTGATAATTTATGCTTTATCATGGATGATTTGATAGGTATTGCTGATGATGATTTAGAAGAGATGGATATATTGAGCCAAATGGCCTTGATCAATATCAGATCTCAAAAGTTCTACAAGAGAACTGGTAGGAAATTTCCAAGACTCTCTGGCAAAACCAAAGTTGGTTTTGACAAGAGTAAGTTGAGGTGTCACAAATGCCACAGGCTTGGGCACTTTGCAAGAGAGTGTAGATCAACTGGATCTAACTCCTCTACACCCTTTGTGACCTTTCCAAGCAATAGTTCACAAAACAAAGGGCAACATCCTGCTAGTTATGGTCATCACTCACAACCTCAATCTCCTGCATATTTTGTCCCTCAGGGTCCAATGCCATATCCATATCCCTACTATTACATGCCACAGCCAAATCCAGTTCAAGTTCCTATAGCACAACAACCTCAAGCCCTACCTGAGCCTCAACCATCTCTATCACAATCTCAACCTCATCACAGCTTCTTCACACCAGGAGTTGTTGACTGGAGCAGCTTACCAGATGATCTTTCTGGTTTCAATGAGCAATTACTTGCTGGTGCTGGTCAACATGGTGGTGAACATCCTTTTGGGAATCTTGCTCTCATGGCCCTGGAGTCTACTGAGGGTTCCTGCTCCAATGCATCATCTTCACAGGTAACCCAGGTATCTTCTGAGGCTAAAGCCAAGTTATGTTCTGAATCATGCATAGCTGCCTTTGTCTCTATTAGAGAGGCAAATGTAGCTTTAATCAATCAAAATCTTGAGCTTGAGAAAACTATTTCCAAAAGAAAAGCTGAGTATGAGTTGCTCTTAATGACAAAGATGATGAGATTTACAAGCTTAAATGCCAACTTAATGATGAAAAGGCTAAGGTAGAAGTCATACTTGAGAACCACAGAAGTCTCAAAGAGACACTTGCAGCTACCCAAGTTGAGTGTGACCAGTGGGTAACATCCTGCAAGGGATTTGAAATGCTTCTCAGCAAGCAAACAGCTTCAAATGTGAAGTTTGGAATAGGTTACAATCATACTGCACCACCTACTGATTTTACTTCAAAATCAATAGTAAAATCTGAAGGTGAAAGTAATTTCCAAACCACATCATCATGTGATTCATCCTCAAATGATAATACAAAATTAGAGGATGAAGTCAGTGTTAAGATCTCAGCAAATCAATTGCCTGATGGTTTAAATGCTGATAAACACATGAAGCTGAGCAATTCAGATGTTGTCCCTCAAAGTACTCCAAGTACTGAAGGGCAAGTCACAACATCTGAAAAGCATTTCAAATCTGCTAAATAAAAGGATTAACAACTGCTGAGGAATCTATCATACGGTCTTTCAGGACGGATAGAGAACAGCTGAAGAACAAGTCTTCAGTTGTTACTGATCCTTCAGTACTTAACACAAGTACTGAAAGGAGGAAAGTACTGAAGATCACACCTTCAGTAGTTTCCACTTCAGCAGTTGATCAATCCAAGATGAAGAATAAGCCATGTGAAATATGTGGTAAATTCAATCATCTATCTGATGAATGCTGGTACAAAAAGGGTTCCAAACTCAACAGAGATAAGCTCATTAAAGAAGAGATTAATAAAATGAAAAATGAGTTTGAGACCAAGTTTGTACCACAGTCATCTCAAACTGATAAACCCAAGGCCTCGCCAAAATCCAAAAAGAAGGATGGGGTTTATCAGAAAACAGCTGATAGTGTTCCTCATGATAAACATCAGACTAAGTCTGTGAATTTCAAGAAGGAGGAAATGGTGGGTCACAGGAACTCATCAAAAACAAGTACTGATGTGTCAAATGAGCTGAAGGCTTTAGCAACAAATCAGACACAACTTGTTATGATGGTTCAGCATTTGTTGGGGAGAGTTAACCAACTAGATGCACCTGTGATCAAACCACTGAAAAGGAAATCCAAGCCCAAATCTAAAAATCCATTTCAGCACCATCTCCACCTTCATCAGCTGTTAATCATGAGAAACAAGTTATGGTTAAATCTGTTGATGAAAACAGACCCAAAACCAAAAGGTTTGGGTCTCTAAAGCTAACTAGTTTCTTATGATAAATGCAGGGTTCTTCAGCATGCCAAAGAAGCATCTGGTATGTAGACAGTGGAGGATCTATGCATATGACTGGGAGCAGTTCTCTTCTTAATGACTACTCTCAAGGAAAGAAGGGATTTGTCTCATTTGGAAATGATGCTAAGGGTTACATCATCGGGAAAGGATTTGTGTCAAATGGAGAAATCAGATTTGATGATGTTAACCATGTGGAGAATCTCAAGTATAATCTACTGAGTGTCAGTCAGATGTGTGATAAAGGGCATGTTGCACTTTTCACAAGCCAGAACTGCCGGATTCTGTCTTCCAAAGTTCTGAGGCTGATTGACAAGGTATTGGATGAACATACTCTCCTGAAGGCCAACAGGATAGGAAGAGTATATGCCTTGGATTTGTCAAAGAAGATTGATTTAAAAGGTCATCCTTGCCTGTTCTCCAAGGCCTCTCCTCAGGAATCTAAACTGTGGCATAGAAGGCTGGGTCATGTTAATCTCAAAAACATGAATCAGCTGATCCACAATAGTTTAGTGAGAGGTATACCAATAAAGGAGTTCCACTGTGATGAAACCTGCACTGCTTGTTTAAAAGGAAAACAATACAAAGTTTCATTCCCTCCTATAGAAGAACCAAAGTCCACTGCCTGCTTGCAATTACTGCACATGGATCTCTTTGGTCCTGTGAGAGTAATGAGCATGGCAAAGAAGAAATACTGTCTGGTAATTGTGGATGATTACTCCAGATTTGTATGGACCTTCTTCTTGCATTCAAAGGATGAGGCTGCTCAGATAATTATTAACTTTGTGTTGTATGTTGAGAAGCAGTATTCCCTATCAGTCAAGTGTATAAGAAGTGATAATGGAACTGAATTTAGAAACCATACACTTGATGATTTCTACCTTTCAAAAGGAATCAAGAGGCAGTATAGCATCCCAAGGACTCCAGAACAAAATGGAGTAGTGGAGAGAAAGAACAGGACCCTAATTGAAGCTGCAAGGTCCATGTTGGCTGACTCTGGTTTGCCACTGACCTTTTGGGCTGAAGCTGTCAACACAGCATGCTATGTGCAAAATAGAGCTTTAGTGAATCAGAGGTTGATGAAGACTCCTTATGAAGTTCTACATCATTTGGCTCCTCTAATTTCATTCTTCAGAGCATTTGGGTGTCCTTGTTACATTCTCAACACAAAGGATCAACTCCAAAAGTTTGATTCTAAGGTGGATGCAGGGTATTTTGTTGGGTATTCATCCACTTGCAAGGCTTACAGAGTGTTCAACTGCAAACAAAGATGGTTGAAGAAACCTTGCATGTGAAGTTCAATGAATCCCTAAGGACAAAATTCCACAAAACCCTGTGGAGTTGTTTGATCTGGACATACTGCAATATGTTCCTTATCAGCCTCCAGCTGTTGCAGATCATGTGAATTCATCACCTTCTGCAGCTAGTCATCCATCTGGTGGTACTGATGTTGATGATGATCCCAGTACTCACCTATTCAAGTTTAGTGATCAACTGCCTGAGTCTACTAAACTTGATGTTCCTGTAGCTTCAGTAGCACCATCCACAACAAATGCTGATGAGATTTTGAATCCTCTACTTCATTTGACTTGCCATCTAATACTTGGTTTCAAGAATCTGGATCAACATCTGTTGCTGCTGAGCGTGCTACAAACACTTGCACAGATCTCATAGTGTACCAAGAGCTGAAGAATCACCCAATGTCTCAAATCATTGGTGATATCAATGCTGGTGTCTCAACTAGAAGTCAATTGTCCAACTTCTGCTTCTATGCTCTCTTCATCAGTCAGCAAGAGCCAAAGAACTATCATATTGCATTAAGAGACAATGGATGGGTTGATGCCATGCAGCTTGAGCTTCTTCAGTTCAAAAAGCAGCAAGTGTGGGAACTGGTTCCTCTACCCCCAGGTAAGTGTGCAATAGGCACTAAATGGGTGTTTAGGAATAAAACAGATGAAAATGGGCAAATTGTCAAGAACAAGGCCAGACTGGTTGTCCAGGGGTTTTCACAAGAAGAAGGTATTGATTATGATGAAACCTTTGCCCCTGTAGCCAGACTGGAGGCAATTAGATTGTTCTTAGCCTATGCTGCATTCCACAATCTTAAAGTTTTTCAAATGGATGTCAAAAGTGCATTTTTATATGGTAAAATAAAAGAAGAGGTTTATGTGTGTCAACCACCAGGTTTTGAGGATAATAAACATCCTGATTGGGTGTATAAACTTGATAAGGCTCTTTATGGGTTGAAACAAGCTCCTAGAGCCTGGTATGAAACACTGTCAAATTTTCTTCTTCAGAATAATTTCACTAGAGGCTCCATAGATAAAACTTTGTTCATTAAGAAAGTGGGTCAGCATAAGCTCCTTGTTCAAATTTATGTTGATGATATTATTTTTGCATCCTCTGATCCACAGTTGTGTGATGCATTTACAAAGTTGATGCAACAAAAATCGAAATGAGTGCCATGGGAGAATTACAGTTCTTTCTAGGTTTGCAAATCAAACAAAAGGCTGATGGAACTTTCATTCATCAGTCAAAATACACAAAGAGTCTTTTGGAAAAGTTTGATTTACAACACTGTAAGCCCTGTTCTACTCCCATGTGCAGCACCACACAACTGGATGCAGATCAGAAAGGTAAAGCTGTTGATGAAAACTTTACAGATGTATGATTGGGTCCTTGATGCACTTAACAGCTTCTAGACCAGATAATATGTTTGCAACTTGTGTTTGTGCTAGATTTCAGGCTGCTCCTAAAGAGTCTCATTTGATTGCAGTCAAGAGGATCTTTAGATATCTGCAAGGTACTCAATCTCTAGGTCTTTGGTATTCACTAGGCACTCTTGCAAATTAGTTGCTTTTTCTGATAGTGACTATGCAGGGTGTAAATTAACTAGAAAATCAACTTCTGGTGGATGTCAATTCCTAGGCAACTGTTTGGTTTCTTGGCAGAGTAAGAAACAAACATCTGTTGCTACATCCACTGCTGAAGCCGAGTACATTGCTGCTGCAAGTTGTACATCTCAGGTACTCTGGCTTCAGAATCAATTATTGGATTATGGCATTACAGAGACTAAGACTCCATTACTAATGGATAGTGCTTCAGCTCTTTGTATTGTCAAGAATCCAGTCTAGCACTCTAGGACCAAACATATTGAGATCAGACACCATTTTATTAGGGATTGTTTTGAAAAAGGTCTGATTGATCCAAAGTTTGTTCCTAGTGCTGATGAGCTTGCAGACATATTTACTAAGCCTTTGGATAGTTCAACTTTCCAAAACCTAGTGTTAAGGCTTGGTATGCTGCAGCTAGAATAAGTGACAACTACTGATGATCTCAGTCACAAGTACTGATGAGCATTCGTATACTATTGTCACAAATAAGTACTGATAAGTTCTTTTATCCTCAGTAGTTTTCATAACTACTGAAGACTAAATTACTTAAAAGTACTGAAGTACTCTATCTGTTGAAAAGAACTGATGTGGTTACAACTACTGATGTAGTTACAACTACTGATGTCAGTATAACAGATAAGTACTGATGACCAATGAAACGTCTGAAAATCAGAAAAAAGTCTGATAAGTGTTGAGGTCAGAATGAAACAGCTGATGAGCTAAGAATTGACGACAACAGCTGATGAGAAACTTTTCTCTTCAGTTGTTTCTACAACTGCTGTTTCACTTCATACAACTGAAGCCAAAACCATGTCTTCAGTAGTTTTACAACTACTGATGACTAACACCAAATCTTCAGTTGTTTACAACACCTGAAGCCAAAACCATGTCTTCAGTAGTTTCACAACTACTGATGACTAATACCAAGTCTTCAGTTGTTACAACTTCTGAAAGTTAATACCAGGTCTTCAGTTGTTTTCAAACAACTGATGACAGCACCAACACTTTCAGTCGTTTTATATCAGCCTTTTCTTACCCATAAATACCTAAACCTAATTCAAACGTTTCATTAGCCGTTTTATGTCCTTCACTCTCTCAACAATGGCGACCATGAAACTCAAACCCAGACACAACTGTGTTGCCTACCTCTCGAAATCGGCCTTTTGGAACAAATTTGATAATGCCATCGATCTTATGGTAGATTCCCAGTACCGAACCGCTTTTCTTCTGAATCCTACCATATACCCCGATTCCCTAAGCCAATTCTGGACCAACGTCTCTGTGCAAACTGGTGAGAATGATCGTAGCCAAATCACTCTCCAGTCGTTGGTTAACCAGAAACAGGTGGTCATCACTCCAGACATCATTCGACAAACCCTAAATCTACATGATGCCACCTGTGTCACAGAATACCCGAAAGGCACAATGATATGTCTTTCATCAATAACGGGTATGAAGGAGACTTAAGTGCTACCACCATTCTGAAGAAGCACTTCCATGATGCTGAACGTCTTATATTCCACATGGTGAATGTCTGCCTTGCATCAAAAACCTCCTCATGGGATCAGATGTCCTCCCGATGGCAACAGGTATTATACTCTATCTTTGAACGACAAAATCTAAATTTTTCTGATAGTTTTCATGGAACTAAAGGATCTGGCTTTGAAACCTGTGGCAAACAGATGGATATTATATCCCAGGTTTCTCATGGCCATAATTTAAATCAGCTAAAATCAGACGGCCTTGTTGGCCTTGGAGTCCCTGCTCCGGCTGTATTGCCTGAAGTATACTCCAGGCACAACTCTGACCCTACACTGAAAGGGGCTGCCCGGCTGCTAAAACCCAAGCAGCGGGAACCCACAGCCTCCACTTCCAGATCCAAAGTCCCCACCAAACCCACACCAAAAAGCCCAAAAAGGCTACTCAGGGAGATGAGTCCCCTGAGGATGCCCCTGTACCACCAATACAGGAAACACTTACTGGTTCTAACCCCCAGTAGTGTCAAAGACTCCACCAGCCCTAGCCGCTCAGGCATCCTCTCAACAGGATCCTGATGCAACCATAATTGGGGATACCACAATGCTGGAACCTATCTCAATTGAGAAGGTTACCATTGAAGAGCACCAGTCACCCCGGGTGCAATCTGCTTCAAACCTATCTCCAAATGCAACCGCCCCTCAAAGCCCAACCATTATAGTTGCACAAGTGCTGGTCAGCTGCATTCTCTCCTCCTCCCCAGAAACCAATTACAATGGGGAGAACCTCAACAGCTGAGGAAGAGGACCAAAATGCTGCTGATAACCCACAGCACAGGGGTTATAATGTTCAATCTCCCGTGTAGAGGAGGAGGTTAGAACATCTGGTGAGGCTGCCACTTCTACTGATTCAGCAAATGAACAGGATGCAGTTGGTAACATCTCTAAGACCTCACCAGAGGCAACTGCCGATGAAGGACTCAGTCCTGAGGCAGGAAGTCCCCAGAACCAAGAACAAGGGGCACATGCTACAACTGATCTACACTCAGGGCATGTACATCCTGATTCAATCAGGAGGTCAGGTGATTCAGCAAAGACTGATGATGACCTGGGCTTTTTCTTCGATGTCTTAGCCCATAACACAATCCTTGAGGCTGAGGTGAGCAGACTCAAAGAACTGCTTGCCAAAATGTCTCAGGATCAAAGTCCATCTGCCCCAATAAACCCACAGATGGCACCTTCATCTGAAGGTTCACCAAACACTCAGCCACTACACTCAACTGAGCCACCAGCCACTGCTTTTGGCACCACCTCTCAGGGACAGAACCCCTCTGAGCAGATGGTTGCTACCTTTTCAACATTCCTTACCTCTCATCATCCCCATCAGATAATGAGATGTGCATAAAGCCATTGATGAGAGGATCTCCTCAAATCTACAAACACTTGTTGATGATGCTGTGCAAAAGAAGCTTTCTGCCATTCAAACCCTGAACCCAATGCACCCAAAAAGGGGGAGTCTAAGGCAGTGAAAGAAAGAAAGAGAAGAGAGTGGAAGATGAGAAACAACAAGAGAAAGAAAAGGAGTTAGAAAAGGAAAAACAGCTGATCACATACAAGAGAAAGAAAAGTGCTGAAACTCAAAAGCCTGATGAAGAGAAATCATTGGAAGATCTGGTTAAAGAAGCTGATGAAGCTCACAGCAGATCAATGGACAGAATAATAGACCAACTCTTCAGACAAGGCTTTGATACAGCTACATTAGACACTGAGATCAGAAGGCTGGAGATTAAAGAGATACAAGAGAGATGGGCCAGTTACAGTGTGATGGAAAGGGAGAGGTTGGAGATAATGATCAGGTTTATTGCAAAATACTTGGGAAGATCATTAATTGAGATTAAATCATGGACCAGAGACAGTATTCTGGCAATAACCACCAGAATCTGTGCTTCTGAAGCATTCAATAAGGGGTTGATTATCGAAGCCTTAGATGAAGCAGGTGCTGGGAAGAGAACTGATATGGCCAAGCTTTCCAAAGCCAAACTTACCACAAAAATGCTAGATCAGCCTTCCCAAACTCCCACTCAAAAACAACCAACCCCACAACTCTCCAAACCAATCCCTAAACCTAAACTTAAACCAACTCAACCCTCAAAACCAACTCCCTTACCCCAAAAACCACCTCAAACCACATCCAATGATGCACCCAGAAGGAGGAGAAGGGTGTTGAGGATGGAAAGAAGAAGAAGAAGATGATGAAGAAGACAGTCTGCCAATCTCTGCTGTTCTAAAATACCTGAGCCCAGAAGTCAACAAATGATCACACCAGACTTTCAGAGGCAAATGGTGAAAGTTAAGATTGAAGAAGAAGAACAGCAGAAACAGCACGATGAGCAACTTTTGAAGATGGTTGACAAAGAGTTTCCTCAGTCATCATCTATACAAGCCATGAAGAAACACGCTCAAAGGCTGTATGCTCTCAGGCATACCTTTCAATATCAAAAGGAGAGAGTAAGGATTTGGCCAGACCCCAGGGTTAGTTCTAGAATTCATAAGAAATCCATACCAAGTAGATACAATGGCCAAGTGAGAAAGACCATAGATGCTGTTATTATGTTGGCCATTGTAGTCTCACCCTGGGAGATACTTGAAGACTTCAAGAGAGCCTACAAGTCAAAGATGACCCCTCAAACTCTAATGGAGAACAAAATGGTCAAGAAGGGGTTGTTATACAAGAGGCTTGAAGAGATCAAGAAAATGAACTCCAGTTGTTATTAGAAGGGACTCACCCAGATGAATTTGCTTACAGAGAGATAACAACTGTTGAGTTGAAAAATGGAAAGACAGTAAAGTACTATCAGAGTACTATGGCCCAGAGTTCTTCTTCGAAGGAGAAGCAGAAGAACTCACTAAGGAGGAACAAGTTGTTCTCCTTGAGGCCTACGTCAGAGAGTCTTATAGACTCATCAATGGGAAGTAGGTTTCATGGTTGGGATAACAGCTCTGTGTCCAGTTCCCCAAGACAGAGTTCCCTTCCATCCTTTGACATTCACATCTACTGAAACCTGTTCCCTGGCCTGTGCTTATCTGATATCTCTGAAGCTGATCAAGAGAGTATTTCTGCCAAGAATAAGTGGGACCTCAATAAGCTTAAAGGTTTTGGCTGCATTGGTTCAGGGGGAGTTTGTTGGACCAAAGAACCAATGAGCCTGATCAGAAAAACCTTTAAGTCCCACAGACATTACAACAACTGAAGTAGTCTGCAACAGCTGAAGACATCAACTGATAACAAGGTCTGAAGACAAAGTCTGAAGTGAAAGAGCTGAAGACAAAGTCTGAAGTGAAAAGCTGAAGACAAAGTCTGAAGTGAAAAAGCTGAAGACAAAGTCTGAAGCTAAGAACTGAAGACAAAGTCTGAAGACAAAAGCTGAAGACAAAGACTGAAGACAAGTTTCAGATGTTGTCCAACAGCTGAAGAAGACTTTCAGTAGTTGTGATGGTTTCCTTTCAGTAGTTTTATGTTTCTTGTAATCAGTACTTGTAGTTTCAGTAGTTTTAGTTTCATCTTGTACTTAGCATACTCTGAGATGTTCTCAGTTGTTGTGAACATTCTCAGTAGTTTGCTTACTTTCAGTTGTTTGTAATAATTCTGTTAGATGTCACTATCAAGTGACATCAGCAGACGTCACATTCCTTTATATAAGGAATGTTGACCTAATTGTAAGGTGCGAAGCTGCGAAGCTTAGCGCGCTTAGTGAAGCTAGCGGCCGCCATACCGAAGCATTTGTGCATGAATGATATTATCCATTTTGCAGAAAACCCTCTTCTCTATAACCGTGTACTGTTCCATTGAATATCTATTGTGTTCTTGCTATATTTGTCTAATTCTTGTTCTAATTCCGCTGCGATTCAACTCTAATTGATCAAACTTAGATCACTGATCCTGTCACCTATTGCATTGAGTAGAAAGGAGAATGATAAGCTAAGTGTGTCGCACTTGGAGCTGAATATTCATTCAGGTCTTGATACTCAAATTAAAGATGTCAAGTTGAAGCTCTGAAAGTTGAATTTGAAGAATTGAGGATTGAAAGGCACTGGTTAAGGAAGTTTAGGGTTAAAACCAATAATGTGATG